>OZ004328.1:11145750-12345750 GCA_963924455.1 Pelagia noctiluca | reverse complement strand
CCCCTCTTGATGTGATCATACCTTCGGACCCTTTTGCCTTTTTTGCCAGGAGTTACACAGATTCCTTCTTGGCAAATGCCCTCCCCTAATGTTTCATTATGTGATATGTCTGAAGGTGAGCTCAAACAACTACGATATTGCGGAAGAAACTGTACAGTTAAGGTTTGACAATTCTAAACATTTCTTCAAACAAACCTAGAAATATTCCCATAATGATCTATACACCATACTTTATTTTGATTTGTGGTATAAATTTTCAAATCTATTTTGATTAGCAGCCAACTGGCTTTAATTCTCTAGTAGTGGTGCAGGAGTTTCCGTAAATTCCGTACTCTGGCGGGAGTTTCCTTACACTTTTGTAAGTGTAAAATAGTTCACTTAAATCTTTTTTAAAATCTTCATTTTCATTTCCTGGCAAAGCATATTCCTATTCCATCATTTTTTAGTAAAATCTACATTGAAAACTATCTGATACATCATGATCCCATTACTATTGATTGTATACGGAAAGTGATTAGCAGTATATCCATTCAAGTTACTTGTTGAACTTGAAATCATCTGCAAAGTTCAACTGTACAGAAACTCCCTGCAGTATGGTTTCTCCTACCAAGACCCTACCCTCTGATCAGATGTTGAGTAATCTAACAACTCAGCCATCCCAGCTACTTTTGCATTAAATCAAGGCTCCATATACATTACATAATACAGTCCAAGTATCAATTACATATCACTAAAACCTAATTAAATAGGGTTCCAGATTTAGGAGATGAGTAAGGACCTTAGAAAACTGAAAGCTACTGATCTAGCTATAATTAAGCTTAGATCTAGGAAGAGCAGAGAGTGGTCTAGTAGGTAGACTATAGGCCTACAATACTCAGTAGTGGACTTGGGCTTGTAACCCATACTAAATGCAAACAAATGGAAAACCTAACTCTACCTTTTTGCAACTTGAACAAAGATGTTTCGAAATTCTCACTATCTGCCAAGCTCAAAACTTTCGTCGAACATGCAGGCTCTTCCATCGTTATTGTCTGTGCTCGCTCGCACAGATGAATTTGAAGGTCAGACGATCGCACCTTGTCCTGGCCAAAGCCTCTCAAATCCCGTCTCCATCTTCCCCGCCCATCTTCTTGTTTTGTTTGAGTACGTGCGCCTATGCACTGCAACCATTACTTCATGTAAAAGCAACACGAAGAAGAACCTTGCAGGTAACTCGCGTTCTAAGGGGCAACCTTAGTGTACACACCAGTTTTCCTTTTTCGATTCATTCAATGAAAAAAGGACGTTAAAAGTTAGGGCATGGACATCAACGAATAAGAACTGCTATCATCCAGCAAGATTCTTAGATTTTGACTTTTTATGTTGTTAGAAAGCGCAACTCATGCTGTTGAAGAAGATAGCAAAAGAATAGTTGTCTTTAGAAAATTATATTCTTGCAGAAAATACCCTCGATTCAGGGTTAGTTCATTTTAGTGCTTATTTGAAGAAATTCTGGAAGGGTTCAATTGGGGACTGGGATTTGTCTTTTCATTAACTGGGAAAAAGGGATTGGACTTCACGGGAATGGGATTCAGGAATTAAAAAGTGATTTTGGATTGGGATTGTCAGACACCTAAATATTGGGAATTCCGCTATTTTCCACATTGGGATTGGGATTCCGGATTATTTCAGTGCTGGAAACTACGATAAGTACCCCTACCCAATCAGGACCCTCTTGAAAACATGTGGATCTAGTCTAGTCTATTGCAAATGTGTACGAAAACTATAGAATACGAAACTACTGCTAGAAAATGTCCCACTCCGTCCCAAAATATCATTTACTCTAATATTCTTGATAAGTCTCGTTATATTTCAGAATGCAGTGTGAAAGAAATATGTACTGAATTATTGATACCGAAACTGTTTAACAAAAATCTTTAAACTCTTTTCTCGACACCAATTCCTTAAAATACAATAGGAGATAGATGCAAAGAAAGATACCAGGGAAATTTAATTTATTATTTATCAAATGCAAAAAATACAATATTTTATGAAAGCAGCAAAAAATATTAAATCAAATTCATAAAATAAATACTATTAATAAAATGTATAAAAAACGCACACTTTAAATGATGAAGTCATAAAATAGAATACAGGCTTTCGATAAGCAACTCGAGTCTAGTTTTTATCTCTCCTAATTGCTTAAAATCTTAAATCTTCACTAACAGATATTTTGAACTATTTCTTAAAAACGTATACATTATTTTTCAAGTAACTTCACTTTACTAACCTATTTTACTAATGTGCAAATAGAACAGTCTTTGAATGGTACAAAACTTCAAAAATGGCTAGAAATATCGGAAACATAGCGAAAGGAACACTTGGATGGCTTGAGTTATTCGTCTGACACTCAACAGAGTAATACGCCAGAAAGATGTGTTCGTTTCGCTGTGTTTCCGATATTTCTGGCTATTTTCTTGTTCAAATGTGAATATGCACGAAAACAGACATAAAAAACAGATGATGTCTACCTATATTATTGAAAAGGTTTGAATAATGACTTTAATAACGACTTTGAATAATTTTGCAATGATTTTGAAAGCATTGGGAAGGATGAAGGAAAATTTGCAACAATATTTGACAAATTAACAATAGCTGAACGTTTTAAAGGATCTCGAGCCGAATAGGTAACAAGTCAAACCATTTAAACCAGCCTGTCACTCTTATTTTCCAACATTCGCTTATTCCAACGTTGCAAAACAATGATAATTGGTGTAAGAAATCTTATTGAAAAAGTGTAAAAAGTCCTACTAAAAAATAACTTATGTACTGCATACTTTGGCTACAATGTGTATTCATGCACGTTATAAACAGTATACAGTCAATGAAAATAACTAACAGATAAAGACTTTATATGAGTTAAACTAAAATAAATGAGCAAAACTCAACACGAAGTATAGTATTCTTGTAGTAAAGACTTTATAAATACTCTGTGCACCTCGTAAGAAAATATACTAAACGTTCATGTGTACACCAAACCAAGATAGATATGATTGGCAAGCCACTAAGGTCCTGTTCTCACATGAGGTACGTTGGCACGATATGCCGTTCTGTTTTCATATCAGGAATATTTTCCCAGACACATGAGGCAGTCTTCTTTTTTATACAGATTTCAACAATATTTGGCAGTGTTCAACCAAAATTCGAACGAAATCGAGTCATCCTGCCGGGCGGGCCCAGGTGCATTCAGTTCATGTGAACAATTTTCAGCTCACGATAGCTGGATCTCACTGAACAAGAAGGTTGGTTCTGTGCGAACCGGGCTGGCCTACTGCTCATATGACTGCAGAATGCTAGTTTCAAAGAGAGTCTTTATTTCGGCGGGATCCGAGGAAATTCGGTGGGATCCCGGTCTACTGGGTTGGCCCACTCCATAAGAATATGACCTAAGCATCGAATATTCCCTCGAATGCAGAATAATTTTGACGCCAAATTCATCAACTTAGACATTGGCTTTTTTTCAGTGTAGGGCATGCTCAGTAGTATGGAAGTATATATTAGTATTGCGAGGAGCCTCCCAGACTACTCAAAATCCCTACACCGCTCCTAATAATATACCCCTCAAACTACTCAGAGATGACCCACAAGCTACTGCGAATTTTCAAGACTATCAGTGATAGTCCTCGCACAACTGAATAACCCCCTGCTATTGATTAACCCTACTATGGTACACCCTGCGCTACTTCATAACCATTGTATGGGATATTCATGTGCTCTTTCACGGAGGAACACATCATAACAGTCATTATATAATGCATTGAGCCGCAGCAGACGTGCTAAAACGGATTAGTATCAGCAGGAGTGACTTACTACTGCATCCCATGCTTCTCTGTCCGCACCACATGCTTCTGTCCCTTGTTGGCTATGCGAGTGTCTCCATTGCTTCATCGAGCTGCAAATGTTCTGGGAATGCGTCCGTTGAGTCCACATAATCTTTTAGCGCTTGATATATGAAGTAATACTGATCCTAAAACAGATTTTAATAGTTTAGGCCACTCTTCTCTTAACTTCAATTCAGATCAGAACTTTTACCCAAGGCCAAGACTGACGACAAACACGCGAATTACACGCAGGAAATAAAAAAGATGACATTTCATTGCCTTAGCTCGCTCCAGACTCCTAGTTCTCGTGGAACCTACCATTCCGCAACGTCCTTAAAATAGCCTCTGCGGAGGAGAGTGTACTAAGACTAGATTTATCAATGAGATGGCGTAACATGAATAATAATATTGGTTGCTAATAATTCAGACAACAACTGTAAATGATGGACCTGGTAGTACGATGCTTATCGAAGTTGCACAGGGATTTTTTCGAGGTTTTTCGATGGTTGGGAAAACATGAAAAAGGATCCCCGAATTTAAATTATTTTTCTTCACATAAAGTTTATGAACAAATGAACCAGATAAAAACAGTACAAATACTGAAACGGCCCCTTTTTGACTTAGGCCACTGGAGCAAAATTGGCATTTTTTCTTCCACAGCTGGGGGAAGTCCAGGGGCCTACTGGGCAAATTTGCTTGCCAGTCAGTGCAACCTTGAAAATTCCTTGAAGTTGCAGGGATTTTGTGTGAAATTTGATAGACTGCAGCAATTATCACAAAGATTGTCGAGAGGACCAGTTCAGTTAAGAATATCCAGAAGTGCTTCGTACAAGGTGTTAGGAAAAATCAAAATTCACTTTGAAAAGACTCTTACATATGTGGGGTTGATTTTCACCTCAGCTTTTTCCGTTTGTACCGTTGCATTCTTATAAAAAAGTTTCACCAAGGAATATCTTATCACAAAAAGCACGTAGGGGTTGATTTTCCCCTTAAGTTTTTCCGTTTGTACCGTTGCATCCTTATAGAAAAGTTTCACCAAGGAATATCTTATCACAAAAAGCACCTACATAGTTTACGTTTTTACGGATTAGTTCATCTCCTTATGAGTTGGGAGCCACGAAACAGGCATTTCGATATGAAGAGTTTAGTCTCTTTATTCTTTTCTCAACATCATTTTTTCAATCATCTACATTTATGTATTGAGCACTGTCATAGGAAAACCCGATATACAGACTTCGTAGTTTACTGTTTTCCTCACATTTTCATATGCAACTTTCCTAGTGAGCCATTATAAGCAATCGTATAGCCTTCACTCACAACTCGTTTTCACTGACAAACGAGAGATAGATTTGGTAAAATTAGAAATTCAAAACTCACGATAGTCTGCACCATGGCTGGCCTCTGGGTCCTCAGCTGACGAACGGTTTGGAAGACATCTACGCTGCCGTTTGCTTTCAGCTTCTGCGTGCAGACGCATAGTGCTATGAAAGTTCCCGTCCTCCCAGCTCCACCACTAAAAAAGCACAACGCAATTAGAAATTAAATCACTTATGATTTCCCTCAACTGTACTGAATACTCTCAACCAACTGTACTGAAGATACTCCTCTGCCATACAGATGGTATTCCTCAACCGTACCCTGCACCCTCCAATGTAGCTACAGCACATAACTTTACGCAAGTTGGTTATGTCATGTTTGCCATATTGTTTACCTCCTACGCAGAACTGATTTTCTTCATTTGAAAACAAGTATGAGCTCAAAATATTGTGTTTATACCAAGTACTAAAAGGACGGCACACTATGATAATATCATCATGAACTAGCCTCTTTTGTCGTTATGCTAAACGAGCGGTAAACACGCAAAATCATATTCAAGTTGATAATCTCGAGCTGAAAGATATGAAATTACGAATTCGCACATACCTACAGTGAATGACAATAGGCCCACAGCCTCGTATGGATGTGAGATCTTGCACCATGGAAACAAGCTTGATGATATCTCTACCACAAGTCGGTGAACCATAGTCCGGCCATCCGGTGAACATGTAGTGATTGACACGTCTTGATCTTCCAGTCTGCAAGGGAACGTATCAACCCCTTGTCAAACAATGCAACATTTCACCCAACCTTTCGCCCAACATGATGTTGGCTGAAATGTTGGCTCGTTTGACCACCTTGTTGGGACACGCAACATCCTCGTCTTCGATGTTGACTGAAATTTTTATTTGTATTTTTAAACTACAATAGACTATTCTCTTTTGTTTGGTTATTATAACGCAACCATGTGACTGGGCCCTACAAAACCAGCACGGAAAAGTGTTGGGTGCAATGTTGCTTCGCTTGACCAGGGCTTTACTTGAAATGGAAGAAAGTTGATTACAAAGAAGAATTCAACCAAAACACGTTTTCATTAGGGAGTTTAAGTTACTAGGACGGTAGGTGCGACTGCAACGTCAGATTTTCTTTGCTTTTGATTCTTTGATTCTTTCACTAGCCTTTCAAAATCTTTTTAAAGGATTCCTTGAAAAGGGTTTTTTGAAAACTTCGTGTAGTTGTATCAATGAATGAAAAGATTTGAAAACACTTACTTCACTATACGTAAGGTTGAGTTCTTGTCTTCGTGTGTTTGCAGTTTCGTCTTCAGTTTCACTAAGGTTGTCAATGAGAAACTTCCCAAAACACTCACTTCCGCACGAAGGCCAATATTCATAGCTTCTCTCCTAAAGTAAAAAGCGAACCATTTCCGATGATTGCTAGTAGTTAGCTACTGCCTGTAAAGCATAGATATTTATCTCGATAAAATTGAGTTTCTCTATCCCAGGCTAAAGTGCTCCATATACAATCCACATACAACAGCCTAAGAGCCCCTACATATAGGAGTTTTTTGTGCCAGAATGAAACTCGCGCCTGCGTAAGTTAATTTCAAGTCTGCTTATTTTCCTCCTTTTCACATGAGCATTTTCGGGCCGGCATGAGTTGATAAGGCGCAAGGCGATTGCATTTGAGCATGCGCTGCGAATTCATTTCTCCCCAATAAGGAAAACATTCTATTCGCATGGAAAACTTTACAAAACTCATACGGAATAAAAAGCCGAAATGAAAATCTTGCCGACACGGCTTTCATTTCGTCTCAGTCATGTGGACAGCCAACTAAATCAACAGGTCTTTCATCAGAGGCCGAAATGAAATTCGTGGCGGCAAGTGCAAACAAAAATACCCGAACTTTAAAAAGTTTCAAATCGGTAGTGATACATTGAAATCTTACCAGCACCTGCAAATTATGCGGGGTTTTTATTGTGAATTCAGGATATATTCAATTTCATTGTAGTTTTAGATACTTTGCTGTGATAATTACTATTATTACAATAATTTGCATTAATTGGCCAATAATCTTACCTGGCCTTTTTCTTTGAGTTTGGTCAGCATTATAATATTATGACAATTTTGTTCCCAAATCATTCTCCAAAAATCATTGACTGTTGTTTCCAGAGGAGCTTGTGTTGCAATGTAAGAATGCCGCTGTATGTAGCCCTGGTGAGATTAACAGGATAAAAAGAATCAACATGAACCAAAGATGGCCATCAGTGGTTACATACCACAGAAAAATTTCGATTTGTAAAAGAACTTTATATATTTGTAAAATCATAAAAGGACTTACATCTACATAACTTGCATTGATGTAATCTGATCCTTTGATGCCGTAGATGTATGCCAATTTCACTCGATTTCTGTTGACTGCAAGAACGATCCAAGGTCAGTAATTGAAAGATAAGCGTCAAAGTATTGTTGAAGACAAATCTATGATCACTCTCCTTCTCTTTTAACGGATCGTCTAACTATTCGTATAGCCAAGTGACCAAGATGTATACCTAATTTCATACCCTAATTTTAGTTCGCAGTGATCAATATTTGCAGTGATAGAATTGTCTTTGGATGGTACAGAACTTCAGTATAGCCAGAAATATCGGAAACATAATGAAACGAACACATAGATTACTTAAGCTACGTATTACGTATTACGTATTACTCTGTTGAGTGTCAGACGAAAAGCTTAAGTAATCTATGTGTTCGTTTCATTATGTTTCCGATATTTCTGGCTATAGTGATAGAATTGTTTTATGCAATGATTGTATCATCCAGTTTTAGAGGATAGTCTCTTTGCTACTTCAAACAGACATTTTTCAGTCTTGCTTATCCAGAGGTGCCTTTTAAGAGATACAAGACAATATGATTTGATATTGCTCCTTATTAGTGATGTTGCTTCTTTGAAGAAAGCTAACTATACTTTTCAAGGATCCATTCATCGTTTATCCTTAGAGTTAGGAGTTCCATTACACATTTCTCAAGGCATATAATGTCTATTGTAACACATTTTCTCCCCCAAATGTATCAAACTGTTACTACTGATATGTGTTATTTAAGACTAGGTATGCCAAGACGATAGATGCATCTACATTGCTGACTATCAAAAGCAGCATTCCCTGCTTTTCCTTCCTAGTTGTTATCGTTCCATTTGATTTTCGGTCGTTCAGGTGCTCTTTTGCCAAAACTATTTCATCCACTATTTTCAAAATCTATCATGTTTGAATCAAATAAAATCTACTTAAAAGAATCGCCGCTCAAGCCGAGACAGCGAAATAAAGTTTGCTTCAACATCATTAGTGCGTAAGGTTTCTAAAACGAAGCGTGGTTATTGCAGTGTTTTCATTTTGCAATCATTGCGACTTATACAGCAATCAAGCCTATGTCTCGAATTGATAATTTAGTTCGGAAGTCTCTTATCGCGTTCTAGCCATTAGATATAATCAAAAATACTCACATGGAAGGATATTAACGAATCGATTTTTCTCTTTATTTTCTGAAAGGTTGGCAACACTGAAAAGCTCTTTTTCTTGACTGCTAAGGCCAGCTTCTAACCGCTAAAAACAACAAAACAGAGTTGATTAGGTAAGCGAGGGCATAAAATGCTGAAGTTTATTTTGTGCACTGCAAAGTGATTTGTCTTGTGCAAGACTATTTCGATTCAGGCTCATTAAATAATTAACGAACTGCTTACTGCGAGTGGGAAACATCGATGAAACATTTTGTTGACTCCTCCATTGACCTAGTACGTAGCTCACATTCACTCATGTGCTGTGCAATTCCATAAGTATCTTGTGGGCCTGAAGCAGACTTGCTCCTATGAAATGCAATGAATGAACGCAGGGAAACAAGGACTTGTGAGTCAAGTCTAGGCTTGAATCGAAACATTCTTGAGCACGTTTTCTTAATGATAAACAAAATAAGAAATCTGACATAAATTTGATACCATAGGATCTACACTACCGGATGTTGCTGGCTAGATTTCACTTTGTTGAGTGCAAAGGTAAAAATGTTTTTTTCAGGTTATTTGGAAAGTTTTTTCTTGGAATTCGCCACTAACAATAATTTCGACATTATTTGATGAACCAATTGCTTAGATTCGAATCATGTGACATTTCATATCACTTTAGAATAATTTCAGAATCTTTTCATCAAAGCTTACCCTGAATTCTTGTCTGAGGAAGGTGTCTCCTGTATCCGGACTCTGTTGGTTTAAATATCGACATTTCTTGGAAACGTCCTTTGCGAAAACTTCAGTGTTGCCGCAGATAACAGCATCGAGTAGGCCATCGTATATGAACACATACTGGGACTGAAATCAGATAAAATAGTATCAAAATAGAATAGATAAATAGAGTAAATGAGATATGCAGCTAATCAATGATTACAGGGAAGTTCATGTCAATATTGTCAATATTTGGGGTCTTAAATTTTCTGTTGAATCAATATTTGGGATCAATTAATTACAATATGGACCAAATTCAATATTGGGTACATAAATCTGGAGAAAGGAACAGTCGTAGAATGTGGTGCATTTATTTAGTGATCCATCCCAAGACCAAGATATGCCATTTAAACAATATTTCAGTTCTCAAAAAAATATTAAATTCAATATTTGGGGTCCCCAAGAATCAGGCTTGATATTTGGGGTTCGGTAAAGAAATAGTGGCATGGATTCCCCGTATTGAAAGATAAGTAGTACCCCTGGTCGCATGCATGCTACCATTTCACTCATGAAAGCACCATCCAGTCTTAGTCAAGCAAGCACGTTAAACAACAACTAAATCCCACTCCTTCATATAATTTGAAAATTTTTACCTCTGTTTGCACTAGAAAGTTTCTTTGCTTTCGAATATGTGAAATGAACCAATAAACATCAATAATGCTTTCGTCTCTTATTTGATTCAGCATGGCATCGATAACGATAAGCGTACCAGTTCGACCAACACCAGCACTAATGAGAAGAAATATACAAACATTAACACTGGAAAATAAACAAGACAGGAGACTGGTGCTCCGTTATAACCAACATATGTTACTCAATGTTTGATGCTCTCGCAATCATCGGACAGACTGTAGTTCCCTTCTGGAAGGTCTATATTCTGTCCAATGATTGCAATAGCAGGATACTTTGAGTTACAGAGAGCCAGTTTCATTCTTGTTTCCTATAAACATCGCTCTGTACCTTCGTGCACCGAGCACTGTGATGAAGAAAGAGACCACGCAATGCTAGAGGAAAAATATCAATTCTTTATTTTAGAAAAAGGAAACGTTCCTTCTTTTATCAAGTCTTTGAGGAATAAGATAGTTTTACAAGGATTTGGCAATTTTTTTGAGATAATGTTGCATGATTCCTAAAAGAATTTGAAACCACAAGGAAACGATTTCTAACAAAAAGGGAACGATTTAAAACAATAATGAAAGGATTTACCGTAATGCTTCTATTAAACGCCCATGACCTATCAGAATTTTCATTTTTGATTTTCAAGATTTGCAGGTGATTTTGGACAAACATATAAAATCAAATTTTCCAGTTTAGTCTTATGCCAATCTCCTAGGTATAAACTTTATGATAAAGTGCAATAATTCTAAGTTCTTTTTAGATCAGCAAACGTCTAAATTTTTTTCTGATCAACCCGGTTGAATATCTTACCTGCAATGAACAACGATAGGTCCAGGTTTAGGAGGGACAGAGTCCATGACATTCTTAGTGAAAGTGACCATTGACGTTGGGTACTCTGGGACACCGTGATCTGGCCATCCCAAATAATGATATTGCTTTACTTCTTGTCCCGGACAGTCCATGTCGTATGTCTGCAAGAATAAAAACAATCTTCTTTCAAAAGCGAGTTGAGGAAAAGGAACTAAATAAAGAAATCTTTCAAAAATTCAAATTTCATTTATTTCCATAAAAATCGGAACATATTCACGTCTTAACCATTTTCATACTGATATTATATGGTAGTTATTGTCATACAGAATGTCGTTTTGTTAATCTCTCAAAAAACAGTTCTTTAAAGCCTAAAGCAGAGACGTTGTCAAAAGTTATGAAATAAGGAGAGTCTTGGACCACTTCCAGCCTTGGCTTTGGATAATACCACATCAAAAGTTATCTTTACACAATATTTGTAGACTTTTTTTAAAAGAGGGGGCTCGTCCTCTTATGACACCCCTGCTATAAAAGTATTTTCATTCCTCAGTGCTTGATGCCGATTCTGATTTTTTCCAGCAATCAGCCACTCAGATGCATAGCTACTCGAGATCCCCATTGCCAGCACTGAAATAATCAAAAATCCCAATCCAAACGAGGAACCTAGCGAAATTCCGAATATTGACATGTTTAACCAAGAAATCCAGTCCAATTTCCCATCTAATAAAGATCTAAAGAGGTGAGTCCCAGTTCTCGATTTAGCCCTTTCTGACGCTCATAATCTAACCAAAAAAGAGTTTGAAAGAAAGTCGCGAATCAGAAAAATTCGAACTTCGAATTCTTTGCTGACGTTAGATTAACTCTTCGAAATCTCTGCAAAGCCTTAAAGCTTTGCAATCGAACAGTCCAAAATGCCTTATATTCTAGACCTAAAATATTCAGAATGTGGAGTGTAAAGAAAAGAATTCAACAGTCTGCCAGAATAAGAAGACATCAAACGTGAAAATAGGGTCATGAAGAGAATAAACCGCAATTCACTTACTGAATTAATGCTGAAAGTTCTGACGACGTAATCACTGAGCTCAGTAGAATCGACAACTGTGACGATGATTTCGCCATATTGCAAGGACCCATCATCTGGCCAATACTGCTCACATTTTACCTGGAAAAATAACAACTTTTCAAAAAGAATCCTCCAGAATATGAAAAGGATTCATATTTAGATTTAGCATTGCTATATGACCGTAAATCAGCAATGGAAGACCAGGGGGTTATTTTTCATATGGCCACACAAAATTTGGTCACTGCAAGTCAAAAACAATATATTTCTCAAAGTAAACTATTAAAACTATTATATTTACACCTCTTATAGCTATCTCAAGTAAATCTTACACATATTGTCTCAAATAGCCCCTTGTAAAACACCTGACATCACATCTGATACTGAGCCACAAATAATCGATTCGTATTGAAAATTGAGAAAGGATACGAGAGCCACTAGCCAGGAGGGCATATTCCTATCATTCATTACAGGAAAAAAGATCTACCATCTTTTGCAGAACCGTTATACTACTGGTTAAGAACAAGGAATCAATCCTATTAAGAAACCAACAAACGGAAAATATGTCCTGCACAGTTTGCAGTTGCATTTGTCACCTTTCCCAAGCTCGATGCGTTTTAGAAAAATATTCAAGTTCCTAGATTGCTTTATTTATGGTGTGGATGTATCAAAGTGGTGACAGAAAAGTATCTACACTAGCCTATCAAAATTATTGTATAGGTGAATTAAAAATGGTGGCAAATTTAAAAGGTGTGAGGGCTAGGCCTGGGCTAAAATTCCCAAAACTTGTGTCAAACAGCTCACAAAAACATAATTTTTGCACAACAATTTAGCAAATTTTGCTGACACTATACTCAATTAGTGGCTGTAGCAATAATTTCTTACTACATCTAATGAGATAAAAACTGTACCTGCAAGATTTTATCCCCTATACATTAATTTTCAAAAACCTAATACTCCCAACAGTCTTGCTACAAGAAGGCTGACGCGACTTTCTTTTGATACTTAGACTTTGAGTCACAAAACGACAAAGCCTTTTTTACCTGCTGAATTACTCAATCTGGAATATTTGTTTAAATATTTGTCAACTACCCCTTCCTTCAAAATAAACTTCTTATCCTTTGACTATAATTCACAATCCTTGCTATAAATATTTTTTCAAATATATTATCAAACATAGTGTTAGCAAAGGTTCCTAAATTTTCCTATCAAAATTATGCCTAGGCCTAGCCTTCACAGCTTTACAGTTTTGCAACCATATCGGATTATGCAATAGTTTCGCTAAGCTAGCGTACAGTCATATCTGGCTGTAAATTCTATCTAAAAGCCACAAACTTATTTTCAAGTATCCCAACATCCTGCGCTTTCTCGTATTTATTACTCTTCTACGTAGGCCTCTCCTCAAACTGCAGAGCAACGTCAGAAAAAACAAAGACGAGGCTAATCTAAATATTTCAGCATACCCTATTGCCTTCGATGATCCTCGTCAGCATGATAATCACGTGACTATTCTGCTCATATATCATCCTCCAAAAGTCGCTGACCGTTTCCGGTAGAGGACCTGTGGATAGAAAAGTCGAGAGCACTGTTAGACATGAAATTATCTAGCAAACTGCCTAACCTTTTACTTCATGCTTTGTTTGTATTATTCTAGTTGGTTCTCTTGTTCTTATTTACAGGGTGTTGTTTTATCATATTTCACCTGCGAACTTTCTTAAAGATTCCTAGAAACAATTCTGATCAAGATGATTTTCGAATCGAGTAAAAGAGGACAGAAAATGAATGCTTTTGCATAGGGCTAAAAAGAATAAGAAGCAGCAGACATCAAGTAGATTAGCAGACAACAAGTAGATTGGCAGCACACAGATAATCTCAGATGGTCAAGAGAGTCTAACTTTGTAATAATTAACACTACTGATAGCAAAAAAGGCTTCCCAATAATTATAAAAGTAAGAACAATTTAAGAACACTTCAGCTTGAAAATAGAGGATTATTTAAGAACAGCCAGCTTAAAATCAAATTTACTGGTTCTTATAAAAAAAGAGTGTAGTTGATAAGGGAAGAGATCTGCTGAATATATGTAGGAATGAAGCAATATGCCTGAGATTAGAGCTGCACGATCGTAATAATTACTTAAAGGTTGTAGTTTATTTCAATTATTTAAGCCGAATGAGAGTAACTTGAAATAATGTGTGCAAGATTTTCGGTAGTGAGTTCTCGGTTAATTTGATCAAAGATTGGTGATTTCAATTTTTTAAGGTTCAGTTTCTTCCGGTGAGATGGATAAAAATTGACAATGTGATCATGTAGTCATGGGGAAAGTACCTGCATATCGATACTCTTGCAAGTCAGGGACACGACGCTAATTCAAAATTTTAAATGACTAAAGAAAGGATGCGAAAAGCCGTTTTTTATTTCAGTAATCGATTAGGTTGGCAGGTTAGAGAATCATTAAGAATAAATTGAGCACACCTTGAGTTGCAATGAATTTCCTTGGATGCTTGTATCCCTGAAAATATTAACATACGGAGAAAATAACAAAATATTTCCAACTACGGTTTTAACTAAACAAAATTTATGTGTAAAGGACTGATGATAAGCAATGAATTGTACACTAAATATATCGGGTTTAGCCCTTCCTCAGAAAGAGTGAGATGAGAAAGAAAAATGTTTTTTTTGACAACCTTGTGTACTCTTTCAGTACTAGAAGTGGAACGGTAATGCTAAGGAAGACACTTCAATATGCTTTCTCAATGCGTGAAAAATCCAGAGAATTTAAGACAATTCTGAATAGCTTGGCTGTGACAAGTCCATTATTTAAGTTGACAAATTCGTTATGATTTAATTAGTTAACGTTTCGGAACAATGTTCTTTGGACTAGTCTTAAATTTTCTAGATTTGTCAGGCATTGAAAAGCAAATTGAAGTGTCTTTCTCTTGATGTCGTCCTGCAAATATGAGAATTATCGTAGCAGTTCTAGTACTAAAAGTCATCTTGAAACTTCAGTTTCCTGCCAATTTATCAATTGTTTGTGTACTCTAAAAAATATGGAGTCTCTGCTTGTGATTGCTAGTTAATAATACTCACATCGACGTAGTTTGCATTGATGTAAGTTGAGCCTGCCTGGCTATCAACTGGACTTAAAATCACCCTCGTGTGATCATCTGCAAACAATACACATGAAGTAAGTAAGCTAATTGTTTTAAGAAGAGTCGCATGAAAAACCTATATCTATCTACTAATCTATATTTCAAGTAATGTACAATACCCAATAATTGGTACAGTAGTATTCCGATAACTCGAACATACGATAACTCGAACATACGATAACTCGAACATACGATAACTCGAACTCTCGCTAACTCGAACAGATTTGGCATTCCCCTTGAGCCTTATTCATGTTTTAAAGAGCCTCGATAACCCGAACATCCGTTAACTCGAACTATTTTGATCGGCCCTTGCTTGTTCGAGTTATCGGGATTCTACTGTATTACACACAAATTGTTAGTAATTAACAGGGCATGAAAAAGCACGTGACCACTGGTCGCAGGAAATATTTTGGCTTGAAGTTCATGCAGGAAATATTTTGATATTGCTTACTTTTTTCAAAACAACAAAGGAACTAAGCATTATATTCTGTGTTTGTATTTTGGAATGTTATGGTATATCATGAACCAATGGCGTTCAGGTGATTTTTTGGTCGCAGGAATAAAATATTCTATTCATGCTCTGGTAGTTAAGAGATTGTAGAATCTAACGTTACCTGTTTAAGAAACTACGTACATACTGCTAGATATTACCAACGAAATGAGACTTATAGGTGCAATTAAAGGAAAAAAATCGAGTTCTTTCCACCATAAACCTTCAATTCACAAGTCTTACTGTTCATCACGAACAGATTTGGCCTAATTCGAATAAATACAACTTTAAATTTCTAAGATTCAGATACCAGAAAGTACAGAGTGGTACTTGTAAGTACAAAGTGTTGCAAATCTCTTGGAAGAACATAATTTGTTCAAGTAGCTAGATAAGGTATTAGGAAAGCTCGTTTTCGTCTGACGTACATCTTGCATTCATAAGTTTTGTTGTTCAACACGAACAGCTTTGAAAAAGATCTAACAGATGTTACATATTAATTTCTAAGATACAACTACTTGGAAAAACAGAGCAAGGCAAAGATTTACAGAATAACTCTGGGCTCCATTCGGGGCTTCATAGGCGTAAAGTTTGGCAGTGTCTTGTACTATACTTTTTACATTGAAGAATATTATATTATTTTTGTTTAGCGTAAAACATTTCTGGAGTATTGCTAGTTCTTCGGACAAATCAACATTCTATTAGGTTTTCTTTGAGGAGAGGGTCCTTAAAAAGTGTACGTTTTGTATATTTGCTCGTGAAAATGTCGAAATTTTTGAACGGCCTAGGTCACATTCATTCGACTTTGTCAAAAGCTGTCCGAGGTGAACAGCAAAACTTCACCTCTCCACTTGTCCATCAGATAAGCAAATCAGAAGTGATATTCTGTAATGGGGACGTAATACGTCATAGTACCTTCATCAAAACAATTCATACTCACAGGCCACAATGTTACTGTATCTGTTTTTGTGCTGATTACAAGGTTCCTGGCTATGTTCCCACGTCAGATTCGCAGGTGCCGGTTTGATGGACTGGAAATAGAAATACCAACAACAAATATTAGCAGTTCAACGAACCTAGCACACACATACACTGCAGGTAAATACACAAAACATACACACTAACAGAATTCATATTCTGGCCGTTTTCCCTGCTAAAAATACCTCGCAGTGATCTGGTTTTAGAATACTTGACACTGTGCTGGAAGGCCGTAGGTTCAATTTCTGGCCAAGTTTTACCAAAGACAGGTAAATAATTAAATAGCTCTCTGCTTAAAACTAAGCAAAGAGAGATAATTTAAAAGAGTTAGTTACTCTCCAGCTAGGGATAGGGCTTACACCAACTTCTAATTGTAAAGACTTCATCGCTGCTAATGCCAATCAAAAATAGTTGAAATAAAAGAGTTACAACCGTTGCAACCTCGTTGCAAATTGTTTCATAATGAATGAAAATCATTCCCTAATATGTGTAGATTGCCAATCTCATATCGTTTCTAATTTGCAATGATTAGAGACAGTCAAATTGAGTACAACTTAATGCAAACGGAGCAAGAAAAAGAATTAAAATTTTGGTAGTGTACTATAAAAAGTACCAAAAAACCCAAATTTTCAGGAAAACCTAGTGTAGCTGAACGGGTATTCATTTTTGTATGTGTGATCCTTGAAGGAGTAAAATCTGATGAAATATCCCCCGCACCGAACTCTATTTTCCCAGCGTAGTTTTAGTACGCTTCCTAGTGCAGCCACGCTATCTGAAGAGCAGAACAAAAGTAAGAGGCCTAAATATCATAGCCAAAATTACTGAGCAGATATTTGGGTTTTTCCGGGATCATTATAAGAAAGAAAAATGAAGCAGAGACAGACCTCGTATTCAGTGAAGAAACCATGGTCACTGTTGGTATGGTTATGGACAACATATTGCTTCAGATTGCTGATATGAATGGGCCTACTTTTGACTGTTCCATTCAACTCAATTTCATCCATTGTTTCATTCACTTCTTCATATCTCGTTCGCCTGCGGGAAGTAATAATATATGGAAATTATTGTTGGTGTTTTGAACCCTTGAAAGTCACAATAATAAGGCTTGAAGTAAATATCATTTTTTTGAAAGAAATATATACATATATTTGAGAATTTTTTTCCTTTCAAACTGTGTCAAACTTTAGTGAATTGCAAAAAGAAAATTAGGCCTTGCAGTTGTTTACAGTTTTGGCAGCCATTTTGTTGCTGGGTGTCCTAATGCATTTTGAATGGTTGTGTACAATAAAAATAGGACATTGAAGATGAAATTGTAAGAATAAGACACTAGTTCAAAAAGAGATGCAGGCAACATTGTGGAAACTAGCACCAGCAAAGCTTAAAGATACATACCAAAGCATGATAGAAAGTCAAAAGAATAATACACAGTTAACATTTTGAGAGACTTTCTATCAAAAGTAAGTTAATGATCAAGTAAGTAAATCATAAGCATCCCCTTGATGAAGCAGCCCTTTGGCGAGAGGTTCTACAGTATGCATCAAAATCAAGATTATAACAATTTACTGCTTACTTTTTACAAAGCAACATCGTTGTCACCAAAATAGCAATCACAAATACGAAACCCACGCAACCCCCGATCAAGGGTATCCAAGGAAATCCATCTGGTTGTTCTGAAAGGAAAACGAAATTCATTGCTTCAAGTTAAAAGGGGAAATTTAAAAGGAAAGTTAAAAGGAGTTGAACTGTTTTTTCAAGTGAGTATTTAATTTTCAAAGACTTATAAATGTTAGCATCATCAGCTACAAACTTAAGTAACAAACCCAATAAGAAAAATCAATACTTTCATTTGAAAAATGAGTAGTACAAGATGATTGCAGAAAGTAAAATAGGAATACAATTCGGAGAAATATCATTCCGATTTAGATATTTAAGAATCGAGGAAGATCAAAAAATTGGTAGTTTTAGACTGAATATTGCATAAAGATGACAAGAGATTTGCTAGTTTCACATACCAGCTGTTTTGGTGGTTAAAGTGGCAACCATCCCTCTGACTGAGCTGACAGCAAACACCTTAAAAATGAAACATGATTCATACACACTAACATATCAAAAGTATTGCATAGGTGAATTCAAAATGGCGGAAAACTACGAAACTGTGAGAGCATAGCCCCAGACTTGATTTCCTATAACTTGCATCAGACAGCTCATAACAATAATGTTTTCAGGAAAATTTAAGCAATTTTGCTTTTACAAGGTAATCAGATCCAAGAAAAAGCCAAATTTATGAGAAAAATTTATAAACATAACATAGAACAGAAACAAGAAAAGAGAAACATGCCAAATTTTTTGAAAAAGTCAACATGTAGGTATAGACCAGACAATCCTATAGACATATTAATGATGATAATAATAATAACGAGTTTTCAGCGAATAGTAAAATCAAAGATATGTGTTTTTCTGTAGTTTACCTCTGTGTATTCCGCTCTGCCCTAGACAAAGAACACTGTATTCATCCAAAATAAACAAGCAAAATAATATAATAATAACGAAGAGAAGCAAGAAAGGGGACTGGCTCTCTGTTACTTCCAGTCTCCTTTCTTGCTTCTCTTCTATATCGCTCGTACGTTCGTACATCTAGCACTGTGATGTAGGTTTTGACAACGCACTGCCATAGAACATCTTCAAAAAATTTGATCATTGTAATGGGTCTCTTCTCGTACTACCAAAAGTGAGATGCGAATCCGGAAGGAAAACTTTAACTTTTCAATGAGCGACTATATACAACAACTTACCAAGTGACATTAGAAATGAAAATATTTTATCAACTTTAAAGGGAAAATAAGAGCACATGATTTTTAAAATCCAAGCTGATTGTTACTGAGTTTTTACTGTTTTTACCCTTGACATTTGTAACTTTTATATTTTACTTTGAATACTTTAATTTAACAGGACCCTTAGTGATAGCGGTTAAACCTTTACTGAAAAGCTAATCCTGTATAAATATGATACATTATTATTATTATTATTATAGAGATAACCATAAAAGACATACCTTGATAACCGATTCGGTGTTACTTTCAAGAGTATGGCAAGTAGCTTGAGAAGTAGCAGCACTGACATTGAATTGCCGTTTCAGTTTACTGAGCTGCAAACATTGGACGGTAAAAACTTTTATCCGGCCATTTGGCTCTCGCGGGAAGGTCCAATAGAATGAGATCCATGAGCTCTCCTTTGAAGAGACGGTCAGATTTCCAGGAAGACTTGAAGCTAGAACAGATTAAAGTAGTTATAGGGTGAGAGCAGGATGGCATTAGAAGTCAGTCCTACAGGCCCCATTGATTTGGAATGAATTTCAGACAGAGCTGCATAACCTGTAGTAACCTGCGATTAGATTTTTAGAATATGTTTTGGGTTGGCAGAAAATTTCAACAAGATATTGATGCAAGACAGAAATTTGCCTGTTGAATCATTTTCATGACGACTTTTTGCATTTTTCTGAAAATTGATAGCATAACAGCTTCAAAATTTCATCCCTCGGCTGCTTTTGAAGTTTTGGCTGGTATGACTTTGGCTTCTTCTAACATAAAACTCTTCCTTACATAAAACAACTTTTGAATAGGGCATTCCTTATATAAAACTGGTGTATTTTCATAGCAATGCCTCTGTAATAGAATTTCTCCAAATCCTACTTTTTTCCGGTCTATACCGCAAGGTGTTAGTTTAATTCGAGGGAGGAAAATATTCTGCAGAGGGATAAACTCTACTTACTTCCTTCTTTGGTTGTGGCTGTGATATTTTCAGTAAACATGCCCCAGCCTTTAACTGTTCTCTCTCTTACCCGAAAGCTGTAGACAGCAAATGGGTGTAGATTCTTCAAAATGTATTCCCGCATTTTCTCTACGGCAATAGCAGCAGTAGGTATTTCCACGGTAGTAGATTGGCTTTTTAGCAATGATCTCCTTATCCGTCCTGAAATGCTTTTGATTTTCGTCACTTGTATTTGAGAAGAGGAGATAATCCCGTTAGTGACGGCTGGCTCCATCCATCGCAGTTTTACCGACCGGCTTCGGATTGTTGTTATTTGCAAGCTACGGGGTGCTGACGGAACTAAAAGGAGCAATAAGAACAAAGCAATGAGTTAAATGGCATTACAAGCATCATTGATTTTAGCACTAAAAGGAGCAATAAAAACAAATCAATAGGATAAATTTCATTATGAGCATCACTGATTTTAGCAATGAAAGGCGCAATAAGAACAAATCAATAGGATAAATTTCATTATGAGCATCACTGATTTTAGCAATGAAAGGAGCAATAAAAACAAATCAATAGGACAAATTTCATTATGAGCATCACTGATTTTAGCAATGAAAGGCGCAATAAGAACAAATCAATAGGATAAATTTCATTATGAGCATCACTGATTTTAGCAATGAAAGGAGCAATAAAAACAAATCAATAGGATAAATTTCATTATGAGCATCACTGATTTTAGCAATGAAAGGCGCAATAAGAACAAATTAATAGGATAAATTTCATTACAAGCATCATTGATTTTAGCACTGAAAGGGGCAATAAGAAAAAATCAATAAAATTAATTGCATTATTTGTATCATTGATTTTAGCACTGGAATGAGCAATAAGAACAAATCAATAGAATAAATGGTATTATTAGCATCACTGATTTTAGCAATGAAAGGCGCAATAAGAACAAATCAATAGAATAAATGGCATTATAAGCATTATTGATTTAACAATTTTAGAATTGAGAATGCATTGTACAATATCAGCGAAATATCTGCTAGTAATACAGTTCTTTTTAAAAATATCATGATTGGATCTTTATGGCTACTTAAGGTCATTATCGGCCCCTTGTGGCGGAATTCAACTTTGCCATTAAAGCAAGTGTATTCGCATATCAATAACACTCACCGTCAGCAGTGAAGAACCGCAAACTCGATTCCTTTCCACATCCCGTCTTTGTACACCCAGAAACTTTAAGGTCATACAGAAGATTGGGCTTAAGCGTTGAGACTTCAATCTGTGATTGGTTGGACAGGAGCGTCTCGTTGAACACTTTAACACTGCGCATGTCTGTGACGATTACAGAGTAACCAAGGAGATCGCTGACGACGTCATTGCTTGATAGATGGTTCCATTTCAGAATAACAGAAGATTTATTTTTCAGCGATGCTGAAAGATTTTGAGGTGCTTTGGTTGGAACTAGGAATAGAATTGCAAGAATTGAAAAACATGGCAAGGTGATATCTCGTAGAATATTTTACATTATAAATCTCAGTGGCTATCTAAACGAGAGACGTAGCTTTTAATTTCCGAATGAGCTCTCAGAAATTCAAACTTTTCTTAGTTTTGAAAAATGGATTAGCAAGGGGGTACAATGATTCAGTGGACGAGATTACAACAGAATCTTCGTTGTAGAATGACAAATTGATGTGTTGGCAGGAAACCGCAGTTTCGAAAGAAATTTAAGAATAAGAACAGCGAAAATAATCATTTGTATAGGACAGCAAAAGGAAGAAGACAAAGCAGGTTTTATTTTTCATGGCAAATCCGTTTGAGACGACAATTCAATAATATAAAGTGATGACAAGTACATAGTTAGTTACAAGTCCTTAGTTAGTAAACGTTTCGGTATATCGTGGTTTGTTCCATCCAAATCAGATTTGAAATTCAAAAATAATACTGAATTGTCCTATTTCTTTTGCTGTTCTATAAGAATTGAGCATTATTGCTGCTGTCTTATTCTTAAACAACACATTATCTCACTCAATGTGCTGGGGTTGAAATCCAACGTTCAGATAGAACCGTATAGATGCTCTGTCAAGGTCTCCAGTGGCCGGGGGTCAAAATCCATAGTATGTCGTAAGAGGCGACTTAAAGGGTTGGCGTCAGTGAAGGCATCTGGCCGTAAAACTTTGCTTCATAACCAGAATCATGGATTTGTCTGGAAACAATCCGTGAACCAGTCCATCCTTGCAGGCAAGTAAAACGGCCGGAATACAAAATTCTGTTTGCGTATGTGTGTCAAGGTTATCGAGCAGTGAGTCATAGCGGAGTAGTATAGTATCCATCTTTCGTCATTTCTTTTTGTCTTTTGATAGTTTGTTCCTCGTTTTTTTCGTATTCAAAACTGAACTGTAAATGTGCTGTATTGTTGCTGTTTAAAAAATGTATTCTCAATGTGAACTAGTGAAAATGATATTTTGCGTTAAATTCATTCATCAAAACTTCCTGCAATATTTCATAACGGGACTGGTGACAAGCCACATAACCTTATTGGCTGAGGATATCTCAGATTTTGAGAATTCGAGTTTTTCTAAAATCATAAATTCATTGCTTCGTAGCATTATTTTCTCAGAATACAGAAAGTTTTTTTAGAAGAACATTACGCAAAGCATCATTAGAAAATCTCAAAAAGTTTCGTCTTCCTACCTCCTTCAGTGGTTCTCTCAGTGATTTCAACTGCTTCGCTCCATAGATTAGGCCCAGTACGCTCTCTGACAGAGATGATATACACAGTATTCGGAATGAGATTCCCCAGAACAACCTTTCTTTTCGGGTTCGAAACGGCTCTAATCCACGTGAAGTTACCAAGAGCCGGAGAATTCATTTGATAGTACTTTACTACGTACAAAGCTATAACTCCATTCAACTCCATTGGTGGATTCCAAGTCAACTCAATAGATGACATAGATTTTGCAACGATTTTAAGATCACGAGGAGGACTTGGTGCTAAAAGGAAATAACTTTCATCGCAACTTTTAGCTACTAAAATATCATTGATATCATGAAAAAAACCACCATGTCTAACATTACTGACGAATAAATTGTAAAACTGCAAAACTTTTCAATATTACAATCTTCGTCAGTGAGTTTTATCATTATAACTAATTATCATTCGATAGGTTCCTGCATATAAGGAACTAATTTTTTATTTTCAACCTGATAAATAATTCTTTTTAATAAAAGGACCTTTACCTATACACCAGTGTCACTGTTTATAAAAAAATCTCAGGCTTCTTCTTATGAAATGAGACCCTTTGATAAGAATATTTTTGCTGGTTTCTTAGCTAAGGGTTTCTTATAAGGGCGAAACAATTGCACTTTATCAATTCGTCAATTTCTTCTTATAATTATAATAAGTATAAGACAGAAACACAAGATGAAAGCTTCAAGCACAAAGCCTGATCACAAATAAAGTACCAGATACTAATTCACCAATTGTGAGAAACAAAGTTGCAACGATAACTTTTCAACTGTAACTGACTAAATAATCAAATTCAACTTATGCACACGAGTAAAGTGGAGCCCCTTTAGGACGACCACTAATATACCAGCCAGAGTAGGTCGCAATAACGAGGTGGTCAGAGCTCCACTAATGAGGTTAAAATCCATAGGCAAATTCAAGACCACTAACCTGCCTGTAGAGTGGAAAAAGTGAAGAGACCACTTTCGAAACCAACAGTTGTCCCTTCAGCAATCGTCCTGACTTTAACTTGGTACTCGGTGTAAGGGGAGAGACTTGAGATTAAAGCAGTTCGATTGTCTTGTAATCTCTTATATGTAGCCTTCTGGACAAGTGAGTTAGCCTTGGTGACAATTACATCCACATAGTGCCAAGATGTAGACAGGTTTGTACTGCAATTACGGTCCCATTGAACTACAGCCAAATTTGCAGCAACAACCTTCATTTGAAGTTTTAGGCACAGCTGGTAACCTAAAAATGTGAAATAAAAGTGTTAGAAATCTATCTTCTTTAAAAATTCTGCGTATCCGTTAGAGTACTCAATACATAGAAAAGAGCTATATTGTACATCTCCTAATTAGTCGGTAACCACGAAACATGATTGTCAAGATGGCAAGTTTTGTCTTTCGAGTCTCTTTTTTCTCAGTTTTTTCTTTTTTACAGATACACTGAAATAAATTCCTTAGTTTGACCTTATCATCTGCCAATGACCGTTGGATGTAATGTAGGGGGATGAAAGTATGAGAGCGATTGGCCTAAGTTTCGACGATTCCAAACACGCAAAACTGTGCAATTTTTCAAAAACATTTTCGCTTGAAAAAAATAAAAGCTAACGTGATCAAAACAATAAAATATAAACAAACGTGTTTTCCCTAAATATCATAAAGCCCCGTTTTGCGTTTTTGCTGTCGTAAATTTAGGTCTATAGTTTTCATACGTTCATCCACTACAGTATAATGAATTTTTTGGCAGTACAAATAGTAGGATGTCAAAAACTTTTTCGGATTTCAAGGCCTAATTTCTTTGTCTCTGTGCTAGGGCTAGAAATACGGAAACTGGGAATCAGAAATCATGAAACTTGGGAGCTAGAAACAGAGTGAAACCACTTTCAAAAAAAACCAGAATATATATGAAAGTTTATTTATTTTCTGGTCCATTAGATCATGATGAAATCTATATTGATGCCTTTTTAAGAAGACATGAATTTAACTTTATTTTCCTTGAAACAAGAGATACATCAAAGAGACCAATTAAGCTTGCTTTTCAACTTCTCTTGGAACTTTGGTTTCCTGCAAACATTTTGCATTTATCCAAACATTCATGCAAACATTCTCTTTACATATCTAATTTGATGAAAGGCAACAGATTTATTATTTTCAGTCAAGGTCCTTTGACTTACTTTCTGCAAGCGTCTTGACTCTTATCAAAGATCCAAGTGAGGAACCAAAAGAATTCTCCGCTGTTAGATTGAACTCGTACGCTGTATTCGGGGTTAATAGGTCTATTTTGGTTGCATTGGCCTCTGCAGACAACATCACTGTGCGGGTTTTCAAAGAGGAAAGCTCCTTCAACTGAATATTGTACTTCGTGTGGGGACTATCCTCATCAGAGTTTAACTCCCACATAATCTTCACGCTTCTAGATCCAACATTGCTGGCTGTTACTTTGCAACAAAGCGGTGGACCTGAAAGAGAGAAATGATTATAATTGTTCTATACTAATAATGCTTTGATCAAATGCTCCTTTTTATGCCGTAGTTTTTTGATTCACCAAAACCCATTTTAAAATCGTATTTTTCTACACTATTATGGCTTTGCACCTTATTTTCTAATCTTTATCAATAGAGCCCAATGCACTGATTCTAAGGGTTGTGAATTTGAAACAGAACGGTCACAAACAACAAATTTGAAACAAAGTTTATTTCCCTTTAACAATCAAATTTCCCGTTACGTATAAATAAGAGTGCATCCATTTCAGTGATCAGTACTCACTAACACCGAGAACGATAATCATTATTTCTTGAGAAGAAGCAGGATTCAAGAAATCAAATGAATTAATTCGATTGGTTTTCAAAATCCTGCTTCATCTCAAGTTTATTTCTTAACCCTATTGGTGGGACAGCCAGGTTCCTCCTGGTGTGGGAAAGTCGTTGCCTTTTTGAAGGTCCGGTGTAGTTGCTAAATAACCCTGTTAGGTTCATCTGCACATTTGGTGAAAGGTGGTGCAATTTGTGAGATCAATGTGACGATTGTCCCAAGAACACGCTTCCTCTGCAACTGATCAGATCAAGTGATTGTTACAAAGAACTCTCTTATTATAGCCAGAAAAATCGGAAACATAATGGAACGAACACATAGATTACTTGAGTAATCTATGTGTTCGTTCCATTATGTTTCCGATTTTTCTGGCTATACTGAAGTTCTGTACCATCCAAAGACAACTCTCTTATTGAAAGATTGGCTACTTGAAAAGAAATAGGATTTGTAGAATGAATCAAATTGATTTCTGAGAATGAAAATATGACCTGGGCAGGGTTCGAACCAACGACCACGGTCGATTAAAAACCAACTGACCGGAAATCTAAGATGGTAGAGCAATGATGCTCCAGTGGTCTTGGGTTTGAATCTTTCTCGGGTTAATTTTTCATTCTCACAAGTGAATTTGATTAATCAAAGTTATACTTATCTACTGTAAACAACATCAGCTGAATATAAACTCTGATTGAGTCATAACATAACTAACAATCCAACATGTCCTTGATTGCTGTAGCCTACTCTGATAAAATTTCATTTCCCGTGTAACACCATGCCTTATGAATTAATGTCCAAAAGTAATGATATAATACGAGAGCCAAATTATCTAAGTTTATGAAATTCTAATAGATTAATTCAAAAATAAATTATGCTTGTAAACGTTTCAAACAATCTTCATCAGTAACTATTCTAGGTAAGAATAGGTACTGATGAAGATTGTATCGAAACGTTTACAAGCATGGTTTATTTTTGAATTAATCTGTCCAAAAGTAAGGTAGTCCAGTGTGACAAAAACAACAAGGGTTAATAAGTCAAGAACAACAAAACAATTAGGCTTAAGTACAAGTCTTGTAACTGCTCTAATTTAGGCCATCTTTATCTTTAAAATAATGAAAATTTCCTACCTTGCACAATAACCCTCGCTGTTGCTCTTTTCAAATCAGAAAAACTATTTATTGTTAAACAAACGTAATCTCCACTGTCTTCTTTCTTGATGCTTGTGATTGTCATCTTTCGTTCAATGGTAAAACCACTTATCAGCTTCTTGAAATGGAAGCGGCCTGACCCCGAGAAATTTGCTGAGTCTTTATGCCAGAATAGTGTAGGGATTGGGTTGCCAAGAGCACCGCAGGACAGAGTGAGGTTTGCGCCATTTCTTGCAACATATTCTTTCTTGGGTGGCTTATTTATGTTGGCTCGCACTACAAAAGATAAACAAGAATTTTCTATGAAAAATACAAATTCATGACAGATGTGCTAAGAAGGAGGTTTTCTTTTAAGGGTGATGTGAAATTATGTTTTAAGTAGTTTGCTAAAAACTGCAGATTGTGGGATACACAGCAAGTAAAAAATTAGACACTTACTCTATCATGGACATGATAAACTTGTCTTCTACGGGACTGTCGCACTAAGATTTCCTTAATCTATCATCATTTGAACATTCAAGACAACAAAACAAACATGAGTATCCATATCAGAAATGCTATGTTCAGAATAGTCTGTTTCTTAGGAAAAACCAGCAAACATTCCCAACAGGAAGAGCGAAGTACTTGAAATAAAACTTTCATTAAAATGAGCTTAATGCAAATTTATAATTTTGCATAGCCAAATGAATGTAATCATACTCACCGTAAACCTGCACTGAAGCAGCATGTTGAGCAACACCGATTTTATTAGCTGCAATACACTTATATGTTCCATTATGCAAATAGGAGGTCGAAGCAATAACAATACTGCTTTGAACCGCATTCAGGGCCCATCTATTGCCAGCAGTTGTAAGAGGTCGGTTATCTTTCTCCCACGTGATTGAAGGCATTGGTACACCATAGGCTGCACATGTGATATTCAATTTTTCCCCTTCTAGCTTGGTTTGTGGGGCAAATGTTTTAGTGAAGACAGGTTTTCCTAAAATAGATTGAAAAATCAAATTCATGTTTTTATCATGATCATACCACAACCAGACCTTCCAACTCTTCCAGTTTCACAAGGAGACGGCTGATTTGTCTTTTAAAGCCAATGAAAAACATTAGAAGATGGAAATAGATCAAATTTTTATACTGAGGAAGTTAGCAGGTATGATCATAACATCCATTTTAAGTCTACGGCAATCATGGCATACCTCGACAAAGTCTCAAATGTTAACAATCTTGCCAACTATTAGCCATTGTGTTTACGAAATTCCCGAAACAGGACTCAATATGTATCTAGTTGAAGAAAGCTAATGTGTTTTCTGCAGGGTGTGCTCAATGAAATTAATCGAAGCCAACTGGTAACAATTAGGAGGAGAAAAGTTGATAAACAGAATACTCTTCCATGAGCAAATCTTCCCAGGAAGGAGTTCTTGTAGTTCTGATTCAGACTTGCAATGTGTCTGAAACCTCCTTATTCCTATTGACTTTAGAATCAAAAAGAGGTGACAAATTTTCTCCTCATAATCTATTTGAGGTTTCTTTATGCTCGTAATGACAATGCTTTGAACAAAAGCTGAGTGATATAACAACTCAGCAACTCCATCCAACTTGCAACAACTACCAAAACCATTGACCTTTTAAGTTTTTCAAAATACTTTTGTCATTTGTTTTGCCACATTTTTACTTTTATGCTAATTTTTCAAGATATTACAAAAATCATAGGTCATCATAATATAGCCAGTTACAAATTTTTCATTTTCTGGGGTCAGAGAAATTAACAAGGTCGTTATGCAAAAATACTTCAAATACCATGTTCAAATATCATATATCATATGAAATATCAGAAGTCTGTTTTTTGATTTTAGAAAATAGTGCTCAATACATGATAGTAGAGAGATTATAATAAACGATAGGAAAGAAACCAGAAATTACTCTTTCATCTCCGCAAGCCTGTTCCGTGGTTTCCCACACATCAGGAGATATACTAACTTTATACTAGATTAGTATATTTCCTGATGAGTGGGAAACCACGGAACAGGCTTGCGGAGATGAAAGAGTAATTTCCTTTTTCCAGGCTTGTTAAATATGTAAATATTTCACTCTCTAATATAAAAACACGATATTATTAACATTACATAAATATTTCACTTACCTTGAATAACCAGTTTTGTAGTAGCAAATGTTGTATTTTCATGAAAACAAACATACTCCCCACTGTCAGAATATCTCAAATTATTGATGCCAAGCACATGAATTGATGGTTTTGTTATTCTTACATCGTCAATCATCAGTTTTCTTCCCTGGTGCTTCCAACTGATCGTCTTTGCATCCAAGGGCACTGATGAGTTCCCAGAAGAGCATGATATGTTGACGGACTGTGCAACAAACTTTGTAATTGCCGGTTGGCTGGGTCTAATAAGAACTGAAAAAGAGAATTTTGCTAATGTCAGAAATTTCATAAACAGGTCTTTATCACTGATCTCAAATAAAGACTGGATGGAGCGATTGCCATTCTGAAATGAAGTCGATTGGCAGTAATATTAGGAGGTCCAATTCAATACACTGGGGAGTGCTTTTTTCTTTGATAATTTTTGGAATGTTAGGAATAATCAGCACAAGACTGAATTATTGTGCAGCTTTTGTTCAACAAAAAATTGATTTGATATAATTTCTTTGGTAGCCATATTGGGAGGCCAAGTGGAAGCCAAAGCAATCGGCTTCAAACATTTGGCTCCAGAAAGAAAAGAATGATCGATTCAGTCTTAATTTTGAGATTAGTGGTCTTTATTGGAGAGTCAGGGAAGCAGCAACCGCAACTTAGGCTGCTGATAATTGATAGACGAATACACTTAATATTTTTGTAAGGTATTGGTTTATACACAAAGGGCCCATTGGATAGGTAAACTAATCGAGCAATGCAACCTTGCTCTTCTCTCGATTTGACCATACCTCCTTGATTCCTTTTTACTTTTTTGTCTAAAATTACAGAGAGCTGGCAAATTCACTTCTCCTAGTTTTGTCTGAAGGTGCTTTCAAACCTGGGATCCTTTGAACAAGGGTCGTCTGATCTAACCATCCCACCAAGGTATAAGCACCATTCACATTCAAAAATAGGAATCATTTTGCTGAATAGTGCAAAGCATTCAATTATTAATAATTAAATGAAAAAAGTTTCTTGTGAAGAACAGTTTAAAATTTCGGAGTGGCTACGAGTACGGGAGCCGTATCCTGTTCACAATCCACTACGAATATGGGAGTTGTTATGCGCATGCGTAAGCGGCGTTAGTTTATCTAAGTCCCACATTTTGCCTGATTTAAATACTTAGTTCTCAAATATAGATTGAACACTGTATGAAATACGAATAAAATTCACTGCTCCACTCACTCGGGAGGTGGTCGTGTAATGTTTTTCAAGCAAGATTTCTTGTCATAACAGTTTTACTTCAAAATTATCCACAATGCATGCTCACAGCGACTCCCGTATTCCTAGTGGATTGTGTACAGGATACAACTCCCGTACTCGTAGCCACGGGGCTAAAATTTTGCTCCTTGGGATCACACTCACACAAACAAGATTTCCATACTGGCCGTTTTCCCCAGTAAGAAGGGCTGACTAAGTTCATGGTAACAAAGGTGGATGACGAAAGGACGTTTAAATGAGCTCGGTAAAAATCATTTTCCAGGGATTAGAGTTACAGTAAGAGTTTGTGTTTTAGAGGTTAGGGTTAGGTTTGCGGTTTTAGAGTTTCAAAATTCCTTCGAATATCTAGCGTAAAAGCCGGACCTAAATTTTTACTGAATTTTGTGTTCACCTCTTTTTACCAGTTGATATAATTCACAAACCATTAACCAACAAAAGATATGAGATAGGTTCACCCCAAATCTAGAGGCCATGATTTTCCTGAGCTCACATCTGAATTCAATTCCAACCTTGTGTACTATCAAACTCCACAGCAAGCAAAACTAATAGTATCAGAATTTTAATAGGAATAAATCGTAATAGATAACACCATTCTCCTGGAGTACCACACCCAAAGAAGTTCTATAGAATGTATGGGGCTTAAGACCATCTGGCACCAATATGGCTGGCCTAATTAATAGCCTTTCACAATATAGAAATTAAATAATGCATAAAATCAAATCAAGTAAATAAAAGTCTCACCAATAATGGCAGCCAAGATAAGAATTGTTGATGAAAAAACCCTCGTCATATTTAAAGTCAACATACGGCAGCCTAGGACAGCATTACTTTCGGCATGGAGAAGATCTTACAGAATTTTACTTTCCCTCCTAAACTTTATCCAGGCTCCAACTTCATTGTAATTTGGCATTCTATCACTGAAGATCCGTGAATTTTCGTCTTCAGTTTCTTTTGGGAGGAATAATTTATGCTTGGAAGATATGTGACTGTTTATTTCTCTTGTTGGTATTCAAAAAGTAAAGCAATTCCACTTTCACTACTTTCCTGCTACATTCCATTCACGCCAAGAAAGTCAAAGATCGGGCCAGGGTTGCCAAATAGAGAATAGTGTTTTTACCTACCGCAGTGTAGATTTTTCCCTACGCAGCACCTACCCAGAAATTTAAGTTTCTACCAACAAAGTCAAACGCATATTTTCAAACTTCAAACTTCAAATTATTTTTTCAGTATAGAATCAATTATTTACAATTATAAATTCGTGTTAACCTATTTATACTAAATAACAAAAATTTACAGAGACATATTCGTTTAGTAAACAGACGAGTATTACTGGAATTAAAAAAAATTAGGCTGATGGACACATGGAAAGAACTTTGGGCAAGCTATCGAGCCATGTGTCAAAAAACATACAATTTCCCTTGAAGTGTGTAAAAAGTTTGTCTGTGTAGAGAAGCAAAAGGTTATGCTTCAGGGGTCCTCTGACGTAGATTGACAAAAATACATGAATGCAGATATAAATCAAGCAAGGAAAACCTGGTGCTTGAAATTTTCAGTGTTTTGAGGTAACATAGACAAATACTTGAGAAATGATGATTTGCAGATATATCTGATTGCTGTGAAACTTGGCACATCCAGGCCAAATACAATACTCTAGTATACCCACGGGCTTCTTTCGAAATCTTTAACCAAGCACAGATTTATGCATGCATAAATTATGGAGTTGTCGCAACATTTGACACCTTTATTGGATGATACTCTATTCGTTTGACATTTATGAAATAATCTAAAAATACTTTATGGTGGTGGACATTAGAGAAAGTCACGAGAAACAATAAATGATGTTTGATTTCTCAATCTAATTCTTCTCATGAAAAATCACGACACAAAGATTAGATAATTATCGCATAATTATACTAATTTAAATCATACTGAAAATGATTATAATAATCACGAACCAACTGTTCTGTTGACAATCAAAAAGCTTTTGTATCGAAACATTTGTTTAAAGAACAGTTGTGTTTTTCATTTCTCTTTTACTGTTATTTTGAGATTGCCAGTTTCTATAATAATCATGCTAATAACTAGGAGTATGAACACGCAACCTAAAAATTATGCAGAGAAGAATGCTAATAATAATTTTAGGACAGCTCATACTAAGCTGATAATACTCATAATAGGCTACTAGTTATTTTATGCTAATAATTACGCTCATAATAACGCTAATTATAATGCAAATAAAGCCTGGACTAAAAAAATATAATTTTTTTGTACATATAAGGATCGTCTGGCTGGTGGATGATCATTCCAGAACAAAAATTAAAAGTTGTTTCAGATCTCTTACTCAAAACTTTGGATTATATCATTGAACAATTAAAGAACCTTCCCTATAAACTGAGAGCTAGAGATCAACTGTAGGTGAACATCTCTACGAGTGGAAGCACAAATATCAGGCCAGGGTTACCACATCCGGTAACAGTAAGAGGCCAGAATACTAGTTCGCACGCACAGACAAATTTAAAGAGGGCGGTTCAAATAAGCAAAAATTCTGATGCTCAACCGACTTAACTAATAAGCTGATAATTTACAATATTATTGATTAAAAAAAACAATAAGTAGTAGCAGCTACTTACGCAACAAGTAGATATTCAAATTGATATCACTGCATATTAACAAACACTATAAAACTTACCAAGTTTCATTGCAAAATGTTCGCCCATCGCCGGGCTGGAACCCACTACCCTCAGATTAAGAGTCTGATGCTCTACCAGCGCGCCGGGCTGATATTCCTCTCTCTAATGCATTTTCAATTTGATAACGTAGCCTGTCAAAAGCAATGGTATCTAACTTACCAAGTTTCATTGCAAAATGATCGCCCAACGTGGGGCTCGAATCCACGACCCTCAGATTAAGAGTCTGATGCTCTACCGACTGAGCTAGCCGGGCTGATATTCCAACATCAGATGAATTTTGAAATTGATAACGTAGCTCGTAGCTCGTCAAAAAGCAATGCCATCTAACTTACCAAGATTCAGTGCAAAATGATCGCCCAACGTGGGGCTCGAACCCACGACCCTCAGATTAAGAGTCTGATGCTCTACCGACTGAGCTAGCCGGGCTGATATTCGTCGCTCTAATGCATTTTGAAATTAATAACGTAGTTCGTCAACAAACAATGGCATTTATTTTACCAAGTTTCAGTGCAAGATGATCGCCCATCGTGGGGCTCAGCTAATCGGGCTGAGCTAGCCGCGCTGATATTCCTCTCCCTAATGCATTTTGAAATTGATGACGTAGACCGTCGAAAAGCAATTCCATCTAACTTACCAAGATTCATTGCAAAATGATCGCCCAACGTGGGGCTCGAACCCACGACCCTCAGATTAAGAGTCTGATGCTCTACCGACTGAGCTAGCCGGGCTGATATTCCTCTCTCTAATGCATTTTCAATTTGATAACGTAGCCTGTCAAAAGCAATGCCATCTAACTTACCAAGTTTCATTGCAAAATGATCGCCCAACGTGGGGCTCGAACCCACGACCCTCAGATTAAGAGTCTGATGCTCTACCGACTGAGGTAGCCGGGCTGATATTCCAACATCAAATGCATTTTGAAATTGATAAAGTAGCTCGTCGAAAAGCAATGCCATCTAACTTACCAAGATTCAGTGCAAAATGATCGCCCAACGTGGGGCTCGAACCCACGACCCTCAGATTAAGAGTCTGATGCTCTACCGACTGAGCTAGCCGGGCTGATATTCCTCTCTCTAATGCATTTTCAATTTGATAACGTAGCCTGTCAAAAGCAATGGTATCTAACCTACCAAGTTTCATTGCAAAATGATCGCCCAACGTGGGGCTCGAACCCACAACCCTCAGATTAAGAGTCTGATGCTCTACCAACTGAGCTAGCCGGGCTGATATTCCTTTCTCTAATGCATTTTGAAATTGATAACGTAGCTCGTCGAAAAGCAATGCCATCTAACTTACCAAGATTCAGTGCAAAATGATCGCCCAACGTGGGGCTCGAACCCACGACCCTTCAGATTAAGAGTCTGATGCTCTACCGACTGAGCTAGCCAGGCTGATATTCCTTTCTCTAATGCATTTTGAAATTGATAACGTAGCTCGTCGAAAAGCAATGCCATCTAACTTACCAAGATTCAGTGCAAAATGATCGCCCAGCGTGGGGCTCGAACCCACGACCCTCAGATTAAGAGTCTGATGCTCTACCGACTGAGCTAGCCGGGCTGATATTCCAACATCAAATGCATTTTCAATTTGATAACGTAGCCTGTCAAAAGCAATGGTATCTAACTTACCAAGTTTCATTGCACAATGATCGCCCAACGTGGGGCCCGAACCCACGACCCTCAGATTAAGAGTCTGATGCTCTACCGACTGAGCTAGCCGGGCTAATATTCCTCTCTCTAATGCATTTTAAAATTGATAACGTAGTTCGTCAACAAACAATGGCATCAATCTTACTAAGTTTCAGTGCAAAATGATCGCTTAACGTGGGGCTCGAAGCCACGACCCTCAGATTAAGAGTCTGATGCTCTACCGACTGAGCTAGCCGGGCTGATATTCCAATATCAAATGCATTTTGAAATTGATAACGTAGCTCGTCGAAAAGCAATGCCATCTAACTTACCAAGATTCAGTGCAAAATGATCGCCCAGCGTGGGGCTCGAACCCACGACCCTCAGATTAAGAGTCTGATGCTCTACCGACTGAGCTAGCCGGGCTGATATTCCTCTCACTAATGCATTTTGAAATTGATAACGTAGACCATCGAAAAGCAATGCCATCTAACTTACCAAGATTCATTGCAAAATGATCGCCCAACGTGGGGCTCGAACCCACGACCCTCAGATTAAGAGTCTGATGCTCTACCGACTGAGCTAGCCGGGCTGATATTCCTCTCTCTAATACATTTTGAAATTGATAACGTAGCTCGTCGAAAAGCAATGCCATCTAACTTACCAAGATTCAGTGCAAAATGATCGCCCAACGTGGGGCTCGAACCCACGACCCTCAGATTAAGAGTCTGATGCTCTACCGACTGAGCTAGCCGGGCTGATATTCCTCTCTCTAATGCATTTTCAATTTGATAACGTAGCCTGTCAAAAGCAATGGTATCTAACTTACCAAGTTTCATTGCAAAATGATCGCCCAACGTGGGGCTCGAACCCACGACCCTCAGATTAAGAGTCTGATGCTCTACCGACTGAGGTAGCCGGGCTGATATTCCAACATCAAATGCATTTTCAATTTGATAACGTAGCCTGTCAAAAGCAATGGTATCTAACTTACCAAGTTTCATTGCAAAATGATCGCCCAACGTGGGGCTCGAACCCACGACCCTCAGATTAAGAGTCTGATGCTCTACCGACTGAGGTAGCCGGGCTGATATTCCAACATCAAATGCATTTTGAAATTGATAACGTAGCTCGTCGAAAAGCAATGCCATCTAACTTACCAAGATTCAGTGCAAAATGATCGCCCAACGTGGGGCTCGAACCCACGACCCTCAGATTAAGAGTCTGATGCTCTACCGACTGAGCTAGCCGGGCTGATATTCGTCGCTCTAATGCATTTTGAAATTAATAACGTAGTTCGTCAACAAACAATGGCATTTATTTTACCAAGTTTCAGTGCAAGATGATCGCCCATCGTGGGGCTCAGCTAATCGGGCTGAGCTAGCCGCGCTGATATTCCTCTCCCTAATGCATTTTGAAATTGATGACGTAGACCGTCGAAAAGCAATTCCATCTAACTTACCAAGATTCATTGCAAAATGATCGCCCAACGTGGGGCTCGAACCCACGACCCTCAGATTAAGAGTCTGATGCTCTACCGACTGAGGTAGCCGGGCTGATATTCCTCTCTCTAATGCATTTTCAATTTGATAACGTAGCCTGTCAAAAGCAATGCCATCTAACTTACCAAGATTCAGTGCAAAATGATCGCCCAACGTGGGGCTCGAACCCACGACCCTCAGATTAAGAGTCTGATGCTCTACCGACTGAGCTAGCCGGGCTGATATTCCTCTCTCTAATGCATTTTCAATTTGATAACGTAGCCTGTCAAAAGCAATGGTATCTAACCTACCAAGTTTCATTGCAAAATGATCGCCCAACGTGGGGCTCGAACCCACAACCCTCAGATTAAGAGTCTGATGCTCTACCAACTGAGCTAGCCGGGCTGATATTCCTTTCTCTAATGCATTTTGAAATTGATAACGTAGCTCGTCGAAAAGCAATGCCATCTAACTTACCAAGATTCAGTGAAAAATGATCGCCCAACGTGGGGCTCGAACCCACGACCCTTCAGATTAAGAGTCTGATGCTCTACCGACTGAGCTAGCCAGGCTGATATTCCTTTCTCTAATGCATTTTGAAATTGATAACGTAGCTCGTCGAAAAGCAATGCCATCTAACTTACCAAGATTCAGTGCAAAATGATCGCCCAGCGTGGGGCTCGAACCCACGACCCTCAGATTAAGAGTCTGATGCTCTACCGACTGAGCTAGCCGGGCTGATATTCCAACATCAAATGCATTTTCAATTTGATAACGTAGCCTGTCAAAAGCAATGGTATCTAACTTTCCAAGTTTCATTGCACAATGATCGCCCAACGTGGGGCCCGAACCCACGACCCTCAGATTAAGAGTCTGATGCTCTACCGACTGAGCTAGCCGGGCTAATATTCCTCTCTCTAATGCATTTTAAAATTGATAACGTAGTTCGTCAACAAACAATGGCATCAATCTTACTAAGTTTCAGTGCAAAATGATCGCTTAACGTGGGGCTCGAAGCCACGACCCTCAGATTAAGAGTCTGATGCTCTACCGACTGAGCTAGCCGGGCTGATATTCCAATATCAAATGCATTTTGAAATTGATAACGTAGCTCGTCGAAAAGCAATGCCATCTAACTTACCAAGATTCAGTGCAAAATGATCGCCCAGCGTGGGGCTCGAACCCACGACCCTCAGATTAAGAGTCTGATGCTCTACCGACTGAGCTAGCCGGGCTGATATTCCTCTCACTAATGCATTTTGAAATTGATAACGTAGACCATCGAAAAGCAATGCCATCTAACTTACCAAGATTCATTGCAAAATGATCGCCCAACGTGGGGCTCGAACCCACGACCCTCAGATTAAGAGTCTGATGCTCTACCGACTGAGCTAGCCGGGCTGATATTCCTCTCTCTAATACATTTTGAAATTGATAACGTAGCTCGTCGAAAAGCAATGCCATCTAACTTACCAAGATTCAGTGCAAAATGATCGCCCAACGTGGGGCTCGAACCCACGACCCTCAGATTAAGAGTCTGATGCTCTACCGACTGAGCTAGCCGGGCTGATATTCCTCTCTCTAATGCATTTTCAATTTGATAACGTAGCCTGTCAAAAGCAATGGTATCTAACTTACCAAGTTTCATTGCAAAATGATCGCCCAACGTGGGGCTCGAACCCACGACCCTCAGATTAAGAGTCTGATGCTCTACCGACTGAGCTAGCCGGGCTGATATTCCTCTCTCTAATGCATTTTCAATTTGATAACGTAGCCTGTCAAAAGCAATGGTATCTAACCTACCAAGTTTCATTGCAAAATGATCGCCCAACGTGGGGCTCGAACCCACAACCCTCAGATTAAGAGTCTGATGCTCTACCAACTGAGCTAGCCGGGCTGATATTCCTTTCTCTAATGCATTTTGAAATTGATAACGTAGCTCGTCGAAAAGCAATGCCATCTAACTTACCAAGATTCAGTGCAAAATGATCGCCCAACGTGGGGCTCGAACCCACGACCCTTCAGATTAAGAGTCTGATGCTCTACCGACTGAGCTAGCCAGGCTGATATTCCTTTCTCTAATGCATTTTGAAATTGATAACGTAGCTCGTCGAAAAGCAATGCCATCTAACTTACCAAGATTCAGTGCAAAATGATCGCCCAGCGTGGGGCTCGAACCCACGACCCTCAGATTAAGAGTCTGATGCTCTACCGACTGAGCTAGCCGGGCTGATATTCCAACATCAAATGCATTTTCAATTTGATAACGTAGCCTGTCAAAAGCAATGGTATCTAACTTACCAAGTTTCATTGCACAATGATCGCCCAACGTGGGGCCCGAACCCACGACCCTCAGATTAAGAGTCTGATGCTCTACCGACTGAGCTAGCCGGGCTGATATTCCTCTCTCTAATGCATTTTAAAATTGATAACGTAGTTCGTCAACAAACAATGGCATCAATCTTACTAAGTTTCAGTGCAAAATGATCGCTTAACGTGGGGCTCGAAGCCACGACCCTCAGATTAAGAGTCTGATGCTCTACCGACTGAGCTAGCCGGGCTGATATTCCTCTCTCTAATGCATTTTGAAATTGATAACGTAGCTCGTCGAAAAGCAATGCCATCTAACTTACCAAGATTCAGTGCAAAATGATCGCCCAGCGTGGGGCTCGAACCCACGACCCTCAGATTAAGAGTCTGATGCTCTACCGACTGAGCTAGCCGGGCTGATATTCCTCTCACTAATGCATTTTGAAATTGATAACGTAGACCATCGAAAAGCAATGCCATCTAACTTACCAAGATTCATTGCAAAATGATCGCCCAACGTGGGGCTCGATCCCACGACCCTCAGATTAAGAGTCTGATGCTCTACCGACTGAGCTAGCCGGGCTGATATTCCTCTCTCTAATACATTTTGAAATTGATAACGTAGCTCGTCGAAAAGCAATGCCATCTAACTTACCAAGATTCAGTGCAAAATGATCGCCCAACGTGGGGCTCGAACCCACGACCCTCAGATTAAGAGTCTGATGCTCTACCGACTGAGCTAGCCGGGCTGATATTCCTCTCTCTAATGCATTTTCAATTTGATAACGTAGCCTGTCAAAAGCAATGGTATCTAACTTACCAAGTTTCATTGCAAAATGATCGCCCAACGTGGGGCTCGAACCCACGACCCTCAGATTAAGAGTCTGATGCTCTACCGACTGAGCTAGCCGGGCTGATATTCCTCTCTCTAATGCATTGTCAATTTGATAACGTAGCCTGTCAAAAGCAATGCCATCTTACTTACCAAGTTTCATTGCAAAATGATCGCCCAACGTGGGGCTCGAACCCACGACCCTCAGATTAAGAGTCTGATGCTCTACCGACTGAGGTAGCCGGGCTGATATTCCAACATCAAATGCATTTTGAAATTGATAACGTAGCTCGTCGAAAAGCAATGCCATCTAACTTACCAAGATTCAGTGCAAAATGATCGCCCAACGTGGGGCTCGAACCCACGACCCTCAGATTAAGAGTCTGATGCTCTACCGACTGAGCTAGCCGGGCTGATATTCCTCTCTCTAATGCATTTTCAATTTGATAACGTAGCCTGTCAAAAGCAATGGTATCTAACTTACCAAGTTTCATTGCAAAATGATCGCCCAACGTGGGGCTCGAACCCACGACCCTCAGATAAGGAGTCTGATGCTCTACCAACTGAGCTAGCCGGGCTGATATTCCTCTCTCTAATGCATTTTGAAATCGATAACGTAGCTCGTCAAAAAGCAATGCCATCTAACTTACCAAGATTCAGTGCAAAATGATCGCCCGACGTGGGGCTCGAGCCCACGACCCTCAGATTAAGAGTCTGATGCTCTACCGACTGAGCTAGCCGGGCTGATATTCCTCTCTCTAATGCATTTTAAAATTGATAACGTAGCTCGTCGAAAAGCAATGCCATCTAACTTACCAAGATTCAGTGCAAAATGATCGCCCAACGTGGGGCTCGAACCCACGACCCTCAGATTAAGAGTCTGATGCTCTATCGACTGAGCTAGCCGGGCTGAAATTCCTCTCTCTAATGCATTTTAAAATTGATAACGTAGCCTGTCGGAAGCAATGCCATCTAACTTACCAAGTTTCATTGCAAAATGATCGCCCAACGTGGGGCTCGAACCCACGACCCTCAGATTAAGAGTCTGATGCTCTACCGACTGAGGTAGCCGGGCTGATATTCCAACATCAAATGCATTTTGAAATTGATAAGTAGCTCATCGAAAAGCAATGCCATCTAACTTACCAAGATTCAGTGCAAAATGATCGCCCAACGTGGGGCTCGAACCCACGACCCTCAGATTAAGAGTCTGATGCTCTACCGACTGAGCTAGCCGGGCTGATATTCCTCTCTCTAATGCATTTTGAAATTGATAACGTAGCTCGTCGAAAAGCAATGCCATCTAACTTACCAAGATTCAGTGCAAAATGATCGCCCAACGTGGGGCTCGAACCCACGACCCTCAGATTAAGAGTCTGATGCTCTACCGACTGAGCTAGCCGGGCTGATATTCCTCTCTCTAATGCATTTTGAATTTGATAACGTACCCTGTCAAAAGCAATGGTATTTAACTTACCAAGATTCAGTGCAAAATGATCGCCCAACGTGGGGCTCGAACCCACGACCCTCAGATTAAGAGTCTGATGCTCTACCGACTGAGCTAGCCGGGCTGATATTCCTCTCTCTCTAATGCATTTTCAATTTGATAACGTAGCCTGTCAAAAGCAATGGTATCTAACTTACCAAGTTTCATTGCAAAATTATCGCCCAACGTGGGGCTCGAACCCACGACCCTCAGATAAGGAGTCTGATGCTCTACCAACTGAGCTAGCCGGGCTGATATTCCTCTCTCTAATGCATTTTGAAATCGATAACGTAGCTCGTCAAAAAGCAATGCCATCTAACTTACCAAGATTCAGTGCAAAATGATCGCCCGACGTGGGGCTCGAGCCCACGACCCTCAGATTAAGAGTCTGATGCTCTACCGACTGAGCTAGCCGGGCTGATATTCCTCTCTCTAATGCATTTTAAAATTGATAACGTAGCTCGTCGAAAAGCAATGCCATCTAACTTACCAAGATTCAGTGCAAAATGATCGCCCAACGTGGGGCTCGAACCCACGACCCTCAGATTAAGAGTCTGATGCTCTACCGACTGAGGTAGCCAAGCTGAAATTCCTCTCTCTAATGCATTTTAAAATTGATAACGTAGCCTGTCGAAAGCAATGCCATCTAACTTACCAAGTTTCATTGCAAAATGATCGCCCAACGTGGGGCTCGAACCCACGACCCTCAGATTAAGAGTCTGATGCTCTACCGACTGAGGTAGCCGGGCTGATATTCCAACATCAAATGCATTTTGAAATTGATAAGTAGCTCATCGAAAAGCAATGCCATCTAACTTACCAAGATTCAGTGCAAAATGATCGCCCAACGTGGGGCTCGAACCCACGACCCTCAGATTAAGAGTCTGATGCTCTACCGACTGAGCTAGCCGGGCTGATATTCCTCTCTCTAATGCATTTTGAAATTGATAACGTAGCTCGTCGAAAAGCATTGCCATCTAACTTACCAAGATTCAGTGCAAAATGATCGCCCAACGTGGGGCTCGAACCCACGACCCTCAGATTAAGAGTCTGATGCTCTACCGACTGAGCTAGCCGGGCTGATATTCCTCTCTCTAATGCATTTTAAAATTGATAACGTAGCTCGTCGAAATGCAATGCCATCTAACTTACCAAGATTCAGTGCAAAATGAGCGCCCAACGTGGAGCCGGAACCCACGACCCTCAGATTAAGAGTCTGATGCTCTACCGACTGAGCTAGCCGGGCTGATATTCCTCTCTCTAATGCATTTTGAATTTGATAACGTACCCTGTCAAAAGCAATGGTATTTAACTTACCAAGTTTCATTGCTAAATGATCGCCCAACGTGGAGCTGGAACCCACGACCCTCAGATTAAGAGTCTGATGCTCTACCGACTGAGCTAGCCGGGCTGATATTCCTCTCTCTAATGCATTTTCAATTTGATAACGTAGCCTGTCAGAAGCAATGGTATCTAACTTACCAAGTTTCATTGCTAAATGATCGCCCAACGTGGAGCCGGAACCCACGACCCTCAGATTAAGAGTCTGATGCTCTACCGACTGAGCTAGCCGGGCTGATATTCCTCTCTCTAATGCATTTTCAATTTGATAACGTAGCCTGTCAGAAGCAATGGTATCTAACTTACCAAGTTTCATTGCTAAATGATCGCCCAACGTGGAGCCGGAACCCACAACCCTCAGATTAAGAGTCTGATGCTCTATCGACTGAGCTAGCCGGGCTGATATTCCACCATCAAATGCATTTTGAAATTGATAACGTAGCTCGTCGAAAAGCAATACCACCTAACTTACCAAGATTCAGTGCAAAATGATCGCCCAACGTGGGGCTCGAACCCACGACCCTCAGATTAAGAGTCTGATGCTCTACCTACTGAGCTAGCCGGGCTGATATTCCTCTCTCTAATGCATTTTGAAATTGATAACGTAGCTCGTCGAAAAGCAATGCCATCTAACTTACCAAGATTCAGTGCAAAGTGATCGCCCAACGTGGGGCTCGAACCCACGACCCTCAGATTAAGAGTCTGATGCTCAACCGACTGAGCTAGCCGGGCTGATATTCCTCTCTCTAATGCATTGTCAATTTGATAACGTAGCTGGTCAAAAGCAATGCCATCTAACTTACCAAGTTTCATTGCAAAATGATCGTCCAACGTGGGGCTCGAACCCACGACCCTCAGATTAAGAGTCTGATGCTCTACCGACTGAGGTAGCCGGGCTGATATTCCAACACCGAATGCATTTTGAAATTGTTAACGTAGCTCGTCGAAAAGCAATGCCATCTAACTTACCAAGATTCAGTGCAAAATGATCGCCCAACGTGGGGCTCGAACCCACGACCCTCAGATTAAGAGTCTGATGCTCTACCGACTGAGCTAGCCGGGCTGATATTCCTCTCTCTAATGCATTGTCAATTTGATAACGTAGCCTGTCAAAAGCAATGCCATCTAACTTACCAAGTTTCATTGCAAAATGATCGCCCAACGTGGGGCTCGAACCCACGACCCTCAGATTAAGAGTCTGATGCTCTACCGACTGAGCTAGCCGGGCGGATATTCCTCTCTCTAATGCATTTTGAAATTGATAACGTAGCTCGTCAAAAAGCAATGCCATCTAACTTACCAAGTTTCATTGCAAAATGATCGCCCAACGTGGGGCTCGAACCCACGACCCTCAGATTAAGAGTCTGATGCTCTACCGACTGAGCTAGCCGGGCTGATATTCCTCTCTCTAATGCATTTTGAAATTGATAACGTAGCTCGTCAAAAAGCAATGCCATCTAACTTACCAAGATTCAGTGCAAAATGATCGCCCAACGTGGGGCTCGAACCCACGACCCTCAGATTAAGAGTCTGATGCTCTACCGACTGAGCTAGCCGGGCTGATATTCCTCTCTCTAATGCATTTTCAATTTGATAACGTAGCCTGTCAGAAGCAATGGTATCTAACTTACCAAGTTTCATTGCTAAATGATCGCCCAACGTTGAGCCGGAACCCACGACCCTCAGATTAAGAGTCTGATGCTCTACCGACTGAGCTAGCCGGGCTGATATTCCTCTCTCTAATGCATTTTCAATTTGATAACGTAGCCTGTCAGAAGCAATGGTATCTAACTTACCAAGTTTCATTGCTAAATGATCGCCCAACGTGGAGCCGGAACCCACGACCCTCAGATTAAGAGTCTGATGCTCTACCGACTGAGCTAGCCAGGCTGATATTCCAACATCAAATGCATTTTGAAATTGATAACGTAGACCATCGAAAAGCAATGCCATCTAACTTACCAAGATTCAGTGCAAAATGATGGCCCAACGTGGGGCTCGAACCCACAACCCTCAGATTAAGAGTCTGATGCTCTACCGACTGAGCTAGCCGGGCTGATATTCCTCTCTCTAATGCATTTTCTATTGGATAACGTAGCCTGTCAAAAGCAATGCCATCTAACTTACCAAGTTTCATTGCAAAATGATCGCCCAACGTGGGGCTCGAACCCACGACCCTCAGATTAAGAGTCTGATGCTCTACCGACTGAGCTAGCCGGGCTGATTTTCCACAATTAAATGCATTTTGAAATTGATAACGTAGCTCGTCGAAAAGCAATACCATCTAACTTACCAAGATTCAGTGCAAAATGATCGCCCAACGTGGGGCTCGAACCCACGACCCTCAGATTAAGAGTCTGATGCTCTACTGACTGAGCTAGCCGGGCTGGTACTCCATCATCAAATGCATTTCGAAATTGATATTGTAGGCCGTCGAAGAAAAATGCCATCTAGCTTACCAAGATTCATTGCAAAATGATCGCCCAACGTGGGGCTCGAACCCACGGCCTTCAGATTAAAAGTCTGATGCTCTACTGACTGAGCTAGCCGGGCTGATATTCCATCATTAAATGCATTTTGAAATTGATAACGTAGTTCGTCAACAAACAATGTCATCTATCTTACCAAGTTTCAGTGCAAAATGATCGCCCATCGTGGGGCTCGCACCCAGGACCCTCAGATTAAGAGTCTGATGCTCTACCGACTGAGCTAGCCGGGCTGATATTCCTCTCTCTAATGCATTTTGAAATTGATATTGTAGGCCGTCGAAAAGCAATGTCATCTAACTTACCAAGATTCATTGCAAAATGATCGCCAAACGTGGGGCTCGGACCCACGGCCCTCAGATTAAGAGTCTGATGCTCTACCGACTGAGCTAGCCGGGCTGATATTCCTCTCTCTAATGCATTTTGAAATTGATATTGTAGGCCGTCGAAAAGCAATGTCATCTAACTTACCAAGATTCATTGCAAAATGATCGCCCAACGTGGGGCTCGAACCCACGACCCTCAGATTAAGAGTCTGATGCTCTACCGACTGAGCTAGCCGGGCTGATATTCCTCTCTCTAATGCATTTTCTATTGGATAACGTAGCCTGTCAAAAGCAATGCCATCTAACTTACCAAGTTTCATTGCAAAATGATCGCCCAACGTGGGGCTCGAACCCACGACCCTCAGATTAAGAGTCTGATGCTCTACCGACTGAGCTAGCCGGGCTGATTTTCCACAATTAAATGCATTTTGAAATTGATAACGTAGCTCGTCGAAAAGCAATACCATCTAACTAACCAAGATTCAGTGCAAAATGATCGCCCAACGTGGGGCTCGAACCCACGACCCTCAGATTAAGAGTCTGATGCTCTACTGACTGAGCTAGCCGGGCTGGTACTCCATCATCAAATGCATTTCGAAATTGATATTGTAGGCCGTCGAAGAAAAATGCCATCTAGCTTACCAAGATTCATTGCAAAATGATCGCCCAACGTGGGGCTCGAACCCACGGCCCTCAGATTAAAAGTCTGATGCTCTACTGACTGAGCTAGCCGGGCTGATATTCCATCATTAAATGCATTTTGAAATTGATAACGTAGTTCGTCAACAAACAATGTCATCTATCTTACCAAGTTTCAGTGCAAAATGATCGCCCATCGTGGGGCTCGCACCCAGGACCCTCAGATTAAGAGTCTGATGCTCTACCGACTGAGCTAGCCGGGCTGATATTCCTCTCTCTAATGCATTTTGAAATTGATATTGTAGGCCGTCGAAAAGCAATGTCATCTAACTTACCAAGATTCATTGCAAAATGATCGCCAAACGTGGGGCTCGGACCCACGGCCCTCAGATTAAGAGTCTGATGCTCTACCGACTGAGCTAGCCGGGCTGATATTCCACCATTAAATGCATTTTGAAATTGATAACGTAGTTCGTCAACAAACAATGTCATCTATCTTACCAAGTTTCAGTGCAAAATGATCGCCCAACGTGGGGCTCGAACCTACGACCCCCAGATTAAGAGTCTGATGCTGTACCGACTGAGCTAGCCGGGCTGATCTTCCACCATCAAATGCATTTTGAAATTGATAACGCAGTTCGTCGAGAAGCAATACATCTAACTTACCAAGATTCAGTGCAAAATGATCGCCCAACGTTGGGCTCGAACCTACGACCCTCAGATTAAGAGTGTGATGCTCTACCGATTGAGCTAGCCGGGCTGATATTCCTCTCTCTAATGCATTTTGAAATTGATAACATAGACTGTCGAAAAGCCATGCCATCTAACTTACCAAGATGCATTGCAAAATGATCGCCCAACGTGGGGTTCGAACCCACGACCCTCAGATTAAGAGTCTGATGCTCTACCGAATGAGCTAGCCAGGCTGACATTCCTCTCTCGAATGCATTTTCAATTTGATAACGTAGCTTGTCGAAAAGCATTGCCATCTAACTTACCAAGTTTCATTGCAAAATGATCGCCCAACGTGGGGCTCGAACCCACGACCTTCAGATTAAGAGTCTGATGCTCTACCGACTGAGCTAGCCGGGCTGATATTCCATCATGAAATGCATTTTGAAATTGATATTGTAGGCCGTCGAAAAGCAATGCCATCTAACTTACCAAGATTCATTGCAAAATGATCACCCAACGTGGGGCTCGAACCCACGACCCTAAGATCAAGAATCTGATGCTCTACCAACTGAGCTAGACGGGCTGATCTTCCACCATCAAATGCATTTTGAAATTGATAACGCAGTTCGTCGAGAAGCAATACCATCTAACTTACCAAGATTCAGTGCAAATAATCGCCCAACGTGGGGCTCGAACCTACGACCCTCAGATTAAGAGTGTGATGCTCTACCGATTGAGCTAGCCGGGCTGATATTCCTCTCTCTAATGCATTTTCAAATTGATAACGTAGACCGTCGAAAAGCCATGCCATCTAACTTACCAAGATGCATTGCAAAATGATCGCCCAACGTGGGGCTCGAACCCACGACCCTCAGATTAAGAGTCTGATGCTCTACCGAATGAGCTAGCCGGGCTGATATTCCATCATTAAATGCATTTTGAAATTGATAACGTAGTTCGTCAACAAGCAATGGCATCAATCTTACCAAGTTTCATTGCAAAATGATCGCCCAACGTGGGGCTCGAACCCACGACCCTCAGATTAAGAGTCTGATGCTCTACCGACTGAGCTAGCCGGGCTGATATTCCATCATGAAATGCATTTTGAAATTGATATTGTAGGCCGTCGAAAAGCAATGCCATCTAACTTACCAAGATTCATTGCAAAATGATCGCCTTACGTGGGGCTCGAACCCACGGCCCTCAGATTAAGAGTTTGATGCTCTACCGACTGAGCTAGCTGGGCTGCTATTCCACCATTAAATGCATTTTGAAATTAATAACGTAGTTCGTCAACAAACAATGTCATCTATCTTACCAAGTTTCAGTGCAAAATGATCGCCCAACGTAGGGCTCGAACCCACTACCCTCAGATTAAGAGTCTGATGCTCTACCGACTGAGCTAGCCGGGCTCATATTCCTCTCTCTAATGCATTTTGAAATTGATAACGTAGTTCGTCAACAAGCAATGCCATCTAACTTACCAAGATTCATTGCAAAATGATCACCCAACGTGGGGCTCGAACCCACGACCCTAAGATCAAGAATCTGATGCTCTACCAACTGAGCTAGACGGGCTTATCTTCCACCATCAAATGCATTTTGAAATTGATAACGCAGTTCGTCGAGAAGCAATACCATCTAACTTACCAAGATTCAGTGCAAATAATCGCCCAACGTGGGGCTCGAACCTACGACCCTTAGATTAAGAGTCTGATGCTGTACCGACTGAGCTAGCCCAGCTGATATTCCACCATGAAATGCATTTTGAAATTGATAACGTAGCTCGTCGAAAAGCAATACCATCTAGCTTACCAAGATTCAGTCCAAAATGATCACCCAACGTGGGGCTCGAACCCACGACCCTCAGATCAAGAATCTGATGCTCTACCAACTGAGCTAGCTGGGCTGATCTTCCACCATCAAATGCATTTTGAAATTGATAACGCAGTTCGTCGAGAAGCAATACCATCTAACTTACCAAGATTCAGTGCAAAATAATCGCCCAACGTGGGGCTCGAACCTACGACCCTCAGATTAAGAGTGTGATGCTCTACCGATTGAGCTAGCCGGGCTGCTATTCCTCTCTCTAATGCATTTATAAATTAATAACGTAGACCGTCGAAAAGCCATGCCATCTAACGTACCAAGATGCATTGCAAAATGATCGCCCAACGTGGGGCTCGAACCCACGACCCTCAGATTAAGAGTCTGATGCTCTACCGAATGAGCTAGTCAGGCTGACATTCCTCTCTCGAATGCATTTTCAATTTGATAACGTAGCTTGTCGAAAAGCAATGCCATCTAACTTACCAAGTTTCATTGCAAAATGATCGCCCAACATGGGGCTCGAACCCACGACCCTCAGATTAAGAGTCTGATGCTCTACCGACTGAGCTAGCCGGGCTGATATTCCATCATGAAATGCATTTTGAAATTGATATTGTAGGCCGTCGAAAAGCAATGCCATCTAACTTACCAAGATTCATTGCAAAATGATCGCCTTACGTGGGGCTCGAACCCACGGCCCTCAGATTAAGAGTTTGATGCTCTACCGACTGAGCTAGCCGGGCTGCTATTCCACCATTAAATGCATTTTGAAATTGATAACGTAGTTCGTCAACAAACAATGTCATCTATCTTACCAAGTTTCAGTGCAAAATGATCGCCCAACGTAGGGCTTGAACCCACTACCCCCAGATTAAGAGTCTGATGCTGTACCGACTGAGCTAGCCGGGCTGATATTCCACCATCAAATGCCTTTTGAAATTGATAACGTAGCTCGTCGAAAAGCAATACCATCTAACTTACCAAGATTCAGTGCAAAATGATCGCCCAACGTTGGGCTCGAACCCACGACCCTCAGATTAAGAGTCTGATGCTCTACCGACTGAGCTAGCCGGGCTGATATTCCTCTCTCTAATGCATTTTCAATTTGATAACGTAGCCTGTTATAAGCAATGCCATCTAACTTACAAAGTTTCATTGCAAAATGATCGCCCAACGTGAAGCTCGAACCCACGACCCTCAGATTAAGAGTCTGATGCTCTACCGACTGAGCTAGCCGGGCTGATATTCCACCATCAAATGCATTTTGAAATTGATACTGTAGGCCGTCGAATAGGAATGCCATCTAACTTACCAAGATTCATTGCAAAATGATCGCCCAACGTGGGGCTTGAACCCACGACCCTCAGATTAAGTGTCTGATGCTCTACCGACTGAGCTAGCCGGGCTGATATTCCTCTCTCTAATGCATTTTGAAATTGATAACGTAGTTCGTCAACAAACAATGGCATCTATCTTACCAAGTTTCAGTGCAAAATGATCGCCCAACGTGGGTCTCGAACCCACAACCCCCAGATTAAGAGTCTGATGCTCTACCAACTGAGCTAGCCGGGTTGATATTCCAACATCAAATGCATTTTGAAATTGATAACGTAGCTCGTTGAAAAGCAATGCCATCTAACTTACCAAGATTCATTGCAAAATGATCGCCCAACGTGGGGCTCGAACCCACGACCCTCAGATTAAGAGTCTGATGCTCTACCGACTGAGTAGCCGGGCTCATATTCCTCTCTCTAATGCATTTTCAATTTGATAACGTAGCCTGTCAAAAGCAATGGTATCTAACTTACCAAGTTTCATTGCAAAATGATCGCCCAACGTGGGGCTCGAATCCACGTCCCTCAGATTAAGAGTCTGATGCTCTACCGACTGAGCTAGCCGGGCTGATATTCCTCTCTCTAATGCATTTTCAATTTGATAACGTAGCCTGTCAAAAGCAATGGTATCTAACTTACCAAGTTTCATTGCAAAATGATCGCCCAACGTGGGGCTCGAAACCACGACCCTCAGATCAAGAGTCTGATGCTCTACCGACTGAGCTAGCCGGGCTGATATTCCAACATCAAATGCATTTTAAATTGATAACGTAGCTCGTCGAAAAGCAATGCCATCTAACTTACCAAGATTCAGTGCAAAATGTTCGCCCAACGTGGGGCTCGAACCCACGACCCTCAGATTAAGAGTCTGATGCTCTACCGACTGAGCTAGCCGGGCTGATATTCCTCTCTCTAATGCATTTTCAATTTAATAACGTAGCCTGTCAAAAGCAATGGTATCTAACTTACAAAGTTTTATTGCAAAATGATCGCCCAACGTGGGGCTCGAACCCACGACCCTCAGATTAAGAGTCTGATGCTCTACTGTTGTGTGGTCTATCATAACTAGGATTATTACTGAGAACTTAGAGAGAGCTCAAAGAAAATACACGACTGATTTAGGCCATGACTAAGCACAAGTAGATTCTCAAAAGTCCCGTATGTAAAACATCATAACGAGGCAATACAACAACAACAACTATAACATCCTCCTTCCTCTAGTAAAACAACAACTCAAGCATTAAGCGTTTATTGTCCAGGTTCATATCTTTGTGGAGGCTTTATCACTCGACCGTAACGACTTCTGTAGTGAACTGGTTTCGATTCCTCCGGTGGGGGTCTGGGAACAAGAGTTACACTGGTGTCAATGCCTTCTTTCGCACTCGGTGTTTCATCACTCGAGATCTCTACATCACTGTCTGGAACTTGGGAGTCCTTATTGAAGGTTTCTTTCGTCTTCAAAATATCTCTACGGTTGCGTCTATAAACCTTTCCTGTCTCCGCTTCAACTTTGTACGATCGTGGTTCTTGTAGTTTGGCAACAACTGTACCTTTCTTATCCCAGTATTTCCTTGGATAGGTCTTTTGTCTCAAACGAACAGTGTCACCGACCTTTAACTCTGGTAAATTTTTACATTGCTGGTTGTAATATTTCTTGGTATACTCGACTTTCTGAGTATCTGCTGAATAAGTTGTCACTTTCATTGCTGGCAAAGTTGTACGTATATCTCTTCCCATAAGTTTTGCTGCAGGGGATACTGAGTCATTTGAAATTGGGGTAGTACGTAAAGCTAGTAATGCAAGATAGGGATCTTCTTTGTTTGCAAATGCTTTCCTAAGTACTCTCTTCACTGTTTGAATATTTCTTTCAGCCATCCCGTTCGATTTTGGATGATAAGGACTTGATGTAGTAAGCTTAAAGTCCCATTCTCTTTGGAATTTCTTGAACGCTGCTGTGTCAAAAGGGTTATCACTAATGACAGTTTTTGGAATACCGTGTCGAGCAAATATAGACTTCATGTACTTTATAATTGTGGGACTCGAAGTATCAGGTAGTAAGCATATTTCAATGTACTTCGAATAATAGTCTACTATCAACATGTACTTATTGTTCTTTAACGTGAATAGATCTAACCCGACTTTCATCCATGGTGACGATGGAACATCATGTTGGATAAGCTCTTCTTTCTGTTGATAATTTCGATGTTCAAGACAGGTTGCACATGACGATACGAGTTCTTCAATTTCAGATGACATTCCCGGCCAGTAAAAGGCTGTTCTAGCTCTTAGTCTGCATTTTTCCACCCCTTGATGACCTTGATGAATTAATTTCTTCATCTCTTTTCGCATGCTTGTTGGTACAATTATTAGACCTGATTTCAGTACGAGGCCTCTAGCTAGTGTGATTTCATCACGAACATTGTAATATGGTTTGACCTCTGGTACGACACTACCTCTGTTTCTTGGCCAGCCATTTCTTACACACTCAGATAAGAGTTGGAGAGTTTCATCCTTCTCTGTTTCTTCTTTAAATTGCTTCAATCTTTCTTGACTGATGGGCAAGTCTGAGATAACAGCATGAATCACATAGTCCATCTCAGAATCTGGAATCTCTTGCTTTAGTACTTCCTTTAAGTAATTTCTACTGAGTGCATCAGCAACAATCATTTCTTTTCCTGGCTTGTATTCTAACGTAAAGTCATATCTTTGAAGTCTAAGAATGAATCTTTGAATTCTTGGAGGAGCTCTGAAAATAGGCTTGCCGAATATTGACTTTAGTGGCTGGTGGTCATTCTCCACCTCAAATTGTCGGCCATAAACAAACTGGTGAAACTTTTCACATCCAAATGCAATACTGAGTGTCTCCTTTTCAATTTGGCAATAATTTTGTTCTGTTTGAGTCATAGCTCTACTTGCAAAGGCTACTGGAAGCCAATTATTGCCATGCTTCTGCTGGAGAGATGCTCCTAATCCTGACTTACTTGCATCTGTACTGACTCTTGTATCCAATTTTGGATCATAATATTTCAAGACTGCATTGCTTGTAACTATTGACTTCAACTTGTTAAATGCTCTCTCATGAACTTTATCAAAATACCACTTGCAATCTTTCTCTAACAGTACTCTCAATGGAGCTGTGATATCTGATAAGTTGGGAACAAACTTTCCCAGATAATTAATCATTCCTAGAAATGTTCGCAGCTCTTGCTTACTTTGTGGAAATTGCATCTCTGTAATTGCTTTCGTCTTTCTAGGATCTGGCTTTACTCCTTCAGATGTGAGTGTATGTCCTAAGTATGTAACTTCAGACACATTAAAGATGCACTTATCTTTATTCAACTTTAGTCCATAATCACGAATACGACGTAGGACATTTCTTAGGCGGTTATCATGTTCTGTCTTTGTCTTTCCCCATACAATGATATCATCTTGTGCATTCTGCACGCCTTCAATACCTTCTAAAATCTCTGCAACATCGGCTTGAAATACCTCAGACGCATGGAGGACTCCAAATGGAAGTCTCTTGAATTTATAGCGTCCAAATGGAGAGTTAAATGTGAGCAGCTTTGAACTTTCCTCGTCTACTTGTATTTGCCAATATCCAGACGATGCATCGAGTTTGCTAAAAACTGTGGCTCCGGCCATACGAGATAGGATGTCTTCAGCAGTAGGAATGTGATGATAATGTCTTTTGATAGCTTTGTTTAGATCCTTGGGGTCCAGACATACTCTTAGTTTACCATTTGGCTTCTGTACAACAACTAGGGAATTTACCCATTCAGTAGGCTCAAATACTCTTTCGATAATATTTAGTTTCTCCATACGATCAAGTTCTGCTTTCAGTTTTTGATGCAGTGCAACTGGTACTCGTCTTGGTGGATGAACAACAGGCTTTATTTCTGGATTAACATGAATATGATGTATCTTTGGAAGAGTTCCAATTTCTCCAAAACAGTCAGCAAATTCCTGCATGATATCAGGATTCTCTTTGTTGACTAACATTATGCGTTTAACAAGATCGAGTTTTTCACAAGTATCCAAACCGAGTATTGCCATTGAATCTGTTTCTGCAACAATGAACATTATTGGAACCATCTTTCTTTTATGTAGCACTCTCAAGATACATTTTCCAAGAACAGGTATTTTAGTGCTGTTGTAGGCTGTCAATTTGATCTTGGTTTCTTTCAATTTAGGCTTTTGTGCTAACTTCATATACTCAGATTTTGGCAAGATATTCACTTGTGCCCCTGTATCTAGCTTATAGAGCACATCACTTCCATTTGTAGATAAAGAAATTGACCAATCTGATGTATTTGAGATTCCTCCTACAACATAATCCTCTGAATTTTCTTGCTTCTGCTCTGCAAGTTTGTAAGTCTCAAATAAGGCATCAGATTCTGCTCCTACAGCACCAACAAAAAATTCATCCTCATCTGATGTTTCTGCATTTACTTCTCTCACTTTCCTTGTTTTCTTCTTATTACAGCACTTTGCAAAATGATTCAGCTTTGAACAATTATTACACCTTTTGTTGTAAGCAGGACAGTTTCCTCTTGCATGTTGACCACCACAAAATTTACAGTTTACTATCATGTTCTCAGATTTATTTGAATTTCGTCTCTTTGGGGAGGTGGCCCTTTTTCTTGTTGTTTTAGCTACATAATCAACAGTGTTTGTTTCTCGTTGCATTTCCGATAAATGGCGCTTTGTTTCCTGTGATGCTTGACCATATTCAATTGCTTTCTCAAGAGTAAGATTGGGTTCTCTCAAGAGACGCTCACGCAGGCGGTTGTCTGCTAGACCACAAATTGCAATATCCTTTATCAAACTGTCCCTCAGGGTTCCAAATTCACACTCTGCACTTCTTTTCTTTAATTCTGTGATAAATTCATCGAACGTTTGTCCATCACTTTGTTTACAAGTGAAAAACCTATGTCTGAGAAATGTAATATTTGCCCTTGGGTTACAATATTCTTGAAATTTTTCCAGCACAACATCAAATTTTAATTTGTCACCTTCCTCGGCGAAAGCAAAAGTGTTATAAATCTCCCTTCCTTTCTTTCCGATACAGGTAAGTAGAATTGAAGTTTTTACCTTGTCATCTTTCTCGTCACTTTCGGTTGCCGTCAGATACAGCTCAAGCTCCTGACGCCATATCTTCCATTGCTCAGCTACATTTCCATCAAAGATCAACGAAGATGGAGGCTCCAATTTATCCATCATGCGGCCTAAATAACTTTGAGCAATAACAAAACTCCTGTCACCATGTTGTGTGGTCTATCATAACTAGGATTATTACTGAGAACTTAGAGAGAGCTCAAAGAAAATACACGACTGATTTAGGCCATGACTAAGCACAAGTAGATTCTCAAAAGTCCCGTATGTAAAACATCATAACGAGGCAATACAACAACAACAACTATAACAACTGAGCTAGCCGGGCTGATATTCCTCTCTCTAATGCATTTTGAAATTGATAACGTAGCTCGTCGAAAAGCAATGCCATCTAACTTACCAAGATTCAGTGCAAAATGATCGCCCAACGTGGGGCTCGAACCCACGACCCTCAGATTAAGAGTCTGATGCTCTACCCACTGAGCTAGCCGGGCTGATATTCCTCTCTCTAATGCATTTTCAATTTGATAACGTAGCCTGTCAAAAGCAATGGTATCTAACTTACCAAGTTTCATTGCAAAATGATCGCCCAACGTGGGGCTCGAACCCACGACCCTCAGATTAAGAGTCTGATGCTCTACCGACTGAGCTAGCCGGGCTGATATTCCTCTCTCTAATGCATTTTGAAATTGATAACGTAGCTCGTCAAAAAGCAATGCCATCTAACTTACCAAGATTCAGTGCAAAATGATCGCCCAACGTGGGGCTCGAACCCACGACCCTCAGATTAAGAGTCTGATGCTCTACCGACTGAGCTAGCCGGGCTGATATTCCTCTCTCTAATGCATTTTAAAATTGATAACGTAGCTCGTCGAAAAGCAATGCCATCTAACTTACCAAGATTCAGTGCAAAATGATGGCCCAAAGTGGGGCTCGAACCCACGACCCTCAGATTAAGAGTCTGATGCTCTACCGACTGAGCTAGCCGGGCTGATATTCCTCTCTCTAATGCATTTTCAATTTGATAACGTAGCCTGTCAAAAGCAATGGTATCTAACTTACCAAGTTTCATTGCAAAATGATCGCCCAACGTGGGGCTCGAACCCACGACCCTCAGATTAAGAGTCTGATGCTCTACCGACTGAGCTAGCCGGGCTGATATTCCTCTCTCTAATGCATTTTGAAATTGATAACGTAGCTCGTCAAAAAGCAATGCCATCTAACTTACCAAGATTCAGTGCAAAATGATCGCCAAACGTGGGGCTCGAACCCACGACCCTCAGATTAAGAGTCTGATGCTCTACCGACTGAGCTAGCCGGGCTGATATTCCTCTCTCTAATGCATTTTAAAATTGATAACGTAGCTCGTCGAAAAGCAATGCCATCTAACTTACCAAGATTCAGTGCAAAATGATCGCCCAACGTGGGGCTCGAACCCACGACCCTCAGATTAAGAGTCTGATGCTCTACCGACTGAGCTAGCCGGGCTGATATTCCTCTCTCTAATGCATTTTCAATTTGATAACGTAGCCTGTCAAAAGCAATGGTATCTAACTTACCAAGTTTCATTGCTAAATGATCGCCCAACGTGGGGCTCGAACCCACGACCCTCAGATTAAGAGTCTGATGCTCTACCGACTGAGCTAGCCGGGCTGATATTCCTCTCTCTAATGCATTTTGAAATTGATAACGTAGCTCGTCAAAAAGCAATGCCATCTAACTTACCAAGATTCAGTGCAAAATGATCGCCCAACGTGGGGCTCGAACCCACGACCCTCAGATTAAGAGTCTGATGCTCTACCGACTGAGCTAGCCGGGCTGATATTCCTCTCTCTAATGCATTTTAAAATTGATAACGTAGCTCGTCGAAAAGCAATGCCATCTAACTTACCAAGATTCAGTGCAAAATGATCGCCCAACGTGGGGCTCGAACCCACGACCCTCAGATTAAGAGTCTGATGCTCTACCGACTGAGCTAGCCGGGCTGATATTCCTCTCTCTAATGCATTTTAAAATTGATAACGTAGCTCGTCGAAAAGCAATGCCATCTAACTTACCAAGATTCAGTGCAAAATGATCGCCCAACGTGGGGCTCGAACCCACGACCCTCAGATTAAGAGTCTGATGCTCTACCGACTGAGCTAGCCGGGCTGATATTCCTCTCTCTAATGCATTGTCAATTTGATAACGTAGCCTGTCAAAAGCAATGCCATCTAACTTACCAAGTTTCATTGCAAAATGATCGCCCAACGTGGGGCTCGAACCCACGACCCTCAGATTAAGAGTCTGATGCTCTACCGACTGAGCTAGCCAGGCTGATATTCCAACATCAAATGCATTTTGAAATTGATAACGTAGCTCGTCAAAAAGCAATGCCATCTAACTTACCAAGATTCAGTGCAAAATGATCGCCCAAGGTGGGGCTCGAACCCACGACCCTCAGATTTAGAGTCTGATGCTCTACCGACTGAGCTAGCCGGGCTGATATTCCTCTCTCTAATGCATTTTAAAATTGATAACGTAGCTCGTCGAAAAGCAATGCCATCTAACTTACCAAGATTCAGTGCAAAATGATCGCCCAACGTGGGGCTCGAACCCACGACCCTCAGATTAAGAGTCTGATGCTCTACCGACTGAGCTAGCCGGGCTGATATTCCTCTCTCTAATGCATTTTCAATTTGATAACGTAACCTGTCAAAAGCAATGGTATCGAACTTACCAAGTTTCATTGCTAAATGATCGCCCAACGTGGAGCCGGAACCCACGACCCTCAGATTAAGAGTCTGATGCTCTACCGACTGAGCTAGCCGGGCTGATAATCCTCTCTCTAATGCATTTTCAATTTGATAACGTAGCCTGTCAAAAGCAATGGTATCTAACTTACCAAGTTTCATTGCTAAATGATCGCCCAACGTGGAGCCGGAACCCACGACCCTCAGATTAAGAGTCTGATGCTCTACCGACTGAGCTAGCCAGGCTGATATTCCAACATCAAATGCATTTTGAAATTGATAACGTAGCTCGTCAAAAAGCAATGCCATCTAACTTACCAAGATTCAGTGCAAAATGATCGCCCAAGGTGGGGCTCGAACCCACGACCCTCAGATTAAGAGTCTGATGCTCTACCGACTGAGCTAGCCGGGCTGATATTCCTCTCTCTAATGCATTTTAAAATTAATAACGTAGCTCGTCGAAAAGCAATGCCATCTAACTTACCAAGATTCAGTGCAAAATGATCGCCCAACGTGGGGCTCGAACCCACGACCCTCAGATTAAGAGTCTGATGCTCTACCGACTGAGCTAGCCGGGCTGATATTCCTCTCTCTAATGCATTTTCAATTTGATAACGTAACCTGTCAAAAGCAATGGTATCGAACTTACCAAGTTTCATTGCTAAATGATCGCCCAACGTGGAGCCGGAACCCTCAACCCTCAGATCAAGAGTCTGATGCTCTACCGACTGAGCTAGCCGGGCTGATATTCCTCTCTCTAATGCATTGTCAATTTGATAACGTAGCCTGTCAAAAGCAATGCCATCTAACTTACCAAGTTTCATTGCAAAATAATCGCCCAACGTGGGGCTCGAACCCACGACCCTCAGATTAAGAGTCTGATGCTCTACCGACTGAGCTAGCCGGGCTGATATTCCTCTCTCTAATGCATTTTAAAATTGATAACGTAGCTCGTCGAAAAGCAATGCCATCTAACTTACCAAGATTCAGTGCAAAATGATCGCCCAATGTGGGGCTCGAACCCACGACCCTCAGATTAAGAGTCTGATGCTCTACCGACTGAGCTAGCCGGGCTGATATTCCTCTCTCTAATGCATTTTGAAATTGATAACGTAGCTCGTCAAAAAGCAATGCCATCTAACTTACCAAGATTCAGTGCAAAATGATCGCCCAACGTGGGGCTCGAACCCACGACCCTCAGATTAAGAGTCTGATGCTCTACCGACTGAGCTAGCCGGGCTGATATTCCTCTCTCTAATGCATTTTCAATTTGATAACGTAGCCTGTCAAAAGCAATGGTATCTAACTTACCAAGTTTCATTGCTAAATGATCGCCCAACGTGGGGCTCGAACCAACGACCCTCAGATTAAAAGTCTGATGCTCTACCGACTGAGCTAGCCGGGCTGATATTCCTCACCCTAATGCATTTTGAAATTGATAACGTAGCTCGTCAAAAAGCAATGCCATCTAACTTACCAAGATTCAGTGCAAAATGATCGCCCAACGTGGGGCTCGAACCCACGACCCTCAGATTAAGAGTCTGATGCTCTACCGACTGAGCTAGCCGGGCTGATATTCCTCTCTCTAATGCATTTTAAAATTGATAACGTAGCTCGTCGAAAAGCAATGCCATCTAACTTACCAAGATTCAGTGCAAAATGATCGCCCAACGTGGGGCTCGAACCCACGACCCTCAGATTAAGAGTCTGATGCTCTACCGACTGAGCTAGCCGGGCTGATATTCCTCTCTCTAATGCATTTTAAAATTGATAACGTAGCTCGTCGAAAAGCAATGCCATCTAACTTACCAAGATTCAGTGCAAAATGATCGCCCAACGTGGGGCTCGAACCCACGACCCTCAGATTAAGAGTCTGATGCTCTACCGACTGAGCTAGCCGGGCTGATATTCCTCTCTCTAATGCATTGTCAATTTGATAACGTAGCCTGTCAAAAGCAATGCCATCTAACTTACCAAGTTTCATTGCAAAATGATCGCCCAACGTGGGGCTCGAACCCACGACCCTCAGATTAAGAGTCTGATGCTCTACCCACTGAGCTAGCCGGGCTGATATTCCTCTCTCTAATGCATTTTCAATTTGATAACGTAGCCTGTCAAAAGCAATGGTATCTAACTTACCAAGTTTCATTGCAAAATGATCGCCCAACGTGGGGCTCGAACCCACGACCCTCAGATTAAGAGTCTGATGCTCTACCGACTGAGCTAGCCGGGCTGATATTCCTCTCTCTAATGCATTTTGAAATTGATAACGTAGCTCGTCAAAAAGCAATGCCATCTAACTTACCAAGATTCAGTGCAAAATGATCGCCCAACGTGGGGCTCGAACCCACGACCCTCAGATTAAGAGTCTGATGCTCTACCGACTGAGCTAGCCGGGCTGATATTCCTCTCTCTAATGCATTTTAAAATTGATAACGTAGCTCGTCGAAAAGCAATGCCATCTAACTTACCAAGATTCAGTGCAAAATGATCGCCCAACGTGGGGCTCGAACCCACGACCCTCAGATTAAGAGTCTGATGCTCTACCGACTGAGCTAGCCGGGCTGATATTCCTCTCTCTAATGCATTTTCAATTTGATAACGTAGCCTGTCAAAAGCAATGGTATCTAACTTACCAAGTTTCATTGCTAAATGATCGCCCAACGTGGAGCCGGAACCCACGACCCTCAGATTAAGAGTCTGATGCTCTACCGACTGAGCTAGCCAGGCTGATATTCCAACATCAAATGCATTTTGAAATTGATAACGTAGCTCGTCGAAAAGCAATGCCATCTAACTTACCAAGATTCAGTGCAAAACGATCGCCGAAAGTGGGGCTCGAACCCACGACCCTCAGATTAAGAGTCTGATGCTCTACCGACTGAGCAGCCGGGCTGATATTCCTCTCTCTAATGCATTTTCAATTTGATAACGTAGCCTGTCAAAAGCAATGGTATCTAACTTACCAAGTTTCATTGCAAAATGATCGCCCAACGTGGGGCTCGAACCCACGACCCTCAGATTAAGAGTCTGATGCTCTACCGACTGAGCTAGCCGGGCTGATATTCCTCTCTCTAATGCATTTTGAAATTGATAACGTAGCTCGTCAAAAAGCAATGCCATCTAACTTACCAAGATTCAGTGCAAAATGATCGCCCAACGTGGGGCTCGAACCCACGACTCTCAGATTAAGAGTCTGATGCTCTACCGACTGAGCTAGCCGGGCTGATATTCCTCTCTCTAATGCATTTTAAAATTGATAACGTAGCTCGTCGAAAAGCAATGCCATCTAACTTACCAAGATTCAGTGCAAAATGATCGCCCAACGTGGGGCTCGAACCCACGACCCTCAGATTAAGAGTCTGATGCTCTACCGACTGAGCTAGCCGGGCTGATATTCCTCTCTCTAATGCATTTTAAAATTGATAACGTAGCTCGTCGAAAAGCAATGCCATCTAACTTACCAAGATTCAGTGCAAAATGATCGCCCAACGTGGGGCTCGAACCCACGACCCTCAGATTAAGAGTCTGATGCTCTACCGACTGAGCTAGCCGGGCTGATATTCCTCTCTCTAATGCATTGTCCATTTGATAACGTAGCCTGTCAAAAGCAATGCCATCTAACTTACCAAGTTTCATTGCAAAATGATCGCCCAACGTGGGGCTCGAACACACGACCCTCAAATTAAGAGTCTGATGCTCTACCGACTGAGCTAGCCGGGCTGATATTCCTCTCTCTAATGCATTTTAAAATTGATAACGTAGCTCGTCGAAAAGCAATGCCATCTAACTTACCAAGATTCAGTGCAAAATGATCGCCCAACGTGGGGCTCGAACCCACGACCCTCAGATTAAGAGTCTGATGCTCTACCGACTGAGCTAGCCGGGCTGATATTCCTCTCTCTAATGCATTTTAAAATTGATAACGTAGCTCGTCGAAAAGCAATGCCATCTAACTTACCAAGATTCAGTGCAAAATGATCGCCCAACGTGGGGCTCGAACCCACGACCCTCAGATTAAGAGTCTGATGCTCTACCGACTGAGCTAGCCGGGCTGATATTCCTCTCTCTAATGCATTGTCAATTTGATAACGTAGCCTGTCAAAAGCAATGCCATCTAACTTACCAAGTTTCATTGCAAAATGATCGCCCAACGTGGGGCTCGAACCCACGACCCTCAGATTAAGAGTCTGATGCTCTACCGACTGAGCTAGCCGGGCTGATATTCCTCTCTCTAATGCATTTTAAAATTGATAACGTAGCTCGTCGAAAAGCAATGCCATCTAACTTACCAAGATTCAGTGCAAAATGATCGCCCAACGTGGGGCTCGAACCCACGACCCTCAGATTAAGAGTCTGATGCTCTACCGACTGAGCTAGCCAGGCTGATATTCCAACATCAAATGCATTTTGAAATTGATAACGTAGCTCGTCGAAAAGCAATGCCATCTAACTTACCAAGATTCAGTGCAAAATAATCGCCCAGCGTGGGGCTCGAACCCACGACCCTCAGATTAAGAGTCTGATGCTCTACCGACTGAGCTAGCCGGGCTGATATTCCTCTCTCTAATGCATTTTAAAATTGATAACGTAGCTCGTCGAAAAGCAATGCCATCTAACTTACCAAGATTCAGTGCAAAATGATCGCCCAACGTGGGGCTCGAACCCACGACCCTCAGATTAAGAGTCTGATGCTCTACCGACTGAGCTAGCCGGGCTGATATTCCTCTCTCTAATGCATTTTCAATTTGATAACGTAGCCTGTCAAAAGCAATGGTATCTAACTTACCAAGTTTCATTGCTAAATGATCGCCCAACGTGGAGCCGGAACCCACGACCCTCAGATTAAGAGTCTGATGCTCTACCGACTGAGCTAGCCGGGCTGATATTCCTCTCTCTAATGCATTTTAAAATTGATAACGTAGCTCGTCGAAAAGCAATGCCATCTAACTTACCAAGATTCAGTGCAAAATGATCGCCCAACGTGGGGCTCGAACCCACGACCCTCAAATTAAGAGTCTGATGCTCTACCGACTGAGCTAGCCGGGCTGATATTCCTCTCTCTAATGCATTGTCAATTTGATAACGTAGCCTGTCAAAAGCAATGCCATCTAACTTACCAAGTTTCATTGCAAAATGATCGCCCAACGTGGGGCTCGAACCCACGACCCTCAGATTAAGAGTCTGATGCTCTACCGACTGAGCTAGCCGGGCTGATATTCCTCTCTCTAATGCATTTTAAAATTGATAACGTAGCTCGTCGAAAAGCAATGCCATCTAACTTACCAAGATTCAGTGCAAAATGATCGCCCAACGTGGGGCTCGAACCCACGACCCTCAGATTAAGAGTCTGATGCTCTACCGACTGAGCTAGCCGGGCTGATATTCCTCTCTCTAATGCATTTTCAATTTGATAACGTAGCCTGTCAAAAGCAATGGTATCTAACTTACCAAGTTTCATTGCTAAATGATCTCCCAACGTGGAGCCGGAACCCACGACCCTCAGATTAAGAGTCTGATGCTCTACCGACTGAGCTAGCCGGGCTGATATTCCAACATCAAATGCATTTTGAAATTGATATTGTAGCTCGTCAAAAAGCAATGCCATCTAACTTACCAAGATTCAGTGCAAAATGATCGCCCAACGTTGGGCTCGAAGCCACGACCCTCAGATTAAGAGTCTGATGCTCTACCGACTGAGCTAGCCGGGCTGATATTCCTCTCTCTAATGCATTTTCAATTTGATAACGTAGCCTGTCAAAAGCAATGGTATCTAACTTACCAAGTTTCATTGCAAAATGATCGCCCAACGTGGGGCTCGAACCCACGACCCTCAGATTAAGAGTCTGATGCTCTACCGACTGAGCTAGCCGGGCTGATATTCCTCTCTCTAATGCATTTTGAAATTGATAACGTAGCTCGTCAAAAAGCAATGCCATCTAACTTACCAAGATTCAGTGCAAAATGATCGCCCAACGTGGGGCTCGAACCCACGACCCTCAAATTAAGAGTCTGATGCTCTACCGACTGAGCTAGCCGGGCTGATATTCCTCTCTCTAATGCATTTTAAAATTGATAACGTAGCTCGTCGAAAAGCAATGCCATCTAACTTACCAAGATTCAGTGCAAAATGATCGCCCAACGTGGGGCTCGAACCCACGACCCTCAGATTAAGAGTCTGATGCTCTACCGACTGAGCTAGCCGGGCTGATATTCCTCTCTCTAATGCATTTTCAATTTGATAACGTAGCCTGTCAAAAGCAATGGTATCTAACTTACCAAGTTTCATTGCTAAATGATCGCCCAACGTGGAGCCGGAACCCACGACCCTCAGATTAAGAGTCTGATGCTCTACCGACTGAGCTAGCCGGGCTGATATTTCTCTCTCTAATGCATTTTCAATTTGATAACGTAGCCTGCCGAAAGCAATGCCATCTAACTCACCAAGTTTCATTGCAAAAGGATCGCCCAACGTTGGGCTCGAAAGAACGACCCTCAGATTAAGAGTCTGATGCTCTACCGACTGAGCTAGCCGGGCTGATATTCCAGCATTAATTGCATTTTGAAATTGATAACGTAGCTCGTCGAAAAGCAATACCATCTAACTTACCAAGAGTCAGTGCAAAATGATCGCCCAACGTGGGGCTCGAACCCACGACCCTCAGATTAAGAGTCTGATGCTCTACCGACTGAGCTAGCCGGGCTGATATTCCTCTCTCTAATGCATTTTCAATTTTATAACGTAGCCTGTCAAAAGAAATGCCATCTAACTTACCAAGTTTCATTGCAAAATGATCGCCCAACGTGGGGCTCGAACCCACGACCCTCAGATTAATAGTCTTATGCTCTACCAACTGAGCTAGCCGGGCTGATATTCCATCATTAAATGCATTTTGAAATTGATAACGTAGCTCCTCGAAAAGCAATACCATCTAACTTACCAAGTTTCATTGCAAAATGATCGCCTAACGTGGGGTTCGAACCCACGACCCTCAGATTAAGAGTCTGATGCTCTACCGACTGAGCTAGCCGGGCTGATATTCCTCTCTCTAATGCATTTTCAATTTGATAACGTAGCCTGCCGAAAGCAATGCCATCTAACTCACAAAGTTTCATTGCAAAAGGATCGCCCAACGTGGGCCTCGAACCCACGACCCTCAGATTAAGAGTCTGATGCTCTACCGACTGAGCTAGCCGGGCTGATATTCCAGCATTAAATGCATTTTGAAATTGATAACGTAGCTCGTCGAAAAGCAATACCATCTAACTTACCAAGATTCAGTGCAAAATGATCGCCGAACGTGGGGCTCGAACCCACGACCCTCAGATTAAGAGTCTGATGCTCTACCGACTGAGCTAGCCGGGCTGATATTCCTCTCTCTAATGCATTTTCAATTTTATAACGTAGCCAGTCAAAAGCAATGCCATCTAACTTACAAAGTTTCATTGCAAAATGATCGCCCAATGTGGGGCTCGAACCCACGCCCCTCAGATTAAGAGTCTGATGCTCTACCAACTGAGCTAGCTGGGCTGATATTCCATCATTAAATGCATTTTGAAATTGATAACGTAGCTCGTCGGAAAGCAATACCATCTAACTTACCAAGTTTCATTGCAAAATGATCGCCCAATGTGGGGCTCGAACCCACGCCCCTCAGATTAAGAGTCTGATGCTCTACCAACTGAGCTAGCTGGGCTGATATTCCATCATTAAATGCATTTTGAAATTGATGACGTAGCTCGTCGAAAAGCAATACCATCTAACTTACCAAGTTTCATTGCAATATGATCGCCCAATGTGGGGCTCGAACCCATGACCCTCAGATTAAGAGTCTGATGCTCTACCGACTGAGCTAGCCAGGCTGATTTTCCAGCATCAAATGCATTTTGAAATTGATAACGTAGCTCGTCGAAAAGCAATACCATCTAACTTACCAAGTTTCATTGCAAAATGATCGCCCAACGTGGGGCTCGAACCCACGACCCTCAGATTAAGAGTCTGATGCTCTACCGACTGAGCTAGCCGGGCTGATACTCCAGCATTAAATGCATTTTGAAATTGATAACGTAGCTCGTCGAAAAGCAATACCATCTAACTTACCAAGATTCATTGCAAAATGATCGCCCAACATGGGGCTCGAACCCACGACCCTCAGATTAAGAGTCTGATGCTCTACCGACTGAGCTAGCTGGGCTGATATTCCATCATTAAATGCATTTTGAAATTGATAACGTAGCTCGTCGCAAAGCAATACCATCTAACTTACCAAGATTCAGTGCAAAATGATCGCCCATCTTGGGGCTCGAACCCACGACCCTCAGATTAAGCGTCTGATGCTCTACCGACTGAGCTAGCCGGGCTGATATTCCTCTCTCTAATGCATTTTCAATTTGATAACGTAGCCTGTCAAAAGCAATGCCATCTAACTTACCAAGTTTCATTGCAAGATGAGCGCCCAACGTGGGGCTCAAACCCACGACCCTCAGATTAAGAGTCTGATGCTCTACCGACTGAGCTAGCCCGGCTTATATTACTCTCTCTAATGCATTTTAAAATTGATAACGTAGCTCGTCGAAAAGCAATGCCATCTAACTTACCAAGATTCAGTGCAAAATGATCGCCCAACGTGGGGCTCGAACCCACGACCCTCAAATTAAGAGTCTGATGCTCTACCGACTGAGCTAGCCGGGCTGATATTTCTCTCTCTAATGCATTTTCAATTTGATAACGTAGCCTGCCGAAAGCAATGCCATCTAACTCACCAAGTTTCATTGCAAAAGGATCGCCCAACGTTGGGCTCGAAACAACGACCCTCAGATTAAGAGTCTGATGCTCTACCGACTGAGCTAGCCGGGCTGATATTCCAGCATTAATTGCATTTTGAAATTGATAACGTAGCTCGTCGAAAAGCAATACCATCTAACTTACCAAGAGTCAGTGCAAAATGATCGCCCAACGTGGGGCTCGAACCCACGACCCTCAGATTAAGAGTCTGATGCTCTACCGACTGAGCTAGCCGGGCTGATATTCCTCTCTCTAATGCATTTTCAATTTTATAACGTAGCCTGTCAAAAGAAATGCCATCTAACTTACCAAGTTTCATTGCAAAATGATCGCCCAACGTGGGGCTCGAACCCACGACCCTCAGATTAATAGTCTTATGCTCTACCAACTGAGCTAGCCGGGCTGATATTCCATCATTAAATGCATTTTGAAATTGATAACGTAGCTCCTCGAAAAGCAATACCATCTAACTTACCAAGTTTCATTGCAAAATGATCGCCTAACGTGGGGTTCGAACCCACGACCCTCAGATTAAGAGTCTGATGCTCTACCGACTGAGCTAGCCGGGCTGATATTCCTCTCTCTAATGCATTTTCAATTTGATAACGTAGCCTGCCGAAAGCAATGCCATCTAACTCACAAAGTTTCATTGCAAAAGGATCGCCCAACGTGGGCCTCGAACCCACGACCCTCAGATTAAGAGTCTGATGCTCTACCGACTGAGCTAGCCGGGCTGATATTCCAGCATTAAATGCATTTTGAAATTGATAACGTAGCTCGTCGAAAAGCAATACCATCTAACTTACCAAGATTCAGTGCAAAATGATCGCCGAACGTGGGGCTCGAACCCACGACCCTCAGATTAAGAGTCTGATGCTCTACCGACTGAGCTAGCCGGGCTGATATTCCTCTCTCTAATGCATTTTCAATTTTATAACGTAGCCAGTCAAAAGCAATGCCATCTAACTTACAAAGTTTCATTGCAAAATGATCGCCCAATGTGGGGCTCGAACCCACGCCCCTCAGATTAAGAGTCTGATGCTCTACCAACTGAGCTAGCTGGGCTGATATTCCATCATTAAATGCATTTTGAAATTGATAACGTAGCTCGTCGGAAAGCAATACCATCTAACTTACCAAGTTTCATTGCAAAATGATCGCCCAATGTGGGGCTCGAACCCACGCCCCTCAGATTAAGAGTCTGATGCTCTACCAACTGAGCTAGCTGGGCTGATATTCCATCATTAAATGCATTTTGAAATTGATGACGTAGCTCGTCGAAAAGCAATACCATCTAACTTACCAAGTTTCATTGCAATATGATCGCCCAATGTGGGGCTCGAACCCATGACCCTCAGATTAAGAGTCTGATGCTCTACCGACTGAGCTAGCCAGGCTGATTTTCCAGCATCAAATGCATTTTGAAATTGATAACGTAGCTCGTCGAAAAGCAATACCATCTAACTTACCAAGTTTCATTGCAAAATGATCGCCCAACGTGGGGCTCGAACCCACGACCCTCAGATTAAGAGTCTGATGCTCTACCGACTGAGCTAGCCGGGCTGATACTCCAGCATTAAATGCATTTTGAAATTGATAACGTAGCTCGTCGAAAAGCAATACCATCTAACTTACCAAGATTCATTGCAAAATGATCGCCCAACATGGGGCTCGAACCCACGACCCTCAGATTAAGAGTCTGATGCTCTACCGACTGAGCTAGCTGGGCTGATATTCCATCATTAAATGCATTTTGAAATTGATAACGTAGCTCGTCGCAAAGCAATACCATCTAACTTACCAAGATTCAGTGCAAAATGATCGCCCATCTTGGGGCTCGAACCCACGACCCTCAGATTAAGCGTCTGATGCTCTACCGACTGAGCTAGCCGGGCTGATATTCCTCTCTCTAATGCATTTTCAATTTGATAACGTAGCCTGTCAAAAGCAATGCCATCTAACTTACCAAGTTTCATTGCAAGATGAGCGCCCAACGTGGGGCTCAAACCCACGACCCTCAGATTAAGAGTCTGATGCTCTACCGACTGAGCTAGCCCGGCTTATATTACTCTCTCTAATGCATTTTCAATTTGATAACGTAGCCTGCCAAAAGCAATGCCATCTAACTCACCAAGTTTCATTGCAAAAGGATCGCCCAGCGTGGGGCTCGAACCCACGACCCTCAGATTAAGAGTCTGATGCTCTACCGACTGAGCTAGCCGGGCTGATATTCCAGCATTAAATGCATTTTGAAATTGATAACGTAGCTCGTCGAAAAGCAATACCATCTAACTTACCAAGATTCAGTGCAAAATGATCGCCCAACGTGGGGCTCGAACCCACGACCCTCAGATTAAGAGTCTGATGCTCTACCGACTGAGCTAGCCGGGCTGATATTCCTCTCTCTAATGCATTGTCAATTTGATAACGTAGCCTGTCAAAAACAATGCCATCTAACTTATTAAGTTTCATTGCAAAATGATCGCCCAACGTGGGGCTCGAACCCACGACCCTCAGATTAAGAGTCTGATGCTCTACCAACTGAGCTAGCCGGGCTGATATTTCATCATTAAATGCATTTTGAAATTGATAACGTAGCTCCTCGAAAAGCAATACCATCTAACTTACCAAGTTTCATTGCAAAATGATCGCCCAACGTGGGGCTCGAACCCACGACCCTCAGATTAAGAGTCTGATCCTCTACCGACTGAGCTAGCCGGGCTGATATTCCTCTCTCTAATGCATTTTCAATTTGATAACGTAGCCTGCCAAAAGCAATGCCATCTAACTCACCAAGTTTCATTGCAATAGGATCGCCCAATGTGGGGCCCGAACCCACGACCCTCAGATTAAGAGTCTGATGCTCTACCGACTGAGCTAGCCGGGCTGATATTCCAGCATTAAATGCATTTTGAAATTGATAACGTAGCTCGTCGAAAAGCAATACCATCTAACTTACCAAGATTCAGTGCAAAACGATCGCCCAACGTGGGGCTCGAACCCACCACCCTCAGATTAAGAGTCTGATGCTCTACCGACTGAGCTAGCCGGGCTGATATTCCTCTCTCTAATGCATTGTCAATTTGATAACGTAGCCTGTCAAAATCAATGCCATCTAACTTACCAAGTTTCATTGCAAAATGATCGCCCAACGTGGGGATCGAACCCACGCCCCTCAGATTAAGAGTCTGATGCTCTACCAACCGAGCTAGCCGGGCTGATATTTCATCATTAAATGCATTTTGAAATTGATAACGTAGCTCCTCGAAAAGCAATACCATCTAACTTACCAAGTTTCATTGCAAAATGATCGCCCAACGTGGGGCTCGAACCCACGACCCTCAGATTAAGAGTCTGATGCTCTACCGACTGAGCTAGCCGGGCTGATATTCCTCTCTCTAATGCATTTTCAATTTTATAACGTAGCCTGTCAAAAGCAATGCCATCTAACTTACCAAGTTTCATTGCAAAATGATCGCCGAATGTGGGGCCCGAACCCACGACCCTCAGATTAAGAGTCTGATGCTCTACCAACTGAGCTGGCTGGGCTGATATTCCATCATTAAATGCATTTTGAAATTGATAACGTAGCTCGCTGAAAAGCAATGCCATCTAACTTACCAAGTTTCATTGCAAAATGATCACATAACGAGGGGCTCGAACCCACGACCCTCAGATTAAGAGTATGATGCTCTACCGACTGAGCTAGCCGGGCTGATATTCCATCATCAAATGCATTTTAAGATTGATATTGTAGGCCGTCGAAAAGCAATGCCATCTAACTTACCAAGATTCATTGCAAAATGATCGCCCAACGTGGGGCTCGAACCCACGACCCTCAGATTAAGAGTCTGATGCTCTACCGACTGAGCTAGCCGGGCTGATATTCCATCATCAAATGCATTTTGAAATTGATATTGTAGGCCGTCGAAAAGCAATGCCGTCTAACTTACCAAGATTCATTGCAAAATGATCGCCCAACGTGGGGCTCGAACCCACGACCCTCAGATTAAGAGTCTGATGCTCTACCGACTGAGCTAGCCGGGCTGATATTCCTCTCTCTAATGCATTTTCAATTTTATAACGTAGCCTGTCAAGGGCAATACCATCTAACTTAACAAGTTTCATTGCAAAATGATCGCCCAACGTGGGGCTCGAACCCACGACCCTCAGATTAAGAGTCTGATGCTCTACCAACTGAGCTAGCCGGGCTGATATTCCATCATCAAATGCATCTTGAAATTGATATTGTAGGCCGTCGAAAAGCAATGCCATCTAACTTACCAAGATTCATCGCAAAATGATCGCCCAACGTGGGGCTCGAACCCACGACCCTCAGATTAAGAGTCTGATGCTCTACCGACTGAGCTAGCCGGGCTTATATTCCTCTCTCTAATGCATTTTCAATTTGATAACGTAGCTTGTCGAAAGCAATGGCATCTAACTCACCAAGTTTCATTGCAAAATGATCGCCCAGCGTGGGGCTCAAACCCATGACCCTCAAATTAAGAGTCTAATGCTCTACCGACTGAGCTAGCCGGGCTGATATTCCTCTCTCTAATGCATTGTCAATTTGATAACGTAGCCTGTCAAAAGCAATGCCATCTAACTCACCAAGTTTCATTGCAAAATGATCGCCCAACGTGGGGCTCGAACCTACGACCCTCAGATTAAGAGTCTGATGCTCTACCGACTGAGCTAGCCGGGCTGATATTCCTCTCTCTAATGCATTTTCAATTTGATAACGTAGCCTGCCAAAAGCAATGCCATCTAACTCACCAAGTTTCATTGCAAAAGGATCGCCCAACGTGGGGCTCGAACCCACGACCCTCAGATTAAGAGTCTGATGCTCTACCGACTGAGCTAGCCGGGCTGATATTCCAGCATTAAATGCATTTTGAAATTGATAACGTAGCTCGTCGAAAAGCAATACCATCTAACTTACCAAGATTCAGTGCAAAATGGTCGCCCAACGTGGGGCTCGAACCCACGACCCTCAGATTAAGAGTCTGATGCTCTACCGACTGAGCTAGCCGGGCTGATATTCCTCTCTCTAATGCATTGTCAATTTGATAACGTAGCCTGTCAAAAGCAATGCCATCTAACTTACCAAGTTTCATTGCAAGATGAGCGCCCAACGTGGGGCTCAAACCCACGACCCTCAGATTAAGAGTCTGATGCTCTACCGACTGAGCTAGCCGGGCTGATATTCCTCTCTCTAATGCATTTTCAATTTGATAACGTAGCCTGTCAAGGGCAATACCATCTAACTTACCAAGTTTCATTGCAAAATGATCGCCCAACGTGGGGCTCGAACCCACGACCCTCAGATTAAGAGTCTGATGCTCTACCGACTGAGCTAGCCGGGCTGATATTCCTCTCTCTAATGGATTTTCAATTTTATAAGGTAGCCTGTCAAGGGCAATACCATCTAACTTACCAAGTTTCATTGCAAAATGATCGCCCAACGTGGGGCTCGAACCCACGTCCCTCAGATTAAGAGTCTGATGCTCTACCAACTGAGCTAGCCGGGCTGATATTCCATCATCAAATGCATCTTGAAATTGATATTGTAGGCCGTCGAAAAGCAATGCCATCTAACTTACCAAGATTCATTGAAAAATGATCGCCCAACGTGGGGCTCGAACCCACGACCCTCAGATTAAGAGTCTGATGCTCTACCGACTGAGCTAGCCGGGCTGATATTCCTCTCACTAATTCATTTTGAAATTGATAACTGAGCCTGTCGAAAGCAATGGCATCTAACTTACCAAGTTTCATTGCAATATGATCGCCCAACGTTAGGCTCGAACCCACGACCCTCAAATTAAGAGTCTGATGCTCTACCGACTGAGCTAGCCGGGCTGATATTCCTCTCTCTAATGCATTTTCAATTTGATAACGTAGCCTGCCAAAAGCAATGCCATCTAACTCACCAAGTTTCATTGCAAAAGGATCGCCCAACGTGGGGCTCGAACCCACGACCCTCAGATTAAGAGTCTGATGCTCTACCGACTGAGCTAGCCGGGCTGATATTCAATCATCAAATGCATTTTCAATTTCATAACGTAGCCTGCAAAAAGCAATACCATCTAACTTACCAAGATTCAGTGCAAAATGATCGCCCAACGTGGGGCTCGAACCCACGACCCTCAGATTAAGAGTCTGATGCTCTACCAACTGAGCTAGCTGGCCTGATATTCCATCATTAAATGCATTTCGAAATTGATAACGTAGCTCGTCGAAAAGCAATACCATCTAACTTACGAAGTTTCATTGCAAAATGATCGCCCAACGTAGGGCTCGAACCCACGACCCTCAGATTAAGAGTCTGATGCTCTACCGACTGAGCTAGCCGGGCTGATATTCCATCATCAAATGCATTTTGAAATTGATATTGTAGGCCGTCGAAAAGCAATACCATCTAACTTACCAAGATTCATTGCAAAATGATCGCCCAACATGGGGCTCGAACCCACGACCCTCAGATTAAGAGTCTGATGCTCTACTGACTGAGCTAGCCGGGCTGATATTCCTCTCTCTAATGCATTTTGAAATTGATAACGTAGCCTGTAAAAAGCAATGCCATCTAACTTACCAAGTTCCATTGCAAAATGATCGCCCAACGTGGGGCTCGAACCCACGACCCTCAGATTAAGAGTCTGATGCTCTACCGACTGACCTAGCCGGGCTGATATTCCATCATCAAATGCATTTTGAAATTGATATTGTAGGCCGTCCAAAAGCAATGCCATCTAACTCACCAAGTTTCATTGCAAAAGGATCGCCCAGCGTGGGGCTCGAACCCACGACCCTCAGATTAAGAGTCTGATGCTCTACCGACTGAGCTAGCCGGGCTGATATTCCAGCATTAAATGCATTTTGAAATTGATAACGTAGCTCGTCGAAAAGCAATACCATCTAACTTACCAAGATTCAGTGCAAAATGATCGCCCAACGTGGGGCTCGAACCCACGACCCTCAGATTAAGAGTCTGATGCTCTACCGACTGAGCTAGCCGGGCTGATATTCCTCTCTCTAATGCATTGTCAATTTGATAACGTAGCCTGTCAAAAACAATGCCATCTAACTTACCAAGTTTCATTGCAAAATGATCGCCCAACGTGGGGCTCGCACCCACGACCCTCAGATTAAGAGTCTGATGCTCTACCAACTTAGCTAGCCGGGCTGATATTTCATCATTAAATGCATTTTGAAATTGATAACGTAGCTCCTCGAAAAGCAATACCATCTAACTTACCAAGTTTCATTGCAAAATGATCGCCCAACGTGGGGCTCGAACCCACGACCCTCAGATTAAGAGTCTGATGCTCTACCGACTGAGCTAGCCGGGCTGATATTCCTCTCTCTAATGCATTTTCAATTTTATAACGTAGCCTGTCAAAAGCAATGGCATCTAACTTACCAAGTTTCATTGCAAAATGATCGCCCAATGTGGGGCTCGAACCCACGACCCTCAGATTAAGAGTCTGATGCTCTACCGACTGAGCTAGCCGGGCTGATATTCAATCATCAAATGCATTTTGAAATTGATATTGTAGGCCGTCGAAAAGCAATACCATCTAACTTACCAAGATTCATTGCAAAATGATCGCCCAACGTGGGGCTCGAACCCAAGACCCTCAGATTAAGAGTCTGATGCTCTACCGACTGAGCTAGCCGGGCTGATATTCCATCATCAAATGCATTTTGAAATTGATATTGTAGGCCGTCGAAAAGCAATGCCGTCTTACTTACCAAGATTCATTGCAAAATGATCGCCCAACGTGGGGCTCGAACCCACGACCCTCAGATTAAGAGTCTGATGCTCTACCGACTGAGCTAGCCGGGCTGATATTCCTCTCTCTAATGCATTTTCAATTTTATAACGTATTCTGTCAAGGGCAATACCATCTAACTTACCAAGTTTCAGTGCAAAATGATCGCCCAACGTGGGGCTCGAACCCACGACCCTCAGATTAAGAGTCTGATGCTCTACCAACTGAGCTAGCCGGACTGATATTCCATCATCAAATGCATCTTGAAATCGATATTGTAGGCCGTCGAAAAGCAATGCCATCTAACTTACCAAGATTCATTGAAGAATGATCGCCCAACGTGGGGCTCGAACCCACGACCCTCAGATTAAGAGTCTGATGCTCTACCGACTGAGCTAGCCGAGCTGATATTCCTCTCACTAATGCATTTTGAAATTGATAACTGAGCCTGTCGAAAGCAATGGCATCTAACTTACCAAGTTTCATTGCAAAATGATTGCCCAACGTTAGGCTCGAACCCACGACCCTCAGATTAAGAGTCTGATGCTCTACCGACTGAGCTAGCCGGGCTGATATTCCTCTCTCTAATGCATTATCAATTTTCTAACGTAGCCTGTCAAGGGCAATACCATCTAACTTACCAAGTTTCATTGCAAAATGATCGCCGAACGTAGGGCTCGAACCCACGACCCTCAGATTTAGAGTCTGGTGCTCTACCGACTGAGCTAGACGGGCTAATATTCCAGCATTAAATGCATTTTAAAATTGATAACGTAGCTCGTCGAAAAGAATACCATCTAACTTACCAAGATTCAGTGCAAAATGATCGCCCATCTTGGGGCTCGAACCCACGACCCTCAGATTAAGCGTCTGATGCTCTACCGACTGAGCTAGCCGGGCTGATATTCCTCTCTCTAATGCATTTTCAATTTGATTACGTAGCCTGTCAAAAGCAATGGCATCTAACTTACCAAGTTACATTGCAAAATGATCGGCCAACGTGGGGCTTGAACCCACGACCCTCAGATTAAGAGTCTGATGCTCTACCAACTGAGCTAGCCAGGCTGATATTCCTCCCTCTAATGCATTTTCAATTTGATAACGTAGCCTGTCAAAAGCAATGGCATCTAACTCACCAAGTTTCATTGCAAAAGGATCGCCCAGCGTGGGGCTCGAACCCACGACCCTCAGATTAAGAGTCTGATGCTCTACCGACTGAGCTAGCCGGGCTGATATTCCAGCATTAAATGCATTTTGAAATTGATAACGTAGCTCGTCGAAAAGCAATACCATCTAACTTACCAAGATTCAGTGCAAAATGATCGCCCAACGTGGGGCTCGAACCCACGACCCTCAGATTAAGAGTCTGATGCTCTACCAACTGAGCTAGCCGGGCTGATTTTCCAGCATCAAATGCATTTTGAAATTGATAACGTAGCTCGTCGAAAAGCAATACCATCTAACTTACCAAGATTCAGTGCAAAATGATCGCCCAACGTGCGGCTCGAACCCACGATTCTCAGATTAAGAGTCTGATGCTCTACCGACTGAGCTAGCCGGGCTGATATTCCTCTCTGTAATGCATTTTCAAATTGATAACGTAGCCTGTCAAAAGCAATGCCATCTATCTTACCAAGTTTCATTGCAAGATGAGCGCCCAACGTGGGGCTCAAACCCACGACCCTCAGATTAAGAGTCTGATGCTCTACCGACTGAGCTAGCCCGGCTTATATTACTCTCTCTAATGCATTTTCAATTTGATAACGTAGCCTGCCAAAAGCAATGCCATCTAACTCACCAAGTTTCATTGCAAAAGGATCGCCCAGCGTGGGGCTCGAACCCACGACCCTCAGATTAAGAGTCTGATGCTCTACCGACTGAGCTAGCCGGGCTGATATTCCAGCATTAAATGCATTTTGAAATTGATAACGTAGCTCGTCGAAAAGCAATACCATCTAACTTACCAAGATTCAGTGCAAAATGATCGCCCAACGTGGGGCTCGAACCCACGACCCTCAGATTAAGAGTCTGATGCTCTACCGACTGAGCTAGCCGGGCTGATATTCCTCTCTCTAATGCATTGTCAATTTGATAACGTAGCCTGTCAAAAACAATGCCATCTAACTTATTAAGTTTCATTGCAAAATGATCGCCCAACGTGGGGCTCGAACCCACGACCCTCAGATTAAGAGTCTGATGCTCTACCAACTGAGCTAGCCGGGCTGATATTTCATCATTAAATGCATTTTGAAATTGATGACGTAGCTCCTCGAAAAGCAATACCATCTAACTTACCAAGTTTCATTGCAAAATGATCGCCCAACGTGGGGCTCGAACCCACGACCCTCAGATTAAGAGTCTGATCCTCTACCGACTGAGCTAGCCGGGCTGATATTCCTCTCTCTAATGCATTTTCAATTTGATAACGTAGCCTGCCAAAAGCAATGCCATCTAACTCACCAAGTTTCATTGCAATAGGATCGCCCAATGTGGGGCCCGAACCCACGACCCTCAGATTAAGAGTCTGATGCTCTACCGACTGAGCTAGCCGGGCTGATATTCCAGCATTAAATGCATTTTGAAATTGATAACGTAGCTCGTCGAAAAGCAATACCATCTAACTTACCAAGATTCAGTGCAAAACGATCGCCCAACGTGGGGCTCGAACCCACGACCCTCAGATTAAGAGTCTGATGCTCTACCGACTGAGCTAGCCGGGCTGATATTCCTCTCTCTAATGCATTGTCAATTTGATAACGTAGCCTGTCAAAATCAATGCCATCTAACTTACCAAGTTTCATTGCAAAATGATCGCCCAACGTGGGGCTCGAACCCACGCCCCTCAGATTAAGAGTCTGATGCTCTACCAACCGAGCTAGCCGGGCTGATATTTCATCATTAAATGCATTTTGAAATTGATAACGTAGCTCCTCGAAAAGCAATACCATCTAACTTACCAAGTTTCATTGCAAAATGATCGCCCAACGTGGGGCTCGAACCCACGACCCTCAGATTAAGAGTCTGATGCTCTACCGACTGAGCTAGCCGGGCTGATATTCCTCTCTCTAATGCATTTTCAATTTTATAACGTAGCCTGTCAAAAGCAATGCCATCTAACTTACCAAGTTTCATTGCAAAATGATCGCCGAATGTGGGGCCCGAACCCACGACCCTCAGATTAAGAGTCTGATGCTCTACCAACTGAGCTGGCTGGGCTGATATTCCATCATTAAATGCATTTTGAAATTGATAACGTAGCTCGCTGAAAAGCAATGCCATCTAACTTACCAAGTTTCATTGCAAAATGATCACATAACGAGGGGCTCGAACCCACGACCCTCAGATTAAGAGTATGATGCTCTACCGACTGAGCTAGCCGGGCTGATATTCCATCATCAAATGCATTTTAAGATTGATATTGTAGGCCGTCGAAAAGCAATGCCATCTAACTTACCAAGATTCATTGCAAAATGATCGCCCAACGTGGGGCTCGAACCCACGACCCTCAGATTAAGAGTCTGATGCTCTACCGACTGAGCTAGCCGGGCTGATATTCCATCATCAAATGCATTTTGAAATTGATATTGTAGGCCGTCGAAAAGCAATGCCGTCTAACTTACCAAGATTCATTGCAAAATGATCGCCCAACGTGGGGCTCGAACCCACGACCCTCAGATTAAGAGTCTGATGCTCTACCGACTGAGCTAGCCGGGCTGATATTCCTCTCTCTAATGCATTTTCAATTTTATAACGTAGCCTGTCAAGGGCAATACCATCTAACTTAACAAGTTTCATTGCAAAATGATCGCCCAACGTGGGGCTCGAACCCACGACCCTCAGATTAAGAGTCTGATGCTCTACCAACTGAGCTAGCCGGGCTGATATTCCATCATCAAATGCATCTTGAAATTGATATTGTAGGCCGTCGAAAAGCAATGCCATCTAACTTACCAAGATTCATCGCAAAATGATCGCCCAACGTGGGGCTCGAACCCACGACCCTCAGATTAAGAGTCTGATGCTCTACCGACTGAGCTAGCCGGGCTTATATTCCTCTCTCTAATGCATTTTCAATTTGATAACGTAGCTTGTCGAAAGCAATGGCATCTAACTCACCAAGTTTCATTGCAAAATGATCGCCCAGCGTGGGGCTCAAACCCATGACCCTCAGATTAAGAGTCTGATGCTCTACTGACTGAGCTAGCCGGGCTGATATTCCTCTCTCTAATGCATTGTCAATTTGATAACGTAGCCTGTCAAAAGCAATGCCATCTAACTCACCAAGTTTCATTGCAAAATGATCGCCCAACGTGGGGCTCGAACCTACGACCCTCAGATTAAGAGTCTGATGCTCTACCGACTGAGCTAGCCGGGCTGATATTCCTCTCTCTAATGCATTTTCAATTTGATAACGTAGCCTGCCAAAAGCAATGCCATCTAACTCACCAAGTTTCATTGCAAAAGGATCGCCCAACGTGGGGCTCGAACCCACGACCCTCAGATTAAGAGTCTGATGCTCTACCGACTGAGCTAGCCGGGCTGATATTCCAGCATTAAATGCATTTTGAAATTGATAACGTAGCTCGTCGAAAAGCAATACCATCTAACTTACCAAGATTCAGTGCAAAATGGTCGCCCAACGTGGGGCTCGAACCCACGACCCTCAGATTAAGAGTCTGATGCTCTACCGACTGAGCTAGCCGGGCTGATATTCCTCTCTCTAATGCATTGTCAATTTGATAACGTAGCCTGTCAAAAGCAATGCCATCTAACTTACCAAGATTCAGTGCAAAATGATCGCCCAACGTGGGGCTCGAACCCACGACCCTCAGATTAAGAGTCTGATGCTCTACCGACTGAGCTAGCCGGGCTGATATTCCTCTCTCTAATGCATTGTCAATTTGATAACGTAGCCTGTCAAAAACAATGCCATCTAACTTATTAAGTTTCATTGCAAAATGATCGCCCAACGTGGGGCTCGAACCCACGACCCTCAGATTAAGAGTCTGATGCTCTACCAACTGAGCTAGCCGGGCTGATATTTCATCATTAAATGCATTTTGAAATTGATAACGTAGCTCCTCGAAAAGCAATACCATCTAACTTACCAAGTTTCATTGCAAAATGATCGCCCAACGTGGGGCTCGAACCCACGACCCTCAGATTAAGAGTCTGATCCTCTACCGACTGAGCTAGCCGGGCTGATATTCCTCTCTCTAATGCATTTTCAATTTGATAACGTAGCCTGCCAAAAGCAATGCCATCTAACTCACCAAGTTTCATTGCAATAGGATCGCCCAATGTGGGGCCCGAACCCACGACCCTCAGATTAAGAGTCTGATGCTCTACCGACTGAGCTAGCCGGGCTGATATTCCAGCATTAAATGCATTTTGAAATTGATAACGTAGCTCGTCGAAAAGCAATACCATCTAACTTACCAAGATTCAGTGCAAAACGATCGCCCAACGTGGGGCTCGAACCCACGACCCTCAGATTAAGAGTCTGATGCTCTACCGACTGAGCTAGCCAGGCTGATATTCCTCTCTCTAATGCATTGTCAATTTGATAACGTAGCCTGTCAAAATCAATGCCATCTAACTTACCAAGTTTCATTGCAAAATGATCGCCCAACGTGGGGCTCGAACCCACGCCCCTCAGATTAAGAGTCTGATGCTCTACCAACCGAGCTAGCCGGGCTCATATTTCATCATTAAATGCATTTTGAAATTGATAACGTAGCTCCTCGAAAAGCAATACCATCTAACTTACCAAGTTTCATTGCAAAATGATCGCCCAACGTGGGGCTCGAACCCACGACCCTCAGATTAAGAGTCTGATGCTCTACCGACTGACCTAGCCGGGCTGATATTCCTCTCTCTAATGCATTTTCAATTTTATAACGTAGCCTGTCAAAAGCAATGCCATCTAACTTACCAAGTTTCATTGCAAAATGATCGCCGAATGTGGGGCCCGAACCCACGACCCTCAGATTAAGAGTCTGATGCTCTACCAACTGAGCTGGCTGGGCTGATATTCAATCATTAAATGCATTTTGAAATTGATAACGTAGCTCGCTGAAAAGCAATGCCATCTAACTTACCAAGTTTCATTGCAAAATGATCACATAACGAGGGGCTGGAACCCACGACCCTCAGATTAAGAGTATGATGCTCTACCGACTGAGCTAGCCGGGCTGATATTCCATCATCAAATGCATTTTAAGATTGATATTGTAGGCCGTCGAAAAGCAATGCCATCTAACTTACCAAGATTCATTGCAAAATGATCGCCCAACGTGGGGCTCGAACCCACGACCCTCAGATTAAGAGTCTGATGCTCTACCGACTGAGCTAGCCGGGCTGATATTCCATCATCAAATGCATTTTGAAATTGATATTGTAGGCCGTCGAAAAGCAATGCCGTCTAACTTACCAAGATTCATTGCAAAATGATCGCCCAACGTGGGGCTCGAACCCACGACCCAAAGATTAAGAGTCTGATGCTCTACCGACTGAGCTAGCCGGGCTGATATTCCTCTCTCTAATGCATTTTCAATTTTATAACGTAGCCTGTCAAGGGCAATACCATCTAACTTAACAAGTTTCATTGCAAAATGATCGCCCAACGTGGGGCTCGAACCCACGACCCTCAGATTAAGAGTCTGATGCTCTACCGACTGAGCTAGCCGGGCTTATATTCCTCTCTCTAATGCATTTTCAATTTGATAACGTAGCTTGTCGAAAGCAATGGCATCTAACTCACCAAGTTTCATTGCAAAATGATCGCCCAGCGTGGGGCTCAAACCCATGACCCTCAGATTAAGAGTCTGATGCTCTACCGACTGAGCTAGCCGGGCTGATATTCCTCTCTCTAATGCATTGTCAATTTGATAACGTAGCCTGTCAAAAGCAATGCCATCTAACTCACCAAGTTTCATTGCAAAATGATCGCCCAACGTGGGGCTCGAACCTACGACCCTCAGATTAAGAGTCTGATGCTCTACCGACTAAGCTAGCCAGGCTGATATTCCTCTCTCTAATGCATTTTCAATTTGATAACGTAGCCTGCCAAAAGCAATGCCATCTAACTCACCAAGTTTCATTGCAAAAGGATCGCCCAACGTGGGGCTCGAACCCACGACCCTCAGATTAAGAGTCTGATGCTCTACCGACTGAGCTAGCCGGGCTGATATTCCAGCATTAAATGCATTTTGAAATTGATAACGTAGCTCGTCGAAAAGCAATACCATCTAACTTACCAAGATTCAGTGCAAAATGGTCGCCCAACGTGAGGCTCGAACCCACGACCCTCAGATTAAGAGTCTGATGCTCTACCGACTGAGCTAGCCGGGCTGATATTCCTCTCTCTAATGCATTGTCAATTTGATAACGTAGCCTGTCAAAAGCAATGCCATCTAACTTACCAAGTTTCATTGCAAGATGAGCGCCCAACGTGGGGCTCAAACCCACGACCCTCAGATTAAGAGTCTGATGCTCTACCGACTGAGCTAGCCGGGCTGATATTCCTCTCTCTAATGCATTTTCAATTTGATAACGTAGCCTGTCAAGGGCAATACCATCTAACTTACCAAGTTTCATTGCAAAATGATCGCCCAACGTGGGGCTCGAACCCACGACCCTCAGATTAAGAGTCTGATGCTCTACCGACTGAGCTAGCCGGGCTGATATTCCTCTCTCTAATGCATTTTCAATTTTATAACGTAGCCTGTCAAGAGCAATACCATCTAACTTACCAAGTTTCATTGCAAAATGATCGCCCAACGTGGGGCTCGAACCCACGTCCCTCAGATTAAGAGTCTGATGCTCTACCAACTGAGCTAGCCGGGCTGATATTCCATCATCAAATGCATCTTGAAATTGATATTGTAGGCCGTCGAAAAGCAATGCCATCTAACTTACCAAGATTCATTGAAAAATGATCGCCCAACGTGGGGCTCGAACCCACGACCCTCAGATTAAGAGTCTGATGCTCTACCGACTGAGCTAGCCGGGCTGATATTCCTCTCACTAATTCATTTTGAAATTGATAACTGAGCCTGTCGAAAGCAATGGCATCTAACTTACCAAGTTTCATTGCAAAATGATCGCCCAACGTTAGGCTCGAACCCACGACCCTCAGATTAAGAGTCTGATGCTCTACCGACTGAGCTAGCCGGGCTGATATTCCTCTCTCTAATGCATTTTCAATTTGATAACGTAGCCTGCCAAAAGCAATGCCATCTAACTCACCAAGTTTCATTGCAAAAGGATCGCCCAACGTGGGGCTCGAACCCACGACCCTCAGATTAAGAGTCTGATGCTCTACCGACTGAGCTAGCCGGGCTGATATTCAATCATCAAATGCATTTTCAATTTCATAACGTAGCCTGCAAAAAGCAATACCATCTAACTTACCAAGATTCAGTGCAAAATGATCGCCCAACTTGGGGCTCGAACCCACGACCCTCAGATTAAGAGTCTGATGCTCTACCAACTGAGCTAGCTGGCCTGATATTCCATCATTAAATGCATTTTGAAATTGATATTGTAGGCCGTCGAAAAGCAATACCATCTAACTTACCAAGATTCATTGCAAAATGATCGCCCAACATGGGGCTCGAACCCACGACCCTCAGATTAAGAGTCTGATGCTCTACTGACTGAGCTAGCCGGGCTGATATTCCTCTCTCTAATGCATTTTGAAATTGATAACGTAGCCTGTAAAAAGCAATGCCATCTAACTTACCAAGTTCCATTGCAAAATGATCGCCCAACGTGGGGCTCGAACCCACGACCCTCAGATTAAGAGTCTGATGCTCTACCGACTGAGCTAGCCGGGCTGATATTCCATCATCAAATGCATTTTGAAATTGATATTGTAGGCCGTCGAAAAGCAATACCATCTAACTTACCAAGATTCATTGCAAAATGATCGCCCAACATGGGGCTCGAACCCACGACCCTCAGATTAAGAGTCTGATGCTCTACTGACTGAGCTAGCCGGGCTGATATTCCTCTCTCTAATGCATTTTGAAATTGATAACGTAGCCTGTAAAAAGCAATGCCATCTAACTTACCAAGTTCCATTGCAAAATGATCGCCCAACGTGGGGCTCGAACCCACGACCCTCAGATTAAGAGTCTGATGCTCTACCGACTGACCTAGCCGGGCTGATATTCCATCATCAAATGCATTTTGAAATTGATATTGTAGGCCGTCCAAAAGCAATGCCATCTAACTCACCAAGTTTCATTGCAAAAGGATCGCCCAGCGTGGGGCTCGAACCCACGACCCTCAGATTAAGAGTCTGATGCTCTACCGACTGAGCTAGCCGGGCTGATATTCCAGCATTAAATGCATTTTGAAATTGATAACGTAGCTCGTCGAAAAGCAATACCATCTAACTTACCAAGATTCAGTGCAAAATGATCGCCCAACGTGGGGCTCGAACCCACGACCCTCAGATTAAGAGTCTGATGCTCTACCGACTGAGCTAGCCGGGCTGATATTCCTCTCTCTAATGCATTGTCAATTTGATAACGTAGCCTGTCAAAAACAATGCCATCTAACTTACCAAGTTTCATTGCAAAATGATCGCCCAACGTGGGGCTCGCACCCACGACCCTCAGATTAAGAGTCTGATGCTCTACCAACTTAGCTAGCCGGGCTGATATTTCATCATTAAATGCATTTTGAAATTGATAACGTAGCTCCTCGAAAAGCAATACCATCTAACTTACCAAGTTTCATTGCAAAATGATCGCCCAACGTGGGGCTCGAACCCACGACCCTCAGATTAAGAGTCTGATGCTCTACCGACTGAGCTAGCCGGGCTGATATTCCTCTCTCTAATGCATTTTCAATTTTATAACGTAGCCTGTCAAAAGCAATGGCATCTAACTTACCAAGTTTCATTGCAAATGATCGCCCAATGTGGGGCTCGAACCCACGACCCTCAGATTAAGAGTCTGATGCTCTACCGACTGAGCTAGCCGGGCTGATATTCAATCATCAAATGCATTTTGAAATTGATATTGTAGGCCGTCGAAAAGCAATACCATCTAACTTACCAAGATTCATTGCAAAATGATCGCCCAACGTGGGGCTCGAACCCAAGACCCTCAGATTAAGAGTCTGATGCTCTACCGACTGAGCTAGCCGGGCTGATATTCCTCTCTCTAATGCATTTTCAATTTTATAACGTATTCTGTCAAGGGCAATACCATCTAACTTACCAAGTTTCAGTGCAAAATGATCGCCCAACGTGGGGCTCGAACCCACGACCCTCAGATTAAGAGTCTGATGCTCTACCAACTGAGCTAGCCGGGCTGATATTCCATCATCAAATGCATCTTGAAATCGATATTGTAGGCCGTCGAAAAGCAATGCCATCTAACTTACCAAGATTCATTGAAAAATGATCGCCCAACGTGGGGCTCGAACCCACGACCCTCAGATTAAGAGTCTGATGCTCTACCGACTGAGCTAGCCGAGCTGATATTCCTCTCACTAATGCATTTTGAAATTGATGACTGAGCCTGTCGAAAGCAATGGCATCTAACTTACCAAGTTTCATTGCAAAATGATTGCCCAACGTTAGGCTCGAACCCACGACCCTCAGATTAAGAGTCTGATGCTCTACCGACTGAGCTAGCCGGGCTGATATTCCTCTCTCTAATGCATTTTCAATTTGATAACGTAGCCTGCCAAAAGCAATGCCATTTAACTCACCAAGTTTCATTGCAAAAGGATAGCCCAACGTGGGGCTCGAACCCACGACCCTCAGATTAAGAGTCTGATGCTCTACCGACTGAGCTAGCCGGGCTGATATTCAATCATCAAATGCATTTTCAATTTGATAACGTAGCCTGCAAAAAGCAATACCATCTAACTTACCAAGATTCAGTGCAAAATGATCGCCCAACGTGGGGCTCGAACCCACGACCCTCAGATTAAGAGTCTGATGCTCTACCGACTGAGCTAGCCGGGCTGATATTTCAGCATTAAATGCATTTGAAATTGATAACGTAGCTTGTCGAAAAGCAATACCATCTAACTTACCAAGATTCAGTGCCAAATGATCGCCCAACGTGGGGCTCGAACCCACGACACTCAGATTAAGAGTCTGATGCTATATTAACTGAGCTAGCTGGGCTGATATTCCATCATTAAATGCATTTTGAAATTGATAACGTAGCTCGTCGAAAAGCAATACCATCTAACTTACCAAGTTTCATTGCAAAATGATCGCCCAACGTGAGGCTCGAACCCATGACCCTCAGATTTAGAGTCTGATGCTCTACCGACTGAGCTAGCCGGGCTGATATTACTCTCTCTAATGCATTTTTAAATTGATAACGTAGCCTGTCAAAAGCAATGCCATCTAACTTACCAAGTTTCATTGCAAAATGATCGCCCAACGTGGGGCTCGAACCCACGACCCTCAGATTAAGAGTCTGATGCTCTACCGACTGAGCTAGCCGGGCTGATATTCCTCTCTCTAATGCATTTTCAAATTGATAACGTAGCCTGCCAAAAGCAATGCCATCTAACTCACCAAGTTTCATTGCAAAATGATCGCCCAACGTGAGGCTCGAACCCATGACCCTCAGATTTAGAGTCTGATGCTCTACCGACTGAGCTAGCCGGGCTGATATTCCTCTCTCTAATGCATTTTCAATTTGATAACGTAGCCTGCCAAAAGCAATGCCATCTAACTCACCAAGTTTCATTGCAAAAGAATAGCCCAACGTGGGGCTCGAACCCCCGACCCTCAGATTAAGAGTCTGATGCTCTACCGACTGAGCTAGCCGGGCTGATATTCAATCATCAAATGCATTTTCAATTTGATAACGTAGCCTGCAAAAAGCAATACCATCTAACTTACCAAGATTCAGTGCAAAATGATTGCCAAACGTGGGGCTCGAACCCACGACCCTCAGATTAAGAGTCTGATGCTCTACCGACTGAGCTAGCCGGGCTGATATTCCAGCATTAAATGCATTTGAAATTGATAACGTAGCTTGTCGAAAAGCAATACCATCTAACTTACCAAGATTCAGTGCCAAATGATCGCCCAACGTGGGGCTCGAACCCACGACACTCAGATTAAGAGTCTGATGCTCTACCAACTGAGCTAGCTGGGCTGATATTCCATCATTAAATGCATTTTGAAATTGATAACGTAGCTCGTCGAAAAGCAATACCATCTAACTTACCAAGTTTCATTGCAAAATGATCGCCCAACGTGAGGCTCGAACCCATGACCCTCAGATTTAGAGTCTGATGCTCTACCGACTGAGCTAGCCGGGCTGATATTACTCTCTCTAATGCATTTTTAAATTGATAACGTAGCCTGTCAAAAGCAATGCCATCTAACTTACCAAGTTTCATTGCAAAATGATCGCCCAACGTGGGGCTCGAACCCACGACCCTCAGATTAAGAGTCTGATGCTCTACCGACTGAGCTAGCCGGGCTCATATTCCCCTCTCTAATGCATTTTCAATTTGATAACGTAGCCTGCCAAAAGCAATGCCATCTAACTCACCAAGTTTCATTGCAAAATGATCGCCCAACGTGGGGCTCGAACCCACGACCCTCAGATTAAGAGTCTGATGCTCTACCGACTGAGCTAGCCGGGCTGATATTCCAGCATTAAATGCATTTTGATATTGATAACGTAGCTCGTCGAAAAGCAATACCATCTAACTTAGCAAGATTCAGTGCAAAACGATCGCCCAACGTGGGGCTCGAGCCCGCGACCCTCAGATTAAGAGTCTGATGCTCTACCGACTGCGCTAACCGGGCTGATATTCCTCTCTCTAATGCATTTTCAAATTGATAACGTAGCCTGTCAAAAGCAATGCCATCTAACTTACCAAGTTTCATTGCAAAATGATCGCCAAACGTGGGGCTCGAACCCACGACCCTCAGATTAAGAGTCTGATGCTCTACCGACTGAGCTAGCCGGGCTGATATTGCTCTCTCTAATACATTTTCAATTTGATAACGTAGCCTGCCAAAAGCAATGCCATCTAACTCACCAAGTTTCATTGTAAAATGATCGCCCAAGGTGAGGCTCGAACCCATGACCCTCAGATTTAGAGTCTGATGCTCTACCGACTGAGCAAGCCGGGCTGATATTCCAGCCTTAAATGCATTTTAAAATTGATAACGTAACTTGTCAAAAGCAATGGCATCTAACTTTCCAAGTTTCATTGCAAAATGATCGCCCAACGTGGGGCTCGAACCCACGACCCTCAGATTAAGAGTCTGATGCTCTACCGAATGAGCTAGCCGGGCTGATATTCCTCTCTTTAATACATTTTCAATTTGATAACGTAGCCTGCCAAAAGCAATGCCATCTAACTCACCAAGTTTCATTGCAAAATGATCGCCCAACGTGGGGCTCGAACCCACGACCCTCAGATTAAGAGTCTGATGCTCTACCGACTGAGCTAGCCGGGCTGATATTCCAGCATTAAATGCATTTTGATATTGATAACGTAGCTCGTCGAAAAGCAATACCATCTAACTTACCAAGATTCAGTGCAAAACGATCGCCCAACGTGGGGCTCGAACCTACGGCCCTCAGATTAAGAGTCTGATGCTTTACCGACTGAGCTAGCCGGGCTGATATTCCTCTCTCTAATGCATTTTCAAATTGATATTGTAGGCCGTCGAAAAGCAATGCCATCTAATTTACCAGGATTCATTGCAAAATGATCGCCCAACGTGGGGCTCGAGCCCGCGACCCTCAGATTAAGAGTCTGATGCTCTACCGACTGCGCTAGCCGGGCTGATATTCCTCTCTCTAATGCATTTTCAAATTGATAACGTAGCCTGTCAAAAGCAATGCCATCTAACTTACGAAATTTCATTGCAAAATGATCGCCCAACGTGGGGCTCGAACCCACGACCCTCAGATTAAGAGTCTGATGCTCTACCGACTGAGCTAGCCGGGCTGATATTCCTCTCTTTAATACATTTTCAATTTGATAACGTAGCCTGCCAAAAGCAATGCCATCTAACTCACCAAGTTTCATTGCAAAATGATCGCCCAACGTTAGGCTCCAACCCACGACCCTCAGATTTAGAGTCTGATGCTCTACCGACTGAGCTAGCCGGGCTAATATTCCAGCATTAAATGCATTTTGAAATTGATAACGTAGCTCGTCGAAAAGAATACCATCTAACTTACCAAGATTCAGTGCAAAACGATCGCCCAACGTGGGGCTCGAACCTACGGCCCTCAGATTAAGAGTCTGATGCTTTACCGACTGAGCTAGCCGGGCTGATATTCCTCTCTCTAATGCATTTTCAAATTGATATTGTAGGCCGTCGAAAAGCAATGCCATCTAACTTACCAAGTTTCATTGCAAAATGATCGACCATCGTGGGGCTCGAACCCACGACCCTCAGATTAAGAGTCTGATGCTCTACCGACTGAGCTAGCCGGGCTGATATTCCGGCATTAAATGCATTTTGAAATTGATAACGTAGCTCGTCGAAAAGCAATACCATCTAACTTACCAAGATTCAGTGCAAAATGATCGCCCAACGTGGGGCTCGAACCCACGACCCTCAGATTAAGAGTCTGATGCTCTACCGACTGAGCTAGCCGGGCTGATATTCCTCTCTCTAATGCATTTTCAATTTCATTACGTAGCCTGTCAAAAGCAATGGCATCTAAGTTACCAAGTTTCATTGCAAAATGATCGCCCAACGTGGGGCTCGAGCCCACGACCCTCAGATTAAGAGTCTGATGCTCTACCGACTGAGCTAGCCGGGCTGATATTCCCCTCTCTAATGCATTTTCAATTTGATAACGTAGCCTGCCAAAAGCAATGCCATCTAACTCACCAAGTTTCATCGCAAAATGATCGCCCAACGTGGGGCTCGAACCCACGACCCCAAGATTAAGAGTCTGATGCTCTACCGACTGAGATAGCCGGGCTGATATTCCACCATTAAATGCATTTTGCAATTGATAACGTAGCTCGTCGAAAAGTAATACCATCTAACTTACCAAGTTTCATTGCAAAATGATCGCCCAACGTGGGGCTCGAGCCCACAACCCTCAGATTAAGAGTCTGATGCTCTACCGACTGAGCTAGCCGGGCTGATATTCCTCTCACTAATGCATTTTGAAATTGATAACTGAGCCTGTCGAAAGCAATGGCATCTAACTTACCAAGTTTCATTGCAAAATGATCGCCCAACGTTAGGCTCGAACCCACGACCCTAAGATTAAGAGTCTGATGCTCTACCGACTGAGCTAGCCGGGCTGATATTCCTCTCTCTAATGCATTTTCAATTTGATAACGTAGCCTGCCAAAAGCAATGCCATCTAACTCACCAAGTTTCATTGCAAAAGGATCGCCCATCGTGGGGCTCGAACCCACGACCCTCAGATTAAGAGTCTGATGCTCTACCGACTGAGCTAGCCGGGCTGATATTCAATCATCAAATGCATTTTCAATTTGATAACGTAGCCTGCAAAAAGCAATACCATCTAACTTACCAAGATTCATCGCAAAATGATCGCCCAACGTGGGGCTCGAACCCACGACCCTCAGATTAAGAGTCTGATGCTCTACCGACTGAGCTAGCCGGGCTGATATTCCCCTCTCTAATGCATTTTCAATTTGATAACGTAGCCTGCCAAAAGCAATGCCATCTAACTCACCAAGTTTCATCGCAAAATGATCGCCCAACGTGGGGCTCGAACCCACGACCCTCAGATTAAGAGTCTGATGCTCTACCGACTGAGCTAGCCGGGCTGATATTCCCCTCTCTAATGCATTTTCAATTTGATAACGTAGCCTGCCAAAAGCAATGCCATCTAACTCACCAAGATTCATTGCAAAATGATCGCCCAACGTGGGGCTCGAACCCATGACCCTCAGATTAAGAGTCTGATGCTCTACCGACTGAGCTAGCCGGGCTGATATTCCTCTCACTAATGCATTTTGAAATTGATAACTGAGCCTGTCGAAAGCAATGGCATCTAACTTACCAAGTTTCATTGCAAAATGATCGCTCAACGTTAGGCTCGAACCCACGACCCTCAGATTAAGAGTCTGATGCTCTACCGACTGAGCTAGCCGGGCTGATATTCCTCTCTCTAATGCATTTTCAATTTGATAACGTAGCCTGCCAAAAGCAATGCCATCTAACTCACCAAGTTTCATTGCAAAAGGATCGCCCAACGTGGGGCTCGAACCCACGACCCTCAAATTAAGAGTCTGATGCTCTACCGACTGAGCTAGCCGGGCTGATATTCAATCATCAAATGCATTTTCAATTTGATAACGTAGCCTGCAAAAAGCAATACCATCTAACTTACCAAGATTCATCGCAAAATGATCGCCCAACATGGGGCTCGAACCCACGACCCTCAGATTAAGAGTCTGATGCTCTACCGACTGAGCTAGCCGGGCTGATATTCCAGCAATAAATGCATTTTGAAATTGATAACGTAGCTTGTCGAAAAGCAATACCATCTAACTTACCAAGATTCAGTGCCAAATGATCGCCCAACGGGGGGCTCGAACCCACGACACTCAGATTAAGAGTCTGATGCTCTACCAACTGAGCTAGCTGGGCTGATATTCCATCATTAAATGCATTTTGAAATTGATAACGTAGCTCGTCGAAAAGCAATACCATCTAACTTACCAAGTTTCATTGCAAAATGATCGCCCAACGTGGGGCTCGAACCCACGACCCTCAGATTAAGAGTCTGATGCTCTACCGACTGAGCTAGCCAGGCTGATATTCCATCATCAAATGCATTTTGAAATTGATATTGTAGGCCGTCGAAAAGCAATACCATCTAACTTACCAAGATTCATTGCAAAATGATCGCCCAACGTGGGGCTCGAACCCACGACCCTCAGATTAAGAGTCTGATGTATACCGACTGAGCTAGCCGGGCTGATATTACTCTCTCTAATGCATTTTCAAATTGATAACGTAGCCTGTCAAAACCAATGCCATCTAACTTACCAAGTTTCATTGCAAAATGATCGCCCAACGTCGGGCTCGAGCCCACGACCCTCAGATTAAGAGTCTGATGCTCTACCGACTGAGCTAGCCGGGCTTATATTACTTTCTCTAATGCATTTTCAAATTGATAACGTAGCCTGTCAAAAGCAATGCCATCTAACTTATCAAGATTCATTGCAAAATGATCGCCCAACGTGGGGCTCGAACCCACGACCCTCAGATTAAGAGTCTGATGCTCTACCGACTGAGCTAGCCGGGCTGATATTCCTCTCTCTAATGCATTTTGAAATTGATAACGTAGCCTGCCAAAAGCAATGCCATCTAACTCACCAAGTTTCATTGCAAAATGATCGCCCAACGTGAGGCTCGAACCCATGACCCTCAGATTTAGAGTCTGATGCTCTACCGACTGAGCTAGCCGGGCTGATATTACTCTCTCTAATGCATTTTTAAATTGATAACGTAGCCTGTCAAAAGCAATGCCATCTAACTTACCAAGTTTCATTGCAAAATGATCGCCCAACGTGGGGCTCGAACCCACGACCCTCAGATTAAGAGTCTGATGCTCTACCGACTGAGCTAGCCGGGCTGATATTCCAGCATTAAATGCATTTTGATATTGATAACGTAGCTCGTCGAAAAGCAATACCATCTAACTTACCAAGATTCAGTGCAAAACGATCGCCCAACGTGGGGCTCGAACCTACGGCCCTCAGATTAAGAGTCTGATGCTTTACCGACTGAGCTAGCCGGGCTGATATTCCTCTCTCTAATGCATTTTCAAATTGATATTGTAGGCCGTCGAAAAGCAATGCAATCTAACTTACCAGGATTCATTGCAAAATGATCGCCCAACGTGGGGCTCGAGCCCGCGACCCTCAGATTAAGAGTCTGATGCTCTACCGACTGCGTTAACCGGGCTGATATTCCTCTCTCTAATGCATTTTCAAATTGATAACGTAGCCTGTCAAAAGCAATGCCATCTAACTTACCAAGTTTCATTGCAAAATGATCGCCCAACGTGGGGCTCGAACCCACGACCCTCAGATTAAGAGTCTGATGCTCTACCGACTGAGCCAGCCGGGCTGATATTGCTCTCTCTAATACATTTTCAATTTGATAACGTAGCCTGCCAAAAGCAATGCCATCTAACTCACCAAGTTTCATTGCAAAATGATCGCCCAACGTGAGGCTCGAACCCATGACCCTCAGATTCAGAGTCTGATGCTCTACCGACTGAGCTAGCCGGGCTGATATTCCAGCATTAAATGCATTTTAAAATTGATAACGTAACCTGTCAAAAGCAATGGCATCTAACTTACCAAGTTTCATTGCAAAATGATCGCCCAACGTGGGGCTCGAACCCACGACCCTCAGATTAAGAGTCTGATGCTCTACCGACTGAGCTAGCCGGGCTGATATTCCTCTCTTTAATACATTTTCAATTTGATAACGTACCCTGCCAAAAGCAATGCCATCTAACTCACCAAGTTTCATTGCAAAATGATCGCCCAACGTGAGGCTCGAACCCATGACCCTCAGATTCAGAGTCTGATGCTCTACCGACTGAGCTAGCCGGGCTGATATTCCAGCATTAAATGCATTTTAAAATTGATAACGTAACCTGTCAAAAGCAATGGCATCTAACTTACCAAGTTTCATTGCAAAATGATCGCCCAACGTGGGGCTCGAACCCACGACCCTCAGATTAAGAATCTGATGCTCTACCGACTGAGCTAGCCGAGCTGATATTCCGGCATTAAATGCATTTTGAAATTGATAACGTAGCTCGTCGAAAAGCAATACCATCTAACTTACCAAGATTCAGTGCAAAATGATCGCCCAACGTGGGGCTCGAACCCACAACCTTCAGATTAAGAGTCTGATACTCTACCGACTGAGCTAGCCGGGCTAAATTCCTCTCTCTAATGCATTTTCAATTTCATTACGTAGCCTGTCAAAAGCAATGGCATCTAACTTACCAAGTTTCATTGCAAAATGATCGCCCAACGTGGGGCTCGAACCCACGACCCTCAGATTAAGAGTCTGATGCTCTACCGACTGAGCTAGCCGGGCTGATATTCCCATCTCTAATGCATTTTCAATTTGATAACGTTGCCTCTCAAAAGCAATGCCATCTAACTCACCAAGTTTCATCGCAAAATGATCGCCCAACGTGGGGCTCGAACCAACGACCCTCAGATTAAGAGTCTGATGCTCTACCGACTGAGCTAGCCGGGCTGATATTCCCCTCTCTAATGCATTTTCAATTTGATAACGTAGCCTGCCAAAAGCAATGCCATCTAACTCACCAAGTTTCATCGCAAAATGATCGCCCAACGTGGGGCTCGAACCCACGACCCTCAGATTAAGAGTCTGATGCTCTACCGACTGAGATAGCCGGGCTGATATTCCACCATTAAATGCATTTTGAAATTGATAACGTAGCTCGTCGAAAAGCAATACCATCTAACTTACCAAGATTCAGTGCAAAATGATCGCCCAACCTGGGGCTCGAACCCACGACCCTCAGATTAAGAGTCTGATGCTCTACCGACTGAGCTAGCCGGGCTGATATTTCATCATCAAATGCATTTTCAATTTGATAACGTAGCCCGTCAAAAGCAATGCCATCTAACTCACCAAGTTTCATTGCAAAATGATCGCCCAACGTTAGGCTCGAACCCACGACCCTCAGATTTAGAGTCTGATGCTCTACCGACTGAGCTAGCCGGGCTGATATTCTAGCATTAAATGCATTTTCAAATTGATAACGTAGCTCGTCGAAAAGAATACCATCTAACTTACCAAGTTTCATTGCAAAATAATCGCCCAGCGTGGGGCTCGAACCCACGACCCTCAGATTAAGAGTCTGATGCTCTACCGACTGAGCTAGCCGGGCTGATATTCCTCTCTCTAATGCATTTTCAAATTGATAACGTAGCCTGTCAAAAGCAATGCCATCTAACTTACCAAGTTTCATTGCAAAATGATCTCCCAACGTGGGGCTCGAACCCACGACCCTCAGATTAATAGTCTGATGCTCTACCGACTGAGCTAGCCGGGCTGATATCCAACCATTAAATGCATTTTGAAATTGATAACGTAGCTCGTCGAAAAGCAATACCATCTAACTCAGCAAGATTTAGTGCAAAATGATCGCCCAACGTGGGGCTCGAACCCACGACCCTCAGATTAAGAGTCTGGTGCTCTACCAACTGAGCTAGCCGGGCTGATATCCCACCATTAAATGCATTTTGAAATTGAAAACTTAGCTCGTCGAAAAGGTCGAAAAGCAATGGCATCTAACTTACCAAGTTTCATTGCAAAATGATCGCCCAACGTGGGGCTCGAACCCACGACCCTCAGATTAAGAGTCTGATGCTCTACCAACTGAGCTAGCCGGGCTGATATTCCTCTCTCTAATGCATTTTCAATTTGATAACGTAGCCTGTCAAAAGCAATGCCATCTAACTTACCAAGTTTCATTGCAAAATGATCGCCCAACGTGGGGCTCGAACCCACGACCCTCAGATTAAGAGTCTGATGATCTACCGACTGAGCTAGCCGGGCTGAAATTCCACCATTAAATGCATTTTGAAATTGATAACGTAGCTCGTCGAAAAGCAATGCCATCTAACTTACCAAGATTCATTGCAAAATGATCGCCCAACGTGGGGCTCGAACCCACGACCCTCAGATTAAGAGTCTGATGCTCTACCAACTGAGCTAGCCGGGCTGATATTCCATCATCAAATGCATTTTGAGATTGATATTGTAGGCCGTCGAAAAGCAATGCCATCTAACTTACCAAGATTCATTGCAAAATGATCGCCCAACGTGAGGCTCGAGCCCACGACCCTCAGATTAAGAGTCTGATGCTCTACCGATTGAGCTAGCCGGGCTGATATTCCACCATTAAATGCATTTTGAAATTGATAACGTAGCTCGTCGAAAAGCAATACCATCTAACTTACCAAGATTCAGTGCAAAATGATAGCCCAACGTGGGGCTCGAACCCACGACCATCAGATTAAGAGTCTGATGCTCTACAGACTGAGCTAGCTGGGCTGATATTCCATCAGAAAAAGCATTTTAAAATTGATATTGTAGGCCGTCGAAAAGCAATGCCATCTAACTTACCAAGATTCATTGCAAAATGATCGCCCAACGTGGGGCTCGAACCCACGACCCTCAGATTAAGAGTCTGATGCTCTACCGACTGAGCTAGCCGGGCTGATATTACTCTCTCTAATGCATTTTGAAATCGATAACGTAGCTCGTCGAAAAGCAATGCCACCTAACTTACCAAGTGTCATTGCAAAATGGACGCCCAACGTGGGGCTTGAACCCACGACCCTCAGATTAAGGGTCTGATGCTCTACCGAATGACCTAGCCGGGCTGATATTCCACCGTTAAATCCATTTTGAAATTGATAAGGTAGCTCGTCGAAAAGCAATACCATCTAACTTACCAAGATTCAATGCAAAATGATCGCCCAAAGTGGGGCTCAAACCCACGACCCTCAGATTAAGAGTCTGATGCTCTACCGACTGAGCTAGCCGGGCTTATATTCCATCATCAAATGCATTTTCAAATTGATATTGTAGGCCGTCGAAAAGCAATGCCATCTAACTTACCAAGTTTCATTGCAAAATGATCGCCCAACGTGGGGCTTGAACCCACGACCCTCAGATTAAGAGTCTGATGCTCTACCGACTGAGCTAGCCGGGCTGATATTCCACCGTTAAATGCATTTTGAAAGTGATAAGGTAGCTCGTCGAAAAGCAATACTATCTAACTTACCAAGATTCAATGCAAAATGATCGCCCAAAGTGGGGCTCGAACCCACGACCCTCAGATTAAGAGTCTGATGCTCTACCGACTGAGCTAGCCGGGCTTAAATTCCATCATCAAATGCATTTTCAATTTGATAACGTAGCCTGCCAAAAGCAATGCCATCTAACTCACCAAGTTTCATCGCAAAATGATCGCCCAACGTGGGGCTCGAACCCACGACCCTCAGATTAAGAGTCTGATGCTCTACCGACTGTGATAGCCGGGCTGATATTCCACCATTAAATGCATTTTGAAATTGATAACGTAGCTCGTCGAAAAGCAATACCATCTAACTTACCAAGATTCAGTGCACAATGATCGCCCAACCTGGGGCTCGACCCACGACCCTCAGATTAAGAGTCTGATGCTCTACCGACTGAGCTAGCCGGGCTGATATTCCATCATCAAATGCATTTTCAATTTGATAACGTAGCCCGTCAAAAGCAATGCCATCTAACTCACCAAGTTTCATTGCAAAATGATCGCCCAACGTTAGGCTCGAACCCACGACCCTCAGATTTAGAGTCTGATGCTCTACCGACTGAGCTAGCCGGGCTGATATTCTAGCATTAAATGCATTTTCAAATTGATAACGTAGCTCATCGAAAAGAATACCATCTAACTTACCAAGTTTCATTGCAAAAATATCGCCCAACGTGGGGCTCGAACCCACGACCCTCAGATTAAGAGTCTGATGCTCTACCGACTGAGCTAGCCGGGCTGATATTACTCTCTCTAATGCATTTTGAAATCGATAACGTAGCTCGTCGAAAAGCAATGCCACCTAACTTACCAATTGTCATTGCGAAATGGACGCCCAACGTGGGGCTTGAACCCACGACCCTCAGATTAAGGGTCTGATGCTCTACCGACTGAGCTAGCCGGGCTGATATTCCACCGTTAAATGCATTTTGAAATTGATAAGGTAGCTCGTCGAAAAGCAATACCATCTAACTTACCAAGATTCAATGCAAAATGATCGCCCAAAGTGGGGCTCAAACCCACGACCCTCAGATTAAGAGTCTGATGCTCTACCGACTGAGCTAGCCGGGCTTATATTCCATCATCAAATGCATTTTCAAATTGATATTGTAGCTCATCGAAAAGAATACCATCTAACTTACCAAGTTTCATTGCAAAAATATCGCCCAACGTGGGGCTCGAACCCACGACCCTCAGATTAAGAGTCTGATGCTCTACCGACTGAGCTAGCCGGGCTGATATTACTCTCTCTAATGCATTTTGAAATCGATAACGTAGCTCGTCGAAAAGCAATGCCACCTAACTTACCAATTGTCATTGCAAAATGGACGCCCAACGTGGGGCTTGAACCCACGACCCTCAGATTAAGGGTCTGATGCTCTACCGACTGAGCTAGCCGGGCTGATATTCCACCGTTAAATGCATTTTGAAATTGATAAGGTTGCTCGTCGAAAAGCAATACCATCTAACTTACCAAGATTCAATGCAAAATGATCGCCCAAAGTGGGGCTCAAACCCACGACCCTCAGATTAAGAGTCTGATGCTCTACCGACTGAGCTAGCCGGGCTTATATTCCATCATCAAATGCATTTTCAAATTGATATTGTAGGCCGTCGAAAAGCAATGCCATCTAACTTACCAAGTTTCATTGCAAAATGATCGCCCAACGTGGGGCTTGAACCCACGACCCTCAAATTAAGAGTCTGATGCTCTACCGACTGAGCTAGCCGGGCTGATATTCCACCGTTAAATGCATTTTGAAAGTGATAAGGTAGCTCGTCGAAAAGCAATACTATCTAACTTACCAAGATTCAATGCAAAATGATCGCCCAAAGTGGGGCTCGAACCCACGACCCTCAGATTAAGAGTCTGATGCTCTACCGACTAAGCTAGCCGGACTTATATTCCATCATCAAATGCATTTTCAATTTGATAACGTAGCCTGCCAAAAGCAATGCCATCTCTACCGACTGAGCTAGCCGGGCTGATATTCCACCGTTAAATGCATTTTGAAAGTGATAAGGTAGCTCGTCGAAAAGCAATACTATCTAACTTACCAAGATTCAATGCAAAATGATCGCCCAAAGTGGGGCTCGAACCCACGACCCTCAGATTAAGAGTCTGATGCTCTACCGACTAAGCTAGCCGGACTTATATTCCATCATCAAATGCATTTTCAATTTGATAACGTAGCCTGCCAAAAGCAATGCCATCTAACTCACCAAGTTTCATCGCAAAATGATTGCCCAACGTGGGGCTCGAACCCACGACCCTCAGATTAAGAGTCTGATGCTCTACCGACTGAGCTAGCCGGGCTGATATCCCACCATTAAATGCATTTTGAAATTGATAACGTAGCTCGTCGAAAAGCAATACCATCTAACTCACCAAGATTCAGTGCAAAATGATCGCCCAACGTGGGGCTCGAACCCACGACCCTCAGATTAAGAGTCTGGTGCTCTACCAACTGAGCTAGCCGGGCTGATATCCCACCATTAAATGCATTTTGAAATTGAAAACGTAGCTCGTCGAAAAGCAATGGCATCTAACTTACCAAGTTTCATTGCAAAATGATCGCCCAACGTGGGGCTCGAGCCCACGACCCTCAGATTAAGAGTCTGATGCTCTACCAACTGAGCTAGCCGGGCTGATATTCCTCTCTCTAATGCATTTTCAATTTGATAACGTAGCCTGTCAAAAGCAATGCCATCTAACTTACCAAGATTCATTGCAAAATGATCGCCCAACGTTGGGCTCGAACCCACGACCCTCAGATTAAGAGTCTGATGCTCTACCAACTGAGCTAGCCGGGCTTATATTCCATCATCAAATGCATTTTCAAATTGATATTGTAGGCCGTCGAAAAGCAATGCCATCTAACTTACCAAGTTTCATTGCAAAATGATCGCCCAACGTGGGGCTTGAACCCACGACCCTCAGATTAAGAGTCTGATGCTCTACCGACTGAGCTAGCCGGGCTGATATTCCACCGTTAAATGCATTTTGAAAGTGATAAGGTAGCTCGTCGAAAAGCAATACCATCTAACTTACCAAGATTCAATGCAAAATGATCGCCCAAAGTGGGGCTCGAACCCACGACCCTCAGATTAAGAGTCTGATGCTCTTTTCATTTCATTTCGATAATATTTAAAGTTGGTACTAACAATAGTAAAAATTTATACTAATTCAAACCAACTATTTACAGAAAAAATTAAACTACAAATAAATAATTACTTGGTTAAACTATGATTAGCGGCATATTTTACAAGTGCATTTTTCGCCGGCCCATTCTTTTATCCTCCTTTTGAAAGCTGTTACTGTTTTTTCATTTTTCATAATGTCTTCGAGCGTGTTCCAAAGGAAACTCCCTCTAAAGGACAACGATTCTTGCCCAAATCCTTGTGTTTTTGTTTGTGGTAATTTGCATAGATTCTTTATTCTTAGATTATAAGTTACATGCTTGGTCTCGTAAAATTCCCACACTAGCGATGGATTTAGATGATTCAGAGACTTGTATATTTCTATCATTAGTCTCTGCAAGTTTTGTGCATGTATATTAAAGCTGTTACTTTGGGCAAGCAATGTTTCAAACGAGCTTTCGTAGTCTTTGTGGAGGATTCTGAGCGCACGTTTATGTGTGCGGTTAATCTCGCTATTTGCACTTTTACTACAGAATAGCCAAATCAAAGGACAATAATTGAAGTTCGATAAAATAACTGCTTTGCAAATTGTGAATGCCTGCTCTCTAGAAATGTAATGATTTAGTCTAGAGAAGGCATTAATTTTCTGATTTACTTTAAAACAAACTGTTTCAATATGTTTGTTAAATTTCAATTTCTTGTCAATTTCGATCCCTAGAAATTTAACATGATCTGTTGTAGATATTTTGTTCTCTTGAATGTTAAGTCTCAGTCTTCTATTTCCTTTTAGACCAAGGAACATTAGCTGGAATTTTTTAGGGTTTGCAACCATTCCATTGTTGGTAAACCAGTGGATTATTCTGCGGAGGTCATTTTCCAAATTGGTTACTACCTCTTGAAGATCTAGCCCACATGAGTATATGGTTGTATCATCTGCAAAGTTACAGATTTCGCAGTCTAATCTCATCAGACAAAGGTCATTTATAAATATGTTAAAAAGCAATGGACCTAGGACAGATCCTTGTGGGACCCCAATTTTTATTTTTGCAGCAGCACTTCGCTGTGAACCAATCTTGACCCTTTGATGGCGGCAATCCAAATAGCTGTACATTAGGCAAAGACTGTTGAAATCAAAACCATAGGCTTCAAGTTTTGCAATAAGGAGGTCATGTGGCAGACAGTCGTAGGCTTTAGATAGGTCCATTAAAATTGTCCCCACCAGGCCCGATTCGTCAAGACATTTCCTCCATTTTTCTATCAGTCTTATCAAAGCATGTTGCGTACTAAACCCCTCTCTAAAGCCACATAAGATTTCTGAGAGCTTATCATTAATGTATGGGCATATTTGGTCTTTTAGAATTCTTTCAAAGATTTTGGAACATGCGGGTAAAACACTTATCGGTCTAAAATTTCCCTTATAATTTGGATCACCCTTCTTAAACTAAGGAGTGGAAATCAACTGGAAATCATTAATAGCAGTGTTTATGCAGTCCGTTAGGTAGGGACATATAATTGTACCTGTTTCCTTTACCATGCCCGTTGGGATTTTTCCGCTATTTGATTTATTCTTATTCAGTAAATCAATTTGCTTTAAAACCTGATTTGGGGTTACATGAGAGAATTTGAAGGATTGGCCATTTGGTGGTACATGTTGTTTAATCACCTTTATGGATGAGTGATTTTCATACTTGGTAATTGCTCTCAGAACCATTTGTTCTACTGTCAGTTGCTCTTGGACCTCTTTAAAAAGGGGTCCAATATCAAGACTGTCAGTAATAGTAGAAAAATATTCATTGAAGCACTCAGCCACTTCAATATCATTTGAGAGGATTCTACCATCTTCTATTAAAGTGATCTTGTCACTCATTGGATTCTTATTAGAAAACAAGGGTTTCACAGTTTTCCAAAATTTCCTATCATTATCAATGGTCTTCAATTGTAATGACTTAAAATGTTGTTTTTTAGCCTGAATATTCAGTTTTACAACAAGATTTCTTTGATCTTTATATTTTCGCATATCTTCCTCGCGCTTGCTATTGTTAGCAACTTTTTTCAAAGTCGATCTTTTTGTCATAGCCCTCCGTAATTCTTTATTCATGTGCGGTTTGTCATTTGCCCTTACTATCTTCGTTTTAGTAGGAGCATGTGAATCAAGCGTTTTTAAAAAGACTTGCTCAAAGTTGCTGTATGCAGATGGATGAGCAGATCTAAGATTTTGCCTTAGCTCATTATCAAAACGCAACTGAGACCAATTTTTATAGTCACGATAGATTACTTTTTTCGGAGGGAGTTTACTAAATTTGGTCTTCAGAATGGTGTAAATCATATGATGATGATCGCTAAATCCAGTCTCAAATGACGTTTAGTGCATAAAGGAGTGCTTGCGATTTGTAAAGATTAAGTCAATACATCGGCCCTTAGAGGACTTAAAACACGTTGGATGCTTGATCATGTTATATAGAGCATGATCTTGTATTATTGGTGACAAGGCTGGGTCACCCGGTACTAGATTGAAGTCCCCTAGGACCATTAAATTATCATATCTTGAATATTTATCTATCAATTTTGATATTTCCTCAACAAAATATTGTGAATTCTGCTGTGGAGGCCTATAGATTGGTAATATCAACCATTTTTGTTTTCTAGTGTTAATCTCGATTGGTACAACCTGGATATCAGGTTGAGTCCCAATTGGTGTAACGTATTTCGAAAGGAGGCTATCTCTAACATAAACTAGAATTCCACCGCTATTCCCAGAAACATCAAGTCTATAGGGACTTTTGAAGCCATTTATCAAAAACTGACTTGTCGGAAATGATGCATCGATCTTTGTCTCGGATATTACCAAGATATCGATGTTTTCACCTATCATCTCTGAAAAACCAGTAAATTTATTTCTTATGGAGTTAATGTTGATATAACTAATTATGATGTTTTTGGGGTATTTAAGGCGGAGGAGTTTTAGTTCACTAAAACAGTCAGCCTCGTTTGCAGTCACGGTTGTTGTACTTAAATTATGATAATTATCATTTTCAGAATTATCATAATTATCCGAGTTAACAAAATTTTCGAAATTATCGTAGTTATCGAAATTATCATTTTGACCCAAGAGGGTGTCGTTTTCTACGACTTCGTTGATAATTTCAAGGTTGTTTCTTTCCCTAATGTATTCTGAGTTATTATTTTCTATGGGGCTGTTTGGCGTCATCATTGCAGGAGCCACAGTTCAAAAAGTTTTAATGAAATTTAAAAAGTTTCTTGCCAGATAGGCACTACCCTTTTCATTGAGATGCAACTTTTTACGGCTCAGACACGAGGGATCTATATTGGAGTTATCAATTACTGGAATCTTCATTGTCTTTGCGAATCCTTTCATCTCACCATTCAGCGCCATTACATCTACCTTTTTATCCAAGGCCTGCTTGTCTTTTCTCGTGACAACTGCTGAGAGAACGATGGTCGTATTTGGCGATTCTTGCCTTATTTCCTCTACTATCTGCTTGAGATTTTTGATTGTGTTCGATTTCTCTTGACAAGTAAGGTCGTTTGTTCCTGTGTGGATTATTATACAGTCAGGCTTTTTCCGGATTACAGGCTTAACGTAATCAACGATATCTCTTGATGTTGCACCAGGGTGGCGTTTTACTTGTACGTTGTGGTCTTTTTGCATACCTTCTTCAACGATCCCGTTTAACATCGAGTCTCCAACGATTGTTATTCTCTTCCGACTCTTCGTTGCGGCTTCTTTTTGCCTATCTTTATTATTCTGCTCATCGGCATGTTTATTTTCAGCCTTCTTGCATTTCGTTGTTGTTTTTTCAAGTCTTTGTTTCAAAACCTCTTCTCCCGATTGTTCAGCTTGAGTAGTCTTCTTTGCTTCTTTTGTTGTTGTTAAATCTACTAATTGAATATCTGATTGTTCTCTGTTTGCTTGCATAGCTTTCTTATCAGTCCCAAAGGGAGTTTGTTGACTGCATCGTGAATTTTCAGGCCTATGATGGTCTCCTAATAATTTTTCAATGATAAACTGTTTATCTTGCAGTTGTCTCTCCAATGATATTATTCGTTCTTGGAGACATCTAAATAGGGCTTCACGGTCTTTATCAACTTGTGTATTTACCACCTTTGGGCCAGGGCTTCTATTTGCAGCTTCAGCTTTCATTGACAAAATTTCCCCGTGAGTGTAACGCTTGAATTCGATAAAATCATTTTGAACTTGGTCGAACTGATTCTTGGTGACAAAATCATTTGAAGGTATAGAGTCTGTTTGAGTTGAAATATTTTCGCAGTCATCCTCAATACATATTTTCCTCTGTTCAAATTTACGATATGATAATTTATTGTGTATCAGCGTAGTTTGTATTCGTTGCTTTTCGATGGCCTCATCCAATATGGCCTTCGTCGAGTCCTCCGTCCAGCCATGCTTTGTTTGGCATGCTTTAGCGATGTTTTCAAGATATCTTCCTTTATTACTTGCTCTAAGTCCTTCTGTAACCTCTACAACTTTATCTATATCGTTTTCCATAATTGAAGTGTACACATTTAGTGAAATTCGTTAGAGTTGCAGCGATGCTTCAAAACACAACCGACGAGCACCACGAGTAAGTGTGCTCTACCGACTAAGCAAGCCGGGCTTATATTCCATCATCAAATGCATTTTCAAATTGATATTGTAGGCCGTCGAAAAGCAATGCCATCTAACTTACCAAGATTCATTGCAAAATGATCGCCCAACCTAGGGCTCGAACCCACGACCCTTAGATTAAGAGTCTGATGCTCTACCGACTGAGCTAGCGGGGCTGATATTCCATTATCAAATGCATTTTGAAATTGATATTGTAGGCCGTCGAAAAGCAATGCCATCTAACTTACCAAGATTCATTGCAAAAGGATCGCCCAACGTGGGGCTCGAACCCACGACCCTCAGATTAAGAGTCTGATGCTCTACCGACTGAGCTAGCCGGGCTGATATTCCTCTCTCTAATGCATTTTGAAATTGATAACGTAGCCTGTCAAAAGCAATGGCATCTAACTTACCAAGTTTCATTGCAAAATGATCGCCCAACGTGGGGCTCGAACCCACGACCCTCAGATTAAGAGTCTGATGCTCTACCGACTGAGCTAGCCGGGCTGATATTACTCTCTCTAATGCATTTTGAAATTGATAACGTAGCCTGTCAAAAGCAATGGCATCTAACTTACCAAGTTTCATTGCAAAATGATCGCCCAACGTGGGGCTCGAACCCACGACCCTCAGATTAAGAGTCTGATGCTCTACCGACTGAGCTAGCCGGGCTGATATTCCATTATCAAATGCATTTTGAAATTGATATTGTAGGCCGTCGAAAAGCAATGCCATCTAACTTACCAAGATTCATTGCAAAAGGATCGCCCAACGTGGGGCTCGAACCCACGACCCTCAGATTAAGAGTCTGATGCTCTACCGACTGAGCTAGCCGGGCTGATATTCCTCTCTCTAATGCATTTTGAAATTGATAACGTAGCCTGTCAAAAGCAATGGCATCTAACTTACCAAGTTTCATTGCAAAATGATCGCCCAACGTGGGGCTCGAACCCACGACCCTCAGATTAAGAGTCTGATGCTCTACCGACAGAGCTAGCTGGGCTGATATTCCATTATCAAATGCATTTTGAAATTGATATTGTAGGCCGTCGAAAAGCAATGCCATCTAACTTACCAAGATTCATTGCAAAATGATCGCCCAACGTGGGGCTCGAACCCACGACCCTCATATTAAGAGTCTGATGCTCTACCGACTGAGCTAGTCGGGCTGATATTCCTCTCTCTAATGCATTTTGAAATTGATAACATAGCTCGTCGAAAAGCAATGCCATCTAACTTACCAAGTTTCATTGCAAAATGATCGCCCAACGTGGGGCTCGAACCCATGACCCTCAGATTAAGAGTCTGATGCTCTACCGACTGAGCTAGCCGGGATTATATTCCACCGTTTAATGCATTTTGAAATTGATAACGTAGCTTGTCGAAAAGCAATACCATCTAACTTACCAAGATTCAGTGCAAAATGATCGCCCAACGTGGGGCTCGAACCCACGACCCTCAGATTAAGAATCTGATGCTCTACCGACTGCGCTAGCCGGGCTGATATTCCATCAACAAATGCATTTTGAAATTGATATTGTAGGCCGTCGAAAAGCAATGCCATCTAACTTACCAAGATTCATTGCAAAAGGATCGCCCAACGTGGGGCTCGAACCCACGACCCTCAGATTAAGAGTCTGATGCTCTACCGACTGAGCTAGCCGGGCTGATATTCCTCTCTCTAATGCATTTTGAAATTGATAACGTAGCCTGTCAAAAGCAATGGCATCTAACTTACCAAGTCTCATTGCAAAATGATCGCCCAACGTGGGGCACGAACCCACGACCCTCAGATTAAGAGTCTGATGCTCTACTGACTGAGCTAGCCGGGCTGATATTCCTCTCTCTAATGCATTTTCAATTTGATAACGTAGCCTGTCAAAAGCAATGCCATCTAACTTACCAAGTTTCATTGCAAAATGATCGCCCAACGTGGGGCTCGAACCCACGACCCTCAGATTAAGAGTCTGATGCTTTACCGACTGAGCTAGCCGGGCTGATATTCCACCGTTAAATGCATTTTGAAATTGATAACGTAGCTCGTCGAAAAGCAATACCATCTAACTTACCAAGATTCAGTACAAAATGATCGCCCAACGTGGGGCTCGAACCCACGACCCTCAGATTAAGAGTCTGATGCTCTACCGACTGAGCTAGCCGGGCTGAAATTCCACCATTAAATGCATTTTGAAATTGATAACGTAGCTCGTCGAAAATCAATGCCATCTAACTTACCAAGATTCATTGCAAAATGATCGCCCAACGTGGGGCTCGAACCAACGACCCTCAGATTAAGAGTCTGATGCTCTACCGACTGAGCTAGCCGGGCTGATATTCCTCTCTCTAATGCATTTTCAATTTGATAACGTAGCCTGCCAAAAGCAATGCCTTCTAACTCACCAAGTTTCATTGCAAAATGATCGCCCAACGTGGGGCTCGAACCCACGACCCTCAGATTAAGAGTCTGATGCTCTACCGACTGAGCTAGCCGGGCTGATATTTCCTCATCAAATGCATTTTGAAATTGATATTGTAGGCCGTCGAAAAGCAATACCATCTAGCTTACCAATATTCATTGCAAAATGATCGCCAAACGTGGGACTCGAACCCACGACCCTCAGATTAAGAGTCTGATGCTCTACCGACTGAGCTAGCCGGGCTGATATTCCTCTCTCTAATGCATTTTGAAATCGATAACGTAGCTCATCGAAAAGCAATGCCATCTAACTTACCAAGTTTCATTGCAAAATGATCGCCCAACGTGGGGCTCGAACCCACGACCCTCAGATTAAGAGTCTGATGCTTTACCGACTGAGCTAGCCGGGCTGATATTCCACCGTTAAATGCATTTTGAAATTTATAACGTAGCTCGTCGAAAAGCAATACCATCTAACTTACCAAGATTCATTGCAAAATTATCGCCCAACGTGGGGCTCGAACCCACGACCCTCAGATCAAGAGTCTGATGCTCTACCGACTGAGCTAGCCGGGCTGATATTCCTCTCTCTAATGCATTTTCAATTTGATAACGTAGCCTGCCAAAAACAATGCCTTCTAACTCACCAAGTTTCATTGCAAAATGATCGCCCAACGTGGGGCTCGAACCCACGACCCTCAGATTAAGAGTCTGATGCTCTACCGACTTAGCTAGCCGGGCTGATATTTCCTCATCAAATGCATTTTGAAATTGATATTGTAGGCCGTCGAAAAGCAATGCCATCTAGCTTACCAATATTCATTGCAAAATGATCGCCCAACGTGGGGCTCAAACCCACGACCCTCAGATTAAGAGTCTGATGCTCTACAGACTGAGCTAGCTGGGCTGATATTCCATCAGAAAAAGCATTTTAAAATTGATATTGTAGGCCGTCGAAAAGCAATGCCATCTAACTTACCAAGATTCAGTGCAAAATGATCGCCCAACGTGGGGCTCAAACCCACGACCCTCAGATTAAGAGTCTGATGCTCTACAGACTGAGCTAGCTGGGCTGATATTCCATCAGAAAAAGCATTTTGAAATTGATATTGTAGGCCGTCGAAAAGCAATACCATCTAACTTACCAAGATTCATTGCAAAATGATCGCCAAACGTGGGGCTCGAACCCACGACCCTCAGATTAAGAGTCTGATGCTCTACCGACTGAGCTAGCCGGGCTGATATTCCTCTCTCTAATGCATTTTGAAATCGATAACGTAGCTCATCGAAAAGCAATGCCATCTAACTTACCAAGTTTCATTGCAAAATGATCGCCCAACGTGGGGCTCGAACCCACGACCCTCAGATTAAGAGTCTGATGCTTTACCGACTGAGCTAGCCGGGCTGATATTCCACTGTTAAATGCATTTTGAAATTGATAACGTAGCTCGTCGAAAAGCAATACCATCTAACTTACCAAGATTCAGTACAAAATGATCGCCCAACGTGGGGCTCGAACCCACGACCCTCAGATTAAGAGTCTGATGCTCTACCGACTGAGCTAGCCGGGCTGAAATTCCACCATTAAATGCATTTTGAAATTGATAACGTAGCTCGTCGAAAATCAATGCCATCTAACTTACCAAGATTCATTGCAAAATGATCGCCCAACGTGGGGCTCGAACCAACGACCCTCAGATTAAGAGTCTGATGCTCTACCGACTGAGCTAGCCGGGCTGATATTCCTCTCTCTAATGCATTTTCAATTTGATAACGTAGCCTGCCAAAAGCAATGCCTTCTAACTCACCAAGTTTCATTGCAAAATGATCGCCCAACGTGGGGCTCGAACCCACGACCCTCAGATTAAGAGTCTGATGCTCTACCGACTGAGCTAGCCGGGCTGATATCCCTCTCTCTAATGCATTTTCAAATTGATAACGTAGCCTGTCAAAAGCAACGCCATCTAACTTACCAAGTTTCATTGCAAAATGATCGCACAACGTGGGGCTCGAACCCACGACCCTCAGATTAAGAGTCTGATGCTCTACCGACTGAGCTAGCCGGGCTGATATTCCAGCATTAAATGCATTTTGAAATTGATAACGTAGCTCGTCGAAAAGCAATACCATCTAACTCACCAAGATTCAGTGCAAAATGATCGCCCAACGTCGGGCTCGAACCCACGACCCTCAGATAAAGAATCTGATGCTCTACCGACTGAGCTAGCCGGGCTGACATTCCTCTCTCTAATGCATTTTCAATTTGATAACGTAGCCTGTCAACAAACAATGCTATCTATCATACCATGTTTCATTGCTAAATGATCGCCCAACGTGTGGCTCGAACCCACAACCCTCAGATTAAGAGTCTTATGCTCTACTGACTGAGCTAGCCGGGCTGATATTCCTCTCTCTAATGCGTTTTGAAACTGATAACGTAGACCGTCGAAAATCAATGCCATCTGACTTACCAAGATTCATTGCAAAATGATCGCCCAACGTGGGGCTCGAACCCACGACCCTCAGATAAAGAATCTGATGCTCTACCGACTGAGCTAGCCGGGCTGACATTCCTCTCTCTAATGCATTTTCAATTTGATAACGTAGCCTGTCAACAAACAATGCTATCTATCATACCATGTTTCATTGCAAAATGATCGCCCAACGTGTGGCTCGAACCCACGACCCTCAGATTAAGAGTCTTATGCTCTACTGACTGAGCTAGCCGGGCTGACATTCCTCACTGTAATGACTTTTCAAATTGATAACGGAGCCCGTCAACAAACAATGGCATCTACCTTACCAAGTTTCAGTGCTAAATGATCGCCCAACGTGGGGCTCCAACCCACGACCCTCAGATTAAGAGTCTGATGCTCTACCGACTGAGCTAGCCGGGCTGAAATTCCACCATTAAATGCATTTTGAAATTGATAACGTAGCTCGTCGAAAATCAATGCCATCTAACTTACCAAGATTCATTGCAAAATGATCGCCCAACGTGGGGCTCGAACCAACGACCCTCAGATTAAGAGTCTGATGCTCTACCGACTGAGCTAGCCGGGCTGATATTCCTCTCTCTAATGCATTTTCAATTTGATAACGTAGCCTGCCAAAAGCAATGCCTTCTAACTCACCAAGTTTCATTGCAAAATGATCGCCCAACGTGGGGCTCGAACCCACGACCCTCAGATTAAGTGTCTGATGCTCTACCGACTGAGCTAGCCGGGCTGATATCCCTCTCTCTAATGCATTTTCAAATTGATAACGTAGCCTGTCAAAAGCAATGCCATCTAACTTACCAAGTTTCATTGCAAAATGATCGCACAACGTGGGGCTCGAACCCACGACCCTCAGATTAAGAGTCTGATGCTCTACCGACTGAGCTAGCCGGGCTGATATTCCAGCATTAAATGCATTTTGAAATTGATAACGTAGCTCGTCGAAAAGCAATACCATCTAACTCACCAAGATTCAGTGCAAAATGATCGCCCAACGTGGGGCTCGAACCCACGACCCTCAGATAAAGAATCTGATGCTCTACCGACTGAGCTAGCCGGGCTGACATTCCTCTCTCTAATGCATTTTCAATTTGATAACGTAGCCTGTCAACAAACAATGCTATCTATCATACCATGTTTCATTGCTAAATGATCGCCCAACGTGTGGCTCGAACCCACGACCCTCAGATTAAGAGTCTTATGCTCTACTGACTGAGCTAGCCGGGCTGATATTCCTCTCTCTAATGCGTTTTGAAACTGATAACGTAGACCGTCGAAAATCAATGCCATCTGACTTACCAAGATTCATTGCAAAATGATCGCCCAACGTGGGGCTCGAACCCACGACCCTCAGATAAAGAATCTGATGCTCTACCGACTGAGCTAGCCGGGCTGACATTCCTCTCTCTAATGCATTTTCAATTTGATAACGTAGCCTGTCAACAAACAATGCTATCTATCATACCATGTTTCATTGCAAAATGATCGCCCAACGTGTGGCTCGAACCCACGACCCTCAGATTAAGAGTCTTATGCTCTACTGACTGAGCTAGCCGGGCTGACATTCCTCACTGTAATGACTTTTCAAATTGATAACGGAGCCCGTCAACAAACAATGGCATCTACCTTACCAAGTTTCAGTGCTAAATGATCGCCCAACGTGGGGCTCCAACCCACGACCCTCAGATTAAGAGTCTGATGCTCTACCGACTGAGCTAGCCGGGCTAATATACCACACTCTAGTTTAGCATTTTGTAAGGCAAGTAGTTTATTAATAACGTCACTATGCTGAAGCTATTTGAAATTCTCATATAAACGCAATGTAAGAATTACTTTAGATTGTACAGGATGCCAAAGTTTCAGCTTAGCAAATGACCTCGGCTAGCCATGGTTTTTTTCCACCATATTTATAATAGCCTAAGTTATTGTGAAAATAGCGGTAAAAACAATAACACAAGAACTCGTTTAACCCTACCTCGGCCAGTGCTCTTTTTTTTATAAAATCTTTATAAGTTAAGATATAAAAACCTTTAGAGGACTGCTAATACTGATCGTAGTTTATTGCTTGGAAGGATCAAAAGTTAGAAATTCGTATTTCAGATTGAGCAGTTTTCTCGAAGGTGAAAGTGATGATCACTCAGCCGAAATCTTGAGAATATTTCAAGAAAATTTTTATTCGAAATGAAGCACGTCCTTTTTCTTAATTCCACAAGTAAATCTTCAATATGTATAAATGGCTTTTGCGAGTAATTATAGATACGTAAGACAATTTCATGATAAATTTTTCCAAATAGTACTTTTCATTGATAGACTGAATCACCATCTTATCAGATATTTTGTTGAAACTCGCCATGCACATCCGGCTTGCTATAAGTTATATCTCTGTATATTTCTAGTCTTTAGCTGATGCAGTTACTGAGAAAGAAGAGGTGGGGGCATTGTGCCCCCTAGCACTGAGCTTCTAAAATATCCTGGCAGAGGTTGGGTTAAATGGCTAGGTATCTATTCTAATAGTTACCAGAAAATAAACAAAAATAAATCATCTTTTTAACCCCATACCCATGCATTCAATCAAGTTCGACTCTTTTCCGTTGCGTTCGCTTTTTATTATGCTGAACTTGGCCTGTAAAAAACAAAATCTTAAATAAACCAAGCTTTGAAATGAGTTTCATAAATCTAGAAAATTCAGAAGTTTTTTACTAAAAAACAAAATACTGGAAAGAAACTAACACGAAGCGGAAAGTCAACAAGATGTATATTCTAGGTCAAACTTGTATTTAGACTCACTGAGAGAGGGGGCAAGGAAGGCAACTGGCCAGGGGCCCACAGCAAAAATCACGAGATTACGGTTGAATTCATACTATTCTACTGTACCATACAGTAAGAATGGGTAATTTGATACTAAATACCCCACTTTTAATGAAATGAAGAGACCTTTGATTGAAATTGCCCTCAGGCCTGCCCTGGCTCTCGGCTAACCTGCTTGTATTTGACTCTCTAATCCTTAATCTGGGGGTGATGTCGTATGGCACAGCAAACCAAGTTTGAAATTATCTTTATTAGGAGAACCCATTCTATCTAGAGAAAAGGGGTTTCTAGCACAGTTTCTAGGCCAGAAAAAATTGTTCCATGTGGGTATAAAAGCTGTTAATGGGGACCTGAGAGTTTGGGAGTAAATCAAAGCTTTCTTGGCCTCCTTACAAAGATTTCATTATCAATTTTCTGTCAATCTCTTTGGTATAGGACACATATGTGCTAAGTTCAAAATTATATTTTTAATCGAAACTTTGTTAATCCTACTCCTTATCATATATTTTTACTATGCTAAAACTTGTGCTATTTTTTCTCCTCATTCTCTGCTAGTCCTTCTTATCATTAACTTGTGTCACCACACGATCATTACAGGGAATCTTTTAACATACTGAGTGGTGGGGTAATTGCCCCATCAGGTCCTCTTAGCTGCCCCAGTACTTAACATTGAAATCCTGGTTTTGCCCCACAAGTACAGGCCTTTTTTTACTGAATGCCGTTGCAAAGTTGCATCATATCAGTTTTATCATTTGAAGAGAACAAGGAAGGCTAAAAAGGTTTATTTCCCATGATCTAAAGAGTTAAAATTGTAAGATTTTCTCCATTTTGAAAATTCTTTTGGGGTATTTACTCGCGGTTTTATACGGTTATATTCTCAGAAGGTTTTATTTTCAACTGCACTTCCACAATTTTTTAAAGGAAAATCTGCACCCCTTCCATCGTTAGTAGATTTATCGTACAATGGTCTTTGAAACAAACCAGAATATCTGGGTTGGGCCCTTATGATATTTTGCCCCAACAGTTGAAAACTGTTAAAAGATGCCTCGCATCACTATCAAGCAAGAAAAATGACTCTTCGACAATCAGGGACGTAGCTAGAGGTGAAAAAAGCCTCGGCTCCTCCCCTTTTAAAGAAAAGTTGACAATGAGTGTACAGAACAATTGTAACGGTCTATCATCAAAAAGTGAGTGCTAAATTGGTCAAAAGCTCAACTATTCAGAACTTCTGGCTACGTTTCTGTCGGTCGTCACCGTGCAAATATGGTATATAGAACCTAAAAAACGGGTGACAATAGTGGTTTGGATAGCAATTTTTAACTTTTTGGTGTTAATTAGCAAATAAAATTTTCGGGTTTTGATACAATCATGGGTATATATTTGCATGAAATTTTTATAGTTAATGGATTCTGGAACATGCTTACATTTTTTGGGACACCCGTTACCTATGCATACCCTACGTACCTTTATTCATTACCTATTGCTACATACATATTTTCATACTAGGGTGTTACGTTCCTTTCTGAAACTAGGTCAAGTAACTACCCCCTCCCGTTTGGAAGACAATGATTTCAGTTTAAACAGGCTTAAACATGAACCCACTCACCTCTGTAAGCATTTCAGCCATGTGAATCGCTGTTTGTGTATGTAGTGTAATAGTTCCAGTCCTAATCGCTGATTTGCCAGAAGCAAGTGCCATAAACAGAATCATCTGAAAAACAAAATAATGTCTGCATTAGAATAAACAAAGTTTCACACCGTCTACGCTAAAAAGACCTAATTTTGATGACTGGTGAATATATAGTAATGTGTGAAAAGCTAATAAAAAACTTGATACAGTAGAATCCCGATAACTCGAACATGTGATAACTCGAACTCTCGCTAACTCGAACAGATTTGGCAGTCCCCTTGAGCCTTATTCATGTTATAAAGAGCCTCGATAACTCGAACATTCGTTAACTCAAACTATTTTGATCGTCCCTTGCTTATTCGAGTTATCGGGATTCTACTGTAAATAAACAGAATAACAGAAGAAATAAATCTTTTAGCAATGAAATGAATCGTAGCTAAACACAAGTTTATGAAAAAATATTCATATGGCAATTTAGATTCATATCCAGCATGAATTTCCGAACTGGCATCCTTTGATCAGAGACTAAAGCAAAGCAGCACAAATACCTGATCTTGTAAATGCTCATCAACGCAATCCTCGTTTTCAATATTTTGAATCAGAGTTTCTGCTACGCTAGCACCAATTTTCTCTTGAGGAACGCCTAAAGACAGTTGAGGTTTTATGAAAAGCGTGAAGGATAATCATTACTAGGATCACTGCAAAAGTGTTGGGATACTCAAAAACCAGAAGAGATGTTCTCATGCTCAAAGAGCTCAATATTCATTCATAGAGTAATTTTGTTTATAAATCATTCCTACAAGGCAAACCCTCAGTTCAGTACCACTAAAAGTGCGTCCTATGTATCAGGAATATCAGCCATCGAAAATATTTGTAAACAAGGATACTTTTCTTTGTATTAGGAATAGTTTCTTTGCAGATAGGGTGTATTTGGACTAAATGTAGAAACTACTTATGGCAGTTATCCATTCATATTTTGCTTTGCTAATGTGATCAAATTTAGATCTCTAGCCAAGAGCGCAGGATAATGTTATATTTTGAAAACATCATCACACATTGATGCTTTAAGCCCCAAGAAAGTTTTTCAACGTATGTGATAGAATAGTGTGCAAGTTAGACCCGTTGTACTTGGGTCTACTAAAAACTTTGTAGAGTAATTTTTTTTTGGTCTATTGATATCTTAGCTTTCTTATCTCGGGTCTAAGAAATAATCTTTGCGTGCGCTTGAAAACATACAAACGTTTTATTGATTTTACGGATCTTTGGTAAAAAAACTGATCTAAAACATATTCACTAACGATTCACCTAAAGAGCTTGATTATGAAAGAGTACGGCGTGAAATATTGCAGTCGGGTCTGTAGGCATGCTTCCAAGAAGGTTCTGAAAGAGAGTACTAGTGCCAAGTCCCAGCACTGAAATAATCTATAATCCCATCCCAATAAAGATATAGAGAAATTTCCAATATTGATGTTTTAAAAATCCCAATCCCAATTGACTTTTTCATTGCCATAGCCCAGCCCCAAGAAGTCTAATCCCAGTTCCCAATTTACCCCTTCAAGACCCCCTTCCAATATTTTGGGTTTGCGCCTAACTAGACAATGTTCAAATAGATCTGACACAATTTTCTTTCGGTCTTCGTGTTTTGGTTCTGACTTAAGCATCCCCTTTAAAGATTGTGTTTGTTAAGTTTCATAGAATTATGTTGGAATATTCCAAACTATATCAATTCAAAAAGTATTAGCTTTTCCTCTAGCTAACCCCGTATAGTTCCACATTTTGTATACTACTTTCAAGGGATAAGTTTACAATAAGTCTATAATTCCTTATGAAAGCTTACAGACGTGCAAATAAAGCGAACCTTTTTTGGCCAAAGCTGAGCTGGACAAAAGACAGCCGGTGGAAGTTTCAGCAACAATACTGAAATAGAAAGAAACCTTTAAGAAAATAGAGAGTAAAGTCTTTGGTTGGTGCAGAACTTGAGATTAGCGGAGAAAATTAGAAACATAGCGAACCTTAAAAACTATTTCAGCTTTTGCATCTTACACTCATCAGAATAGTACGTCAGAACAGTTTTTGATCAGTGCAAAGCTTGAGAGTGGCGAGGAAATCAGAAACATAGCCAAACATATAACTTTTGAAAATTTGCATCTGACACCCATTTCAGATAGTCCAAATGATCCGAGTAGCACGTAAAAAAGAGAAGACCAAAAATGGAGTGACAGAAAAAGGAAGGATAAGCTTTCTTTCATGTAGAAATATGTCTTTATAAGATCACTTCACTTTCGAAGCCAACTTTCAAAATGGTTTCAGCATTACCTGCACTGTTTTGTTTATGAAACAGTAAACAAGAAGTTAGATTTAAAATCTATTTCTACAAAAATACAACTTTATTCAGTCTAAATTCAATTAGTTTTCACGAAAAGTAAGCAATACTTTGATGCTGAGAATAGCAAACCAAAGAGGATGGCGTTCCTGTCAAGGTTGCCGCCTTGTTTTGTAAACCCCTTTTGTAAGCCCCAGTAGAGGACAACTTACAATATTCCAGCTCCCGTGCCAAAGGCTTGATCTCTAGAACATTGGTAGGCATCTATCTGGATATGAACTGAAGGGAGTGCTTTTTTGAGTGCTATCGTTGCTTCTTGTGCCATAATTCTTGCTACCTATTAAAAATTCTAATGTCAGGTAATTGGGTGGTAGTTGTTACATTGTATCCTAGCCCTCTGAATCTAAATAAGGGTGAACAACTTGCGAGCAGGGCATGGCTAACATTGCCTTCAGCATATTGCATGAGTTTACCTAGGTGTTGATTACTTGATTTGATATTTTCAACCTACCAATCATATATTCTGAGCCTTGTCTCCTTATCAAATTGGAATGAGAGGCATATGTTTTGTAGATGATTGGTTTTATCCAAATCTACTCACCCTATCTTCATGTATTGGAATCAGCGCTTCCAGAATTTTTTGTTTCCAGCCTCCACTCCCTAATTTAATTTGAGCCTACCTCATCAAGGGATATTGGCTTGTAATTACTTTGGAAAGGGGATGATTTCGAAATTAATTTTTTAATTGTATTGTGTAGTTTTATTCAATTTGTTTCTATATATTTGGTAGGTGTAATTAGTTTATCAGTGTTTTGTTATGAATTTTCAAACTATGCCCAACCACGTCTCTTTTCTGGACTTCTCTGATTTTAATAAAAGCTCCAATGGGAGGATTTTTCTTAATTTGCCATTCTTAAGAAATGAAAACAATAAATGAAGAAATATTTAATCTCTAAATGCACCATGTCATTAAATGCCCGTCATTCTTCTACTTAGGCATTTTCTAACAATTACATCACTCTAAAATCACCCTTTTGGTACCATCCACTAATGCAATCCTGAAACATGGGGGAATTAGGAATTTGGCAGCCTGCTATAGTGAACCAGAAGGTTTTGGAATAAAGTTGTCAAAAATATGTGATTCCTGAGAATTACCTTCTCGAAAACGAGTTTACACGATTATATAATCGATGTTTTGTCCTACATAGAATGCGATGTGGAAATTTAATCTTGTTTTTTGCTTCTCCGACCCTTTAGGCTTTCTTGGAGAAACTGTAACAAATACTCTGGGGATGGATTTAAGAGTCCGGAAGCTTTTAATGTTCGAAATTATCAGACATGTGGAAAACGTAATTGTGTCCCTTTAGATGTCGGAAATTAAACTTTTCAAAACAAGCCCCATGAATTTCAGGCAATACATATATCTAACTACAATCTATTTTGGCTAGTTAATAAAGATATTTCACCTTTAAAGGAAGTGCCCCAGCAACGTATGCATTTCCTCGTATTTCCGTAAGCTTTCCAAAGACAGTGAGATTAATGGGTGACAATACTTTGAAAGGATGTATTTCCATTGTAACTTCACCATTACCTTTTGGATAGAAACCTCTGATTGAAAATAAGAAAATTGGTTAATAATGAACAAAAAAGGCTCCACTGCAATCAAGAGCTACCTAGTTACCAGTATTGTTGATTGACGCACGTAGATGAACACAACAAATTAAACCAACATTGTACAAGGGATAAGGGGGAGAGGATTTTCCTCTATTTTCTTGGAGAGAGTATTACGAATTCAGCCAATTTTTTTGGCTTGTCTCAAGAGGTTTTGGCGAGGATTGTACGTCCTGAGGTGAGACCTCCTTGACTATAGAATAATGCTTTGGTATCTTGCCTGATGCCTGGGGGTATCCTTTTCTTGAATATAAACTTGAAATCCTAAACGAGATGAAATAGATTGCATAAGGTAATACCTTCTGCGGATATTACACTCGGTCTTTAACCCAAACTTTTTAGCAACAGGATTGAATATCTAGGAAAAAATTATCAATCAAAATATTTGATCATCTGCAATGTAACATATGAGACAAAATGGATTGCCTAATTAATGTTTAAGAACCATAAAAGCATTTGAGAGCCCTTCCAAGAAACATTCTTCAATATTCATTTTCCTGAAATACATCCTCATCACTTGAATCACAAGATTTTAATATGCTGACTCCCTCAGTATAAAAACCAGGAGATTCTTTGACCTATAGGACAAATTTGGAGAGTTGGATGGTCTGAATATGAAGATGAGGCCTCCATCAGTTCTCCTGCCTTGAACCTTGTCGAACCAAAAACAATCCGTAAACTGGCTCTCTAAGTTACGGGTATATCTAGTTCCTGGTATCACCAAGAGATGAGGCATTTTCAGGTTTAGGGATTCAATCCTACTTCAGAAACGCGAAATAATAACTATATAGTTAACAAAATATGGGTCTTACTAGAATATATGATAGAATATCCTGACTCGTACCTCTGTGAAAAACTCAATCGGTGGAGCGAATTCTACATCTGTTCCTCCTTTCAGAAGAAGCGTTGATCTTGCAGAACCAAAAGCAAGACAAGGTAGAGCTACTTGAATCAAGAGACATATACTCCTGTGACAAAAAGAACATTTTCATTCGTATAAAGAAAATGCAGTCTTGGCAGGAGAGCTCTATACAGTAAATAAAGTTTATTTTATAATAAACCCTCTATATGGAAAAATCGATTAAAATTCGATTGTGATCTAAGAAACTATTGTTGGTAAAGCCAGTTGGTATCAATAAACCAATTCTATCATAGATAAATTAACTTTATCTGTTGATTAGCCTTATCAGCAAAGTCCACATCTAATGATAAAACGGTACCTTTGTCCAGAAAAAGAAACTGCTTTAAATTGGTTTATAGAGCCCTTACATAAAGCAAAAATCAGACTTTGAACTTTTGAGAAAAGTAATTTGATATGCTAAACAAAGGCTTGTAGTTTGTCCAGTAGCCATTGGCACAAAAATTAAATTAGAGGAATTAACGTTGTGCCTCTGCATGTAAAGCATTGTGTAGATTCACTCTTTCATTCATAAGAACCAGTAAAAGAATTGTTCTCACTTGGTATAGAATTCTTTGAAATTCTATTTTTACTATCATTGTGCTGATTGTTTCAAATTTTGCAATCCGGCCTATCTAAATTTTTGAGTGCTGCCAATTTCCCTGTTTTGAATCAAATCTTTAATATGAACTTATGGTTATTTCCTTAAATTCTGATATTGAGCTAAGGATGGCTAGCCTCTTAGCTCTCTCTCAAAATTTTGAAAAATCTGAGGCTAGTATCCTAATAAAATTCTGATGAAAAAGAGTGTAGTGTGCATGCATACCCTGCAGTTTGTACATCTGCTGAATAATCTCCAGACTGCACATCAGACGGATGAAAGGTTATTTCTGATGAGCCAACTTTGTCACCCACAAGTGAACCATTACATATCTCACAGACGAGTCTGACCCCTGTGATAAGAATTTGGTTAATGTTTGAAAGTGGAGTTAAAAATATTTGCAAAAAAGTGATATCATCTTGATTTTGTAGGCAATAAAATCAAAGTTTAGATACATAAATAAGTTCAAGAGGGCAAAAAAACTCTAAAATAAAGCATTGTAAAGTAGCATTATATAAATACCAGATGACTCTGAAAGATGTTCTGCTGTTTACAGAGTTATATTTGAAACTATAGTAAAACCCGGCAAACAAGAATCTAGAAATATAAGAAACTTCAGACCGATTTTGCAAGAAGGACCTCTAAAAAATTGAACATACTTTTGTATTTGAAATTCTATATATCCCAAGATTATTGTGTTCTTTATCCTAGTTGCAGGAAAGCCATCAAAACTCCATCACACAGGAAAGCCTTTGACGAGACTCCGTCTCGAAATCTTAAGCACCCATAATACTATTTTTTCAAGAACCTAATCAGTCTGTTTTTCAAAAAGTTGGCTCCTTTTTGTGAGGTTTTACTGTGTAATGCGCTCATTTTCAATATCATTGATATCAAACTTTGATGAAAATTGCATAACTCACATACCTGTAAGATGCTGAGGTCTGAGACCAGGTTTCGTTCTTTTTCCTCTAATGTTATTCACAACAATTGGCTTATTCAGTAAACAGCTCAGTGCCAAACTATTCCTCAATATTTGACCACCCTAGAAAAAGAAGAGTCCAATTCCTGAAGGGGGGCTGGCTTTGCGAGCGAATTGCTAAATCTTTATTAGAGAAAATTATGGAAAAAAGTAACCAGGCATCGATCTAAGGAGCAGTAATGACCAATTTGTGCAATGATAAGAGTAAAATATGCAGTGATGAAATCTTAATTTTTTAGGAAGTTGATGTTGATGTTGATAAGCAAATGCGCTTATCATCTTTGTAAGGTATTGGTTTATGTGCTAAGCACAAAGGGCCCACTGAATAGGTAGAATAATCCAGCAGTGCGACCCTTGCCCTTCCTCTCAATGTGACCACACCTCATGATTCTTTGGAACGAACCATTAAGGAGTATCTAGGTAAGATGATAAATTGGGCAAAAGCAAATTAGAGAAGAAGCCGGATTTGCAAAATCAATTTAGGTGGTAGAGTAGGGAATCTAGAGGTTGTGGGTTTGAGTCCTTCTCGGGTCATTTTCATTCTCACAAATGTTCTGGATTAAAAACAAATTACATATATGGATGAATTCTCCTTTATCTGGCACATTGTTTAACTTAGTTGTAGTGACCACGGTGTTTCATAGCACGTGAAACACAAGAATAGAGTTAGACAAATATTGTCATTAGAGGCACAAACAGAAGGGGCCATACACGTTGAATGCCAAATATTCTATATCTTATATTTGCTTATTTGACAAAATTTTGCTTAGCACAAAATAGAAAATCCCTTCCTAAATCCACATTGGACATTACAAAAATATATGCCACAGAAGCCGAAATCACTAAATTCCCCCTTTTTAGAACCATGGCTGAACCCCAGATTGCAAAGTTTGGCTTTAGTGCGTGCGAGATAATTTCGCCGCACGATAATTGCGCGGTTTTGCGCAGGTCAACTCACAATTTAATTATGTTACCAACTGCGTGGCTTTGACAATGTTCCGCGGCTAGTGCAGGGTTAGGAAAATTTTACAAACGGAGCTGTGCGGGCCAGATCTCGCCCGCCCAGACCAAATTTTTTAGTCTGGGCTGAACCTGACCAAATCTCAGGTGTGGGATGCTAAATTTCAGCTGCAGCAGCATGCCATTTTGGACTTGGCCCGTTTCTGGTCACAGAAATGTGTGAAAATCTGCATAGAACAGCTCTTTCATGCAAATCTGGGCATCAAATGCATGCACTAAGCAGGAGCTTCCAAATTGACTTGCGCATGCAGTTACCATACCTTGAGGACATGGCCGTCCGTACACAGGGGGGGGATGCAAGGGGGCTGTTGCCCCCCAGAAAATTCCAAAAGTATATCCTTTCCTATAGATAATATCCTCAAAAAGTTCTTCAAAAGGGGTTTTGCCCCCCCGCTAAAAATGTTCTGCGTACGGCCTTGCTTGAGGACAGGAAATATGTGACACCAAAAACCTTGCAGTGTGAAATATAAAAGGTGGCTGTGGTGTGGCTCTCTGCTAGGAGGGCCCCAAAAACTTTCTAATAATTTGTGACGACCCTAAATTAAATGGACCGTTTTGATGATTTTGTCTCCTTCAGGATATTGTCTCTCTACTACATGTGTATGAGTCAATTATGAGAAGATTGTCTCCTGGACAGAGAACTCCATTCCTCCACTCACCCCTTCTAATATTTGCCCGTCAATATTTGTTGCCATCATCAAGAATATTGCTACTCTGGTTGATGAAAGTGATGCACAACTAATGCAAACTCCAATTCTTTTAGTTCTTTTCACATGACAACACAACAACAACAACAACAACCAAATTTGTATAAGTGTTTATTAGTATGATTACATGGAGATTTGCTTCAGATGCCTACTACAATTTCGTAATTCGATTGAACGTAAAAATTAAAATGAAACAAAATCACAGATCTTAGGGGGAGAAAATATTAGGTTCTAAACAAAGGAATGCTTTTTTCATACGTTAATTAAGGACAACATACATATGACGTTTTCTTAGCAAATGTAATTCAGCGTACGCAGGTGAACAGGGTCCAAATTAGTGGCCCAAAAGCCTGAAGTTTTGATTCTTAACTGGGCGAGAGAGAAGACCCAGTAGTTACCAATGACCTGTCCTGCAATTGTTTTTGTTTCCGTCTAGGAAAATGGGTCTTGGAACAACTTCACTGTCAGTGAGATGGATTTTACGAGATTGTTCATAAAACAAACAAAGGGCATCAGATACTGATAACAGAGCATGATTAGCATTGATAAGGTATCATATGATTAGCACATAGTTCCTGTTTTAAATATTGGACAAGCCGATACAACACTTCAATGATAGAGTTTCCTACATCTTTCAGGCTAGTATTTGCTGTTCTAAAAAAATTTCACAAAGAATAATCCAAAGAACCGAAAACAACTTTCAGCATTAAATTCAGGAAAACCTAACTATTTAGGATAGGAAACAATACATCATATATATTAATGAGGTCGTGGGTTCGAGTCCTACTCGGGTCATTTTCATTCTCACAAATTATCTCGATTAATTTTCCAAATCCTGCTTCTACTCACATATAAATATATATCATTGTCAAATATCAGTGTTTCTCAAGGGGAAGCAGTGGGTTCAAAACTACCTCATAATAATAATATGTTCATTAAACGTAACAGAGGTTGTTAAAAATGTTCCTAAAGAAGTTCTTAAAAATAAATATAATTGTCAAATAAAGCAATGATGGATATCTGGGTGCCTTGTAATACTGTGTACCTTGTAATACCGTCTACCATCACATCCCGAGCACAAAAATCCTTGATCTGCATAATTCAAGAAGGTAATTTGAAAACTGCGAGTCACCTACATGCAAGGACCTTTCAATCTTTCAATGAATCATCATTGTTTTACATATTTCAGCTACCGCTATTTAAACTATTAATAATTTCCCATTCCATTGATTCTTACCTAATGGACGTTAGCTTGGAAACAACTATGATAACGAGAAAACTTGAATGAATTATTGATTCTTTGTAAAAACAATTTTCTGGTGGATAGATAGAAACTCCAAGAGCCGTTTATTGCCACTCCTGGTGTCGGAAGGACAAGTGGATAACAGATGGTAAGTTAAAAACCTATTTCTTGCTTCTTCGGTGTAGCCTCGTAAAAATTTTGATTAGGGTTTTATATGGAAATAAGAAAAATTTGTAATTTCTTATCTTCACGGCACTTATCATTATATATTCAACTTAAGTTTTTCAAACTTAAATTCAGGATAACAAAACGGCAATTTCAATTTGCAGTTTATGGCAGCCCCTGTAAAAATCAGCACTGACCTCTCTTTGTCAAACTTTTTCCACAGAGCAATAAAGAGCAGCAAAAGAAGACATGAAGAGAATGGCAAAATATCAGCAAGCCATTTGCATGTTTTGTTTGCTTGCATCGATCAGAGTTGCCCTTACCCAATGCCTGTTATCGAACGGAATGCAGTTCAAAAAACATAACGCTAAGATGCTTGATGTAAAGCCCATTGAGATCGTGGAGATAGCATACTACTTGGAGTGTCTGCACCAATGCATGGCAAGATCTCATTGCAGGTCTGTTAACATAAAGCAAAAGGAAAATCAGCTCATCTGCGAGCTGTTGGCTTCAAAGGCAAACGAGGCAGCACTTATTCCAAACACCCAAGCGACTCATTACGAAGATGCAACCGTGTTCAAGGTTTGATTATATGACAAAATATCCTATTGCCCATGGGTTTACAGAGCATATTGTTTAACCATCGTGATAAACTGGTTTGGTTTTCGCTTTCAGCTGGTTTAACTGGCAGACGCAAATCAACATCAAGAAACGTAACCTGGGTTTGACTCACAACTTTCGAAAAATATAGAAAGTGTCTAGGGGGAAAGTGTCTAGGGATACGCTACGCGTTGGCTTAGCCTGCTAAGCAAATACAACTTAAATCTCTCAGGTGTTTGTAATAATAGTTAATACTGGTATAATTCTTTCTTTATCCAGGCAGAGCCAGCAATCAAAAACTATTGCGAGCCAGAATGCAGCTATTTTGGGACATGCAACAACTCGATTCCGAAATGCAGGTGCCAAAAAGGTAACCATCAAAAAGAATTACTCTTGACTAACTTTCTGTCTCTGTATTTGGTCCAGTTAACATCAATTGGGTAGCCTACTTTAGTAGGGGGGGCTAGAGGTTTCAAGAGGAGTTGTCCAGTAGGCAGCAGATTTCAAATTGAAGATGGCTTTATTGCAGGGAAATGGGTGCAGGTACATCAATTCAAACCTAACCGTTTCTATGCAAGGCCTCATACATCCGGTGCTTATTTTGAAATGTTCCTTATTTCATAGATGTTCCAATCGATGAAAACTTAGGTCAGGATTTTTTTAGAAAGGTCTAGAACTGCACATTTTTACCTGTCTGTAACATTTTAGAGAAGGCAAACTAATTACGCCTCGGGGGGATACCTTAGGGGGTTAAGTGATAGGGATGTGCCATTCTGAAAAAACATTGGGGCCATAAATTGAAAAAAGGACCCATAATTTCGTGTCACGGAATATGTAAAAAAGATTCAGTAGCACCACATCAATGTATCTGAATAAGCCCAAATATTTCTAAATTAAAGTCTCATACCACACATCAGTGTAAATGATGTGTCATTCTTCTTCACCATATTCCGGGCTCAACTGACTATTAAGAGAAAATGTACACCTATAATTCAGTGTTTGATTTTGAAAAGGTACCCCTAAAAATGGCACATCCCCGCTACCATATCCTTGTTAAGATACCCCCCGAGCATTACGCACTTTGTTTTCCTTGAAAAAGCTATCACAAATAAGGACTTTGAAGCTTCATTTTTGAATTTCCTTTTAAAGTTGAAAATGAAATTTAATGATTTGATTCTGATCTTATGTTAACTTGTTCAAGATAAACTCAGCAGTATGTACCAAAATGTTCATATCCATCAGCCTTCGTCAAACTTGATAGCTCCTTCAGATACCAACATGTTTGCTTCAGAAAGCTGAGAAAAATTTGAATTTTGAAGAGTCTAGATTGCTGCGAATTGCCTATTTGACGTTATTATCATCATTCCTTTTTGTCATTCTTAACCACTAAAATTTTTAGAACTGCACAATATTTTGTTTTGAACTGCACAATAAGGGTTAAGAATTGCAAATTTTGTTAAGTGGACGTTAAAAAAACCATGAGGTAAGTGACGTAAAACATGGATTCTGTTCGTTTTAGGAAGCATTCAGCCTCTCCAGGATCACACAACAGTAATGGTTGGAGCAAAAGGTGACACTTATGGCACTGTTACAGTCAATGTGCCATCTGGTCTGTACAAAATAAAGCTTGTTTACCAGTCAGGTTTTCTGTCGTGTGTTAACAAGGTTATCAAGTATCCCACTAGCTTCGGCTGTAGACACGCAACACTTGATAGAATTGATATGCAGATCACAAGCGAAGCAAATGTTGTACTACTGCCAGGGAGCAAAGGATATGCACATGATGGAAAGATCAGTCAATCCACGTTTGTTACCTTCAACGATGCAATTCAACTCATCAAGGGTCAAAAATTACGCATCTGGTACAAAGAAGACCTAATAAACGCAAGTTTGTTAGATAATTCTGGCAGCGTGCGTATGTATGTGTTAGCAATAAAGCAGAGTTAAAATGATTTGGGACACACAGCACTCTTGGTTTTTTCTTGCACACTTTTTTATTTGCAAGCACTCAATCACTTGAAGGCTATTAATTCTGATTCATTAACTTTAAGTATAGTAGAATCCCGATTACTCGAACAAGAAAGAGACGAACAAAATAGTTCGAGTTAACGAATGTTCGAGTTATCGGGATTCTACTGTATCATAAAACATTTCTATATGTTGATCTGTACCCAGAAATGGATTTACGGGGGTACAGTCGGGGGCAATTGCCCCTTCGCCGATAAAACAACTCTCAGTGCCCACTTTATAGTAGTTTGGTGCATATTATTTTGATAACTAATTCTTGATGTTTCTGTGAAGAAATTGCATTTTTCAGTGTCCCCATAAAGCAAATACCCCCTTTGGGTTTATTTGGGATCCACCCTGTCTGAACAGAACCTCACGATAGCGAGAAAATCGCAAAGATAACAAGTACTTTGACCTGACCCGTTTAACCAATCAGATATTTACCCGATTAAATGATTTACCCGTTAAAACAAATATGAGGATTTCCCTTTACAATACAGAATTTATAATTGTTAAAATGAATTTAGAAATTAATGACTTAATGAATTGGCCAATCAGAATTCAGATAGGAGGCATATGATTGCTATAGTGCAAAAACAACCAATCACAACCGTTGCTGCAGTGAAACGAAACAATGACTAATGAAAGAGCTATAAGAGATTCATAAAATCCGCTTGTATGAGAAACAGGACAGGCTGATTTCACATTTGGAGTTTCTTCATATACTAATTGGTAGAAAAAAAAACAAGAAAGCACTCATTCATCTCGACAAACTGTTTCCTGGTTATCCCTCGCCTGGAGATGCTCTGATCAAAATATTCCTAAGTTATAGCCAGAAATATCGGAAGCATAGTAAGACGAACACATGGATTACTTAAGCTTTTCGTCTGACACTCAACAGAATAATACGTCAGAAAGAGAACCTATTCCGATCCACATCTGGGTACATAAATCAGTTAGGTTTCTGTTTCGTTCTCTTTCTGACGTTCAATAGCGTTCAATAGAGCATTCGTTTTTTGCTTGGAATATATGGGACAGTGATTCTTGATTTCTTGATTTAAATTCAAGATATTTTTCATTTCTATTCTGTTTATCGTATTTGCATTTGCCTTTTTAAACTAAATGATACGTATGACTTCATCCCTCTATCCATCTAAAGCTAAAGATTCATCCCGACTATGAAATATGTTCCTGAAGATATGTGGTTTGGATAAACCTACCAAAGGATTTCTAAAATATCAGTGATTATTCTAAGGTGGATTTGATGGTGTTTGTTGGAGCTGTAAAAACTGTTGTGGATCTGTAAATTGGAATTTGTGGATTTGAAAAGATTAATTCAATCTTCGACTATCAAGATCCAAGTTAGACATAAGGCTAGATTTGCAATTCTAAAGAGGTTAAAGACATCTAAAATCGCAAACATGATAATCATCAAATAAACGTCTTTTTTGTAACAAAAGACATCTTAGTTGATTTTTGTAGACATGAAAGGAAAGCAAGTGAAATCTGTTATGAACACAATCTTAGCTCATCTAGGAGTCTTACATACAAGTTTTGATGAAACATTGCACACAGGGCCGTCTGGATATTTCTATTCTACGCAGAGCTTCAAACCTTTACATTGAGACCTATATTTGTGGAGTTGTAAATTTACCTTAGAATAATCTCTGAAAAATATGGTACTAGATATAAATCGAGTTTACCTGAATGAAAATGACCCGCGTCGGACTCGAACCCACAACCTCTAGATTCGTACTCTAGTGCGCTAATCCAATGCGCAATAGCGGCCTCGAGAAACCCAGGCCACTTTATTCACACAAATTGCAACACCACCCACCGAATGCAGAGACGAACCTATCCGGGCTATTTAACAACTTCACAGGACCTGCAAAACATTCTCACAGCAGGAGGACCATCGAACTCACACCACTGGATAGAGCTTTAAAAATAAACTTGAAAGAAGAAATCCTGCCTCTTCTCATGTTTACTAGATACAAATTTATATCTTGTAAGATAAAACGGGTATCGCAGCATAAAAAGCAGTGGAGTACGGCATACTTGGTGGATCAGCGATACAACATCTTGAGGTATAGGGTCCCTCGATTTGTTTCCATTCAAAACAGACATGCTTGTTAACTTAGTGTTTGTCAAACTTTGCTTGTTTTAAGAGCAGAATTACTTGGAATCAACTTTCATGAAAAACTTTGCCACATTTAAAGTTTGCATTATTCTAGAGATAAAACTTTCCTAAATTTCCTGGATTTTTGCGGATAAAAAAGGAATTTAGGTTATAAATTTCTTTGATTGTTTTAACATTACCTGGTAACAGAAGTTTCTGCGAGAACACGTATGCGTTTTTTACAGCGCGGTTCGTTCACTGTGATTTACTCTTCGAAATGATTCGATCAAGGCTGGTGCGAATTAATAGACTGATTTTGCCTGTGACACTTTGCATGTTGATTGCTGTGATATTTGTATCAAAGAAGAAGACATTGGTGCGTATAGCAAATGAAGGTTTGCAGCAAGCGAACCAAAAATCACCTCCTTCTCGACAAGCCATCGGCCCGCCAAAGTCAACAAGCGAACCGGAGAGACTAACTGATTATCTTACGCTGACTTCTTCAGCAAAGAGCGAGTATGAAGTATGTGGCAGTAGGAAGAATACGGGTAAGTGATTTTCCGAAAATATATTTTCGATTTTCTAAAACATCAAACATTTTCTAAAAGTTTTAGCAGCGCTTGGACGAACCAATATGATTAGCCGATAATCATTGTTTCAATGGGGGTCGGGAAGCAGTAAATTGGGAACTTGGATTTACCTTTTATTAACCGAGAAAAGGGGATTGATTGGACATCTAGGGACAGGAATTTTTTCAGTGCTGGGAGTCGGGATTAGAACCTCCGTTCAGGGCCTTCTTTAATATATTTTCAAATGTAAATTTAATGTAAATTTAATGTACTTAAAAGTTGCTTGAGAGTTGCATAAGTTTTGAAAAACAGAAAAAAATATAAAAACTGCACTCCAACACGGTTGAATTGCAGTGTATATGTAAGAAAATCTTATGAAAGTAAATATGCAAATATGCTTTCTTTAACAATGAAACATATTGTGATCAAATAAGGTTAAGTACTTTTAGCATAGCTTATTAAGTGTTTAGTTGTTACCTCATCAACGCCTCGAGTTGTTCATTGTTTGTCTCAATCTAGTATACAGGTTGCTTATTCAAGAGTTTTAAGGATAAAATTAAAGATAAATTCTTTAAAGATCTTTAAAAACTAGATGATAGCCCCTACGAATTTTATTGACAAAAAAAATCAACCTACGTAAAGGTTTTCACATTTTTCAATTTTTTTTGACACAGGTTTCATTTTTCCAGAACAATTTTCTTTTCGATAACACCTCTGGAGGAACCATCATGGGAAACAAAATCATATTGACCTTTTTAATGCTATCCCTGCCATTTTAACCTGGGGTATTTTTTAAACTTAATTTTTAACTTCCTTGCCTATATTGTAATTTAGATCTTTTAATTTTGGCGAAATGATACATACATACATTTTACATACATAGAGTTGCTTAATGGGAAAAGTACATAGCAGTACAAAGTAGCTACTTTGACGAACCAGGATATAACAATAGTCGATAATCATTCTTGTTAGGAGGGCCAGGAAAGGTAAATCCCTTTAATTAAAGTGTTCGAGATTTTTGAGATTTTTAAAGATTTCTGAGATTATTAGAGATTTTTTGAGATTTTCATAAATTTCTAAGATTTTTCAAGATTTTTTCAGATTTTTTTAGCCCAGATTTGTAAGGATTTTTAGATTTTTAAAGTTTTTTTTCAGATTTTAAAGAATGGTAGAGATTTTTATCCAAGAGTATAGAAGATTTGTTTCAGTTATTTGCCCCCCCCTCCCCGGTCAGGAAGGGGTGAATTAGTAATAATGATTTTAATTAACTGGGATAATGGGATGGGACTTCTCAGGATCAGGATTTTGATTATTTCAATGCTGGGAATCGGTATCAGTACCCACCCCCCAGGATACTGTTTAATGTTTATATCTTACCAGAATTCCATGCCACGAGGATAACCGAGTGACCGGATTACTCCACTCTTGTTGAGAGGAATTGAGAGGAGCATCGGACAGTCCAACAAATCAACTTAACGAGAAACTTTGCCAGCTCTTTGTTACCCCTGGCAAAAGGCAGTAGGACTCTTTGTATTGAGATCTATAAGAAAAGAAAAATCTTAATTCATCATCAGGGACGCCGGAGAGGGAGAGCGCCGGGGGGTAAGCGCCCCTCCTACCCTTTGCGAAGGGGGCAAGGGGGGGTAAAAGTGTCTTTTTCATGAAAAATGATATATTGCTTTCTCAACCTTGAATACCATGCGATGGAGATCATAACACAAAAAATTCGTAAAATGAAATTGTCGATAATTGTTTAAACATTTTGATACCATTTTAACCGGATCTAGAGAGGGTGTTGCTACAAAAACTTTTCGGGGGAGTATCCTCGGAGTCCCAAATTTTCGGCTTGCTACGCTCGCCTACGGTTTATATTGCCCCTACAAAACAGTCGCCTCCCTTGCCCTTACATCGCTTCGGCGTCGCTGTTCGCCATCTCTGAAAATCAATCCAAATTAAAATCTCTACGTTATAAAGCCAGTGTTTCGATCTCAGAAGATAGTGCTTAATAAATGATAGTAGAGCATAAATTTACTAATCGGCAGAAAAGAAACTAGAGACTATTCGTTCATCTCGACAAGTCTCGTGATTGCTCACTCATCAGCCCAGCTCATCAGGAGATGATATCTACGTTATTCTGCCAGGAGTCCTTATCACTGGGACCATAAAAGACCAAATCAAATAACTTTGGGTTCAAATAGCCTGCAGGGGTCATTACTAGGTGCAGTAATATCTTCTTGAATCATACTACCACCCTCTTTAAAGTGCCTCTGACACAAATTGTTTATTTGCGAAAAAGATCAATAAAAGCACGCTGAGAGCGAAAGTATAAATAAGGTTACCTTACTTTTAAATGCGCCTATTTTCGATGAAAACTGTGCCAAAATTAAAACCCGGTTAAAATGCCTGTTGGATGTAAAGAGCAGGAATCGTATTTTTCTTACTGACTTTGCTAATGGCAGATTTACACAAAGCGCATGGGGTAAGGTTTCAATGTTTGGTGACTTTTGGTTAAGTTGATGGTATAATTTTCGTAATAGCCTTTTATTTCAATCTGTCTAATATGGTTTTCGTAATTCGTGCTATTTCTCACATTATATTTCACACACTTATGTGATATTTCAATCTACATCCTTTCTACATCCTAGTTGGTCCCTTGCACGTGGACAAAGAAGAGCAGAGTTGGGATGAGTTGATAAAGCAATCTCCTGCAGTCGGCAACGGTGGAGCATGGTCACCCGATGACTGCCTACCGGAGGCAAAGGTTTGATTTTTCAGCGACTTCCTTTTGGGGCATTTACGTATGTATCAAAAACATACCGAAAGAGCTCTTTTTAGTTTGTCAGAGGCAGAGCGAAACGAACGTACACTAATCTACTAGTTTTTAAGATTCACCAACTGTGCTTTCTGGAAAACTTTGTTATACGCTGAATTGATCTCTACTGACTGTTTGAAATTGAATTAGATAGAAATCTGAAGAATTCAGCGAAAACTTCTTTATTGACAAAAGTCAGTAAAAGAAAAATTAAATTTCACTAAATGAAAAGGGTACCATAGGGGTGGGGCAAAGGCGTTCTACTGGTGGGGGAATTTGAAGGGCCAGTGCCAGTGGGGATTGTCCTAGCCAGCACTTAGTACGTAAAAAAATGCCCTGCTTCTTAGTTGGGTGTAGTAAGCTGTATGTATGGGCCATAAGTATAAGAATAACCCGTTATGCTATGGCCAAATTAAACCTTAATTAACCATTTTTTAGTAAACCTTGATTTGGGTTTACAAAAAAAACAAATTTCCCGAGCAGCCAACGAGATAAGGATCAACACCGACTTGGAAGACTTGTCTAATTTTGGAAAAGCGAATTGGGACAGGCAGGTTTAAACAAGGGAGACAGTCCACCTTAGGCTGCTTTCCGTCACAGTACCTACTGAAATTGAACGGTATTTGAAGATAGAGCGTGCAACATATTTTTTGAACTTGTGATCCTTCTGCATTGCAAAATCGGTAGACATGTTTACATTTTTTAAGCGAAGGAAGTCGATAATACTAGGCTCTGTGCCGGATCCTCTTCGAATGCTTGTGGCGAAGTAAGTAAAATAAAACGAGACAGGAGCAGTGCAAGACGATACAAACAGAAAAAACGTGGATAGAGTGAATTTTTTTAGGAGAGAACGTTATGAAAATCATTATTACATATCAAAAAAGTATGCCATACTATTACGATGGTTCTAATGTGTAAATTGTTACTTTTTAGCTGGCACTGATCATTCCGTACAGAGAGAGAGAGTCACACTTGAAACTCTTCCTGAGACAAATTCACCCAATGCTGCAAAGACAAAGAATTAGCTATCGAATCTTCGTTATAGAGCAGGTAAGATTCTCATATCTTTACATGACACGGCCTAAAGTTTGGGTCTGCAGTCTGACTCACTTACTCTCTGGTCTCTAATAGACGTCCTCCCGCTTATGAATTGTTAGACAATTTTCCAACTAGGACATTCTTATTCCAACCTCCGCGAATTAATTCTGGTAACGAGTTGCAAGCAAAGCAATAGTTACACTGCAAAAATCTATGAGATTGAGAATTTTGAGTGGAATCAGTGGCTTATGGCACTTTTTTTACATCTCCCTGTCGCTACATTCTATCACTCACAAATGTACTCTTTTTAGTAACTTTCAGATTAAGTTTCCACCCTGGACATTCTTATTCCAGCCCTCCACTTTCAGCATTCATACACAAAGCTGTATTTCATTTCTTGATTTACCACATTTCACTTCTTGATTTCAATTACCTTAGATTATAATGTTTTAGGCTGACAAGAGTAGTTTCAACAGAGGCAAGCTGATGAACGTTGGATACAACGAGTCTCTAAGACACGCAGACTTTGACTGCTTTGTTTTTCACGACGTCGACTTGATTCCAGAAAACGATGAAAACTATTACGACTGCCACATATCACCCGCTCATCTTTCTGTCGCAGTGGACAAGTTCAATTATAAGTAAGTAATATGGTGCCTTTGCTCGCATGGTGAAGTGGGTTGGGAAATATTTAAGATACACAATAGCTTGTAAGCTGGGGTCATTTTTCACTCTCAGAAATTAATTCGATTTATTTTTGCAAATCCTTCCTCTTCTCATACCCTCGGTGTTTATGGTATTCTGAAGAGTAATGTAGTTTCCTTCTTTTATCACTAATAAATCTGGCCTTACTCCTCTTGCCCTATTCTAGAATCCTGTTTTCATCACTGTTTATGGTATGCTATGGTTTGTAGCTTGCTTTCTTAATCACTTAGAAATCTTGTCTTGTTCCCTCCCCCTATTTCAGAATCGTTTTTTTACCCCTGATTATGGTATTCCAGGTAGTGATGTAGTTTCTTCGATAAATATTCGATATGATGATAATTATTTTTTTCAGGTTAACGTACGACACGCTATTCGGAGGTGTAGAAATGTTTACCAAACAACATTTTGAAAAGATAAACGGTTTCTCCAACGTGTTCTGGGGATGGGGTGCGGAAGATGATAACTTGTATCAAAGGTAATAATAATGAAAAGAAAATCTCTTCATATTAATTGATGAATTTTTAATCACTTTTAGCGATTGGCATTAGGGCAATATTTCGTTCGATGTTCGGTTTTTAGATGGGGCTACCATCACTTATAGTTAGCGTAGAAGGGAATTGTATTGGCAATCCACAAGATACTTCCATGCCAAAAGGGCTTAATGATAGGGCAGCTAATGTTGAATTTGATGTTTCCGCTATTGGGTTGGCCTAAGCGCCGTCGAAATTAATATCATTATGGATCTTCTGCAGCAGTGAAGGTTTCGATATCCTCAGTGTATTTCACGATAGTGATCTGCATAACTAAACGTGCAGCGGTAGGTTGGACTTAATGGCCTTTTTTAATATTTTTCACAAGCTTTGTATTTTTCTACTCAACGACATAACCGTGGGGTCCTTTACTGAGTGTTTTTTTATTCATCTTATTCTCCTTTAAAAAACTGAATTTTAGGCATTTGTATTGCAAGTGAACCAGTTTTACGTCCTTTATCATGTAAATATAATAAATATCTTAGCATAAATCACTCGGCTGTCATAGTAAAGTTTACACTGAAAAAAATTTTAATATTGAAAGCTTTGTTTAAAGAACAGTTGTATTTATACTATCTTTGACTGTCTTTTAGATTACCGGTTCTATGTTTTAATTCTCATGATAATAACAATATAAAAACAAATCCTCAATCTACATTTAACAGAAAGAAAGTAATAAAAACAAAACTGTTCAAAATCCGACCGCACGTTTCGGTCAGAAATCCTTTTCAACACTTGTAATAATAATAACATAAAAATGATAATAATAACATAAACATAATAATATCAATAATACATGAAGCCTAAGATAATAAACAAGGTTGATTCTCACAGTAGGCTCCACTGAAAAAAATTGAAATTAGTTAAAAAGAAATACTGTTAAGGGTATAAAAATGTACTGGAGAATTTATTAGAACTAATTAGAAAATATGTTCTCAGGATGATAAAAGACTAATTCATTAAGTCTCAATCACACGTTTAAAAACGATATCATAGCGATATATAGCAATTGTGTACATGTAAGTGTTCAAAAGATTGCAGATTTTACCTCTCGTTAATCCCTGTCCATGACCCATATCAGAAAATTGGGCGTAGAGCCCCCTAGGACCCGGACAAGGCATATACCTCCCAGGGCAAATGCGGCCTTAGTAGTGCAGAATTACCAGCACACTAGCATAATGAACCACCACAGTAATGATTATCCACCACATTAGTCTAGAATTTGCACCACACTATCAAGATGAACTACCACATTAGTGCAAAATTACCACCAGACTAGCATGGTATTTAACCATAGAACGTAAAATAATACACCACAGTAGTGATTATACACCATATGGGTGCAGGATTACCATCATAATTGCATAATTGTATAATAATAATGATAATAAATAAACAGAACCACCATCAAAAATAATAATAATAATAATAATAATAATAAAATCACTTATATTGCGCCCACATATCCACAGGGCTCATAGGCGCATAATATGACAGTAATGATATTCCACAGAAGAATAGTTCAGAATTACCACAATTCTGGCATAATAAACCACTTCTACGCAATATAATGCACTGTAGTAGTTATTTTCCACCACAGAATTGATTCCAGGTTCGTTAGCGTGGTAGAGTACCTATGAGATTTTTCAGCTTAATGATTTTAATTTGAATAAAGATATATCTATATTTCAGAGTCACTGCGCATGGCATGAATATAAGCAGGCCAGGTATGCAGAAGGCGAGATATCAAATGCTTCAACACAGGGTAGCAGGTAGACCTAAAGACAAGACGTTAGTATTTCAATTTATAATACTCAAAATCATCTCCTTTCTGATGACATAAGGCCCACTTTCCCTAAGAGTTTCAAATAGAATAAATTTTACTTTACAAATGTCTTGTGAAAAAAAAGTTTGAAACTGCACATTTTGTATAAGACTGCACGTTAAAAAACGAGCCCTCCCTTAGATTGCCTGAAGTGCAAAATCAGAGTCAGGAAAAATTACGGTCGAACGACCATTAACCAAAGGCGGGTCAAGAAAAAACAGAGAAATGGAAGAAGGTTCCGATTGAATTGTATTAACGTGCTGTTTACTAGCATCATTGTAAAGTTGTACTCTCTAGCTCATTCCTGTATTGAAGTCTTTTTTACGCTAATTCTAGATTATTGGAAGAAATTAGTTTTTTCTTCTTTATAACCTAACAAAAGTAAGGGAGAACCTTGGTTAATAGTAAGTTTATCTAAATGAAGATTTAAAACTTTTTTTAAGTTTGCGCAAAACACCATAGACTTGATAAGGTTAAATCTTCGGAATCGAGCCTCTATATATTTATCACAAGCCACTTAAGGTTAGGTGTCTTCAGTGGCGTCGCCATGGGGTGGACTGGGGTGAACAAGTCCACCCCAGTTTCCCCAGAGGTCGATTTTCTAATTCGCTCAAATCCGTTTAGAAAAATTGAAGGGGGGGGGGGGTAAGGCCGTTGGCTACATTCTCTGAGCTTCTGAAAGGCGTGGTCGACGAAAATTTCCCGGGGGCTCCACTCCCAGCCCCCAGGTAGCTCCCCGTCCACCCCAGTATATTTGGGCTGGCGACGCCCCTGGGTGTCTTAATAGTAACTACAGTACGTTTATTCTTGTAAAAATGTTTTTGATGGTTGCCAGGGCTTTTTTAACGTGCAGTCAGAAAATTTCACAAAATGATAAAGAGCGGATTGTGATGATGAAAATAACGTTGCATGAGCCATTTTGAAGCACTAGATTTGAGCCGCTAGATTTGATGAAAGCTGGGAGATAAAAAGTCTATTACGTACTGCTGAGTTCACCTTGAGCTAATTTATATTAGATTGAAATCAAATCATTATGTTCATCTTAGAGATTAAAATGAAATTGAAAACTGAAGGTTCCGACTCTTGTTTAGTTATAGCTTTTCCAAGGAAAACACAGAACGATACATAAACGTTGGTGCCAGAGCTGAAGAGGGGGGTGGGGGGCTCTACAATATCATAGCTTTTTAGCTTTTCTTTGCAAAAACTTTCCAAGCAAGCAAAGCGTGCATTTCTAAACATTTCTTCAAAACTTCCTGGTAGTTGCTTGTGCTTATCTCTGCACAGAACTTGTAATTCATTAGTACTCTTCTCTTCTAAAAATGGAAATTGTGTGTTGCTTTATCATAACTTTAGTTCATTCTTTCAGATTCAAAGTCCTAAAAGAAGCAGTAGATTTCATTAAAGAAGATGGTCTTAAAGCTTTAAACTATAGAGTACTGACCACAATAACACATCCACTCTATACTCACATAAAAGCTGACTTGGAAGAAGGGAAGAATAATGTCATGAAGAAGATTGATAAAGTGATTAGTGAGAAGGATAAATCATGACTGATGGCCTGGGAATCTTCACTTACTTCATTTTGTGATTTAATGCATGAGCTCGGATCAGCAATCTCAAGAGCAGAGTTTGGAGAAAAAAAAACCAACAACTTAAACCAGCCTCTTGCAGTAACTATCAACTTTAACTTGGAATAAATTAGCATCAATTGCATAGACTGAAAGGGAGTTTGGGCGTTGTTGGTGTGGAATATCGAAGCTTCAAGAAAGTATTTTAAAGGGTTCTGAAAGGGGGGGCTGGTCCCGATTCCCATCACTGGAATAACAAAAAATCCCAATTCCAATGAGGAAAATAGAGAAATTCCCAAAATTTTCAAAGTTCATGAAAAGGCAAATGTCAGTTTCCAATTAACCCCTTCTTGACCCTTCTTTTAGTGTTCCTTTTTTTAGGTTTTACTCAAAAAATCTCAAAATAGAAATCAACCATATATCAAAATGGTGGCCATTACATCAACTGTCAATCTTTGCATTCTCATTTCTGTTAAATAAATGAAAATAATGAGAAATTCTCATTTCTGTTTAAGTGATGAAAATAGTGAGAAATGGAATATTGGTCAAATTTTGAATATGAGTTAGTAGAATAAAAATGAAATTCTACAATTTCAACTGATAACAATGCAGAAGGCCTATCAAAAATTTAACCATTCATAATTTTTTCAATATTTTATCCCAAACATCACTATCAAACTCATCTGTATATTCTTCCGTATTCATCGATTCAAACTGGAGTAGGCCAGGTATCACAGGTACAAAAATATGACCACAAACTATTTTCACTTATTTATACTTAAAACTACAGTTAACTCAACCCGAGGAGAGAGTGTCTATTCTGTTTTTAGTACTCGATATAAAGTACATCTCCTGATGAGTGGGCAATGACGACACAGTCCACACAGGCTTATTACATTAATGCTCTACTATCATGTATTCAGCACTATCTTCTAAAATCAAAACACTGGCTTTATAATACATAGCAGTATATCTATCTTGGGGCATTTTCTTGTAAAGAGGGGCCATTTTTCTAAACTGATGACTGATGAGTGATGACTGATGACTGATGAGATGCCTCTTTACCGGATGGGGCATTAATTAATACCTAATAAGGTATTGCCCTAGACAAGACAAATGTTTATCTTCTAAACTCTGAGAGGGACATTTCCGACATTATTCAATCATAAATCTTCTGTTCTCTAGCTCAATAAATGTTGAGACAGAACGGAACGCCTTAAATTGCTACTCATTGAAATGCAGTCAAATGCATGCCATATTTCACAATATCTCTTTCATAAGAAAACTCATTCAAATGAATGGGAAGCTTACTTTATCAAGAGGCAGAGAAGCCTAAAAATAAAGGAGAATCACCCAGTGGCCCCTCTCTGGGCTCCTCTTTGAGCCCTTAAAATCTACTGGAAGCCACAAAAATCCATGGAAAAACAAAATGTTATGGAAGAGAGTTTGACACTGTTTTGAAAGTCAATAGTGACATTGCTGTGGGTAGTCCAGGGTGCATCCGCCCTTAACGTCGTTAGTAGAAGGAATCTGAAATATAAAATTATAGACCAGGCGGAGAGAGGGGGTAGGGTCCCCCGACGGGGAAATTTACGGGAACTAGTGAACTTGGTCAATTTTGGGGCGCTGAGTTCAAAAATCGTTGGTATACAGGCGATGGGCGGGGCCTTCAGCCTCGTTTTCACGTTTTATTGTCTCATTTTCATGATAATTCCTTTGATGCATCCAAAAAGGAAAAAAATCATAATAAGCCTAGATAAAAGAGGATATATACAGCCATTCTAGTCTTTAACTATAGACAAAAACAGTTATTGCGCGTGGCTTTTAGCCTCGTTTTCACGATTTACAGTCTTGCTTTTACGATAAGCATTTTAAACATTGTGAAAGTAAAAACATCAAAATCCTTGATAAAAACGGGCAATTACCTTAAGTTTGTGCACTATCGAACTCAAGGCATTGAGAACTTTTGGTATACCCTCCAGCCTCGTTTTCATCTTTTATAGTCTTCTTTTTGAAATAAACAATTTAGTCATTGATTGAACGTAAAACGAAGAATAAGTTAATTCAGTTTACCAGGCTCATCCTTTTGCTAACTTTTGCTAACTATAACAAGGTTATCTAGGCCTTTGGACCACTTTATTATGGCTTGTATCTTATTTGTGATAAGACAGAACGACTGAATAGCTAGAGAGTTACGAGGTATCTACAAGTAAACTTTTAAAAACATGGTTAGTCTTCATCATCTTCGACACATCATCAGAATCTACTTCAAAATCACTTTGCACCACATCATTCCTGTCTTCATTTTCTTCGTAGTTAACAAGCAACTTGCAAATAGCATTGGGGTAACGAATTCCCTTCCAAATCACTCCGCTTCTCTAATCCCAGCCATTGCTTGATGGGTGTCAAGAATTCAGAGTGACGTTATATTTCCTATACTTGCTTTATTGGCTAGATTAACTCGTTCGTTACGTTTATACCCCGCTTATAGTCTACCAGACTACGTTATGGTGTGATGATATCATTCAGTTATATATAGAGGATCTTATCTTTGCCACTATACACGCCCTCAGAAGTGGCAAAGTCTCAGGAGCTTCCAGGGCTTCTGATTCATAAAAAATGAAAAGCATGAATTCTCAACCATCTACACTCTTTTTTCATAAGAATAAATCTTATAAGAATAATGAGGATCAAAATCAGGAAAATTTAAGAAATTTTAAGAATATTGCGAGGCTCAGATCTTATGGAAAACATTTTAACGAGTGTTTTTCAACTTCTGAATTGGTGTGCTTTTCACAGAAAACGGTTTAAATTCACTCACCCAAATCGAAGTGTCAAGCTCTGTTTTACAGGAAATAAGGATATTGGGTTGTTAGGCACCATATTTGTATTACTGTATTGGTGTGCTTCTCTTGGCATTTATGACAATGATAGCAAGTTATTGCTATATCCGTGTTTTCTGCCGTAAGAATTATGTAAGAATATTCAGAAAAAAATAAACAGCAAAACATTAAGAATATTAAGACTCAGAAAAAATTAAGTATTCTTATAAAAAAAGGGGTGAAGTGCAGTTTCTTCTTGTTCAGTCAACACAGTATCGTTGCCATGAGATGGGAAAATGCTGTCATTTTTATGTAATCTTTGTAGGGTATTTTGTATTTTTTCTTGCTTAATTAATGGACGAACCATTCTTAATTTCATGTTTTCATGCTAACCTCATATAAATGGTTTCACTGTACTTGAGATACTTCTTTTCCTTTTTTGACAGCGTTCCAAGCATTTTACTGTAAGGAAATCTAAATTATCAGTCTTTGATGGTATATTTCAAAGTAGAAACTGTGTGATTAATTGATTGATGGTGATAATAATTTCATAAATTATAATGCAATTTTAGCATGCGATGCCCTAATTCGAAAACTTGTTCTCTCTTCAAGCCCTAAACCCCATTGACCAGGCTAAAAAGCCAAAACTCAATAGATACAATCTTACCTCTTCCAGATTATGAAGTTCAAGGTATCCAGGCATCTCTCTCTGCAAGAAAATGGCCTCTCTCTTGACTTTTTGCCCAGAAACCAGACTGGCCTAACAGTTGAAAAAGCCAAGGCCAGCATGACAGAATCACGTCTGACGTCAGCAAGACATACTTTGAAAAGGGCGGGAATTTTTACTCGACCCAGTCTTCTGAACTTCGCCGTTTTTCACAAGGAGTTTCTTTGCCATTTTCTTAATTAATTTAACACCCTAGAGGCTATATAATAATTTAAAATACCACCATCGCAGCACAGCATGATAGCAGTATCATATGTGTGTTTTTATGTTTTGTAAGATAGTAAATCACGAGTAAATCACGAGTAAATCTCGGTAAATCACACAAGCAGCAAGCTAGTCTTTTTTCTGTTTCAAAACTTGAGATTTTTCGAGAGTATAACTTGTGCGAAATTTACATAAAATGCTGGCGACTTTTTGCCGTCTTGGGAGCTTTGCCAAAAACCCCCCTAGAGATGCTGAAAAGAATTCACTCAATTTTGGAACTCCAGAGCACCCACGAAGTTGCTGAGGGCACGACGGGAGAGGCAGTTCCCTCCAGTTGATTGCAGACGATTGCTCTAGTGACCAACCCCTATTGTTCCGGTCATTTTTAACTATGTTGATGTTGGACTCTAGGTTTGAAATACTCCCTAGAATACCAGGAACAGGGGCAGTTTTCTGCCATTTCACTTCCTAGATATTGCAGAGAAAAGGTTGATTTTAAGGAGAAAGCTCCTAGATTAGGATCACTCTTAAAAAAATACTAGACTTGCCTGGTTACAGCTGTTGCTAGGAGTTAATCTCGCCTGGGTGTCAGAACACTAGAAAATTTAAGGAACTTTTAGTACTAGGCCTTGAGGTAGGTTCCTTATAAAGTAAAAAGCGTGTATTAGATTTGAATGGCTCACCTTTTGAATAATTTCTTAGGCTAAGATGTTGAAATCAATGGTCTTAAAGTGCACAACGCTGGCGAATATTTGAAAACTAACAAATGACGAACTTGAAAGTTGTATACTGGATTTTTCATTTAAATATCCTAATATGATTGCTTTCAAACTAGAAGACAGAACAAGATTTTTGAACCAAATCGATGAATAGACACGAAACAAGGAAGTAGAGACGGTAAACATTCAACAAATATACTAGAGATAGTAATACAAAAAAGTGTCTACAAAAAATAGAAAATGTAATACTTTAGTAGCAAAATCTTTTTATAAATAATGTTGGCTATGAAACAGTAAGAAAATGGAATGAGTTAAGCTATTCCTTGATGTGTTGCCCTGACAACTGATAAACAACAGACATGGATCCTTCCGGGAGCTCTGAGCTGTCTTCGGAGCCTCCATCAAGAGCCAGCTCGTCTTGTTCTCCAGTTGCACCAACTCTGTACCTCACTGAAATAGAATACACACAAATGAAAGGTTGCTCCAAAGAAATAGCCTGGATATGTAAATGGCTGTGCCATAATGGATGCTATAGTTTTGGTTATTACTACAATTATTATTGTAATCTTCAATTAATTAGTTGGTCGGTTTGAATTAGCTTATGTATCCTATCAATTAGCTATTGTTATACCAACTATAGTTAAAGTTGATCAAACAATGAAGTTTATCCCAGCCCATAATTTCCAGTTAAAAAGTCGAAAACATGCTCTAAACAAGCTAGGGATAATAGGCTACCCAGCTTTATGGTTAGCAAACCTACTATACAATTTATTGCTTTAAACAAAAGCCTAATTTCGTTCTCTAAATCAAATTAAAGAATAAAAAATCCGACAATGATGATAATTGGGGACGACAACTAAACTTCAGCGAGGAGAAGTTTTATCAAAAATCAGAGATTGAATTGAATGGCAAGACAGCTGAAGCTCAAACTGGGAAGATATAAGCGGGTGTACCACAGGGCTCTAATATAGGTCCATTTTTCTTTCTGATGTATAAGAATGATCTGTCTGCTGATTAAATATGTTGAGCTTTTGGCAGACGATACGTCCCTTTTTTTATAGGAAAAGACCCTAATACAGCCGTTAGCCATATGAATAATGATCGGGAATTTCTTAGTATCGGTACAACATTCTGCTGTGCTAGATGTGTTTAAAGCATGGAAGGGAAAATCAAGATAAAATCTCTATAGGACAGTCTGACTGAAAAAAACGCGGAAAGTGGATAGAATTTTTCAAATGAATAGAAATATTCGAGATGACTCAGCGTTATAACAATAAACAAATATGGGTATATTAGCCACCTTGTGAATTGTGAAGCTCATAACCTGGAGATTTCAATGAAAGTAATATGATATAAAAAGCAATTCTTACCCTTGCTTGAGTCAGTGTTGGCCACAGGTGAATAGAGAATTAATACCGAAATTATGTAAATGTTCCACAAACCAAATGTTCCAAAATGTAGGGCGCCTGCAAGGAAGATGGAAAGAAAATTTCAATTTAGGCGTTTAATCTTTTTATATCTTGCCAGCATTTTACTTGAACCTTGTGATCTTAAATATGTAATATATTATGCTAATATAATTAAATTACTTTATGAAATATACATACTTTTATTCATAGTTTTATAGGGTTTCAGTAGTTTTAGGTTTACTTTCTTTTTACGCTAATCAGGACACACATTGATAACAGTAGAAACGTTGAAGTGTTAATCCTGTATAAAAATTCGTAACATTATCATTATTTATTGATTTTTTGAAAGGTAAAACATTGACAAAACCATCATCTTTGGAGATTCTCTGAAAGAATGAAATAATGCAGAAAATTGCATTTCTTTCCATACCTGGCAATAGGTATGAAATATCTTCCCTGAAAATTTGACAGCACCATCTGCGATGCTTTTGAAAATAACACAGTTTTAGTTAACAGTACTGAGTGAACCACTTTCCTATATGCATCTACCTTGAATTCATACCGCATTATTGTAAAGGGTTAAATTATCGTTTTTTTAATGATAGCCCGAAATCTTTTGCGATTGTTGAAAGAGTTTCTGCAAAATTTTATCCCACTATACTATACTACCTCTCAGCATAGCAGCGTTCCACCGATAAGCAGTTTCATGAAACTGGCACTTACTTGACAGTTTCACAACGTCGTTGATCGGGTTATCTTCAATGAATTTCCAATGTCCTTCGTTCACTTGATCGAGAATAAAACACACCACCGTGCTGATCGCACAGAATAACGTGATGCCAACAAGAACTCGGAAGCGATAGATAACACCCTAAAAACACAACATTTGTTATTATTAGTGAAAAATATCTGAATCATTTGAAAGCCTTGGGAAATTTAGATACTAATTGTTACATCTTCTGCGAAATAGGTAAATTTAACCCTAAACATGGAAGTACCTTTCCCCAAAAACTCCCCCTTTCCCTTTGTCTGAAGAATAAAAATGATAGTAAAAATGTGCAAAAGGAATTTGAGAAAACTCAAGGAATAACATCTGAAAGTTTCGTTCTACAGGCCAGACCTATGCTTATATCTAGATGGATAGCTGTTGTGACATTTTTATTTTGTACTAGTTGGTTGACCCCGTAAAGGACTGGGCATGTACTAGGTTTGGGCATCACCCTCCACTAAGCCAGTCATTACAAGGGCATGGACAAATCCAGTACAGGATTATGTCCCAGCCGGTACAGGGGCATCTATCCGAGGCATAGGGTGCATGGCATTGAATAATAAGATATTGAGGGGCCTTCTTAGGAATAGGGGAGTATGAAGAATAATTGTTTTGGAAAACAAGGGGTTATTGGAGAAGGGGAGCTTAACGGAGAATGACCTCACCTCGTAGTAAAGACGTCTGGCTTCCTGCATGACGGGCATCGCCCTACCCTTGATACTCATATGGCGAAACACTTTGAAGATCAGAACTGTGAAGAACAAGACAAAAAGCCCAGCACACACTGCTGCAAAGATTATGAAACCTTTCTGTGAAACACATTAAGGAAAAAAGCATCTCTCGTTATACTTGCAGAGTATCAAGCTAGCATATTAATATCGTATTCATGCATTAAAGCTGCAGTCTAGTTGAGTGGGAAACCATAAAACAGGGCCGTTGAGATGTAGAGTTAGTCTCTTGACTCTTTCCTCCACAATACATATTACACTCTGCATTATGCATCGAGCATTGCTTTAGGGAGAACCGAGATATAGACCTCTTGAAAGCTGTAGTCTATACGACTCAACAAAAACAGGTTATCTTCTGGATTAAACCATTAACAGAAAGTCGAGAAATAAATTTAAATTCTATTCTATGAATATGAGAGAAAAGATACGGCAGCTTTTTCTCCACTATCTTTCTTCCAAATCGTGTGAAATGGATTTCGCAACTGCACACCCCTAAAAATTGAGGAAATAAAACTTAACAGTATCTATCGGAAGTCACAAGATCACAGTGGGGGACGTCTGTGCAGGAGGATGTTCAGAACTGTGGAGGTCTATAACTGGCATCACATAAATAAAACTGCCTCTGCTCTGCTCTTCTTATGATTACTTCCATACCGAGTTGGGATATCACCAGTGCTGTGGGGAATACCTACAGTAATGCGAAGGATATTCAGTACTGTGTAGGAAAACTATAAGTACCTTGGGTATTAGCTCCAAAGTGCTTGTAGTTTTCCTACACAGTACTGTAAACTATCCTTGCCACAGTTCTCAACACCTTCAACAGTACTGAACACCTTTCGCAGTACTGAATATCCGTCACAGTACTGAACATCCGTCACAGTACTGAACAACCGCCGCAGTACTGAACGCATTCCACAGTAACAGTACTGAACACCCGCCATAGTACTGACCACCTACCACAGTACTACACAAACGTTTCCCAGGGTAAAGTTAACGTTCATGAAAAATTGTAATCTTGAAAGAGACCTAAATAATTAAAATATCTGATTAATAAAACAATTAAAATATAATCTATAATAGATATCAAAAATAGATTGAAAGTTATAGAGTTGATATAAATTTATTCTATTAAATATCTCTATCAGTTGTTTGTATTTCATAAAAGACCATAAACCATATGGTGATATGCAAATCAGTAAAGAGATCCAAGAAATCATCTCTCGAAACACATGATCCTGTCACGCAGAGTAATTCTTCTAATCGATGCATTAACAGTTTAAGCAGGACACTAGCCAACAGTCTATCTCGATTTTCAGTATTTGAGGGTATCACTAAGGATCCTAGGTGCTGGGTATTGTTTTTACCCCATTAGACAAATGCTACTCACCTTTCTACCAGATCGAATATCAACAGTGAGGCACACCCAAGCGACACCAGACCAAGTTGCCACTTGTAGCATTTCCACGATCCCCTTTTTTGTTGATCCTGCAAGGCAAAATGGAATATTACTCGGTAAATCACACTTCTCAATTTGATTGAAGGATTGGTTGGAACACAATACCGGTGGAAATCCGAGTTGCTGCATCAAATTATAATTCAAATCCAAACAGAAAAATGATTTATTGAACAAGGTTGACCTACCGATGATTGATATCTAAGTTGATAGTTGATTGTTGATAGGCACATACGCTTACTATCTTCGCAAGGTATGGGTTTATGTGCTAAGCACAAATGGCCCACTGAATAGGTAACCTAATCGAGCAGTGCGACCCTGGTCCTTCCTCTCGATGTGACCACACCTCGTGATTCCTTTTGCCTTTTTGCCTGGAATTACAGAGAGCTGGCTAATTCTCTCCTCTCACTTTGTGACAGGTCTGAAGGTGGTTTCGAACCCGGGACCCTTCGAGCATGGATTAAGTGATCTAACCACTTGACAATCCCCGCACAATATCTTCTAAAAGCTATCTTTGAACTGAAATTATGCAAAATTTATAAATCTCGCATAAAGTTAAACAATCAAATTAAAAGCTAGGAGGGCTCTCTCCTCGATTAGTTTGCCAATTGATAGCTCAATATATTTGAAGGATAGGTAACCAGTAGGGTCATTTCTTGGTCAGCTACAGACAGCTGGTAACAGCAGACAACACTCATTAATTTGACAGGTTTGTATGTTTAAACCCTTTTGAAGCTAAAACAGCAACATCTTTTACAGCTACTACTGCTCAAGACGTATTCAGATTTTCGGGCATATCATTTTTTCTTTCTTCTTATTTAGGCTCTTTAGGATAAAAAATCGGCAATCCTGTCACTTGGACCAATTGACCACTTCCACAATGACGTCAATTCCTTTGAAATACTTGTAGGAACATCACTATCCTCGATATCATATGGACTCTAATCTCAAAGGCGTGCATGGCTCTTAGCAACGCATGGAGTTGTTTAGTAGTTGTACTGTTAGCATAATGATATGACATAGAATCCTTGCTCAGCAGGGAATCACATCACTTGCCTCACTTTCAAACATATTCTACGTCATTGTGAAAGGGGTCTATTCAAGCAGTAGCCAGGATTCTTCCTGGATCCGCCCCTGCTAGTGGCATGGAGATGGCCTATATACAATGTTGACATCTCAATGATATTATCACTGCACAATGCCACTATTCATCATTGCCCAATATGATATCACTGCTTACTAAAATGAGGTATGCTTACCAATATGTGTTCGCCAGCAAAGACGCACCAGAAGCACAAGAGGAAGGCGTAGAACTGGCCTTGCCTTATGTCGGATAATAGAAGGATGAATGGCATTTCGACGCTCAGGGTCATCCAGTCAAACGGAACTGTAAAACAAACGTTCAGTTCGGATGAAATTAATGTGGAAATACTGTCTTGAATGAATTTCAATTATTTTGAGTTTGTCATACACGGGTGGTCAAACCCCACATTTGCAAATCGCGGTTTTATCAGAATGAAATTAATTCTTATCTAAGGGACAGCTTTCATAAAACCAGGCTGATAGATACTAATACATTTTCGAATGAGGTTATTAAAGCTTTTGCATTTCTTTGTTCAAAATTCATTATTTTTCATTCTGGGGAGAAAAGAATAACAGAAGTCTAAGGCCCCAACTCTCTGTTTGGAGTTTAAAATTCAGTTATGGAATTAGTTAAGCCTGGAAATAGAGGAAATGATAGTAGTTAGCGACGGAATAATTGATATTCAACATGAAGGATGACATTTATTCATTTAGAAATTGCTTATGTTTTTTAGAGATACAAATACAAATTATATAACAAATACATTGTTGAAAATAAAAACCTTCTTCAAATCAAGGATGAATAGATTTTTATGACTGAAATTTCAGGCTGTAGGTTCTTATTTGATGACGGTTCTTACATGCAGTTGTTTACCGTATGCGCCAATTCTTTGAAACCATACCTTTACCTTAAAAAGTCTTTGCAGGGAGAGGAAGCATCCAAATATCATTTCTATTTTTAGCCCTTTACCCCATTCACCCTGACCCAAAGAGGAGATATGTGTATTTGCTTTAATTCAGATATTGTACTTACAGACGAGAAGTAATAGTGAAAACCCAAGAGCTCCAGTCATCCTAAAAAGAAATGCGATAAAGATATATTATTTGGCAAGATAGATAATGATTTATCACAAAAAAATGTACACAACAAGCCAAGAAGCTGATATTACCAAGAACTTGAACAAAACAAACTTTGTAGGACCACTTATCTCTATTTGCAGCCCGAACTAGTTTAAAGGATATCCATCAGTCAAAGCTTTTCAAAATGTAAGCTCTCAAGCAAGAAAGGACATAGTGAATGCAGGCCCATTGAAAGGGGGGGGGTAAGGGGGCAGCTGCCCGCGGGCCTGCGAAGACTTGATGGCCCGTGCAACATTTTGGGTCATTCCATATCAAATCATCAAGGCCATGTAACCCACCTCCTCAGATTTTGATCATTTTTACACCACTTTGGAAGCCCATCAAGATATGCTTTTCCTGAAAATTTCAAGTTGATATCTTATTTGGTTCCGAAACTAGAGCAATTTTAAATTTCAGCTATTTGATGAAATTACTCAACCGTGACCGCCATAAATTTTCGCAGTGCTTGATGTTTGAGATACTATAAATTTGTCTATTTCTTTAAGAGAGACATGAAAATTGGTGTTCTGGGGTTTCTGGGGCTGAAAAAGCCATATTTGACCTCAGAAACAACCTAACATGTACCCTTGACCCTCTGGGGGTCATCTAAAAATAAAATTACATCCCAAAAATTAGTAAAAACCACTCCCACTAGAGGGGTGAAATTGGGCATGTCTATGACTAGATATCTGAAAACCTTTGATTTTTTCATAATCTATAAGCTATAAGGAACCCAAAAATGTATCTTTCATTGTTTGTTATTTGGTTCATCAATAATTTCTCTTGATTTGAAAATCTGACTTTTTAACCCAAAATTTGCTTTTTTTTGTTGACACGTGCTTAAGTCAAGAACCCATTTATATCACCAGAACAAAATATATTCATGCTTAGAATTGAAATTAGGTCCTATCTTAATTAATATTCCTCAAAAGATTTGTCATATAGCTGCATGTCTTGATTTTAATCTATCAAAATATATTCATATCTGCAAATATATCTCCTACAATGCACACTGACTAATGTCATTCAATTGCAGCATAATATTGAATTCTATAAAATATTCAGAGAGTTCCACATTGGTTAACTGAATCATTTGGTGAATGCATTGTTGATCAAATTGAAGTCCTTTTCTGAAATGTCATTATATTCTAGCACTCACAGTGAGGGGAGTTGCAATCTGGCATACGATTTATGTGAGCGAAACCCAGCAAATGTCTTCTCTAACTGGCCACTCAAAATGTTTTCTTTGTCCTGTTGGGTGCATTTTAAACTCACACTACAATCATTTTCCCTTAAATTAGAAGTAGTGAAAATAGTGTATGGTGCATTGTTGTAGTAAATGTTCAGGAATAACATCACTTTGTGGGTATCTGCAAGATTCTCTCGCCTCTGACCAGCAAGAAATGTCTCCAAAAAATGGCAAAGCACTGATTGCTTTGAATTTGTGAATCATATACTTGCTGTTGATGAATTTATGGTCCTTCTTGTTAACAGTATAGAAAAACTCGCACTCGTACATCGTGAAGTGTCAGATAAAGTATTTTTAGAAAACTACCTTGTTGCGATAGGAGATTTTGCTGAAAATTACGAATTTGTTGTTAAAGATGAGATCTACTCCTTTTAATGGAGCGAAAGCCCTTGCACTTTTAATCCCATCGTTGTATAATTCAAGCAGGATGGCAAGCTCATCCATCAGTCTTATTGCTTTATCTCAGATTACCTACAGCATGATACCATTTTGTTCATTTTTTTCAAAAGTTTCCCCTTGAAAATAATCAAGGGGAAACTTTCACACATAGAAGAGGCTCAGTATTTTTCAGATGGTTTTGCTGCTCTGTAAAAGAATTTTAAGAATATTCTCAACTTATCCCTCCATAAAAAGGGTTTTAGTGTTGATGCAACATGGGCCTTTTTTGCAGCATACTTTATCGAAAAAGATGGTTCAGAAACCTATTGTTCTATCTTTTTGTGCAAGTTTTTCAAAATTAAGAGTGCATGGTTGAGCGAATAAACCAAAACGCTTCTTTTGGTTCCCTGGCCAGAAATATTCGTTATTTAGAAAAGATTTTATGATATTCAGCATCATATTCATGTAGGCAATATTTAAATGTAAAATTTTAATAGTAAAGAGAGGAGATAAGACATAGGTTGTCCACTCCGAAGTACTGCTCAACATCGACAGTGAAACAAAGACGTAAAACTAAAAGGTTTCTAAACATCTTTTTCAATAAACTATGTTCGACTTTGCAAGAAAAATATACATGAAATATAATTTTTTCATATTTCAAAGGAGGATATGCTGGCTGTACCAATTGAGTACAGAATCGAACAATTCCTTGGACTTGATCTTTCTATTTCTTTTCTGAAATTACCAATCAGGAAATATCCTTTTAAAGAATCACTGAAGAGTTTTAACGGCCCCTTCCTGATATCAGGTAGTTCAAAGGTCGGACAAGATGACATCATTCCAGACCTTGGTGATTACATAGTATATTTCCATGTAGTGTGAGTTTAAAATGCACCTAACAGGACAAAGAAAACATTTCGAGTGGCCAGTTAGAGAAGACATTTGCTGGGTTTCGCTCACATAAATCGTATGCCAGATTGCAACTCCCCTCACTGTGAGTGCTAGAATATAATGACATTTCAGAAAAGGACTTCAATTTGATCAACAATGCATTCACCAAATGATTCAGTTAACCAACGTGGAACAACTCTCTGAATATTTTATAGAATTCAATATTATGCTGCAATTGAATGACATTAGTCAGTGTGCATTGTAGGAGATATATTTGCAGATATGAATATATTTTGGTAGATTAAAAACAAGACATGCAGCTATATGACAAATCTTTTGAGGAATATTAATTAAGATAGGACCTAATTTCAATTCTAAGCATGAATATATTTTGTTCTGGTGACATAAATGGGTTCTTGACTTACGCACGTGCAAACAAAAAAAGCAAATTTTGGGTTAAAAAGTCAGATTTTCAAATCAAGTGAAATTATTGATGAACCAAATAACAAAAAATGAAAGATACATTTTTGGGTTCCTTATAGCTTATAGATTATGAAAAAATCAAAGGTTTTCAGATATCTGGTCATAGACATGCCCAATTTCACCCTTCTAGTGGGAGTGGTTTTTACTAATTTTTGGGATGAAATTTATTTTTAGATGACCTCCAGAGGGTCAAGGGTACATGTTAGGTTGTTTCTGAGGTCAAATATGGCTTTTTCAGCCCCAGAAACCCCAGAACACCAGTTTTCATGTCTCTCTTAAAGAAATAGACAAATTTATAGTATCTCAAACATCAAGCACTGCGAAAATTTATGGCGGTCACGGTTGAGTAATTTCATCAAATAGCTGAAATTTAAAATTGCTCTAGTTTCGGAACCAAATTAGATATCAACTTGAAATTTTCAGGAAAAGCATATCTTGATGGGCTTCCAAAGTGGTGTAAAAATGATCAAAATCTGAGGAGGTGGGTTACAAAACTGAAAAAAATCTGATGATTTGATGTGGAATGACCCTGGCTTCAATTGACATTTTAGGTAAAGAAACGTCTTGCCCAAATGTAAGATGATAAATTTAATCATCTCCTCTGCAAAAACTAAAAGTTTATTGCTCAATTGACACTATTGTATAATTCCACTTTTACTAAGGGCGATTTGAAACTAAAAAGCCCGCTTTTTCTGAAATCAATGGACCCTTGGCTCAAATAACACTTGAGCCAATCATGGCTCGGCAGCCCTGACTGTAAATTGCTTTCAGCATATAATTTGACTAAATAACTGATGGGCTTCCAAGTTTTGAATTAATTAGATTCTCAACAGAAAAACCAAATTGAAAAAGATAGCATGGAATCTAAAATGAAGGCTTGGGCTATTGGACATTATAGTTTGCATCTAAAAACTTATCCTGTTGAGCTAAAATATTTCACTTTTGGTGATTTGGGATACAAATCAATATGGCTCGTATGCCACATCAAATGACATTTCTCCTTTTAGGTTCATCGTACTTACTTCTCAAGCAGAATAGGTGGTCGTGGCTGAGACCTCACTCTTCTAATGAAGAAGAACAATGCTGCGATTAAGAAAGGTGTCACAACAGTTTTAGCAGTGAACCAAGCCCAGGTGTATGAAGGATTTTGATGTATTTCCTGCAGAAAAAAGATAAAAATAAGGGGAATAGGACAAGGACAAGAAATAATATTTTAGCACCTTTAGTGGTCTAATGGTAGATTGCTAATCACTATGCTGGAAGGTTGTGGTTTCAACCCCTGGCCAACTCACACGAGAGACTTTGAATATTGTACTTAATAACTCGCTGGTCAGCACTTAGCATATTGCAATGAAGTGAGGGTTGATGCTTCTCGGCCTAGCCATTTCTGCTTGTTACTATCGTATAGGGAAAATTGCATGGAACTTTTTCTTCTGAAAACAAGTAGCATTTTCCAATGAAAAAACTTACGACAAAATTCAGTCCCTGCAATGTTCCAAAGCAATCCTCGGCATCAGTAAGCTGCAAGTTGACCAGATAAAAGGGATGATGTGTGCTTCCAAGCTCCATAAAATGCATGTCTTCACAGGTATAGTAGCCAGTGTAGTCTTCTTCTGACGGATCGCTTTGCTAAACGGGAAAAAGACAGTACACTAGACTCGGAAGTCAAAAGCACAAAAATGTTGCTGATTTGCTCAGCAGAACCAGTTGAAAGTTGAATATTCAGAGCTGTCTAGCAGAGCAAGAGAAAAGTCCATTCGTTCTAGAATATCAATTCTTGGGGCACAAGCTGTAGGTCCACATCAGCTGTAATGCTCCCAAAAACCCTAACCTGCGTTAACAAATAATAATGCTTGCTTGCTTGCTGTATTATAGCCATGGCAAATTTGCTTAATTAGTATAGATATTTTTCATTATAGCTCAATTTAAGTCAACTTATTTATGTCATTAGAAAGATTTTGTACTCTTCAGTGTCTCCTGAGACACTTGGTACATAAAAGGACGTCTTACCACATATCTTGTGAAGATGCAACGAAGTGGTCGTCTTTCTTCAGACTCAGCCAGCAAGCTCCAGCTATCTTCTTCTCTCTTTCTGTAACCAACTTTGGCTTTATAATGTATGGTACAGCCTGGAATAATTGAAGAAATGATAGAAGTTAGAACAGGGCTGGTTGAAATTCAACACAAAGGACAACTTCATCTTCACAAGGTTGTAGCATCTCAACTAGTGGCTGATGGTTGTGGCATTTCTTTTCCTTTAGTTTTCTTGAAGCAAATAAGGAAAGAAGAAGAGAGGCCTTGAAATTAATGATTTCAGGAAACCTTTTCTTAAGGAGGAATTTTATGTTTCATCTTTGTACTATCAAACATCAAACAGGAAAAATCAGCAAGAGGCTGTAATTTATCGAACTTCATCATTTCATGTGATCTTAACGCAAAGTACTGTTGAAACAGAACAAAATGCTGGAAGGCGAATGTCGCAAAAAATCGTTTGGAGCAAAAACAATGCCTGGTGATAATGAAATCCTAGTCCATTGCAAAGATTTATGAGATGATAGTTCAACATTTTCCATGATTCAATTACTACAGTAGAATTACCAGACTTATTTTCTATTCTAATTTTGTGAAAAAATTGTGGCTAGAAGAAGTATCTGTTGAGAGGTATGAATCATGGGTGCAAGGGAGTGGGCCCTGAAGGTGGTTCACACTTCTCAATAGTACCTTAGTAACATTTTTTTTAAATGCTTGGACAATTCAATATGTTGGGCTAAACATTTTGGTCAAGGGCCTAATTTTTGCCACAAATCATTTCCTATAGGCTGTCGATAACAAAAGCGGCCACAACCCACACTGGCTTAGTCCCAATCCATCTACACATGATATTGACAATATTTGCTATTAAGCTGGATTGGAAGTCCCTGAATACCTTTTGTCTTGCCAGTCTGTTCAGGAGACTGTTGCGAGTGATGCTCTATTTCCGCATTCATAGATGCAATTAAGAATTGATGGTATGGGTGGAACTGTACCCCAGGATGAGGCATGTGAACACTGAACACATAACTATCCATTGTCTTTGGTGCTCCCTCTCCAGTAGCTGTCTTGCCAATAGTAACTGCAATACAGAAATCACATTAAATCACATCTCAATAAATTCAGGGACTGTGCAAGTGGATTGCTAAAAGTGCTCATTCTCCAAAGGGGGGGGGGGGGGACAAGGAATATCTTTGACAGGAGTGCTGGTCCAAGGAAATTTATACAAGTAGTCAATCAAACTGAGTGAATGCTCTTTCGCTGGTCTGTTTTTCCAGTTCTTATCTTCATATCAATCACTGAGATATTATCCCAATCTATCTGGTAATTTTCTATCCAACAAAGATGGGCAAGATCACTTTTATCTTATCGGCCACTAAATATCAAAGGCTTGCCATAGGATTAAAGGACATTACCTGTTTCACAGGGAGCTGTTTTATCTTTAACCATCACGTTTCCGTCAAAATAGTCTCTACGATACCATGAATTTTTCCAAGACTTTCCTGTTGATTTGCATGCTGTTGCAATGTGGAGCATTGCAGAGGCTGGTGTAGAAACTATGAAAGGAATTAAGCCAAGGTTATTAGAAAGATGCTAAGGACCGTTCCTTATATGGCAAAAGTTTCTTCCTGTAATAGGAAATCAAAGAAAATAGGCAAAATTCTACCAAATTATCAAGCAAGCAAGAAAGCAAGCATATTTATTTCTTAATGCAGGTCAAGGTTTGTGGTACAGTACCGCATTAAGGAAGCCTAACATCGCGTTGCGAGAATTTGCGTGACGCGCTCGATCCTCGATGCTATCGCGTGGGCAAAAATTCAACTTTTTGATCGCGAAAGATCGCGGACATCGAGATCGAGCGCGAACGAGCGCGAACGAGCGTGATCGAGCGCGAACGAGTGCGGGGTCCTCGATCCGCGATCCACGATTGTCCGCGATGTATTCATTTAATGCACACTCCTTTCGAAGCTCTGACAAATTTCGTGGTAAAGGTGGACTGGGCAAAAATTATTAATATAACTATCGGTTTTGCTGGTGATCAAGTCTATGTTTTAGGCAATAACAAAAAATGTGTCCGTATTTATCCGTCAACTACAGGTAATGAATCATCAATCTAAACCCTCACATAGCCGAAATTTAAGAAAGTTTAGAAATATTGAGGGCTAAAAACCCTTAATATTAAGGCAAGTTTGAGGGCTAGGATAAGGGTCTAGTTGCTTACCCTATTGGAATGTGTACTAATAGTTGAATAGGTTCAAGGGACATTCTATAAAATCCACCCCGATAGAAAAAACATCAAAAGTAATTAATTTGAAAAAAATTAAAAACCTATATTTAACATATATTCCTCAGCTTATTAAACGTTTTTACAAGAAAACTAGATAAGACCCTTAATCTTTCAGTTCCTTATTTTGAGGTCTCTTTTTGCCATTTCGTAGTCTTGACCGTTTTATCATCATAACAGATTTTTATTTGCAATAGGTTTATTAGATAGTTGTGGCAATTATCAGCGTTTAGATTAAGACCCAAGAACAGTTTTTGGGTTGTTGGTTTTGATTGTTATTGTCTTAGTATGACATGTGTTCCTGTAATAGGTCTTGTTCCCAAGAGGCAAATTTAGGGAAATGAGAAGTAAAAAATATTTGATAGAAATCGGTTGAGCTGTGAGGAAGAGTGATAGTCTTTTGTTCTCGGGAATCTTACTTTCAATTGCCTTATGACCTCGAACACATCAGTCTCTAACCCAAGAGATCTTTCCTTTCATTTCAATTAATTGTCCGCGAGACAAGCACTTTTTTGTAGCTAAGAAACCAGTTTATAAGAAACCTAGTACTAAAGAACAATTTTATAAGAACACGAGCCTAAAATTAATCCTAATGGTAAGAACAAGCTAAAAACGAGCTAAAGCTGCCTATTTTTCCTCATTATTTATCAATATTTATAAGAATTATTAGAAGCAAATAGCAAAAGCAGACTTAAAAGGGATTAAGGGTATGAACATTTCTGACTAATGAAAGAGGAATATTTAAGAATAGCTTGCGTCAAGTTAAATTAACGTGTTCCGATAGAAAAGAGCCCTGGTACTCTAAGAATTAAACTAATATTGTTAAGAAACTTGAAAATCAGAAGCATTACTAAGCTAGTAATAGTACATCAGAAACCCAGTTTTGCCTGATTTATACTTGCCGAGACATTTTCAACATCTGTTCCTATTTTCGATGACTTATAAATACACATCGTGCATATCATCTTCTGGCAATCTTTTGTTATTATAAATATCAAAATATGGAACATTTAAGAAACTTTTAGTACTAGAATCTGTTAATAAACTGTCAAATTCTTTTTCCTCCTATGATCTTGTGAATGTTAACCAGTTTTTGGGGTTAATCTATAACAGACCTTAAACTTATTCATTCCCTTCGGAACTTAAAAGAAGTCGTTGGAAAACATTGACCACCAAGCTTCGCGATTAGATCGAGGGGTCCGCGATACAAAACAATAGCCCGCGTTCGCTCGCGAATGGTCGCGATCCGTCGCGAAAGGTCGCGTTTCATCACGATCGGTGTATCGCGGGGTCCGCGATAGAGGGCATCGGGGGGTATCGAGGATCGAGCGCGACTCGCAAAATACGCGATCCGCGATGTTAGGCTTCCTTAATGCGGTACTGTAGCTTTACAGCTGATGTGGACCTGCAGCTTGTGCCCCTTAAATTAATATTCTATATAAAATTTCCTTGGTACTCATTTACCAAACTCGGAAGGATGGACAGCTAAGTTAGCTGAGGCTTGTAGTTCATGACTGTTCGTGGATTTGAACTCACAAAGATTACCCTTCAAGGATCAGAAATCCAGCCCCTTAACAACTAGGCTAAACCACTGCCGATTCTACAAAAGTTAGTGCCCTTACCCCTACACACCTGCTGAAATCATTGTCAATTGAAAGCTTCCATTCTTAAAGAAAAATACTCTATCACCTCCCTAATTGAAGGATCAGTTATTGAAATGGATCAATATCGACACACAGTTTGCACTCAGATTTGAATAATTTCATTTCAAAATGCACAATGATTGTTGAACTATCAATTGCGCATGTGCAAAGTCATAGGAGCTGTACTGTCCCTAGCAGCAAGTACTCATACCGTAGACCAAGGTTTGGTTACATTTTAACGTATATAGTCATGACTAGAAAAGGGTGCATTTTTGAAAATTAGAGACCATATTTATACCGAAATCGTGAAAAAGGATAGCCATATTCATACCCAAAATTACAGAAAAGTACATCCATTGGGTGGCACGTCCTCAGTACCCAAAATATACCAAACTCCCCCTTGGGAGTGTACAGTAAAGGCTGTGAGTAAGAAACCACTTTCCACGGCTTGGTAAAATAATTTCTTAGATCATTTGGTACTTACTAAAAGCCCAAACAAATCCCAAAGCATGTTGAAAATTTGGATTAATATTTCATTTTGATCCATTTTTATTTAAACCAAGAGATTGATTGTTGATTTAAACATGGAATGTTTAACATTTTGAGGATGAAAACACTGCCCCTATGTCTATTAAATCCCCTTTTCTTACATACACGGGGGGTCTTACTCATATTAGGCCCATTCCATTATTATCATATACGAAAATAAATATATTTATTCTACCTTTAGTGCCACCGAGAACAAAGAAGATTACAATTGATGAAAAAGTGGCAAAGGCGAACAGCGAAATCTGCTTCCTCGACATCGATTCCAGCAAAACACCCACCATCTTGCTTTGTTATACTTTTTCTGCTAAATCTATATGGGCCTAAATCTTATAGCCACACTACAGCAGCAAAGTATGAGTCGACAAGATACGAAAATGGCTTGAAAGTCACCACAAATTGTATCTTTGTTGTATTTGTTTGGCCTCTACTTTCAACCAGCTATGAACGTTGCCTTGAGACTGGAAGCATCGATAAATGCAAATGGCAGACCTGTCATCATCTTCCAGATAAACTTTTTGAGCTTCTCCGTAAAGATGAGAAGGGCCGACAAGGAGCCCGCGCTTGAGAATAACAATCGATATTATCATAATTGGTGAAATTCCGGAAACCTTTCAAATACTCTGAATTGATTGGCAAACAAGAGGAAAAGGCGGTGAATTTGTCATACAATTGTCAAGCCGAACCGAAATGTATAAATGAAACAAAACACGTGTGCAGTCATATAGGCTTTTTTACGATGAGTGGACCAGGGAGAGGGGGGCGGAGAGTACTTTTTCTATTTTTTGTACTATCGTAAATCCTCGAAAAAGCCCCGGGAGCTTATTTGCAAATATGAATTTTTGGCGGGCTTTTTCGAGGGGGGGGGGGGGGGGGGCTAAACGGAAGTTTGTCATTTTCTTCAAATGTTGATATAAAAAATGATAAAATTTTCTTTATCAACTATGTTTATTACGTATGTGGCAATAGTTTAGTGTGTCCAGTACTGTGGAGGGGAGGGAGGTATCATCAGTGCTTGGAAGAGTTTTTTTATATGTAGTTTAGTTGATTTCAAAAATTCAATCTCACTTGATTTAGATTAGTTATCTTTGAAGGAATTGTTTATATTGTTAACTATATTTTGAATATCGAATCAAGATAAAAAATTACCATAAAAATAGCAAAAAGGATAACATCAGCACTGCAGTCAAGGTTAAAATGAAGCATATCCTTCTTCCGGGGGGGGGGGGGTAGACCCTATCCTTCAGCCCAAACATTTTTTCCAGGACATCAAAATGAAACAATGTCTGAAGCACGTTAAAATATATCTTTCTTGCTTTGACAACTATGCAAATCACAGATGCCTTTTCAGTGAGACAAGGAAGAGAATCGCGATAAAGAAGTAAGGCATGTTTGTGAAAAATGAGAGATATTTAATTGCGAAAAGATTTAATGACGAAATACTGGAGTTGAGTTTGTGAATACTGACATCAAGCAATGTAAAATGCCTACGAGTTTCATATTTACATAATAATGGGAGAAAATTGTATAAAATGCGATTAAATTACGATGGGTACTGATCAAAATTCTTCTTATTTGCTTTTATCGAGGGTTCTGAAGGGGGCTACTGATCCCAATCCCAAGCACTGAAATGATAAAAAATCCCAGTCCCCATGCGGAAAATAGATTAATTCCCAATAGTAACGTGTTTAACAATCCCAATTTACTTTTTCCTTCCCAAGTTCTAGTCCCAAGAAGTCCCATTTTCCTGTTAACAAACAAGTAAATCCCAGTTCCCAATTTACCCCTTCCTTTCTCTCTGGCATAACTGTATGGCATGGCATTACATAAACCATGGCATAAATTCAATGGTCATGATAAACCATCACGGGTGATTATTAACTACAGTAGTGATAACTAGCGTGTGGCTTGCATTTAGATGTTGCTCCGTTTGCATTAAATTGCGGAAGTGTATTGAAAGGGTACCATCCTCCCCTGCAATGTAGGGGCGAGTTACAGCAGGGGGCAGCTTAAGGTACAGGATATCTGATCAGTTCTTTTGTTCTAAAGAAAACAATACACATGTCGTTCTTGCGGATATGACTTCTATGCCAAGAATAATTTTTTCAAACCTCCATTTTCAGGGAATTAAACAACCTAAGAAGTGACTTTGAAAGCATTTTTGGGTCACTTAAATCATAGTTTATAGAAACAGATGGTTCAGTAATTCATTACTGTATATTTTTGTGCATGTTTTTCAAAATTTAGAGTGCACAGTCTTTTTTGGCCAACAAGGTCATGGTTGAGAGAATAGACCAAAACAGTTCTTTTAGTTCCCTATCCAGAAATATTCGTTATTTAGTTAGAAAAAATGTTATAATATTCAGCATCATATTTATTTGGCAATATTTACAAGTAGAAGTCTAACAGTAAAGAGAGAGGATAAGACATACGTTGTGCACGTTCAAGTACTGCTCAACATCAACTGTAAAACAAAGACGTACAACAAAAGGTTTCCTAACCATCTATTTCTATAAAATATGATTGAACTCAGATGAGAGAATGGACTTTCTACATACTGTGAGGTTAAACTATTTTTTAAGCGTTTTACTCTTCGAGCCGAAGTGCTATAAAATTTCTTTTTACAAATGGTAATATCATAGGGGTATAACTAGGGTATTACAATTATTATTTCAAATGAAGTACCTGGACAAATTACTAGGATGACAAAACAGTAATTGTGATCAGACCTTTGCTTTTCTTCAAAATGTTCACCGCGGTATCGTGCGTGACTCCTTCCAAACTTGTGCCGTTAACCGCGGTTATCTGATCACCCCGTTTGAGTCGGCCATCTTTCGCAGCTGCCCCTTTGAGGAAGACGGTCTTCACGTAAATTGGCAGGTCACCGTGGGGGCTGCCGAATCCGCCAACGATGCTGAAGCCAAGACCTTCACTACCTCGCTCCAGTGTAATGTCTTTCACGTTGGACCTAGAGATGAAATTTGAATGTTGTAAGCAAAATTTATTTGATTTAAGATACGATACGAATACGAAAGAGTTAAAGAAGCTACTCAAAAACACGGACATTCTGGTCTGTCGTTTGAGAAAGTTGTAATGTGGGATTTTCTTACAGGAATATGTCTTTGTGAATTTGCAGTTTTTCACAGAAAGATAAATACGAAAAGCTGAGAGCTGTGTCTTCCGATAGGTTGGAAGTTGGCTTTCAAGGTCCTAGTGATAAAACTGACATTGCCAAAAAGCAGCACACCAAACCAGTCGACACCAGTCAGAACCAGTCATCATCATCCAGACCCCAATGAACTAAGAACAGGATCATCTAGGAGTGGTTTATAATATTTAATCTAATGAATATTCACTGCACAAGTAAAAGAGTTAGAGGCTGCCCAGGTAGCGAATAATATGCAGCAGTGAGATTAGGCAACTCGCTAGACATAGGGGATGGTAGAGAAAAGAAGCTGAAAAAGTATCAATGCCTATAGGCTTGAATCATGTTTTGTTTTCATTTTAAATCTAGTTTTTTGCATAATGAGACATTCACCACTGCACATATTCTAATTCAACACTGCACCATTCCGAATCATTACTGCTCAAATTTAGTCATCACTCCACTCTAGATTATTGCCTTTACGAATCCGTCCACCTTCAATCTTGAGCTCTCAATCAGCGTCCCTGCTCTATTTTGAAAAAGCTGGAAATGATAAAGGCCGCGCAAAGGTCGTTGCAAAACATACGTGTGTAGGGTTCAAGAGCGGACAAGGATGGGTCATATAATAATTTAATTCAACCAACCTTGAAAATTCTCGACGAATACGCCTATCTTATGAGGCCTCACAGGCCTAAACCTCTGCTCCCCAATAAAATGCTTCCCCCTTACCACTAACGAGGATGTTTTGAGACCTTTAGGATCTTTTTCGCAGAGATTCAACGTCTCGTGCCTGTCCACAGCAAGTTTTTCGAAATTTTCAATTAAACTGAATTACCACGCAACAAGCAAACTACCAAACCGTAGAAATACAGTGACAATTGATTTGAATAAGCTTACCTGAGTGATGCATGGTGCTCCGGCGATGTGGCGTCTGCGTATTGCGGAGGGTACCGATTGTCAATCTCGCTCGATTGCAGGCTTAGCTGCGACATCCTGCTTGCAGCAGTCGTGCTGGACAGTAGTGGTTGAGAGATGGGCAGAGTGCCTTTGGAGCTGTCGTTGTCGAAGCTTCTGTTGTTGGCTTCTGAAATCGGCTGCTTCTCCACGTTAGGCGTAAGGACGTGTAAGGTCACGGGACCGTTGAGCTGTCGAAGTAAATTCAGTACTGCTGCATGCGACAGTTGGTCGGTCGGCTGACCATTCATTTGTAGAATCCTGTCCCCTATCTGCATATGGAGAGAATACAACTGTTAAAACCTTAAAGTTGCGAATATCATACGTATATTCAAATATATACTTATCTCCTACTACTCAATCACCACAAATGAAGGGAGATTGGTGAACTGCACAAGAAGCAGGATTTGAAAAATCAATCAAAGCCCCCGGTGGCACAGTGCAATCCAGAGGTCGTGGGTTCAAGCGGTTTCTTTATTGCCAAGACTCAAAAAGATTTGTTTGAGAGAAGACTGTGGTTTTTAATTATCATCAACTAATATCTTTTGACCTTTCATCGATTTATTCAATGCACCCGAAAAGCTTTAAAACCTGATTTTTCATCATCAATTGCGTGAAACAATATCACGAGAACTTATTTCATTGTAGGCTTAAATTCTTCTCTAAAGAAAACGACAACACAGTGTATAGGAAATTTAATATAACAACGGAACCTTGCCATTAAAAGGCCTTAAGTAACTTTCATTGGATGATCATGCATTTTCAGAAGGGACCCATTGGGGGTACTAATTTAGCTTGAGGATATGGGGGGCTTGGGTTACTTTATTCGGTGCTTTATTCTGCAAGTACTTTTTTGGGTGTATAGAGTCGCAGTGGAATCCATTTTTTGGATCAGTCGATCCTGTTATAACTTTTTCGCATTCATGAAATTTATCTTTAGGTGTCTCGAAATACAATTTTACACTACAGTTTGAACTATACTGAACAGTGATTCATGAATAAGACAGTAAAATTGATATCATTTAATATAGCAGTTTTCGATGTAGGCATATTATCTTTTTTCATTTGCAAAGCAAGCAACATTATTTTTGGGTCTGTTTCTTGCTTGAAACTATTGTTTTTAGGTTTATGGTTACATCCTCCCTGAGCACCTTTAACCTAAAGATATGAGTACCCCTCCACTGGGAGACAGGAATTTATGATGCAAAGAGAGTCGACGTTTACCTTCAGTCTTGCTCTGCCTGCTGCTGATCCAGGTTGGATGTACGATATGGTAACTGGTGTGTCCCCCGAAGAACTATTCAGCCCCCCGGTGATACCTAATCCCAGTATGTCATCTGGTCCCTAGCAAAAGAAACAAATAATTATCGAATCTTTATCATAATTATGATTATAATCAAAATTGAACAATAAGTGACAGGCTCTTACCGAACTGAAATAAAACTACACCATTCTTTCAGTGGTATGTCCTGACAGTTCCTCAGAATGAGACTTACAAGACCCCTGACGATATTTAACCGAACTATAGTGAGTTATTGGTATATAATAATAATCATTATTATTATTGTTAATATTCATTTATTCAAAGTTGGCGTTGGATATAGCGTGGATATACAAGTACTTGGGGAATATCATCAGTACTGTAGAGGTTATCAAGTTTTGTCGAGGGAAACCACAAGCACTATGAGTATTAGCCTCCCACAGTACTGAACACCCTCAAATGTACTGATGGTATCCGCCACAATACTGATTATATTCTCCATAGTACTGAGCATCCTCCCCAGTACTGCGTACAGCAAATAGTTAAATAATAACAAAATCATTGCAAAATTTATCTACAATCGCTGTAACATGTGCGAATTGTTATAATTCTTGACAACTATTTTTTGACAATACCTCACTTCGAAAGATTCTAATAAAAAGCCTGTATTGAGATTTAGAATACATTCTCCATGCAGCGAGAAAGAAATAGGACAATGGGTATAATAGCCAGGATACCACAGATACCCAGTTAATAACTTGAAATCCCGTTCAAGATGTTTATCTGTTACAGCTTAAACTCACCTTATAAATCTCCACTATTCTCACACCGGGCTCTATATCTGCAGAAAAACAATCAGAAAAGATGAGTTTCATTCGTTTTCAAAATTTGATTCAGATACAGGCTTTTTTACAAGAAGCCTTGCTCTAGTTCTTCAGTCATCTAACTTGAAATATTACCCCAAGTCATTATCAGATTTCATGGATACAGGTTATATGTGAAATCTTAACATTTTTCTTGTATCAGGAGTCATCTACCTTGAAATATTACCCAAAATCATTATCAGATTTCATGAATACAGGTTATATGTGAAATCTTAATATTTTTCTTGTATCAGGAGTCACCTACCTTGAAATATTACCTCAAATGAGGCTTTATCTCAAAATTAGCTCGAATTAGTAGTCATCTACTTTGATATTACCTTATATAATTATCATGTTATTATATTAGATTATTGTGTGAATGAAATGGCCTAGCTTTCTCGTAGCCCCAGTCGCACAATGGCAGCGCTCTAGAGTACAAATCTAGAGGTCATGGGTTCGAGTCCTACTCGGGTCATTTTCATTCTCACAAATTATCTCGATTAATTATTAGCATCCATGAATTGAGGATGTAGGGCGATCTAAAAAAGTTTTCTCGAATTAAGAGTTCCACCTTAAGCTTTCAGTTGACGCAATATAAGAAATACGACCTACCCGACTGAGTTGCTGGTTTATTCATGTCTTCATTGAGGGATTTTCTCAACGACGAGGCTCGAGAAATGGATCGAAGCCTTGCAATCTTCAGACTTACATGCCCTGACAAACCCTACAAAAAGCAAACCAATGATTTCAATCAGACAATCGCAATTGTAATTCGATGGTTACGGCCGAGACTTGTCACTGGCAAATTGTGATTGTGGTTTATGGTCCTCTGTCAGCAGGGGGTGAGGAAATCTTGATTACGTGGATGCAATTTTCTCTATAATCAGCTACGTCACTACATATATCAGGGACTTTTATGGTTTTTTCACTGTTTGGGAAAAAACGAAAAGGGGTACCCAAATGTTTTGTGCAACCATTGAAGGCGAATTCGCAGCTAATGTCTCAGATTCAATGATATAACTGAATATGCCATTTGATATACTTGCAATAACAGCAAAAGCTAAATGAAATTAGTCCTGCGTCTTGATGAATATAAAACTTAGGAAATTTCAAGCCTTTTCAAAATGTAGTGGGATGATTGGTTTTTCAGTAAAGAGAATAGATTTTATAAAGAAAAAATAGAATGGGTCCCATTTCGACTTAAACTCCTGGGGCAAAAGTGTCATTTCTGACTCCTGAGGCAAGCAAGAGGACTAACTGGGCAGTTGGCCTATCAGTCAGTAACCTTAACAACTGATGCGTGCGTGTACTGCTGTCCCTTGCGAATCATTTGGTCATGCTTTTCCTTGCCTCTTACAGGCGCATTCAAATGAGAGAAGTTCGATTCTTGTTCAAATAATTTTTATCAAAGTTGACTGCAATCATTTGTCAAAAGTGACACGAAAACTAAACTTCGAGTCACTTTTCGAATCCTTCGAGTTTCAAATCAAAGGCTTTGGTTCAGGATAATAAGACTTTGTTTGGCGGAAATCGTAACAATCAGGGAGGCCTTCAGAGTGACATAACCAAAGTAGCCACAAGAAAAACACTTTTTACCTTCAAAATCTTGGCAGCAAATTCTTGTGTACAAGACGTGAGATCTTGATCGTTCACGGTTACGATCTGATCACCTTGCATTATCTTACCAGATAAAGCAGCCACGCTCCCTTTTACCTGAAACATGAGCAAAAACATGATGGTGAAAAACTATCATCTCTATTCTATTACATCATTTGTCTTAGCAGCACACATCTTATAAGAAGAATGACGGTGAAAAATCGTCATCGCTTTCCAATCAAATCATGTATTTGCAGTACAAACTTCATAAAAGAGTGATGGTGAAAAATTATCATTGCTCTCATATCAAATCACTTGTCTATATACTACACATTTTATGGGAAAAACTATGGTGAAAAGTTATCATCCATCTCCTATCAAAACAGCTGTCTTTGCGGCACACACTTAATAAGAAAAATGATGGTGAAAAATTATCATGGCTGTCTTATCAAATCTTTGCAGCGAACCTTTTTTGAGAAAAATGATGGTGAAAAATTATCATGGCTCTCTTAACAAATCTTTGCAGCAAACCTTTTTTGAGAAAAATTATAGTAAAATTATCATCGCTCTCCTATCCAATAATTTGTCTGGGCAGCACATATTTTATAAGAAAAATGACGGTGAAAAATTATCATGGCTCTCTAATCAAATCTTTGCAGCAAACCTTTTTTGAGAAAAATGATGGTGAAAACGTATCATGGCTCTCCTATAAATCACTTGTCTTGGTAGCAGACATTTTCTAAGAAAAGTATGGTGAAAAATCATAATCGTTCTCCTATCAAATCACTTGCCTTTGCAGCACATATTTTATAAGAAAAATGATGGTCTTCAATATCACTTACCACATCAGAGATGAATACACCTGTGTCATTTCTATAAAAAGAGAAGGATGGGGAATTATGGTTAATACATTTAATTCATTTGCAATTCGAGAGAATAGAAGAAATAAGATTCAGGACGTGTAGCCCCAAATAGCCCTGGAATACGAAGGACTCATCCTTAATAATTGAATTCTTATCAATTAAAAATAAATTTTTGGCTTTCTTGAATGATGTATTCTGTTTTGTAATGAAAGGAAAAATATAAAACATGCTGACTGCGTTTGGTACTTTGTAGATATATGATAAACCGATAGAATAAAACAGTTTAGTACCAAAATAGTATAGATTAGATTTCACGGCATTTCCGAAATATACCCGTTTTCAAGTTAATTAATAACGAGTATAATCCCGAATCGTCGAGAAATTTTATCTATACTATTTCGGTACTAAATCTAATGTTGGTTTCCATCCGTATGGTTCTTACAAACACGGATTTCACTGTTTATGGAATGCTAAATAAACATGAGAAGCAGCAGAATTAACCTCAATAAACAAACAAAACAAAAATGAAATTAAAATATTTATAAAAAGCATTTACTTTCGTCCGACTATGCTGAGACCCAGACCCCTCCCGACCGGCTTATCCAGTTCCACTGTGACGTATTCGTAAGAATCTGCAAAAGTAAAGGTTGAACTTTAATCAACAAAAGTCGAAATCCATTCCATAACACAGTTATGAAATAATTGGTTTGACTTACAGCATCAGCTTTAACATTTTATCAAGATTTTTATGTAAAATAAAGCTAATAAGCCATGAAAAATGTATAATACTGAGGAACTTACGTTTAGTATAGATTTCCACGGCTTTAAAGCATTATTTTACATATAAATCATTTTAATAACACAAAAGAAAATTCACAAGACTACAAAAGATAAGGAAGCCTCTCAAGCAAATGATTTCGAACCAAGCATGATGTCCTGGAAAATACGACATTGATGACTCCAGAGAATATCGTGAACTTTGAAGGAAAGTAAACCAGTGGTCGTAGGTTCGAGCTGTAAATTTTGCTGGGGAAATTATCGAATTTTGATATGTTATTTTCCAGCTAGACACTTCCTCAACCCAAAATATCAATCACAACGAAGTGAAATATTAGACGGGTCATGTAGATGCTATCGGCTCTTCAGCAGTTGCCCCCGTGCCCCTCTTAGGTGGGAATGCATGGAAAGCAAAAACGAAACGAATTCTTTAGTACCATCATCAGAATATTGGGAGTTATCTCTCAACACAAGCAGCTCCAGGATTTCGTCGGTGTTCTTCAATGCCGCAATGGCTTCACTATGGAACGCGTCCTCCAAACTCACATCGTTCACCTTGAAGAAGAATTTCAAATGAATTATCTCTATCGAATGGTTAGATCACTCAACCCTTGTTCCAAGGGTCGTGAATCCAAAAACAACTTTCTCGTTTCGTGTGTGGAGAGAATTTTCCAGCTCTCTGTGACTGCAGGCACGAGGTGTGTGTGGTCACATCGAGAAAAAGGACTAGGGTCCTACTTTTCGATTATAGTTAGCCTGTTCAGTGGGCCCGTGCAATATGTTCATAAACCAATACCTTGTGAACATAGTAAGGGTACTTGCCTATCAATGCACTGCGTTGATAATTCTACCTATTCAGTGGGCCCTTTGCACTATGTGCATAAACCAATACCTTACGAAGATAGTAAGAATATTTGCCTATCAACTATCAATTTACTTCTTCAATCAGCGTACATATTTAGTGGGCCCTTTGCACTATGAGCATAAACCAATAAACCCATAACCTCATGAAGATAGTAAGGGTATTCACCAATCGACCATCAATGCACTGCTTTGATTAGACCACCTATTCAGTAGGCCCTTCGCACTATGTGCATAAACAAATAACCTCATGAAGATAGTAAGGGTATTTGCCAATTAACTTTCAATGCACTGCGTTGATTAGCCTATTCATTTAGTGGGCCCTTTGCCCTATGTGCCTAAACCACTGATCTCAAAATTAAGACTGGATCGAGCATTCTTTGGTTTCTGGAGCCAAATATTTGAAGCCAGTTTCTTCGGCTTGTATTTGGCCTCCCAATATGGCGGCCAAAGAAATCATATTGATTTGATTCTTTGTTAAACAAAAGCTGCACGAATATTCAGTCTCGTGCTGGTCATTCATAACATTCTAGCAACTATCAAAGAAAAAGCACTCTGCAGTGTAATCTCAATGTATTGAATTGGGCCTCCCAACATGGCCACCAATCGACTTCATTTCAGAATGAGAAATGCTCGATCCAGTCTTTACTTTAAGATCAGTGGCATAAACCAATAACTTCGTGAAAATTGTAAGGGTATTCACCTATGGACTATCAATATACTTCTTCGATTAACTTATCTATTCAGTGGGCCCTTTGCACAATGTGCATAAACCAACCGTATGAAGATAGTAAAGGTATTTACATATTAACTATCAATATACTTCTTCGATTAGCCTCCCTATTCAGTGGACCCTTTGCACTAGGGCATAAACCAATAAACCAATACCTGATGAAGATAGTAAGCGTGTGAATTATATATTGCACATGGGTAATCCTAAGCTCTACACACCAACCTTTAAGAGTTGATCACCAGCAATTAGGCGTCCATCTTCAAAGGCAGCACCGTCGTCATAAACTTCGTGAACAACAATCGCACCCTACAAGAAAAGAAATCATATTTCAGCAATTTTTGGTTTGCATTCAATGTTTCGATATCTTTCCGATTTTTGCAGCCATCCTGAAGTTCTGTGCCGATCGAAGACTGTTATTATTTGTTTGCAGCACTTTCTATTTAATAAACCTAAAAATGGCTTGAATCAACAAAATATCGGCCTTCCTAGGAGATTGACCTAGCTAGCTGATATGAAGACCTTTCCACGTTTTAGGGTGATTCTACCTGACATGTAACGCGAACCAGGGAGGATGAATAACTCTACGAGCAGGTCAGGGCTCTACCCCTAGGATGACCCTTCGTTACATGTAGATGAAACCAGTAAAAACAAAGGATGCGAAGGAGCCTACTTGTGGGGTGACCCTCTTGAAGAGTGATCCTAAAAGCATGTGGCCGGCCCTACCCCTAGAGTGACCCCACCTGACATTTAAAGTAAACCAGTGAGAAAACAAAGGATGCGGCCGACCCTACTTGTGGGGTCATCCTCTTTACAGAGTGGCCCTACCAGCATGTTAACAGGCCCTGAAACTCACCAGCAGTGTATCTGAGCCTCCAACAATACTGAGTCCCAATCCACTAGAGCCTTTCCTTATCTTGATTTCTGTTCGCTCTCCTGGTTGAATGGGACGGGTAAATGCTTCATCGATAGCCTCCTCTAGAATAACCTCGTCTTGAGCTTGAACGATTGGGATAGCCTCGTTTTGTGCCTCGATAGTTGGGATCATCTCCTCTGGAGGCTCAGGTGTCATTTGTCTCTCTGCCTCGTTTAGATGAGGAGTGATGATTTGGAGTTCTTCATCTTCTTCTTCCTCAGAAACTGAAATATGATACATAAGAAGCTGAAATAATTGATATTTTTGATGAAAAATATAAATATTAAGACTATTTACTTCTGAAATATGAAATAATGTTGACTTCTATTATAAAAGATGAAATAATCTATAATAGGAAATTTTAAAATATTTCGTATCCAAATATATAATGATAACGAAATTTCGTAATGAAATGTGAAATATTGACAAAACAAAAGGGGCCTCCAAATCTCCAGAGCATCAAAACAGACAATATCTAGTGTTGACTTAGTCTTTGGAAACAATCATAGTTTACAGAACTTTTAATAAGCACCATTTCCAACAACACCGAAACTAGACAAAAATATTGAATTAACTCACTGATTTCGATTTGACTCCTGGGTGTGGTGGTAGCTGAACCCTCACTTTCCTCTGTATCTTGTCCGTCGTCTATCGGAATTTCTATTTCTCTGGCTAGCAGCAGCGTTACCGACTTCTCAGCAGTTTTGATGATGCTCACAGCCTAACAATGAACGAATAAATATTTCAAATATATGATAGTAAGTACCATTGAAAATTTAATTAAGATGTTGATAAAACAGCTTTCCGCCTTAACCTGTTATCAAGAGCGATAGTGAATAGATAACTGCATAATAACACCAGGAGTCATAAGTATATACGAATTTAAGGGGATGGAGTGTCTTAACGACACGGTAAAATTGCATGTGGATTTGTAAAATATGTCTACACAAGTCGTGCGTTATTTGTCACGCTCTGCATTTCTTTAAATTTTGAATTACTTCTGATATTCATGGACAAAATAACCCAATAATATGTATAGATGGGATACCCGGTGTTTTGGTCATTATATTCATATGCCTTTTGCTTTCTGAAACTTTCTGGATGATCTAGTTTAAAATTAGCATATTTGGTTCAAGAGGTGGCTTACAAACCACATAAAATATCCTTATGTCACCTGTTTTGCTCTTTTCACAATTTTTTCTTCAGAATTATTAAATATCTCTTAGCGTATTGATCGCCTTGTTAAATATTGTTAGCAAGGTGATATTTCAGAAACTCAAAAAGTTATTCATGAAAAAGCACTTTTTACTTTTTAGATCCAATGAAATTTCATACTATTTTCGAAAATGATGTTGTGTGAAAAACTGGTGACATTGCTTTCCAAAAAATTTCCAACTTTCATAAAATAGATTGCCTAGAGACAATCAAAACATATACAATTTTTGAGAATTCGTTTACACATTTTGCTACACAGTAGTGATGGAGGTAAGAACACAAATAGCTACAGTCATACCTCGGATTGGCCAAGTCCAAACAGCGATTGTTTATTGACTGCCAAAAGTTGATCTCCAACATGCAATCTGCTATCCTTTAAGAAGTAAAATGATAATACTAATTCGTTTGTCGTACCTTGGCTCAATCACCACAACAACGATGACTCTACAATGATGAGATAAAACACGACTAGCTATCACAACATCAGTAATGAGTAAAAGGCCTGTTGTGCTAAAAATCAAGAAACTGAGCTCTTAATTAAAAGACCGATTGCTCCAGTCGTTAGTATAGAAAACAAAATTCTGAGATGAACAGAGTTCCATCGGCATGACTTTAGAAAGTTTTTTTATTTCCAGGGCTCAGGGGATCTTAGGCAATCTAAGTGAAATGCATAAGCTAAACCACTATGTAGGAAAAATAGAAAGGCGTCTATAGAGAAAATCTTAACCCCTAATTGCTTTAATATTATAAAACGGTGCTACCCTTTGGGCTATTAACTCCACGATAAAAGGCGCTATTGAATCAAACACAGATTACACCTTCATGCCATAAATATCAAATGGCCGAAAAATATCTAACGAAGCACTTAATAATATCACAACACAAATAAATGGAGTAAGAATATAGATAATAGAAGACACTCCTGGTATGGTCGGATGATACGGAACCTAGAAGGTACATCTGTCAAGAAATCCCAGGGAGCAGCAGATGTCTCAGTGAAACAAATACGAGAATAGCCTCATACAACTTTTCTATGATCTGTGAGGTTCAAACTAAAAACGGGAATTTTTGGATGTGTGAAGGAAATTAAGCCTCAGTGGAACCCGTGACGAGACGATGATGATAATGGGATCTCTAGGAAAATATTGATAGAATTGTACCTTAAAAGCAGCACCACCTTCCGTTATATTTTTGATGAATATTCCCTGCTCGCCATCTTGTGCACGACTTCCTTCTCCAATTGCGAATCCGAGGCCAGTTGGTCCCTTCAAAGTGAAATACGGGAAAAAATTAAAAAAAAAGTCAACTGTTTTTTCTTCATACAAAAACAAAATTTTAATTACCTATTCTATCCATAGATATGAAATATGAAGTGTATTGTTTATTGTAAAAGTATAAAATACATAACCATGTCACTTTTTAGACCACCCATCTTGGAGCAAATCTGTTAAAATATCCCTAATATAGGAGAAAATCTTAGGCTAATGCCAAAATTAGAGGCTCTCGTACATTTATTTGTACATCTCCTGATGAGTGGAAATAGATCTGTCGAGAAGGAGAGTTCAGTCTTGTGAGTGTTGCCTTCTTGGTGTATTATACTGTTCTACTTTCTTTACTGGATCAAGCACGGTCTCGGCAGACCGAAATACAGACTTTGAAGTACTTATATGCGTGTTTCTACTGTATTAAAAAAGCAAGATACCTTTTCCAGAGTAATGACTTCTTCTCTTCTAACAGTTTTCATTCTCACGAGTTGGGGTTTCGGTGGCGGTGGCTGCATGATTTGCAACATATCAGTCGAGTCCCTCTTGTTCAATTGTTCCTGAAAACCAAGGTTTATAAATAGCATCGTAATAATTATGATTAATGATGATAATAATGAAATGAAGACCAGTAACTCCACAGAGTGGCTCTTGACCTGGCCGCTAAAACTGAAATTACAGGTTTTGAAATCAGAAATAATGAAAATGTTTAAAATTAAGAAAAATGTTAAAATCATTGATATTCAAACTAAAAGTCTCTCCGCTGCTGCTATTCTTAAGATGTTGCGCCTTTGTGATAAAAATTGCAGGGTCGATTTGTTTTTTCTAATTTCTGTGGCCAGTTCTACTGTATCGTTCCTGAAAATATTCGAAGTGCTTATTGACGTCGCGATAAGTGGTGCAGAATTTGACCAAAAGTTTCCGTGCATCGATGGAATCAGTCAATCAAAAATTGTGAATCCTCTTCAGTACAAATAGTAATAGTAATCATTTCTAGTACCCGTGACAAAAGACGTCATCAATTTCAGAAATGGGTAGCCAACATTCTTCATTGAATTTTTGCGCCTAGTCCACGCATAGTGCTGCATAATGCTTACTTGGAGCCGAGATGTTAGTAAATCCCAGAGAGGGGGGAATGTTAGTAAATCCCAGGGAGGGGGAATGACCTTCCGCTGGATGGTGATGTTCCACTAATATTGTATAAGCATGCCAACTTCTAAATACCGATATTTTGAATACGATACCTAACATTATCAATGAAACGGTGCAGAGATAGACCAGTTTACGCTGATATTTCATATTTAGGTCAAACATTTTCTCAGCATGAAATTTCGTGCACACGGTCTTCAAGAATCAAGACGCATGCACCGTAAGGTACACAGAATATCATTAAGCAGAAAAAGCACGAATGTCCTCCATCCCATTTCAACATTTTAAGACAAACAAATCACTATTTTCTTCTCACAGCAATATATTTTTTCATGAACAAAGACGATTTAAGAATAACTCAGAACGAAATCGAAGGAATATATGAATGACCCAGAATGCGTTTTACTACTTCTTATAAAGAACAGCAGTTCTAACTGCATATGACGTAGTTTCCTCTTTGCTACATTCATTCAGGCAACCACCGTTGTTAAAATAATCGCAAAACATACGATTATGTGGCTGGCAACAAAACGTTCATGCTGTATATAGGTAAGTATCCACCATTTCTCTCTTGGAAACCATCTCTCCAGTGAGTTTCACACCCACGCATGTCTTAGTTTGGATTAATACTCTACCGGGGTAAGGTATCAGGAATTGGGCGGCAAATGCATCAGCCCTAAATTCTGCCTGATCAATATGACCTGTATGGGCGGTGATTGAAACAGGGAAAATATTTCCGGCCAATGCACCTTGTCCCACGGAGGAAGAACCACCGCGAGAAAAGCAGAGAAGGATACTGAAAAGAAAGAGTGAAAAGGGAGGAGGGTGGGAACTCAAGAAATTCGAACGCCGTAAAGTCGAGCCTATGTTTTCTGAGTTTATGATCAATATGAAACCGCAATGCACACCATGCCATATCATGTCATATGGCACAGCATGGCACAGCATGATACCTGACAGGACAAAGCCTAGAAGAACACCTTCCCCCGGAAGTATTAACTGCTCTTAACCTCTGCGCGCCTAACAGATATGTATCACGCATGGTGATTGAAAGAAGATAACGCCTGGATCAATTTGAGTTTCTCTAAAACAGTCAATCATGGGAAACTAAATTTTAAAAACCATAACTGGGTGAACATCTTCTAGTGCATTTCTTGGCGTCCTGTTTGATCTAACCGCAAACGTTTTCTTCCAACTTGAAACTGTACTCTATGAGTTAGTAATGAAAACTTCTTGGGGCAGGGAGTTTTCATAGCTCTTCGTATAGAGATCTATGAAAAACTTACTGGAACATTTACTAAACTGTTCGCATGGATGAAAGTCTTCTAATACACCTCTTAGCATCCTGTTTGATACTAATCAAGGCCCTCTCAAAAGTTCTATGCATGAAAACTTAATAGGACGTTTTTGGACTTGATAATATCTAACAGTGGGGGGTAATTGGCCTTATCTTGGATAGGAACTTGCCACCTAAGAAGCAAAATGTGCACCCATATTTATACCAAATTCTCAAAAATTTATACCCAAAGAACAACCAAACAAATATCAACACAAAGCCCGTTTCTATTTGGCTCCATTTTAAATCCAAATTTCCTCTTTTAGGGAGTAATATAGAAACTGAAAGACACCAAATGGGGTGATAAGGAAACTAGGAAAATACAGAAACAGGGTAATGATATAGAAACCGAGAGACACAAAAATGGGGTGGTACAGAAACTGGAAGGCTCAAAAACGGGGTGATAAGGAACCTTAAAGACCCCAAAAAAGAGTAATATAGCAACCGAACGACACAAAGCGGGATGATAGGGTAACTTGGAAACACGGGAACGGGGTAACGTAGTAAAGATAAAAACCTGTAAAGCAGCAAGAGATGTGAAGTGTGAAGGATCATCTGGTCTGCCAATGATCAGTTTTGCCGTGCCTTCTGCCTTCCTCAATATTGCAGAAGCATCCTGATGGGTCAACCCTCTTACTTGCACATTGTTAACCTGCCAAGAAGAATCATCATTAAAACAACAAGAGATGGCTAACGCCTGTTTTCGAATATCGACTACTGCCGCTACTACCCACAATGGTTCCACCACAGGCAGAGCCCACTCAGCAAAGCGAAAGCGCGTCGAGGCTATCAGTAACAGCAACAGTAGAAGAAAGACAGAGAAAGAGTTGATGTCTTGTTAATTCAAATCACAGTGACTCAATAAAATTTCATTCATAGCATACGATCCTAATACAAGGTAGTGAAATATTGTATACTAACCGACCTAAAGCAATGCTTACTATACTTGGGCCATTAAATTAGAAATAAAAATGAATATAACTGTACAAGAATGCAAAACGTTGACAATGAATAGACGAAGAAGTAACATAATTCGTAAGTGACAACCCCACATCTAAGGCCATGGTACTCATACAAACTGGAAGCAGTGGATAACATAACCGATTGTCCATAAGCATCATTGGGTAAAGAATACAATAGTTGATATGCAAGCATGTCTGTTACGAATCTATTTCAAGAACTTGCATCGTCGTATCGTCTGTGTAATAGAGTGATTCTGGAAGATGTTTTTAGATACAGAATTCCAAACCATGATTATAGTTGATTCTTCCTTATAAAAGTTAGTTGCTTGCATGCGTTCTGTCATAGAACAATGTACTTGTACCAATGAATATATCATAATAATAAGATTTATTCTTAACGTAGGAACCAGGCTCTAACAATTGCTTTGCAGTTCCTCCAAAATTAGGCTTCTCTCAATTTAGGATACTCGACTTTTATGATCAGCGAGCCCAACATCGATAAACCTAACAATAAACTAGAAGTCCACAACTGGTCTGTATATAATCCTCCAGCTCTTTAACCAGTCTCTTTTGATATATCATAAATCATAAATCATGAATCATACAAAAGAAAAACCAAATGTAGAAAGCAGGAAGAATTCGAGGCATCTTACTTCGAGTATTTCATCTCCAGCTTTGATCCTGCCATCCTCATCTGCAGGCCCCCCTTCTTTAACTTCTATCACGTAAATGTGATTTGAAGATGAACCGCCTTTACCCCCGGCAATACTCAACCCTAGACATGAAGCAAACAACAAGTTTATGTTTATGTATATCACGTTAATCTGATATGAAGACGAACAATCTTTACCCCCGGCAATACTCAACCCTAGACATGAAGCAAACAACAAGTTTATGTTTATGTATATCACGTTAATCTGATATGAAGACGAACAAACTTTATCCCCGGCAATACTCAACCCTAGACATTAAGCAAACAACAAGTTTATGTTTATGTATATCACGTTAATCTGATATGAAGACGAACAAACTTTATCCCCGGCAATACTCAAATTTAGACATGAAGCAAACAACAAGTTTATGTTTATGTATATCACGTAAATGTGATTTGAAGACGAATCATCTTTACCGCCAGCAATACTCAAACCTAGACACGAAGGAAACAAAAAGTTTTGATAGCTGCAAAACCTTATGATAAAACAAGGCCTCGCTAAATTAGGTTTTTAGAAAAGAATGACAATCGCTTTAGAAGGCTATATACAATTTTGCGATTAGGAATATAGATTTCTGGTGGCGGCTAATAATTTCTATATCATTGGATTTTCTATGGTGTTCTCTGAGTCTAATGGTGCACAATTTGTGTACATCGCAGCGAAATTCCAGCATCAAATTTGATATCCGAAACATTGTCATTATACTTAGTTGGTGGGCTTAAATCTGGACGTCATCTGGACTTGCTACAGTGTATTTTGAGACTTACTAAAATCAGATAACAATGCTGAAGGAATACAAAGACTCACGTAGTAAGTCTAGGCTTCATTTGAAGTTTTCATAATTATACAACCGGTCGAACTCAATAATCTTACCAGTTTACTTAATTCCACTAAGTAAAATTTTGTCATAACTATAAATTGTTTTTTTCATTTGGATAATTTGTACTTTGCTCTTGTTAACTACAGCAGTCAGCTTAAATAAGCTCTAGTGTAGCTTATATAACCAGGCAGCTCTAAATAGACTGATAATAACAATGTTTATCGAATACATACCAATGCCTGTTTTTCCTTTGGAAAGTTCAACCTCGAATATCTTCCCGTCGAAGTCAGGATACCGTGCAGTATATGGATCTGAAAGAATGAGACTTAATAAGAAAAAATTGTGATTAATTACCCATAACCTGCTAGGCAAAACCCGAAATCAGGCCCCATTCACATTGCTCCGTATTTGAATAAAAATTAAGCAAAACCTATCCTTTTCAGCCTTGCGTTCACACTGTTTGAAAACGGAGCCGTGTGAACAGGCACTGTTTTTCGTCTTCAAATATGGAGATAAACAAATACCAAGCAGTGCAAACAAGACCTTTTGCACTTGCAACCGTATGAAGATGAGTAACAAGTAAGAGTAGAATCAACTTTGCTCTAATCTCTTTATCAGAAATCTCAAAAAGCACTGACAAAGAGTAGTAGATCTCCCTGCAGCTTCAAAGTATATGCAACCGGCAGAAAAACAAGCTTAAAATCAAAATTATGTTAAACGTACCTGCAAATATTCTCTTGTGTTCACTGTCGTCCGAAGAGCTTGATATTGTAGCTTCAATATTTGACTTTAACTGAAATAGAATACTCGATTGAAATATGTAAATAATGAGAAAAAATTCAATTGGAATTTAGAATTTGGAAAGACTAGGAATTCAAGAGATTTCTAGTCGAGGGAAAGGAGGAAGAAATCAAAATCAAGGAAAGAGGAAGTGGATATACGAACTTTGGATCTTTAAAAAGTCATAATTTCCTTCAAAATGTTTTGTTATTCTATTCCTGACGTACTACTTTGCATGAGAGTCAGAAAAAAGCTTCAGTAGTTATTATATTTCGCTATGTTGCCGATATTCCTTGCCATACTCAAGTTCTGTACCAATCCAAGATTATTCTGACGTACTACTTATTCTTAAATGAGTGCCAGACGCAAAGTTTTAGAAGTTATTATGTTTTGCTACGTCTAAGATTTTCCTTACCATCCTCATAGATAGAGAAAAAAGTAATAGAACAGTCTTTGAATGGTACAAAACTTCAATATAGCCAAAAATATCGAAAACATAGCGAAAGGAACAGATAGATTGCTTAAGCTTTTCATCTGATACTCAACAGAGTAATACGACAGAAAGAGAACAAAACAAAAACCTAACAGATCTACGTATATGCCCAGTTGTAGACCGAAAAAACGAAAAGAAAATAGAACAAAAAGATCTAAAAAAATTTACCTGTAGTGAGCTAGAGCCATCACTATCAGACGGCGTGGCGTGCAACAGGTTCGCACCGTCTTGCAATTCGCCTGATCTGAAGGGAATGCCCCTGACCACAAATTTCACCGGGCTCTTTGCATTTCTTATCACTGCCACCGCCTCTTCGTGCGTGGCATCCTTCAAATCCACGTCATCAACCTACAAAGCAAACAGTATTTCTAAGCGTGAATTTTTTCCAGTAATTTCTTTTAAAAATCATGAAAAAAAATATCAGAATCTAGTAGAGCGATATATAAGTAAGAGATTGGAGAGTCTAGACAGTAACCTAGCTTAAGAGTTTTGAAAGCGAGGCAAGTGACATTGTCTGACAAATCAGTAATTAGGGCCTAACATTAAGAGTTGTAATTTTGAGTTGGAGCTGTTTTGTCGAGTTGAATTCTTCTAGTTTTAATGAGGAAAAATAATCATTTCATGCTGAATTCATTGGTGCCCTCTGTGCCTTAAAAAGAGCCCACAGTTGTGTGTTAAGAGTCGAAAAAGTTACATATACCCTGCCTAATAGTGCGAATTCATTTCCTTAAATAACATAATGTGTTTGAAATCACAGAAACCCTTGGAGAAAATTTGTAACGTCGACAAGGACATTTACACAATTTTAGTTGAGGGGTAAGGCTCACATGTCTGTACGTTGTCTCTCCCTCTTAGCATCAAACAAATGTGGTTGAAAACATTGTAGGCCTGAAAAGAATTCCTCAGACACAGGATTTGCACAGCAAAAGTTTGCGTTAGTATGACCCAGCCTATCTTAGCTTCTGATATTTTAGAGATGCAACTTATATGAAATTAAAAATAGTGGGTGGGACTTTCTCCTTATATCCACGATGAATAAATCATCTTCACATCTCCACGCAGGGAAAAGCTAGAAATTTCGAGGAAAATTAATGAAATATTTATGATAATCTTTTAAAACTATTTTCTAAACCATATGAGCCAAGTTCATATTACAGATGGATGGAGTCAATAACTTGCTCAAGTTTTGAATCTTCACATGGTTCGAGTGGATATTCCTATAGATAAAACTTTTAGAAAAATGGTTTTGAGCTAGATTTACAACCCACTGAATATCTTACTTGGCTTGGCAACATTCACTTCTCCCACTAAAATGCTTGCTTACATGGCTACCTCTGTTTTACTGAGCCACCTCCACTATTCATCATTAGCAAGAGGTATGGACTGTGTTCACACAAAATTATACTCAAAATCTTCAAAAACCCCACTTGGTTAACAAACTGCATCAATAATCTAGTTCTTCATTCTTATGTAAGAAACTAGGAATGATATGTTTATTCAGAAGCGACCGAAGTCTTATTATATTAGAATCTTATCTCTAGTATTTCAAAATCTGTATTATTATTATTATCAATACAGATTTAAAATCTGTATTATTATTATTATTATTATATTATTTATAAATCTATTACGATGCAACTGGCTTCGCTATGAGCAAATGTATATAAAGAAGCAGAGGCCCTTTTTCAATGTGTTCATTCTGCTTTGTAATTGCTCTATACTAGCGTATATCAAGTACTATGGCCAGGATAGGAACTCTCTTCTCGAGTTAGATAGAAGCGGAGGCCATAGTCCTTTGTTGCAGTATTGCATCGGTCGAAACTTTTGTTATTCGATAAGATTTGTGATTATATTTTTGGGCAACCCTTTTTTGTGTTTTGTTGGTCGATTACAGTCGGAGGCAACCCGAAGGCTCCTCTTTCTTTTGCGACTATTTTTCAGATAGGGGTGGGCGCGATTCCTATCCCTGGCCCAAGAACCATTTACACTCAATCCATCTCTTTGTACTTAGTGCTAGCAGACAGTCATTGATTACCATTTCTAAAGTCTTTGGTATGACTCAGACAGGGTTTGAACCTAAAATCTTCCGACACAATAAAGAGCACTCTACCCCTCGAACACTGCTAGGGCAACTCTTGACTACGTTCACAAGGAAGAATCTTGTCCATATTAGTCTTAAAAACATAATTTTGGCCGTTTCAAGACAATGAGCGACGGCATTGAAATGTGAGCCGTAAAATGGAATGGAGCATATCGCTTTTGCTCTTATCTGGAACACTTTGTTAGATCGAATCGTATGCGTTGAAGCAAGTGGATAAAAGAAGGATTAGACTTCCAGTAAAAAATAAAATTATACCTGAGTCTAAGTCTGAAAATGTTTCTCTTTCCTTATTTGTGAAATTCTAAAATTTAAAGTTACCTGTAAAATCTGATCGCCAGTTTTTAAAATCCCACTTTTGCCAGCCGGGCTCGTCTCCAACACATGCTTGATGTAAATACCTTTCAACTTGTGTTCCTCGCCTTCTTGGACACGTCCCCCGACAATGCTGATGCCAAGATTCCATTCGGGGTCCCTTGACAGCTCTACCGTGCGAATAGGAGGAAACTCGTAGGACGGCACGGGGGAGAGGGCCTTCAGAGCTGATTCTCCATTGTTTACAGCTAGAACTGCGTCGTCTTCGTTAGTGACAACCGTCTGTGGAGGGGTGACTGGAGAAGGGGTTGTGGATAGTGGTTTCTCGAGTCTCGTAGAGTCATCTAGCTTATCTACATCTGGTGGTGTTGACACGTTAGAGATGAATTTTATGCTGGAAAAATAATAAGTCAATTTTCATACATTATGATGATAATTTCATTTTGGAACACCTCATTGAGTATGAATTTGGTAAAACAAACGTAAGGCAACTGTAGAGGTTTTGTCCTATTTAGAAGTAGCAATCTTTCCTGGTAGATACTGATTAGAGAAAAGTTATTCTGTCTGCTTTTTTTCAAAAATTCATTATTTCTAATTGTATGCTACAAAAGATTTATTTTTTACAAATGGCGAATGAAGGTGAATTACTGAAATCACATAGGTTGAAAGCAAAAACAAAATAAATGGAAAATGCAGAGATTTCGGATTATTTCCAATATTTGGCTAATTTACTCCTCGTTTCACTTGTTTTTTATCATATCCTATTTCCTAATGGATACAGTGTGCTTTCCTTCGATGGACGAGATCAGCACTTAGGGACCGTTTATAATTCATGCCCTAGGTTGGCATCGCAGGGAAACAAAATGTGGAAGCATATTTGCATTTACCCAAACTTTAAACAAATCAAAAAGTTATTTACCCAACCAAAACAAAAGTCAAAAAGTCTTACCCAACCATGAGCTTTTCGTTTCAAATTTTTAGTAATTTGGCACAATTTTAATCAAATTATTTCATGAGAAATATTCTTCAACCCAAAACCCTCCAAGAAACAGAATCGTGTTTTACAAAGCCTTTAGAGGAGCCAGAAAATCGACTGCACAAGTAATGAATAGTTCCTTGTATGTGTCCTGTCAAAATCATTCCATTCTCGAAACCATTTTTCTAAAAGTTTTATTTATAGCAATACCCACTCAAACCATGTTAAGATTCAAGACAACCTCCAAAAATAATTTGTCCATGAGCAAACTTTTAAGTTTGATTCAAAGAAAATCATTTACATCACCCTTCGGTGACGTAACGTGATTTCGCACTACTTTGCGTAATCATCACCAAATTCTTTCACAGTCAACACAAAATCATTTTTAATCGTTAAAAATCGTTTCAAAAGCTGGTTAGCTTAGATAAGGAAGGGCGAGTCTGAATAATTTTCGGGCTTGCAATAATATTATGAAAATAATACGTTATCACACTATGCCAAATCATAAAATATAACAGATTAGAAAGTCGTAAGAAGCTCAAAGCTCAACATGTGTTGATGAGATATTTGCTATGAACGGGATAATATTTGTTATCAACGGGATAATATTTGTTATCAACGGGATAATACGAGAGCCTAGTTACCCAAGTTTATAAAAAAGTATGAGAATAATTTGAAATTAAACCATACTTAACACGCTTCCATGAAATCTTCTCCAGCAAACTATCAAAAGATATTTTTCTGAAGAAGATTTCATCGAAACGTTTTCAGCATGGTTTATTTCTGAATTACTCTTGTGTTGAACGGGTGTATAAACAATATTCGGAGTCTAAAAGTATCACATCAAGGCCCACAGATGGAATAGTGTGAAACGGATTAGCGTGAAAGTATGTAAGTTAGAAATGAAAAAATATTATTAGTGCAAAGGGCAGTTATATATCGTATGTAAGGGATAAAACAAGAATAAATAATTATTTCTAAGTTTCGATATACGTTTTGATAATCATATCTTCTTCAGTAACGTTTCTTACTTTCCTCAGCTGTAAGAAAGTTACCGAAGAAGATATAATTATCGAAACGTCTTAAAGCAAGGTTTTTTCTTGTCTTTTCTTTATTACATCATAAACTTTTTGAAAAAAATTGGCTCTTTTATTAGTTGTACATAAGGGTATGTTAGTTAGAAATTATCAACTCATTTGCATCCAGTAAACAGTAAATTCTGTATTAAGCTACCATCCCCGCCCAATGTTCCATGGAACACCTGGGACAATTTTGATCACTAGAGAAACTATATAAGACTACACGGGATACATGTTGAAGGTCACTGTGTTAATTTTCTTGACAACATTGTTTAGGGGAGGGGGGAGAGGCAGGATATAAGTCTTATATTATAAGACATTTGGTGGGGATTGTTGCTGTTCCTAAATATCTTTAGGAAGGAAACCCACATATAAAAGCAAAGCCTCTAAAGATTTGGACCTGGCTTTAGGAAATGAACGAAAAAACTTACTTTACTTCTTTTTGTAAGGCAGCTCTTCTCAATATTCCCCTGTTGAAAATAAAAAAGTTTTAGTAAACGATAAGGCCAAGAGGTACCCAGTACCTTAAATAACGAGAGTGCCTACAAAACTGATTGTTCCTGTACTTCTACTAACCAATATATAGTTATATTTGAGTTTTAATCACTGTGCCATTTAAGATAACTTTTTTAGATTGCAACTTAATCTGACCACATTTTGATCACTTTACGGAAAGGTCGAGAATTCGCATAAAAGCAGGTGCAGTATTGAGAAACGGTCTAAAAGCAGCAAAACATTTAATTTCCTGAAGTAGGCCAAATTTGAAAGTTGTTTATATCAATTTGCGCTCTACCTGCAGAGGAACTTAGCTGTGTTTGTCGAGACACACATCAGTTCAAAGATTCTTGTTCGGTTTTGATTCTTGATCCTAATCCATAATTTCTCGATTGGTCTCGAGAATCTCGACAACTCCTTCCCAGTTTTCTACCGCGATTTCTAACGAATAACGATTTCTACACAAGGCACTCCCCCAAAAATGACGATCACATATGTAAAAAACTTTCATCTACATGTAATGCATACATACGAAGTCTACATCTCGGTTTTCCTAAAACCTTGCCCGATGAATAATGAAGAGTGCAATATGCATTGTGAAGGCAAGCTAAAGAAACTCTAGAATCTTGTTATACATATATGCTCGTGAAAAGCTCTGTCTGGTTTATATACAATTCAGAAGTATTCATGTAAATGATTTACCGGCCCCATTAGATATCAAACGCATTGTTTATCTTAATCATAAGGGCTTTATATCCACTTGCAATGAAATTCGTTCAGAGAAACAGCTATCAAATTGTTAAGCCTCTATTTCGCAACCTCCTTCAAAATCTGTTGGTCAGTTTTACGTCATCTTTAGGTCAGGTGACCCTTTAAACATGGTTTTTCTTTCATTCTTGAAAACACGAGGTTCAACTTAGCACAATAGCATGCATCCAAGATAGAAATAAATGTATCATTCATTTTCATAAGATGTGATTAGATGACTGTGATGAAGGTATGGACAACGCAAGTGGCGTGGATGTCTTGTTCGAGGGGTCCCGGGTTCGAAACCACCTTCATACCTTTCACAAAATGTGAGGAGAGAATTAGCCAGCGCTCTGTAATTCCAGGCAAAAATGTCAAATTAATCACGGGGTGTGGTCACATCGAGAGGGAGGACCAGGGTCGAACAGCTCGATTAGTTTACCTATTCAGTGCTTAGCACATAAACCCATACCTTACGAAAATAGTAAGCGTATGTGCCTATCAACAACTATCAACAATGTACTGCTCTATAGATAAAATAACACTTTAAGATTTCACAGGGCGCTTTATCAAGAATCCCCCAGTTCAAAAAAGATACTACAGGCCTTATTGAATCGCGTGCGGAGAACAGCACAGATTGCTTTTGCATTAGTAAACCTTAACCTCAAGCTCAAAGTAAGAATACCTCATTTCTAACAATGCGTCTATTGCACGTGCTGTGACTCCATAGTGTTGGCTTTTCCAAATTAATGTGCACCCCGAGGGAGGATATTATACCGAAAGCTTTGCTAAATGTGCTCGAGGGTCATCTATAAATATTCTTGCAGTGGTTGCGGCGCCACTGACTGTGGTGAGATCAAAGTAAATGTGATAGCCAGACGTACAGGAATCAACAAATCAGATCAAGAGATGGAGTAAAATTCCTCGTCCATATGGGGCCATGCTCTCGATTCGGTTATTTAAGGCACCCCTTGATGACTGGGGACTCATGAGCAACACAGACAATGAATATTTCCGTCTAACTCCCTTTTTTTTAAGAACCAGTAACATTGATTTGAAGCTGGCTGTTCTTAAATATTGCTCTATTTTCAGCCCGAAATGTTCTTAAATTGTTCTTACTTTTACAATTGTTGGGAAGCCTTTTTTGCTACCAGTTGTGTTAATTGTTGCAAAGTTTGAATCTCTTGGCCATCTGACATTATCTGTGTGCTGCCAATCTGCTTGTTTTGTAATTATTTCTCAGTCTTATGGTTATTTCATAAAAATGTTCATATTGAGCCAAAAATGGTCAGCTTCGGTTTGTTCTTAACTGTTCTTTAGTTTTGGCCAAATTTGAAGCTGGTTATCTTATAAAATTATTCTTATAAAAAAAGAGTGTATTCACGTGAGTCTTTCTAACTGGACTGCCAAATTCAATAATGGAGTACTGGTTAAATTCATGATAGATGGCGCCCAAGGATGGGTCATAGTGATATGCTATGATTCAATTGAAAATTCTCTGCAAGCATAAATGTTTTACCTTGGGCTCACTGGGCCTAATTAAATCTCTAACAACCAGAAAAACATCGTTAGTTACTTCCTCAAGATCTCTTACAAAGGGTTGGAAAAGAAAATTAGAAACACATTATTTTTTTCCCTTTTAAACTAGCGAGGATGTTTTGAAACCAATCTTATTCGCAGAGATTCAACGGCTTGTGCTTGTCCACAACAAGTTGTTCAAAAAATTTAATTGAACAGAATCACCAAGCAATATGCAAACTACCAAACCATCCTGTACATCTTTAACTTGAAATTTCATTCAACTAGCTTCTTTTTCAGATACATCTTTATTGCTCGCTTGTGAACGCAAAAACCCGGGTTTGAGACCCGGTAGTTGCATATGTCCATCGCAGTAGCCTACTCTGGTAAAACTTAATTTCCCATGTTAGACCATGCCTTAAGAATGTTCTGTTATAATAAACATGGCTCTGAAGAAGGATTTAATCGTTAACACTAATCAATGCCTCAGTGTGGATAAGCCTGGAGTTGGAAACACCTCGAGGCCCACTTATTATCCTGCTTTAAAAGACAGTGGGTTAGGTGATGGCATATGAGAACTGGTGAAATTATAGTTGAGAATAAAACCCATACCTGGCTTGGTAGCTGCTCGCATTCCGCAAGTCTTCGCCATTGATACTGACGATTCTGTCATTGACTTTGATGGAGCCCTCTCTGCTTACTGTGCCATTTTCAAGAACGCTTTTAACGGGAGAACCCGAGCCGTCCTTATCGTCTCCAAGTGTTACACCTGAAATTGATATCATTAAAGAGGACATCAACAAAACTTACTAAAGTAGGTGGATCCTGATGAGAGAGTGGTTGAGTTAGCACTATAAACCAAAAGGTCTCATTTTCAAAATCATTGCAAATGGTTCTGTCACATTTTCAGGGAAGATACTTCATACCTGTTGCAAGGTGTTGGCAAAAATAGAATAGCCGATCCACATCTGGGTATATAAATTAGTTAGGATTTTGTTTCGTTCTCTTTCTAACGTATTACTCTGTTGACTGTCAGACGAAAAGCTAAAGTAATCTATGTGTTCTTTCCGCTATGTTTCCGATATTTCTGGCTATTTTGAAGCTTTGTACCACTCAAAAGCAGAAATCGAACTTAGAGACGATATTTGTAGTTAGAAATATTGTTACTTTCTTTAAAAAATATCAAAACCCTAAATTTATATTTTGTTTCTGGTAATACCCTCAGATCCGAATGCAAAGAGTTTCAGGCCAATGTCTGCCGTGCTTAGCGGACTGGTGCATTAAGTATTATTTGAATATGACCCTATGAAATATGACCTTGAAAGGGGTTCATTGGATGGCATGTATCGTTGACCTTATGTTGAAGGACAAATCCGTTTTTCATGAAATCGAAATTAAAATCTTACCGACAGCCCAACACTACTTGGAGTTCTTTCCAGGTCTCGGGTTATTGCCATTCAAAACACCGGTTATTCTATTTAGCATATATTTCTTATGTGGGACTTTTCAGCCCTAAACCGTCTGAACCTAGGCAGGTAAATCAACCCCTCAAATCATGTCTTAAGATACTAAAGAAAGGGCTCTGAAGGGGAGGGGCACTGATTCCAATTCCCACCACTGAGATTATCACAAATCCAAATTCCAATGAGGAAAATAGAGAAATTCCAAATATTGATGTAATTAACAATCCCAAACCCTAATTTATTCTTTCACTCCCAAATCCAAAATCCCAAATCCCAAATCCACGCTAAACCTCCCGCTAAGAAATACCAAGTAACAGGAAACGAAACAAGAACCCAGGCCCTTGTGATAACTCAAATTATAGTCTTCTATAATGGACAGGTTAATCAAAGAGGTACTGGATCCGGGTAGGGATAACAACAAGGCTGATATTTACCTAGACCAACGACGTCTCTGGGAATGGTTATAGATCGCACAACTTGTCCAGAATTACTGGGCGTATCATCGTTCGAGAATTCGTGGTCACTGTCTTCACAGGACGAATCCGACTGTTCGGCAAGATTATTCTCCACGGCGATTATCACTAGGAAACAAAAACAAACTGATTGAATTCACAGTACGGATTTTCAATCAGCAAATTACGAAATATCAGAGCGTTTATACGGCTGGATGAAAGATGAAAGGTAAGATGAAAAGTAAGTTAAAAATTGGTAAATGATAAATGGTATGCAGTTTGAGCAAAGATAAACATGAAAAACGAATATTTACAATAATTTGAAATAACATGTACAACACTTTAAAATTAGCAAAAGCTTTTCGATTAAAAAACCATCCTCAGTGCTAGATGTTAAAATTTTTAACATCTAGATCTGAAGATGGTTTTTAACCGAAAAGTTTTTGCTAATTTTAATATGTTGTATATATGATTTTAAATTGTTTTATAATGGCAAATTTTAATATATAGATATTTACAAATTGCCAATCAATCGAGATAATTTGTGTGAATGACAATGGTTCAGACAATTAGACGTTAAATGTAGGATTATCCTTTTCTACATTTTTATTCACACAAATTATCTCGATTGATTTTCCAAAATCTATTTGTTCTAAAGTAGTAAACTACAAACACAACCCAGCTCTGGTGTACACGAGTCGAAACCATTATCAATAGTCACAAAATACCGGGTAGGGTAAAAAGCAACAAAGATGCAATTCGAATAAAAATATAAACAACTGTTGATACATTTTTAGTAGAAATAAACTCTGCTCCCTGAGCAATCTTGACGTTGGCTCTAAGTACGTAGTGACAGTAATATCGACTCTGATAAAATAAAACTTTAATCACCAAAATCACCTGTACTGACAAAAACACCTAAATATGCATTCTTTGCAGTGAGAAATTGAATTGAATTCCAAACAAATTCTGCAAAATGGAGAATCGAATTGAATTCTATACGCATTTTGTGCAGAAAAATATCTAATTTAATGAAAATTGTGTTCTTTATTCTTCTAAATTCGAAAAATGACGGTATTTTAAACATTTAAAGCCATTATTCCCGGCAATTCGTGTTACTGCTGTGAGATTAAAGCGGCAAACAAAAATTGGCCCTAGGACATATGTCAACTCTCACGCTCACTTCATATCCTCATGTCTGCTATGAAAGTTTGAAGAAAACCATCATCTGAGCTGAAGTGAGCCGAAAGCCATCCATCAACGCACCTCACCCTTCTGATGTGAAAGTAATGGCGGTGTATGCAAATTAGCCTCAGCATACATTTGGCCACTCTCACGCTCACTTCATGTCCTCATGTCTGCTATGAAAGTTTAAAGAAAACCATCATCTGAGCTGAAGTGAGCCGAAAGCCATCAATCAACGCACCTCACCCTTCTGATGTGAAAGTAATGGCGGTGTATGCAAATTAGCCTCAGTATACATTTCGCCACTCTCACGCTCACTTCATGTCCTCATGTCTGCTATGAAAGTTTGAAGAAAACCATCATCTGAGCTGAAGTGAGCCGAAAGCCATCGATCAACGCACCTCACCCTTCTGATGTGAAATTAATGGCGGTGTATGCAAATAAGCCTCAGTATACATTTGGCCACTCTCACGCTCACTTCATGTCCTCATGTCTGCGATGAAAGTTTGAAGAAGACCATCATCTGAGCTGAAGTGAGCCGAAAGCCATCCATCAACGCATCTCACCCTTCTGATGTGAAAGTAATGGCGGTGTATGCAAATTAGCCTCAGTATACATTTGGCCACTCTCACGCTCACTTCATGTCCTCATGTCTGCTATGAAAGTTTGAAGAAAACCATCATCTGAGCTGAAGTGAGCCGAAAGCCATCGATCAACCCAACTCACCCTTCTGATGTGAAAGTAATGGCGGTGTATGCAAATTAGCCTCAGTATACATTTGGCCACTCTCACGCTCACTTCATGTCCTCATGTCTGCTATGAAAGTTTAAAGAAGACCATCATCTGAGCTGAAGTGAGCCGAAAGCCATCCATCATCGCACCTCACCCTTCTGATGTGAAAGTAATGGCGGTGTATGCAAATTAGCCTCAGTATACATTTGCCACTCTCACGCTCACTTCATGTCCTCATGTCTGCTATGAAAGTTTGAAGAAAACCATCATCTGAGCTGAAGTGAGCCGAAAGCCATCCATCAACGTACCTCACCCTTCTAATGTGAAAGTAATGGCGGTGTATGCAAATTAGCCTCAGTATACATTTGGCCACTCTCACGCTCACTTCATGTCCTCATGTCTGCTATGAAAGTTTGAAGAAAACCATCATCTGAGCTGAAGTGAGCCGAAAGCCATCAATCAACGCACCTCACCCTTCTGGTGTGAAAGTAATGGCGGTGTATGCAAATTAGCCTCAGTATACATTTGGCCACTCTCACGCTCACTTCATGTCCTCATGTCTGCTATGAAAGTTTGAAGAAAACCATCATCTGAGCTGAAGTGAGCCGAAAGCCATCAATCAACGCACCTCACCCTTCTGATGTGAAAGTAATGGCGGTGTAGGCAAATTAGCCTCAGGAAACATTTGCCACTCTCACGCTCAATTCATGTCCTCATGTCTGCTATGAAAGTTTGAAGAAAACCATCATCTGAGCTGAAGTGAGCCGAAAGCCATCCATCAACACACCTCACCCTTCTGATGTGAAAGTAATGGCGGTGTATGCAAATTAGCCTCAGTATACATTTGGCCACTCTCACGCTCACTTCATGTCCTCATGTCTGCTATGAAAGTTTGAAGAAAACCATCATCTGAGCTGAAGTGAGCCGAAAGCCATCCATCAACGCACCTCACCCTTCTGATGTGAAAGTAATGGCGGTGTATGCAAATTAGCCTCAGTATACATTTGGCCACTCTCACGCTCACTTCATGTCCTCATGTTTGCTATGAAAGTTTGAAGAAAACCATCATCTGAGCTGAAGTGAGCCGAAAGCCATCCATCAAACCACCTCACCCTTCTGATGTGAAAGTAATGGCGGTGTATGCAAATTAGACTCAGTATACATTTGACCACTCTCACGCTCACTTCATGTCCTCATGTCTGCTATGAAAGTTTGAAGAAAACCATCATCTGAGCTGAAGTGAGCCGAAAGCCATCGATCAACGCACCTCACCCTTCTGATGTGAAAGTAATGGCGGTGTATGCAAATTAGCCTCAGTATACATTTGGCCACTCTCACGCTCACTTCATGTCCTCATGTCTGCTATGAAAGTTTGAAGAAAACCATCATCTGAGCTGAAGTGAGCCGAAAGCCATCAATCAACACACCTCACCCTTCTGATGTGAAAGTAATGGCGGTGTATGCAAATTAGCCTCAGTATACATTTGGCCACTCTCACGCTCACTTCATGTCCTCATATCCGCTATGGAAGTTTGAAGAAAACCATCATCTGAGCTTAAGTGAGCCGAAAGCCATCAATCAACGCACCTCACCCTTCTGATGTGAAAGTAATGGCGGTGTATGCAAATTAGCCTCAGTATACATTTGGCCACTCTCACGCTCACTTCATGTCCTCATGTCTGCTATGAAAGTTTGAAGAAAACCATCATCTGAGCTGAAGTGAGCCGAAAGCCATCCATCAACGCACCTCACCCTTCTGATGTGAAAGTAATGGCGGTGTATGCAAATTAGCCTCAGTATACATTTGGTCACTCTCACGCTCACTTCATGTCCTCATGTCTGCTATGAAAGTTTGAAGAAAACCATCATCTGAGCTGAAGTGAGCCGAAAGCCATCCATCAACGCACCTCACCCTTCTGATGTGAAAGTAATGGCGGTGTATGCAAATTAGCCTCAGTATACATTTGGTCACTCTCACGCTCACTTCATGTCCTCATGTCTGCTATGAAAGTTTGAAGAAAACCATCATCTGAGCTGAAGTGAGCCGAAAGCCATCCATCAACACACCTCACCCTTCTGATGTGAAAGTAATGGCGGTGTATGCAAATTAGCCTCAGTATACATTTGGTCACTCTCACGCTCACTTCATGTCCTCATGTCTGCTATGAAAGTTTGAAGAAAACCATCATCTGAGCTGAAGTGAGCCGAAAGCCATCCATCAACGCACCTCACCCTTCTGATGTGAAAGTAATGGCGGTGTATGCAAATTAGCCTCAGTATACATTTGGTCACTCTCACGCTCACTTCATGTCCTCATGTCTGCTATGAAAGTTTGAAGAAAACCATCATCTGAGCTGAAGTGAGCCGAAAGCCATCCATCAACGCACCTCACCCTTCTGATGTGAAAGTAATGGCGGTGTATGCAAATTAGCCTCAGTATACATTTGGTCACTCTCACGCTCACTTCATGTCCTCATGTCTGCTATGAAAGTTTGAAGAAAACCATCATCTGAGCTGAAGTGAGCCGAAAGCCATCCATCAACACACCTCACCCTTCTGATGTGAAAGTAATGGCGGTGTATGCAAATTAGCCTCAGTATACATTTGGTCACTCTCACGCTCACTTCATGTCCTCATGTCTGCTATGAAAGTTTGAAGAAAACCATTATCTGAGCTGAAGTGAGCTTACAACCAGTAATGTAGGCCATTTTTTATATGAAAGTATTTGGAATTCCACTGTCAAATTGCTTCATTGTCGTTTGAAGAAAACCATTGGAGGAGACTATTTCGCAGTTTGATGTGTAGAAAATTCGTAAATAGATTATGGACAGATGGTTGCGACTTTAATCGTCATTCATTTGATCATTCAGCCAAATACTCTCGTGTACCTGCTATAGCTGGCATGCAAAGGATGATAGAGGGTGTTTTATTGAGGTGCTGTATGAATTAAAAATTCGCTCAATCAACTCAGTAGACTTGCTCCACGAATCCTTGTTTCCCTGTGTGGAATCCAGTCAATCTTATTGCCAGAGTCACGTTCACCTATCATAGAACACATGGAAACAAGGACTGGTGGAGCAAATCTATCAACTCGGTATCCTATTGTTGCAGCAACGAGTCGCATCTTGTCGCTCCATCAACGTACAGCCCTTACTCAGAATCACAAACAAAGGGTAATATGAAGTGGCGAGCCTCGTCTAAATGGCGTATATCCAATGAATATTTGTCTGTTAATAATCAAAACCAAATGGTTCAAATTCTTGTGGTTCGTAGTCTTTTCAACGTGTTCAAGTAGCAGGCCTAAGTTTAGTGTACAGTGATAGCTAATTGGTGCAGTTTTAGTGTGCAGTGATACGCATTGCAGTGTGTAGTAATGATATTATTCAATTGCAGGGGATCGTGTCTTTGCCATCACACGCAGAATACTTTCAGATTTGCTTACAAGAGATGCAAGAAAACATGATTTGAAAACCCCCTCATTTGTAGTATTGCTTCCCTGAGGGAACCAACTTGAACTAAACATTTAACTTTCATCTTCAGAGTTATGAGCTCAATTATACACATTCATCTTTTTTTCTCAAGAGATGTAATGTCTATTGCAAAACATTTTCTCCCCTGAATGTGTTGCAGAATTTATGCATTGATGAATTTTCCTTAAGATTAGGAATATCAAGCAGGTATGATTTATTGTATCTAGCCACATGAAGCAAATGCAATCAAACAATGAGGAGTCACACTAAACTCTTTTTTTTATAAGAACCAGTAAATTTAATTTGATAATTCTTAAATATTCCTCTATTTTCAGACTGAGATGTTCTTAAATTGTTCTTACTTTATAATGATTTGGAAGCCTATTTTCGCCATCATTTGTGTTCATTGGTTCAAATGTGGACTCTCTTGACCATCTGATTTATCTGTGTGTTGTCTATTTCCTTGTTTTGTAATAAATTGTCAGTCTCGTGGTTATTTCGTATAATTCTTATATTGTCCTTGAAATGATCAGCTTCGGTTTGATCTTAAATTGTTCTTAAGTCTTGGCAAAATCTGAGGCTCATGTTCTTAAAAAATTGTTCTTATAAGAAAAAGAGTAACAGCAGACTGCAAAAGAAGTGGAAAGGCTTTGCAATTACACAAGGAATAACTGAATGTGCACTTAATATGAATGGATCATGAATGGAAAATGTAGGAAATGCAACCATGAAAGGAGACATGCAGATAACTTTGATTAATTGGGTCAGTTAGGGACCAGATTAATCGAAAGAAAAACGAGAAGTTGAAGCAATTGGAAGTCTGCTACACCCTCATAAGTAGCCCAACCCCCTGCAACTAAAAAGATGACTCAAACAGAATGGTCATATGTTTTACAAACAGAGAGATCAGAAAACAAAAAACATTGCAAACTTTTGTAAGGAACAACCAATTAGGGAAATTGCTCGTGTTCTTGACTAAACAATGATTCTGTACAGAAGCAATTAATTTTGCAATTGCCACAAGCAGAGCCACAAATTTGACAAAATTTAACAAGAAGCTAAGAGCAAACCGAGGCTGGCTATTTTAAGCTCGATATAAGAATTTTAAGAAATAGCAATGAGTCTGACAAATTGTTAAAAAAAGCAGGTTGACAGCACACAGATACATCAGATGGTCAAGAGAGTTAAAATTTGCAACAATTATCACAACTGATAGCAAAAACAGGTTCCTAAATCATTATAAATTCAAGAACAATCTAAGAACATTTTAGAATGAAAATAGAAGAATATCCAAGCATTACCAACCAATTTTACTGGTACTCAAAAAAAGGAATGTAGATGGGAAATATTCCATAGGTTTAACGTTTAATAACCAACGAAAGATGTAGCCTATTTCTATTAAAAATCCTATCAATGAGAAAGTATAAGAGAGGTGAATAACATGTAGTGATGTTCGTAAGAGAAACTTTTTTAGCTCTAGCCATATGCGTATTTGACCGCAAGAAAGTGTCTGAAATTTTTCTACGCTTCCAAAAAATGATACATACATAACTAAATCATGATGATGAAATTTTGGGTTTAGGCGGGAATATCAAGCACACAAAATCTTATTTTATCAAGCTAGGTGATCAAACAATGTTATTTCTCATATCTATATTCAAAACACAAAATATCAAAATATATCTTTTGAGTGTCATCGACTGAAGGAGATATTATTATCGGAACGTCTTGAAGCGTGGTTTTTACTTGTCTTATTTTTTTTGAGTGTGACAGACCGAAAGAGATTAAAAATTGTTAAGAATGCACGCTCCACTCCATCACTCCAAAAACTATTTCGATAACAAATCAATCAAATAAGAATCAAGCAGGTGTTTAATTTCTCATCAATTTTAGAATATATTAGAAAAAACTTAAAGACACGAATCATGTAAATATCACACGTTTTTTATTTGACACACTTTACATAAATTACTTAATAAACGATCTTCAAGATTCCGCCCTATTCTAATATTAACTAATATTAGTTTGATCACGGCGTGATAGGGCAGAATCTGGAAGGTCGTTTATTAACTAATCTATATAAAGTGCGTCAAACGAATAATCTGTGATCCTTGTCTTGAAATATGAAGTTTACAAATTCCCTATGGCCTCCTCGAGAATCATAATTTACTTAAAACGTTTCAAGAGCAGTATTGCATAGGCTTAAATTTCTGGCCATTAAATGTGTCGATGAGCGGATTCACGAGAGTTTAGCTTCATTCTACTATATTCCACATATACTCTTTCTTCCTTATATGAATTATTTGTGTGGGCATCAAGAAAAGAAATTATAAACAAAAATAGAATTCCAGAATGAGATTGTCGACTGGAGTTTAGAACAACTGCAAAGAGTTCATGAAAGCAAAGATAGTAAAGCAGCAAAGTGTTTTTGGGTTCTTTCCTATATCTGCATACAAATAAAAAACAAACGGAGTTTCGAAATTTACCAAAGTTTCTACTGATGGAAAAATGCTCAGTAGTTAGGCTATCGTAATTAAATGAGAGCATTTAAACAAATATGAAGAACAAAGAGCAATGTCTGAATAGAGAGCAAAGAATCATTAAACCTGTTACACTATCAATGGCTAGGTATTGCAGTATTTCATTTCAGTCAGGAGACATAAGGATGGCGAGAAAATCAAAAACATGGGAAACAACTACTGAAGCTTCTCGTCTGATATACATCAGAATAATGCGTCAAAACCTTTGATAGGTACATAACTTGAGAATGGCAAGGAAAATCGGAAACATAGCGAAACAAGATAACTTGTAATAATTTACGTCTAATATTCATCGGAGAAGTACGCCAGAGAGAGAACGAAGCCTAACGTTTCAGCACGAAAGCCAGACAAAACAATCGCCAACTATTCAAAGACATACAGAAGGAGAAAGCTTTGATACCTGGTAATATAAAACATAAAAAGAAACGAGCGAATGATAAAAGTTGTGTACCTGCAACCGTGCGTCGAAGGGCTCTTTTTGCATGACTCGGATCAAGACACAACATCTTGTAGAAATACATGAATCGCAAATGAATCGACTAACCAACCTAGTATCTCTCCTATCAAACGCCGTAGTATCAAACGTAAAGCTTGTTTGTATATAACCGACCGGGGGATCGCTTTCTTTGCTCGAAGGGGAGAAGCAGGTGTAGATCTGAGTAACACAGATTTTCAGGATTAAGATACTGTTGCTTCGCTTCTAGGGGGTCCCAGAAAACGTAATCATTACCACTCGTATCATCATCAAATTATTCGTCGTTGAATAAAGATCGCAATTGTTGAAAAGAACACAGCTTTTTGATTACGAATTCATAAGAAGGATACAGTGTATTGAAGATACAGTGTATTGAAGATACAGTGTATTGAAGGATACAGTGTATTGAAGATACAGTGTATTGAAGATACAGTGTATTGAAGATACAGTATAGTATATTGAAGATACAGTGTATTGAAGATACAGTGTATTGAAGATACAGTATATTGAAGATATAGTGTATTGAAGATATAGTGTATCGCGGATGGTGAGGAAAGTCGGAAACATAGAGTAACACAAAAAGTATTGAATTTTCCTATTCTCTACGTTCTGTTTTGCTATTTTCCCACTTTTTCGCCCATCCTCAAACTCTGTACCCGTCAAAGACTGTTAAACAGTGAATCACGCAAAAAGATCCCAAATCTACCGAAAAATCAAAAATAGCCCAAGTTAGGAGTTGATAGGAACTCCACACATATATACACATTCTTATATTGATATCAATCGAGATAATTTGTGAGAATGAAAATGACCCGAGTAGGACTCGAACCCATGACCTCTAGATTTGTACTCTAGAACGCTACCACTGCGCAATCAGGGCTACGAGAAACCCAGGCCATGTCATTCACACAAATTGCACCACCACTCACCGAATGCAGAGACGAACCTACCCAAGCTCTTTAACACTACACTGGACCTTCCCTACTCCGGTCATTTTCATTCTCACAAATTATCTCGGTTGATTTTCCAAATCCTGCTTCTCCTCAAGTGAAATTAATATCCATATGAAAATTGATACCCATATGTACACTGAATTTCAATCCATTTCCATAAATTTTTCCAATGATCTGCATTACCCATTATTTTACCGAATTTAAAGATATTGTATTCCATATGAAAATTGATAACCATATGTAAACCGAATTTCAATCCATTTTCATACATATTTTCAAGTATTTGCATTACTGATTCTTATAACGAATTTATAGACATTGATTCCTTAATGTATACCTAATAGAGAAAAAAAAGATAAGGAAAAATATTTTTAGGCCACGCACGCAGTTTAGAACTACTTCACCCAGAAGCAGAAATATCGCACAGCGATATAAAAGCAGTTTTTAATATTTTCAACTCAAAATTAAAAGAATTCCTCATTTATGGCTTTGACCTCTAATTGCAATCTCAATCAAAAGTGATTTGTTCTTAGGTGGCTATTCCGGTTTTTTTTCTATTTTTATCAAAAATATTTGTTTTTCTTTTTTAGTTTTAGATAGGGGGGACTCTCTCTCTTGATTAGTTTATCTATTAGAGAGCTCCTCCTCAAGCAAATATATCTAAATACATAATGTCTTGTAGTTTTTTCCTATTATGCTATTTATTCAGCGCAGGTCCAAGTATCTTGTTGTTGTGTAGTATGTATTACTGTCTTATTTATTTCAATTTAGGTAATGTTAGTTATTGTATTGAAATGTATTTAGGTGCATTTGTGAGTGAAATCTGAACCTGAATCTGTAAAGATTATTGAACAAGTTAGATTGAGAAAGAACAACTGCAGTTTTCATCAAAGTTTTCACAAGCAAAATCATTCAAACCACATGGGATTATATTTATGCTTGCGCGGCTGACGGGATTAAAGAACTTCAATACATTGGTTGAGAAATACTCTTAAAAGCCAAGAAATTAAATCTGATTTCATAACCACTCGCTTTTCCATTCACATTGAGAAAACCATCGTTAAGTCTCCGTACATCATTCTTTCTGTGAAAAATTACTCCAATTCTATACTCCTTAAGGCTCGGAAGTAAGTTAACGGGGGTTAAACTGCTCCAAAAAAGAACTTTGATAGTCATCAGTCATTCACTCCTAATCGCCAAATAAATGATAAATACCCCCGGAGCAGGTCATTAAGACTCGGCTTACCTTAGCAGGGGATTGAAAGAAAATCCAGACTCAACTCTTGAATCACGAGTTTGCTAATCGGTGTGTAAGTAAGAATTTATTGGTGTAAGAGATTCGTATATTCAAGTTAAGTATGATTATACCAGAGCAGGCTACTGCAATCTGCAATTGACATATGCCACCATCGGATCTCAAATCCATGTTGTTGCGGCCATGGCAAGCGCGCTCACCACTGTCCTAAACCAGGTCGAAATGTACCTTATATGTATTTCTTTGTGTATCCATCTCTCTGTATTTCTGTATTTGTCAGTCACTTTCTAGGTCGAAATGTATCTTATATGTATTTCTCTATGTATCCATCTCTCTGTATTTCTGTATTTTTCAGTCACTTTCTAGGTCGAAATGCATCTTATATGTACCTTTTGTCGAATATGTATCTTATATGTACCTTTTGTCAAATATGTATCTTATATGTACCTTTTGTCGAATATGTATCTTATATGTACCTTTTGTCGAATATGTATCTTATATGTACCTTTTGTCGAATATGTATCTTATATGTACCTTATATGCAATTTTTAGTTCGTAATGACTCACCCCTCTTACCTTCCCCCCCCCCCCTTTTCCACAATGTATTTCAGAGGTTTGTGAAATATAGCCATCTCTGATTGTCACTTGATCAGTCAAAACGACTCAAAGCCCGTTTGTCTCCTCCATTTATTTCCTGAAAATGTATCTGAGATGCGTTTTTGATGTATACCTCTCTACCTGAAAGTTGAAAAATGGAAAGAGAAGAAGAAGGGTTGAAACTTACCGGGGCTCTTTAACAGCTGAGAATCCGTGGTGTCGCTTTCACTGTCGCTCGCATCGATGGCAGACGGCAGAGTAATCTGGGCTGGCACATCTATCTCTTCTCTCTCCTTCATCGGTTTTTCTGATTCTTCTTTTGATGCGATATCCAGAATCTGCTTCCTCAGACCAATCTTCACTTTACCTAGAATGAATTATCAAGAATGAATTATCAAAAATGAATTATCAAGAATGAATTATCAAGAATGAATTACCAAGAATGAATTACCAAGAATGAATAATTAATTCTTGGTAATTCTTGGTAATTACCAATCTTTAACTTACCTAGAATGAATTATCAAGAAAGAATCATCAAGAATGAATTATCAAGAATGAATTATCAAGAATAAGTTATCGAGAATGAATTACCAAGAATGAATTATCGAGAATGAATTATCAAGAATTAATCATCAAGAATGAATTATCAAGAATTAATCATCAAGAATGAATTATCAAGAACACTCCAACAACCATTTTCAATCCTTCTTCAATGAAGTAAGTGCCGTTTGCCTCCTGTTCACTTGAAAATTTTCAAGCCAGCATGAGTTGATAGGCGCAAGGTGGTTGTGTCTTCGCATGGGTTCGTCTGCGTTCGTTGCAATTCATTTCGCCCCGAATTATTCTGTTCACATGGATGATCCTATGAAACTAATGCCGTCACCAAAAACCTGAAATGAAACTCAGGCCAACACAAGTTTCCTTTCAGTTTTTGTGCCGACATGAAATTTTGAGCTGACATTAAAATAAGTGAGTTTTAGAAATTATCCATGCATATAGAATGTTTTTCATTTCGGGGTGAAACGAATTCGCAAAACAAGTGCAACGCACGCGCAACCACAACCGCCTTGCACCTTTTCAACTTGTGCCGGCCCGTAAATGTCCATGTGAACAGAAGGCAAATTAGCAGACCCGAAAAGAATTCATCCATGCCGACAAGAAAACTCTCGTGGGAAGGGGCTTTTAAACTCAATCAACATGATCCTCGGCGGTTAAGTCTGCCTGCAAGATTTATCGATAATAAAAATACCAAAATTATTTTCATACCAATCATAGCTATCAGTATATAAAACTAAAACCAATAAAAGAATTGTTAAGGGGACCCTGGGGAATTTTAGCGAGTTCTTATCCCAAAACAGTCAAGACCTCCCTAATGCTAGCAGAGAGGAAGGACATCTTCCTTGTATGGTTAAAATGAAAGCTTGGACGAAAGGCTACAGAAAAAGAACTATCATTCTAATTATGATCAAAAACCCATATGTTTCAGATTGTTGCTTCAAAGCAACAGTGTGCAAGAAAAAGAAAAGGCAATAAATAAAAACCTTGAGTTGTAGCCTTCAACGCCTGCACAGCGGTATCTAGTGACGCATTTTCAAGGTTGACGTCATTAACCGAGGTTAGCTGATCCCCTGGGTCCAAGCCCCCATTTAATGCAGCAGGACTTCCTGGAACAAGGCTTCTGATGATAATAACGGTGCGGTCAACTTCATCTTGAAGCTAAAAGGTAAGCATTATCGATTATACTTGAATGTAGTGTAGGAACTACTGTATAAGCTATTTACTAGTACCACATCCTCATAGCTCAATAGTCGGAAAGGGAGTTAAAGTAAGAATACCAGTGAATTCAAGCAAAACATGGAGAATTCTTGGAACCGTATTACACAAAGCAAGGTATACATCTATGTCTCTACAAATGAATGCCTCTATTGTGGATAAGCCTAGAGTTGGATGCACCTCGAGGTTATTGTCATAACTTGCCCATGTTTACCATTTGCTGTAGAGCTAGTCTGCAAAAAAATGGGAGGAAGTATTGGCTCCCTTGCTCGCAAACTTTAAGACTCATCCATGAAAAGAATAAAAGAGATTGTTTATCTAGACTATTTGATTTGAATTCTTGATACCTGATAGTCTAGAATGCTGAATCCCAAACCACGGTCGCCTTTTAGCAGCTCAACATATTTGACGTGATCTGCAAACTCAGACTGACTTTCGACTGTTGAAATGGATGGTATTCTCAGTAGCTCTTGTACTTCATCTGCAAGCAACAAATAAGAACTGATTTACCACTTGGTGGAAAGAAAACTTTGTTGGAAATCTTGACGAATCATTTCAATTTAATGATTACTGAATATTGCCTATTGTTCAATAGTTTCAATCTCTATAACTTTTGCCAATTCCAGCAGCCAAGTCAACTCGACTTGTGGTCGAATCTGGCTTTAAATACGAATGTTTCTACCCAGTTTTTTTAAAAACCAAGAAAAGATTTTTGCTTGTTATTGGAGCCACTAAAAATAGGCAAATTTTCCTTTTCCCCCAAAATTTTGCTGTTATTTTCTGCAAGTCCAAAAACTTTACTGGGTACCTAGTTTGAAAGTTTCAAATGAAAATCCTAATTTGGCTTCAAAAGAACTTGAAAAGAATAAGTTGTAAGATTGACGATAAGAGGGATATTCGAGACAAAAGAAAGGTGATGAACTGTACCCTTAAGTTGAAATATGATCATCTTAAGTAATACTGACCATCATCCAATCCGTTATCCTCCAATTCTCTAGCAAAGACAAGACGAATGTGTTGAGGGAGTCCCTGAATGAGACTAACAACCTCGTGGTGGGGCAGATTCAACACATTTGTTCCATTTATCTAGAGGAATAAAGAAGATTGGTCAAAATCAAATCCAGGTTTGTGTTCATCTACTCCCAAAACTTACCTAGTAGCTTCAATACAACCACACACACACATAGAACTCATATTGCAGGCGTTTTCATGATTTTTGCTATGGAGCAAAGTCTTATGGTCGGATGCTCTTCCTGACGCCAACCCTTTTAGTCGCATCTTACGGCACGCAGAGATTTGACGGATGAATTCTAACCCTTGTTTAAGATATATGAAACTAAAACCGAATACCCCAAACCCAGGCCTAGCAGCTATAATCTAAACCCTGTATTCAACAACATCAAATATTTTATTACCTCTACAACAAAGTCTCCTGGTTTCATGACGTTTACTTTACCGACAGGGCCTTCATCGTAAATTGAGTGGATACGATGCCAGAAGATGCTTCCTTCTGAAAATAAAATGTTTTAGAAATGTTTATCATATGTGAGTGTTCTACAAAATAATAGGGATATTGTGTTAGGGATTGTTGAGTGGTTAGATTACTCAACCCTAGTTCAATGGGTCGTGGGTTCGAAACCACTTTCAGACCTGGCACATTTAGTGCGAGGGGAGAATTTTCCAGCTCTTTGCAGCTACAAGTAATTAGGCAAAAGAAGGTGTAGTAGCATCGAGAGGAAAGACTAGGGTTGCACTGCTCGATTGGTTTACCCATTCATTGGGCCCTTTGTATTTTTTGCATAAACCAACACCTAACGAAGATGGTAAGCGTATCTGTATCTCAACTATCAACTGTCCACGATAATGCACGAAGAAAAACCAATATTGGCCTTTAGGATAACTACAAAACTAAAACGATGTGCTGGTGTTTTGTCCTAAGGTTCATGTCATGATATGACAATATTTCTTACAAAAATTACTCTTTTCAATTCAAGCAAGCGGCAAATAAGCAATTGAACCTGAATGAAGAATACCAAGTGAGGAGATGTTAACTATCAACCAGAAATGATTACAAAAAACCAAGATGCTCAACCCTTTTTACAACTGCTCTAGATAATCTACATGAATTCTTATCAATTCGTGTAGCGTACAGTATCATATTGTATTGTATTATACAGTATTACAGTATAAGGGTGAGGGTGAGGGTGAGGGTTATGGTTAGGGTTAGGGTATATATTTTATCCTACAAATAAAATATATAATCTCTATTTTCACCACGCTTTATTGTGCAAAATAAAAGTCTCAGCGGTTCATTCTTTTTTTCCAGCCATTTCACAAGATCCACGAATTTCTTTTTAGAGTGCCAAACAAATTCCACAAAAATTTCCAACTGACGTTCAATGAAAGAATCCAAAAGAACTGGCTATGACGATCAAACCTAAAAGTCTTTTGATGTTTTGGTTGAAACGTCGTTAAAACATCAAATTAACGCAAAAAATATCATCTTTCTTACCTGGTGGCCCGGTGGAGCCTTCCAAACTGATTCCCAAGCCCCCAGCAGGATGAAATTTGGAGAATTGGATAGCCTGAACAAAGGAGAATAATATACTATATATAAACGAAATAACAAACATAGAAAAGTTCCAATTGGCTGTAAATGTATTGCATATGTTCTGGGCAAGTCTGTCTAATATGAAACTAAATCAGGTTTGGCAGGGAAAAGATTGTCCCTTTGATAGTCTGTGGACGAGGAACTCAACCAAATAACCAGCTCTATAATATACCACACAAGAAATCAGTAAGATATAAACAAAGACTTGATTTTGAGTTTTCTAAACAAGTTTGTCGAGACAATTTAGTTGCAAAGCCTTCATATTCCAAGAGAATCAAATTCCTTTCTCAAATAAGAGACAAGTGAAAGGAAGTGAAGCGAAATTCCATTGCAAGCAAAATTCAGATGAAAAACCAGATCATTACAGCAGGAACGCGAGGGTGGGGAAGACTAGCAAGGCGATTGAAGGATGTGGTTGAGCAAGACATGAGGGTGATGGGTTTGAAGAAGGGGTCACAAGCGATAGAGAGACGTAGAGGAGACAAATCCATTAATCAGTCAACCCCCGTTAGCAGGAAAAATGTTCGGAATACTAATGCTGTTTTATTGTGTGTTTGTAGTTATGTATTAGCTTAAATAAGAAGTGTTATTCATACATGTAGTTAAAATGCAAACCAAGTTTTACTCACGTAAACATCAACACCATCTCCAAGAATCTCTTGATAATGATCTTTGAGTTCTTCTTCGTCTTCTTTCGGAAGCGGTCCCACTGAAGGTCAAGGAAGACAGAAGAAAATAAATTGATAACGTATCACACAAGAATAAATTCATTAATTTGCAAACTGTTATTATCAATAAATAAAAATTTTGCCAATTTCAAAATATTTGCTGTTTATTTTAACTTTTTAAACGTCTTCAACATTTCAGTTCATGGCATAACATTTCTAAGAATCTTAAAGCCTTTAATTCAGGCGCTCAAAGTACAAATGCTCTTTTAAGCAGGTACTCCTATACGTCTTCTAAGGTAAGGGCAATGAATATTGTTACTCACTGTACATCATTTCTCCAGGCGTGGACAAAGGAACAGGACTAGCCAGATCGTGTCCCAGGACTTCACTGCTCGCTATGGAGTGATTCCTGTCCTTTACTCGAGCGATTACCAAGCTGACTACTGAGCTTGTGTTTTTCAACACCTCAACTGCCTCCAAATTACTCATGCCGTCTAATGATTGACCGTCAACCTGAAAAATAGAATCACAATTATTTTCAAAATCAATTTGAATGATGCCCAGAAGTTATTTCATTATGGCTTGACTGTTCAGCCCAAATAGCTATTGTAAGTTGGCTTCGTCAACAATGGTGCCAAGTACTGTTTTGCAATAATTTACCTAATGCATATTTCATCACCATGAGGGACGTCTATGCAGTATGATGGAGGATGTTCAGTACTATGATGGATACCATTAATTCTCTGGGAGTGTACGCTCAGTACATCGGAGGGTTTTCAGTACTATGGGGGTACTATCAGTACTGTGGGGATACCATCACTACAGTATAGGATATTTAGTACTGTGGAAGGAAACCAGGAGCATTTGGGTTCCCCTCCACACTACTGAATATCTTACACAGTACTGATGGTATCGCTCCAAAGTGATAATGCTATCCCCCCACAATACTGGTTGTATCAACCCACAATACTGATTGTATCCCCCACAGCACTGAATATCTTACACAGTACTGATGGTATCCCTCAACAGTACTGATAGTGTCACCCCACAGTACTGATGGCATCCCTCAACAGAACTGATGGCATCCCTCAACAGAACTGATGGTATCCATCCACAGTACTGATGGTATCCCTCAACAGTACTGATAGTGTCACCCCACAGTACTGATGGCATCCCTCAACAGAACTGATGGCATCCCTCAACAGAACTGATGGTATCCATCCACAGTACTGATGGTATCCCTCAACAGTACTGATGGTACCCCTACACGTAAAAGTCAAATGCTTGGGTGAGCGAAAACTTAAATCAATAGCTCCTTAATAATGCATCATCATATACAATGTACAATATATCAAATCTGGCTACCTCTACAATCTGATCATTAACATGAAGCCGTCCATCCTGGGCAGCAGCTGATCCGTCGGATATGTTTTGTATAAAGATGCCAGTCAGTTCATCTACAAGGAAGTACAAGTCAAATAGGTTCAAAACTAATTTTTTGATGCTATTCATGAAATCAAATAGTGGTTGCAAGCAAGCATATTTATTTGTTAACGCAGGTCAGGGTTTGTGGCAGCTTTACAGCTGATATGGACCTGCAGCTTGTACCCCCAGAATTAATAATCTAGAACGAATATCCTGGGTACTCATTAACAGACCTCAGAAGGATAGACAGCTGAGTTGGCTGACGGGTTGTAGTTCATGATTCCAACCGTTGGTTGATTTGAATCCACGAAGGTTTCCCTTCAAGAATCAGAAATCCAGCACCTCAATTACTAGGCTACACCACTGCTAGCGAGGCAAGACTTGGTTTGTTGGCTTTTTTTCAATGACGATGCTCGATGTGCATTTGATATTCTTTTTTACTATGTAGCCTAAAGCAAGATCATGCGATGGAATGTTGCTAATTCTAATTATATTTCTGCAGATCTTGTAATTCTTTTTTCACATTTTTCAGACTATGCTACCTTTAATAACTTGCAAATAAATCATTACAAATTAAAGACTTCATATCCTCAATCGCCTTCAATCAATAAATTCTAGGTTTTCTCTTTGATTTTTCTTTTCTAATTTGAACTGAGAACTTAAGTCTTTTTCTTCGCAAATCATTTTAATACATCTTTTACTCTTCATTTAGTTGGGGCATTTCTAACACAATTGATTACTATATTGAGTGGGATGTAAGGGTAAATTTGTGTAAAATCAAATAGATAAATCAAAAACGTACCCGAAGCTCTCTCGTCAACATAGCCTGCAATGGTAATTCCCAGACCCTTTTCGTTCTTGCGCAGTTTCATTTCGAAGGTTTCTACTTCATAGTCATCCTAAAGAGAGAAAGAGGTATATTACTTTGAAAGGTGTCTTTTTATCATAAAACACATCTCAATATACCACGGCCCTACACCAGGACAAATAGTCAGCTCACTAGCCTTGAGTTGTATCCAACTCCATGATTATCCACAATGAGGCATTTATTTGTATTCCGGATTAAATCCTTTTTCAGAAGCATGCTGATGATAAAATGAATTTACATGGAATGGTCTAGCTCAGGAAATCATATTTCATAAGAGTGGGCTTCCAAATTCTACAGTTGTCGACCCTTAAGTTTACAATAATGACATTAGTATTTTCCTAAAACCTCTAGTCCTCTTAATTGACTTGACAGAACTCTACTGATCACTAATTCCATACTAGCAGTTTATCAACTCAAAAGATTTACCAAATGAGTCGCCATAATGCTTCAATTAACCCCCGAAGCGTTTTTCAAACTTAACTGAATGTTTTCATCCATCTTATATCATTACATATGATATATCAAAAACACATAAAGATTGCATTCAGCCTGAAACTCTGAGTAACAACTAAATAAGTGTGGTTCAAGAAAGGTTAATAATCGCTAATCTCCGTTGTACTTTATCTGATAGTAAAGTTTAGATAGTTTGTTGTCATTGTTAATGAATGCTCTGTATGCATATTTGGAATACACAAGGGGGGCTTCTATCAGAGGGTGAGCTTAATGAGAGGGGCGTTAATGGGGAAATGTTATGAAAGGGGGTTGAAAAGATTGGCATTATTATATTTCTAGTAAAGGTCTTACTTACGTTGTCAGGCCTAACAGGTATTTGAGGGGGCTCTTCATCTACGATGCGGGATATCACCAATTTAACCTTATTCCCTGCCTTCCGCAATATACTGGCTACTTCATCGCTTCCTTTACCTCCTAGGTTGACGTCATTGATTTGCAGAATGCTATCTCCGCTCTTCAGTCGTCCATCCTTTTATGATGAAATATTCAAGAAATCAGAATAAATACTGACAACTAATCAATAAACGTATTTCTATCAACCCCATTTGAAGGCATGTGAATTGCATGCATATTTTGGAGCAAACATATCTGTGAAAATAAAGCACCAATTTCATAACAGCAAGATCAACTTGTTTGAATTATGAAAACATCTGACCATGTGACCAAAGGTAGCAGGCAATTGAAGACAATCGAATGGCGATGTCAGCAAAAACATTGTTTGTATGATGACTCTAAAAGTAATTTTCGAAGCATTAGATCAACATGCTATCGAATATGTGGACATCAATTTTGTTCTTTTGTCAAAATATGCCACCGAGGTATCATTCTTCCGTGATTAAATTTTTGAAAATGGTGATATTTACTCCAGCAGGCCTGACTGGTCAAATGACATGTCAAAAATAAGATTTTCAAGTTCTCTATTTGAAATGAACAACGCCAGTATCTGTCAAGGGAGTGCAACAAGCATGATAAGAAAAAAATTTAAGCAGCAGCACTTTGTTGATCATTTAATGAGTCAGAGCAAAAATTGATATAATAGGAATACCTTCCATCCGACACTCAGAGTATTCTGGTTTGGAAATCCTGTCGATATCAAAATCTAGAGAACAAACTTTAAATAGATACCTTGTCTGCAGTACCGCCAGGAAGAATAGTCTTCACAATAACCCCTGTATTTTTCCCTCCAACAATGCCGAACCCGAGACTCGACCCACTGTTGAATAACTCAATCGTCTCAATTTGTCGCCAGTGAATTCCATCACCCGTCTACAAGGAAAAAATATCATTAAGCTGTAAGAGCATTGATGGCTGGTAACCGTTGCTGACTGGTATTAATGTAAGGAAACGCGAATAGCGTACAACGAGCATACCATAGCTAGTTTAGACATAAGTAGAGTAAATAGATCTCAGCCCTGAAACTGCAATTCAAGGAAGAAAACATTGTCATCAAGTATTTCCTTGGAGAAAAGAATTACGAAGTCAAGACATGTTCAAGTTATTATATATGAGCATAGAAGTCACAAATATATCCACTATCAAAATAATCTATGAGAGTGAAAAGGACCTGAGTGGGAGTCTAATTCACAACCTCTAGACTAGTACTCTAATGTCCAATACCACCGTGCCATCAGGGTTTTGAGAAACCCGAATCGCTTCACTCATACAGATTGCACAACCATTCAAAAAATAGAAACAAAAACTGTGTTAGAGAAATGATTTGAGTTGATTAAAAACCCAATGGTGCACTCGTAAATTGCAATAGAATACTAATCTTGAGGTTGTGCGTTCGAGTCCTACTCTGTCATCCTCAATTTCTAAATCCAGTTCCTTTTCAAGCATGTTAAACAATTATGTGAAAAAAGGAACATATGGATCATGTCATTCAAAGTCCAACACTTATTATAAATATCATAGCAGAACATGAAATAAACCAAAAACAATTTCTTTTGTAAAAAAGATTACTTAGTTTGAGCCCATACACAGCCAAATCAAGGAACGTATCTCAGTGTACCAAGGGCTGGGCAGAATGGATAAGATTCCTCATACACAGTTGAAATATCATAGCCCTTTCTAATATCAAGCAAGTCGGCCACCCCTCAAACTGTACAAAATATGAGAGATGACTTTTGCAAACTTACCGGCATTGAAGCAATAGAGCTAGAACTGGCTGCAGAATTAGAGCGTGATATATAAGAGCTTGCCGCAGATGTCGTTCTTGAAATAGCTGGTGAAGAAGACCTATGCATGCCTCCTCTCGCAATAATGAGCTCAACCGAACCGTGCGTCTTTTGGAGGATTCCAATAGCATCTTGATGTGAGAGCCCAGTATCGATTCTCTGTCCATTGATCGCAAGAATCTGGTCACCTTCGAGGAGGTTGCCATCCCTATAAGAAAACCAGGTGAAAGGAACAACTAGTCTTAAAAATTCCACAAACTATATTTCAGATTCACTTCTACTTGATAAATGTATCTACCTTTAGATTCTATAACAGTCCTTGATAAGTTATCCGAAAATTCATCACTATTAAATTGGTAGAGTAATACATCAGAAAGAGAAAAATACATACTAAAGAGTTTTTAAACCCAGGTGGATAAAATGGGCTAATCAAATCATTAGCCCAACGAGAATCAGATGAACCCGCTTAATTTTCTATCCTCTTTTAAGTTGTTCTTTTAAGTTGTTTGACTAACAGGGAGTTTTTCAGTAAGGTCACTAATCAAGACTATATCCTAAGAACCTTCTCAATATTTAATTGTGGTATCCGCACCCCCTTTATGCCTTTTTGAATTCCTCTGAAGATCATGTTGTGGTATAGGAGAAATGAGTTAGGGGCGTGACACTTTGGTTAATACCTCTGATTGCATTAGTAAAAGGACTCAATTCCACTCCTAGTGGCAAAATTTTACAGCCGACAGATTCTTAGCTCCTCCATCAATTTTACTAATCCATCAGATATTGAAACTCTCACTAATTCAAGATACATGAAATTGCAACTAAAAATATCAACTAATCTCAATAGACACACAAACACACAAAAAGAATTTATATTCCGGCTTTTCCCCCTCAAGTAGGAGTTGACGGTCAATGGATTTGTCTCCAGACAATGCAGGGATAAATTGAATGAATTCTTACCCCCAACCACAGAAAGAAACGGAAGAAAAAAGATTCATCAACAAAACATACCTGTAGGCCACACCCCCATGTTGCACACCTTGTACAAAAATTCCCAATTCTCCCCTGTTTTCACTCTTGAGTCCAACCACACTGAATCCCAGTCCCCCTTGCTCTGGCTTAATCAGGCTGATTGTATCAATTTCCCTTCCTTCAGCAGCTTGCGTTAGGCCATGTAATAACTCGACATCATCTGCGTAAACTGATTTCATGAGGCCAGGGTTCAGCTGTTCTTCCAGTTCGTTGTTGTAGTTGCCATATTCAGGAGGGCTTGGCGAGTATTCTCCTTCAAGATCGGGTTTCCAAGGGGCAAGTTCACCCTCAACCATGTCTCTATCAAGGCCAGTCTAAAAAAGAGGTGAACAAGGTCAGATGCAAGTACTGCCCTCTTACTCATACATCATCTGAATGTGGGCATATTTCAAAATGCTAAATAGGGTAACGGAAGGAATTAGATGAATATTTTTGATCATAAACTTATTTTCGTATGATATATCACAATGAAACTTGAAGTAACTATGGTTCTAAGGCCAAGTAGTATACATATGAAATCATAACTTGAAATTTTACCTATTTAGAAAATTATTAGAAATGCAAGATTTGGTAACGGAAGGAGGGATAGATCTTCAAAAATATAAAATTGACAGTGCATCAGCGATTCTATCTCAAGAGATTAATTTAATCTTCTTTAGCTAAACTTTTTAGTATACTTACCTATGGGTCTTACTAGATAAATTGAAAATTTGTTTAAAAATACTGGTCAAGAGAAAAGCAGAGCATTTTTCTGAAATGCATATAAAGTAACGGAAGGAATCGCGATAAAGTAACGGAAGGAAGTATCTCTAAAATTGCAAAATATATAAGAATTACTGAAGTTAAGACATTGTAGAGTTAATGAAAAGTATCTTTTCACACCATTCTCTTCAATTTACGCAGAAACTATCGGAAATTTTTATAAATACACAATATTAGCATTGTACCATACTTTCATAGTAACGTTCACCTTATAGAAAGTTGAAGAGCCCTATTAAAACCAGAAATAAATGCAGGGTAGTGTATTATACCACAGAAGCAGTTTTATTAGTCGTTTGTTCACAACAAATTCTCTACACTCTTCCCCATTCCTCTACAAGTTCTGGTGCGTAAAAGGGTAGCATACGTGCCCCTCCTGCCATGACTGTTGGCGTTTCTATGCACTGCAGAGTGCAGAATATCCTCTTTTGGATAGTCCAAAACATTAGTTTGTGTTGGCCAATGCCAAATAGATCCAGGGGTATTCGACTTTTGCATGCATTTGACAAACTTTTCATTCGTGCCTTCGAATATTCCTGGAAATTTACTTCCCTCATACTGCACATATTCTTCACCTCGATAAACTCCTTCTTCTAACTTAAATTTTTGAATTTAATATTCCCCTCGATCTTAATTTATTATTTTCATGGAATAAATTGTTGCCGTTATTGTTTTGGATTTGATAATCATCAAAGGGCATGGTTTTTTGAGCGCGAACAATTAATCATATTGAATGAAAAATAAAGTAACGGAAGGAAAAAGAAAATAAAGTAACGGAAGGAAATTTCAATCATCTTTTAAAATTCAGAAATGAGCATTTTAATCAAAATATCTTGCACCAATGATCAAAGTAGGTTTGTGGGAGATTTTAATTGACGAGACAATTAGTTTAGATATTTTGATTGAATGGGAAAACTTTTTCATGATTTTTCGGTAACGGAAGGAATTACTTAACACAAAATTTGATAAACTGTATAATTTTAGATGGGATACACTACGCCCAAATAGAAATTATTAGGAAAATCTATTGCCATTAGACATTCAAACAAGGTATTTGAAATGAAAACAATGATGTTACACATCAATTAAGTTTTGCTTAATATCATATAGAAAAGGCGCATTTCTTTTTCATGAAGTTTTGTGAAACTTTGACGACCTGCTGCGAACCACATATATATGATATGTCAACAGTAAACTGATTTTCAAACAGCTCCAGCATCTTAGATTTATAATAACTGCACCAAACCTTCTGTTCCTACATTTTAATTTTTGCAAAAGTGTGCTCCATTTTTGAAATATGCCCATGTATTGGCTTCATCCCTGCATGCAGACCTAGTTTTTGCTGTAGCCTAGTTGAGAAACCAAGGGTCTCTTCTGAATCCTCTCCATTGAACACCGGGGAAAGTTGATTTATTGCCAGAAAAAGAAGAAAAATACCAACTATCGAAATTGCGTAACTGATATTTGCAATTTCAATTGAGTAAACTTTAACTTTAATTAAGCAAATGACCCCTTATTAGTTTATTGCGACAAGTTTCTGAGCCAACACTTACAATTTTCACAATCAATTCAAATAAAAACAGACCACTTGCAAAAACCAGACTTTTTGACAACTGAAAAATCTGATAAGTTCATGAAAACTGACAAATATATCAGCAAGTGCTGGCCCAGGAAGACCTACTTTCATGACAACTTGAGAAGTTTTGACTTACATGCTGTCCATAGTCAAGCAAGATATATGCCAGTTAGTGGGAAATTTCTCTGTTTAGACCCATTACTCCTTCATCAATTTTTTGTTCTTCCATCAATATGTTTCCCATTCAATCACAAATAAGCTGAGCACCCCAGCGTATCCCTTTTGTCTTAATTTGGCCAAACTACATGCTTGAACTTAACTAGTATGTTTTGTCAAAAGTGCCAAAAACAAAAGTTGAATAAGCTGAAATTCTTTTTGCTTCTTTCTGCCTATTTTACAGCAACTCTCATAAATGCTTCACTGTTAATATTTTCTTAAATGTTTGCTAGTAAGGGAAGGGCAGGTACCACCTCAATACAAAAATGTTGGAAGATATTCTCACACAAGCTGAATTTTAACTCTGGTCTTATTCCCCGCTAGCTAGGGTTGATCATATCATGAATTTCTCTCCTCAAAGTCTCCCTATCCATTCCCATTCCTTTCCCTAACCCTATCACCGTTGTATCATATTTAACCACATTCTTCCATCCCTTTGCAGGTCTTCCCCTCATTCACATCCCTACCACTTTCATTTTGAATACTCTACCTACTTTTGTATCCTCACCTCTTCAAAATACATGCCGTTTAAGACTAAAACCCAATTTCTTATTTTCAAAGATTCGTGAATAAAAAAATATTTCAACTGTGCTTATCAGTAATGAATCGAAGGAAAAAACATGGTATTCCTATGATAACTTAATTCACATGTGATTTATGGTGCAGGAATAACATGAAAGAGTTACAGTTGTTGTTGATTACACTTATTTAATCATTCCTTGACCTTCATTGGCTTTTTAAAAGTGAATAATGTATTTCATGGAATCCCACTTACTTGTGATGAGGAGGGGCTGACGTTCATCCCGGGCTGAAAGACAAGCTCCCCGGTGGGTGAGAAATCGAAATCGCTGACACCGACATTGGCTGACGACTTTACTTTTTCTTTCAACTCTTTCAAGGAATCTTGGATTGTGATGATCTGCCTGAACATGGGGCTGTCCAGCATTTGCACAACTGCGGCGATTTCATTTTCTTGCTCATAATCCCCTTTATCTTTCAGCTTCTCTCTGAAGATTTCAAGGATCCCAACAACCTTGCTAGTATCTTGAATAAATAAAAATGCAAAAGTCTATCATTCAAGGGGACGTGTCAATGTATTGTATGACATGGATGAAAACAATTCCAGTTTTTTTCTGGTGCTTTCCCTGAAACAATTGAATTCATATAATAATTTTACAAAAACAAATTTACACTATTGGACTGGGAATTAAAACTATTTTGCATGGAAACCAATTTCCTACAATTTGCCAAATCTCTGATAATTTCTAAAAGCTTATTTATGTTACTCTTAGTTTAAGCATCATAAGTTATGATATGTTATTGAGCTATCTAAAAAAAGTAATAAAGATAGTTTTAAGTTAACTAATGTAATGTAAGGCATGGATTGATTCATAAAGTTGTCCAAGTTAGTAAAATAGGTAGGCGGACTTGACTGACCAAATGGCCTGACTAAATCAACACAGAACAAATTGGTAGTGCAAGTGAGGTAAGTTGACCATAGATGTGAAAAATAACTTAACTAAGCGCCGCATTCAGAAAGCATCACATCATGATAAAAAGTTGAACAAAATGCTTCAAAGACTCTTGAATATCCTTTTAAATATGCTAGAAGCAAATGAATTACACTGGGCAGGCTAGCAGTGAGCTACGTCATTACAGCAATATGAAATATGCTGAATAAACTCCACACCAACATGAATTTCCCATGGACTCCAGAGTGTGGCACTTACAAGTCCAAGATTGACAATAAGCAAATAGAAAAAAGCTCCTACCAAAAGTTGCAATATTGGAGGAAAAATCAAAGTGCTAGCATGTCATTCTATTTGAAATCAGCAAATTTTTTATCATTTTGTAACCCACCCCTCAGATTTAGCTGATTTTCACAACATGTGTTGACACCATTGAGAACATAGCACATACAAAATTTCAGCTTCCTATCTCAACCCGTCTTTGATTGGCGGCCCGTCAAATATTTCAGGATTTTAGGGCGTGGCCCGCCCAAATTTTGGCTTCGCAAAAGTCAACCAACTTGAAATCAGCATAAAACCTACATATTACTTCATATTGGCTTGAAACTTGGTGTACTATATCTTTAGGCTATGGAGAGTCTGAAAACCACACTCAAAATGCTATGAAATTGCAGAGTATACCTGCTTTCAGGTAATTAAATGTCTACATGGCTTCAACATGTTTTGCGACTGCTCATCTTTAAGTCAAACCATGAAACCCTTGTCAAATCAATACATGGGGAGGTTAAGCCACATAGTTTACGAACAAAAATGTGAAAAAGTAGAGCATAAGCTCACTTGAAGAAAAGTTATGGCTATTTCTAAGTTCTTTATCACAAAAATTACTTCAGGTTAAAAGTAACTATGTACTTTTTTTTGTATATTCTGAGTGTTTCATCACTTTTTGGGTCGAAAATGTCTTCAGGAAAGGCTGTATAGATTTCCAAATGTTTGTACCAAAATTACCCAACATATTGCATACTGTTGGAATCAACTTTTTGAGCATATGCTGAATTTTTCAATTTCAGTTAACATAATTGTAATGGAAAACTGCATTTATGTTCTAACTATGGCTAAGAAAATGTGGTAGGGGCTTTCGCTTAAGCTAATAGAGCAATTAGGATAGAAAAATAGGAAATTGATCCTTTGAGCACAAAATCTTGTCCAAAAGCGCTATACTCTGTAAAGGGGTTGATGGAAAAATTGTAATACAATTAGCTAATACACCACACCAGGCCACCAGGGAAATAAGCCACTCAATCCTAACAAGTGCAATAGTATGCAGTAAAATATTTCATTAAACACGCTTATAAGCAATTTCAGCTCAAGGTGAGTACTCAAAATTGCTGAGCAATTGCTTAGCTTTTTATACTTGAAGATTTGTTTCTAAGAATACTATCTCAGAAGTTTTTGTACAACAAACGTCAATAGAACCTTCATACAAAAGTGTGCTGGCGTACTGATATCCAACAAAACTCAGGGGCGGATGCAGACTTTGGAAATGAGGGGTGCTCAGCAGGGGTTTGGGGCCCCCAGAAAATTTTTTCAGGGTAGCGCGGTACCAAATGCCGGGGTCGACCCTTCTATACACTTTATCAATGATTTCTACTCAATTCTGGCAGAGAAAAACCTTTATTGACTCGGTAAAAACAATTCTTTGTTAGTTGAGATCTAGTCATTTTCACTCAACTGCCCAACTTTCATCCTACCTTCCACCTTAGGTGTTTGGCATTTCAAGAATTATATGAATATTTTGAAAACTTTATCCTTAATTACAGAATATATTTTACTAGCTTAAATATGAGTTACATATCCCCCAAGAAAATCCTAACCTATCCTAACCAGTTGAGTTCCATCATGAATATCCAATGCATCACAATGAAGTGACTTGTCACAGAATCAAAGAGGTTTATCCTTACAACTTGATAAAAATCCAAAAAGAAATAAATATGTATATTGATTCACGAAATTTGAAAGACTTTAATCTTCATCAAGCTAGCAGAATCGGAAAATCAACTGACAAGGACTGGATCTCAGATATTATGTTTTCAGTAAAATATAAACACGCCTTAAGAAGGCCCTGTAGACTAAACATTGCCCTGCAAGTTACTGGGATGCGAAGGCTGTGAATAATGTCAATAAGAAATAATTTATTTTCAAGAGGACGGATAGGCCTAGAAGTATTCTAGCTCTTTCTCTCTCAAAGAGGCTTTCACTTCGAAGCATCGCAAACTCAAGAAGTCGTCGACTGCTTTTAGTTTAGGCCTAGGCCTACGGCCCTTGGAACGCTAGCCGGTCCACAGTGGTGTCTTTCTCTCTTCTTGTTATATTTGGGCCTTTATCTCCAAGAAAGATTCAGTTTCATTCAAAAAAGTCACTCTGAAGCTGCAGATTCTTTCAATTCATGGCTTGCTTTGCCATCTTCGACGAGGACGCAATTAGTTTAATGCCTTGAGAGCGGCAGCCATGATTGAAAAACATACGAGAAGGCGAACAGAGGCTGGTCAGTTGGTCAGTAGGTTGCTCGAGCAACTCTCTATAGATCTCAGGGGTGCTCGGAATGAATTTGAGCACCCTTGTATGAGCGATTTGATTGGTTAAGAGCTTATTTTCAAATCATCGGGGGTGCTCCCGCGCTTTTTGAGCAACTCTTTTGAACCCTAATGGGCGATTCTTATTGGCTAAGAGCACTTTTTCAAATCAACGGGGGTGCTCCCGCTCAAATCTTGCATTTTAGTAAGATGGAAGATTAAAACACGGACCAAAAACTTGGATCTTTTGATCGTTAGATAATAGGAATCAAAATCAGCGACAATAACGGACGTCGAATTTATTTTGCGAGAATTTGGATAGATTGCGAGGAAAATCGGAACTTTAGATTTTTAGAGCATAATCATGGGCTGTGTATAGATGATTAAAAACAGAATACGAGTTATCAAAGCTGATTATAAAAAGGTTATTTAGTGAAAATTGAGGGGTGCTCGAGCACCCTTAGCACCCCCTTAGATCCGCCCCTGAAACTACTTCTCTGTAGCTGCTGCACGATTTCCATTGACAATTGGATCAGAACTAAAATTTTGAAATTGCTTAGCATTGCTCTATCCAGTACTAGAATTGTGAAGTTTTGTCATTTTGTGTACTGACTTGTTTATAAAGCAGTTGCCTTTAAACAAAATGCATGTAATACGCCATTCTCCTCCTGCGCACAACACACTTCAACCCTTGTGGAATGTTTCATGAAATTACACCATGACTTGTTTTGGGTATATGATGCTGCATAGCCCCAAGTGCTCTATTTTTGGTGGAATATTTCATATCATGAAATAAGTTGACAGTTTCAAGCGGTTTTCAAGGAAGATTTCACAGCTTATACACAGCTTATCTATCTACTTCAGTCTTTTTTCCGCTCTTCGTTAAAACATGTAATTCAGTTCCGTGTTCTGGGTGAGTTGAAACCCCAACTCTAAACTTATGAGATGAAATAAATTTATAGGCCTACTCGCGTTCAAAAATTTAATATACGTCCTTATCATGTCAACAACAACGAATCATAGGCCACGATCATCGAGACTGTTACGATATCGTAGTATACTACGTTTGCACTCACCACTGACAAGGGGCATCTTGCAGTACTAGTTGTTGACAACCCCTATCTTCGTTCTTTAATAGATGAGCATCAATTCATGCAGCAAAATGAGAAGTTTAAACATCAACAAACGAAAATGTTTTGAATTCTTGCCACATTATTCACACCGTTCGACGGGTTGATGCTAGATACAGATAGTAGTGCGTAAAAGAACCTTCCGCCCACTTGCTAAGAGCCGGACCATGATGGGCCAGAATCACCCAAAAGCATCAAGTCATTCTTACGTTACGATAATACCTTTGAGCTTTGAACAAAACCTCACCTGAAACTACAAAACCTCTAACTAGCCCTTATCTTAACCCTCATTTCAACCATGGGCCTAGACTTATCCTAAAACTGACTCTAAAAGTAAAAAACCCGAGACTATTTGCTTTATGCCCTTACTTCCATGGCCTTCACACCCTTGTTCTCCGAATTCCTTTGTTTAGCTAAATTGTGTAAGGTCGTTTTGAGCACTAGTATCTATCACTAGCCTTCAATGAAAGGAATGTGAGCTTCATTCGTCTCCAGTCTCCTATTCTGCAAAAAGTGGAGGGGCAATGGAAAAAGGTACGCACGGTACCCGTACGCAGCAGGGGGGCAAGGGAGATATTTTCCCGCTCAGAAATTCCCAAAAATACATATTTTCCTGTAGAGGATTTTCTCAAAGAGTCTTCATAAGGGGCGTTACCCCTCCACTAAAAATCTTTCGAGTACAGCCTTGGAAAAGGGGGCGCTTTTCGAGGAATGTGCCAAATCTGCACCCTCCTGTTTGTGTTTTTCAGAAAAATTTTCCACATAGAAACAGCTACTTTGGCGCTCGTGGCATCTTTTAGACTAGAATTCGAAGAAAAGTCACATGTTGTGGTTACTACGTACTTTTTCCATCTGTGTTTGGATTGTCCAGTTTTTTCCTTATAGGCGGGTCTACACCAGCCTTCGGGAATTGGCGACTCCAACTTTCCCACAACAGGGGGCTAGTATCTCTGATAGAGAGGATATTTCCCATAAAAATTTAAGAAATTTGTTTCAGGACAGTGAATATCTTCTCTATGATGTGAGGGGGGCTAGTGTGTTTATTTAAAGTGGCAAAATAAATTTCCCAAAATATAAATATTTCACGTATGTAGACCCTGTGTTTCTATTTCAGAAAATAGTGCTCAATACATAATAATAGATTTGGATTCTCAAAACAGGCTTGGCAAAATAAATATGTAGTTTCTTTTTTTAATGTATGTATGTATGCATTCACAGGCCCAGCTGTTCATCCGCATCCATGAACTTCAGCAAAAATACTGCTGAAAAAAACAATGATGAGAGAATGGAATGTACACAATGAACAGAGGGATAAAAACATTAGAATACGCAATTATAGATCATACAACAAACAGTCATAGTTAAATTTCATTACAGTCTCACAATTCACATGCAAATAAAACAGACAGCAACAGAATGATTTTCAAGCCTTCAATTGGACATTACTTGACCGCAACACTAAGCACTCATTCTCAATCTTCTAAGGTCTTGGGATATAAACTTCTCCAGGCGTCACTGCAGATCCAGTGGTGCTGAAAACAAAATTAGGATAAGCTAGAATAAATGCCTGTTTTGGAAATTTTTCCTGGTGCTAAATTGATTGGCAACTCTCATACCCCTAACTACGATGGCAGAGATCCAAATAGAAAGGTCAAAATTATCTTCCATACGTCCCTAAAGACCTATGAATAAAGAGGTCTTGGTGCTAAACAGTAGATGCTTTGAGATTATCTAGCCTTCCTGCACATTTTCTAGGTAAAGATTTCAGGTGACTGGTTACATAGAGAATCGATGTGCATTGGAATCCCTTGTAAGAGCAAATGATAGAGTATTGCAGGCTCTGATTGGTTGATAAAGCACTTACACAAACAAGATATAATTTTTTTATCTTAAGACAGAAGGTGACACAATCTTGTGAGCTTTAAAGTGATCCGGCACCTTGATCAACAATAACCCCAGATTTGTTAAGAAATTACTATTTCATTTACAATTTTTGTATCAAGGTTTACCCTTGCTATTTAGATCCCAACAGTGTTCAGAGATGCCCTTTGTGAAATGCCCCATGCCCATCAGTAAAAATTTGTTATACAATATTCCAGTAACGGCACCAGCTCTGAAAAATCTGAAAGAAATGGGGGGATTATGACATAATTTCTGCGGTCTAAAGGTATACCCAACTACTTTTATGTCATTTTTCTTTGACAATTTTGTCCAATTTTTTGTCCCCCAATGTCGTCGCCACTGCAATAGTTTCTGAGAAAATGATTAAAGAATACCTTGCTTTTTCAGCATCACCAGACTCAAGCATTGAATGGGAGGTGACTTTTACTGGAGGGCATGCAGCTCTTCTACCGTCTCTTGTATAATAATAATTGGCAGCGAGTTTATGGGCTTCTCCACTGGGGAGTGTAGGTGCTGGTATGCTCCTTGAAATGAGATGAACAGATCAATTTTGGAGAATTATGAAGAAGGCCATACATTGGAAAGGTAGGAGCGATACAAAGAGCCAAAATAATTTACATATTGATAATCAAATGTTACATGTTTGAGTACATTACGTGTTGGAAAATAATTTACAACTTATTGCCCTAGTTTATAGTTTTTATACAATCTTTATTGAGGCACTGGTTTATGGGCTAATTACAAAGGGCTCACTGATGAGCAATTGATCTGACAGCACCTCATGATCCTTTTTGCTATTTTTGCACTGACACTGATTCAATGGTAGCTCTTTTTACACTCTTATTGAAAGCTGACCATCTTTACACATGATCTGACGTACAGCGGGCCTCGATCATCATAAATCTGAGCATAAAGGAATGATTAGAATGCTCCTTACCGAGGGCTCTGACTTAGAGCATGTCGTACGGGTATTTGTAGTGTTTTCTGAAAAAGAAACATATGTCATAACAAGAAAGAACAAAAATGATTTCAAGCAAATTAAGTTGCTTGAAATCATCAAAGAAGAAACACAATCCTACAAAACTGAGATCAAGATCAACGAGACGGCGACAAAATTAAGTCAGATAACAGAGCCATGTTGATAGTTGAGTTGATAGTTGATAGTTGATAGGCACATACACTCGCTATCTTCGCAAGGTATGGGTTTATGTGCTAAGCACAAAGGGTCCACTGAATAGGTAAACTAATCGAGCAGTGCGACCCTGGTCCTTCCTCTCGATGTGACCACACCTCATGATTCCTTTTGCCTTTTTGCCTGGAATTACAGAGAGCTGGCTAATTCTCTCCTCACACTTTGTGGCAGGTCTGAAGGTGGTTTCGAACCCGGGACCCTTCAAGCAAGGGTCAAGTGATCGAACCACTCGGCCATCCCCGCCACATTTTTCTCGGGAAATGATTACAATTATCACTAAGACAAGGTTAGAGTTTGATTGCACCCTGGACAGGGCTCAGTGTTGTCCCTTTGGCCTAGGTGTGTGTTTATGCTTTTACTAGCTATATCCTAGGCCTTCCATGGTTATTGGTGACGTCTGATGAGTGATTTTTGCATTCTAAAATCATCAACAATAACAAATGTCGACGATGGCATTTATTAGAATTTGAAAAATTAGGCAACTGTGAGAATTGCCTACAGATTCAGTTTGAACCTTACCCCTGCAAGAAAGTTTCTGATGAGTTGCAAAGCTTTAGTTGCATTCACGTAACTCGGCTTTGAGGACGCCATTTTTGTGTAAAATGGCACTGCATTGAAGTTGTTTTCACATTGATTTTCAAATTCATTTTCATTTTCAGATTGGGCCCTAGTGGGCTGATTTTGTTTTCACATTCGTTTTCAGATTGGAGCGATACATAAACTGTACAAATGGCCCTGAAATAAGGTTATAAGGATAATAAATTTACTATCTTCTTATTCTACCTGAAATATTCTTTAATTTGAACTAACTCTCGTTGTTGTGCGCGAAAAAATACAGAAATTTTGAGCGCGTTAGATTTCAACGTCTGGCGGGCCTAAATTTGAGAACACGTTACCGTCTCTTTGATAAAAATCCTTACAAAACCGCTCTTATAAATGATCAATGATGTTCCTCAATATAATTTATCGCTTCCCAATTAAATAATCTTTCTATTCATACCTCTTTCTTTTTTAGAATAATTGATTTCTTGCTACACATACGACTTTCGCTAGCCTGCTCAAGTGTTACGGCTTTCCATGGTCGGTAATGATCGAATGTGAAAATGAAAATCGCTTTATTGCGACCAAAGGGGAGGGGCTCTCGTAATCAACGAAGTAGCGATAAATGCTAGAGTTTTTGGAATATTTCACCCATTTTTGTCTGAAAAGGTAGCATTTGGGCCAAACCTTTGACTAATTTTAGTCTCCAAGCGAGATTACCCCTAGAACGAAAGTTACGCCAGGGGGTAGGAACCCCATACACTGCCGATAGGGGAATGAAGTAAATCGACGAAATAGCGATAAAAGCTAGAGTTTTTGGAATATTTCACCCGTTTTTGTCTGAAAAGGTAGCATTTGGGCCAAACCTTTGACTAATTTTAGTCTCCAAGCGAGATTACCCCTAGAACGAAAGTTACGCCAGGGGGTAGGAACCCCATACACTGCCAATAGCGGAATGAAGTCGATCGACGAAATAGCGATAAAAGCTAGAGTTTTTGGAATATTTCACCCGTTTTTGTCTGAAAAGGTAGCATTTGGGCCAAACCTTTGACTAATTTTAGTCTCCAAGCGAGATTACCCCTAGAACGAAAGTTACGCCAGGGGGTATACACTGCCGATAGGGGAATGAAGTCGATCGACGAAATAGCGATAAAAGCTACAGTTTTTGGAATATTTCACCCATTTTTGTCTGGAAAGGTAGCATTTGGGCCAAACCTTTGACTAATTTTAGTCTCCAAGCGAGATTACCCCTAGAACGAAAGTTACGCCAGGGGGTAGGAGCCCCATACACTGCCAATAGGGGAATGAAGTCGATCGACGAAATAGCGATAAAAGCTAGAGTTTTTGGAATATTTCACCCGTTTCTGTCTGAAAAGGTAGCATTTGGGCCAAACCTTTGACTAATTTTAGTCTCCAAGCGAGATTACCCCTAGAACGAAAGTTACGCCAGGGGGTAGGAACCCCATACACTGCCAATAGGGGAATGAAGTCGATCGACGAAATAGCGATAAAAGCTAGAGTTTTTGGAATATTTCACCCGTTTTTGTCTGAAAAGGTAGCATTTGGGCCAAACCTTTGACTAATTTTAGTCTCCAAGCGAGATTACCCCTAGAACGAAAGTTACGCCAGGGGGTAGGAACCCCATACACTGCCAATAGGGGAATGAAGTCGATCGACGAAATAGCGATAAAAGCTAGAGTTTTTGGAATATTTCACCCGTTTTTGTCTGAAAAGGTAGCATTTGGGCCAAACCTTTGACTAATTTTAGTCTCCAAGCGAGATTACCCCTAGAACGAAAGTTACGCCAGGGAGTATACACTGCCGATAGGGGAATGAAGTCGATCGACGAAATAGCGATAAAAGCTACAGTTTTTGGAATATTTCACCCATTTTTGTCTGGAAAGGTAGCATTTGGGCCAAACCTTTGACTAATTTTAGTCTCCAAGCGAGATTACCCCTAGAACGAAAGTTACGCCAGGGGGTAGGAGCCCCATACACTGCCAATAGGGGAATGAAGTCGATCGACGAAATAGCGATAAAAGCTAGAGTTTTTGGAATATTTCACCCGTTTCTGTCTGAAAAGGTAGCATTTGGGCCAAACCTTTGACTAATTTTAGTCTCCAAGCGAGATTACCCCTAGAACGAAAGTTACGCCAGGGGGTATACACTGCCAATAGGGGAATGAAGTCGATCGACGAAATAGCGATAAAAGCTAGAGTTTTTGGAATATTTCACCCGTTTTTGTCTGAAAAGGTAGCATTTGGGCCAAACCTTTGACTAATTTTAGTCTCCAAGCGAGATTACCCCTAGAACGAAAGTTACGCCAGGGGGTAGGAACCCCGTACACTGCCAATAGCGGAATGAAGTCGATCGACGAAATAGCGATAAAAGCTAGAGTTTTTGGAATATTTCACCCGTTTTTGTCTGAAAAGGTAGCATTTGGGCCAAACCTTTGACTAATTTTAGTCTCCAAGCGAGATTACCCCTAGAACGAAAGTTACGCCAGGGGGTAGGAACCCCATACACTGCCGATAGGGGAATGAAGTAAATCGACGAAATAGCGATAAAAGCTAGAGTTTTTGGAATATTTCACCCGTTTTTGTCTGAAAAGGTAGCATTTGGGCCAAACCTTTGACTAATTTTAGTCTCCAAGCGAGATTACCCCTAGAACGAAAGTTACGCCAGGGGGTAGGAACCCCATACACTGCCGATAGGGGAATGAAGTCGATCGACGAAATAGCGATAAAAGCTAGAGTTTTTGGAATATTTCACCCGTTTTTGTCTGAAAAGGTAGCATTTGGGCCAAACCTTTGACTAATTTTAGTCTCCAAGCGAGATTACCCCTAGAACGAAAGTTACGCCAGGGGGTAGGAACCCCATACACTGCCGATAGGGGAATGAAGTAAATCGACGAAATAGCGATAAAAGCTAGAGTTTTTGGAATATTTCACCCGTTTTTGTCTGAAAAGGTAGCATTTGGGCCAAACCTTTGACTAATTTTAGTCTCCAAGCGAGATTACCCCTAGAACGAAAGTTACGCCAGGGGGTAGGAACCCCATACACTGCCGATAGGGGAATGAAGTCGATCGACGAAATAGCGATAAAAGCTAGAGTTTTTGGAATATTTCACCCGTTTTTGTCTGAAAAGGTAGCATTTGGGCCAAACCTTTGACTAATTTTAGTCTCCAAGCGAGATTACCCCTAGAACAAAAGTTACGCCAGGGGGTAGGAACCCCATACACTGCCGATAGGGGAATGAAGTAAATCGACGAAATAGCGATAAAAGCTAGAGTTTTTGGAATATTTCACCCGTTTTTGTCTGAAAAGGTAGCATTTGGGCCAAACCTTTCCTGGGTAGAAAGCTTTCTAAAAAATCATGGAAAGTCATCCCTCTTCATAATTACGGACTACAGCAGCAATCAGACGGTTACAATTGTGGTGTGTTTGCTTGTTTATTTGCATATTCTTTGTTGACGTTCAAAGATATCCCGGTAACCAAAATGCAGATGAAAATAGTGAGGTATTGGATCTCAAAGCATGCGAATCTCGGTAAAGAGATAGGAAGTAAAGTCAGATGTCAGAATAGTACTCTGTGGCAAAACATTCCAGGGGATACCCCTGTCTTCCCAATTCACCCAACATTTCCTACATGCAACGTGAACGCTATCTTTAGGACGTTGCAAAAATCACTTTTCCAAAATGGAAGCGGATAATTTGATTTAACACATCAATGGCGTAGCATGCGCTGGGAACGATGTACCACTTTCGGTTATATAAAATATTGATAAATAAAAATTTCACGCAAACTAAACATTGCAGGGATTTAACCATAAATGTGACCCTGTTCCTAACAGAGATGCTTACTGTATTCCTCAGACTTATCGTTAAATTGTTCTTGGTAGTGGAAAGCCGAACCCAGGGCCGAATGAATAGACTTTGCTGTCGAATGAAGTCTAACGGGATTTATTTTATTATTCATTTAATATATTTTTGAAATATTTTGGAATGGAGCGATGAAAATGATCTTTCTTTAAAAACTGGAAGAGTTTATTCTATTTGAAGAAAGTAGAATAAATTAGAAATATTCAAACAGAAAAAGATAAAAGATTACTTGTTTCGTCGTTTAACATGGATAAAAGGTTTTTGTTCATTACTCTATTTCAAGAGGTTTAGTTAATATAATATGATTTTGTAGCATTAATATCAAAATTGATAGTATTTGATTAAAGATATAGATTGATAACTTTACATTTACTAGTGTTTTCATGTACATAATTGATGATCAAATCATTGGTCAGCGACATCGATGTTCCATTGTTTAACTTTGAATATGGATGTAAATCATTAATTTTGAAATTGTTAATCGTTAAAAATAGATGTAGATTAATAAGGTTCAAATCGCTCGTTTAGGAATATATATGTCTATCATTAATGCTCAAATTGTTAGTATTTAAAATTAGATGTAGATTCATAATGTTCAAATTTATTGTCTATGAATAAAGTTGTAGATCAATAATGTTGATTTAGAATAATAATATTTTGAATTAAACTAACAGTTTTGTAGTGCAAGAAGACGCTAAGTTTTAGTAAGATATCTATGATAAATAACATCAGTGAATATTTCAATCATATATCATATCGAATGTCATTACCTTAATTAGATAACGAGTTTGAAAAGATCATATTCATTGCTAGCAGATTCTGAACTGATTGAGCCGAGCCTTGTAAAAATATGAACAATATATAGAAAATGGAATAATAGTGAAATATATAGTATATATAGGATGAAGTATTATGAACGGTTGAGTTGCATTCTCCTTCTACTGTTTTATTCTCTTTTTATGGAATATTGATTGATTCGCCATCGATTAAATTCATCCTCCAATTGCCGATTACATAGCAAATATTCCAAAAACTCTAGCTTTTATCGCTATTTCGTCGATTTACTTCATTCCCCCTATTGGCAGTGTATGGGGTTCCTACCCCCTGGCGTAACTTTCGTTCTAGGGGTAATCTCGCTTGGATACTAAAATTAGTCAAAGGTTTGGCCCAAATGCTACCTTTTCAGACAAAAACTCTAGCTTTTATCGCTATTTCGTCGATCGACTTCATTCCCCTATCGGCAGTGTATGGGTTCCTACCCCCTGGCGTAACTTTCGTTCTAGGGGTAATCTCGCTTGGAGACTAAAATTAGTCAAAGGTTTGGCCCAAATGCTACCTTTTCAGACAAAAACGGGTGAAATATTCCAAAAACTCTAGCTTTTATCGCTATTTCGTCGATTTACTTCATTCCCCTATCGGCAGTGTATGGGGTTCCTACCCCTGGCGTAACTTTCGTTCTAGGGGTAATCTCGCTTGGAGACTAAAATTAGTCAAAGGTTTGGCCCAAATGCTACCTTTTCAGACAAAAACGGGTGAAATATTCCAAAAACTCTAGCTTTTATCGCTATTTCGTCGATCGACTTCATTCCCCTATCGGCAGTGTATGGGGTTCCTACCCCCTGGCGTAACTTTCGTTCTAGGGGTAATCTCGCTTGGAGACTAAAATTAGTCAAAGGTTTGGCCCAAATGCTACCTTTTCAGACAAAAACGGGTGAAATATTCCAAAAACTCTAGCTTTTATCGCTATTTCGTCGATCGACTTCATTCCCCTATCGGCAGTGTATGGGTTCCTACCCCCTGGCGTAACTTTCGTTCTAGGGGTAATCTCGCTTGGAGACTAAAATTAGTCAAAGGTTTGGCCCAAATGCTACCTTTTCAGACAAAAACGGGTGAAATATTCCAAAAACTCTAGCTTTTATCGCTATTTCGTCGATTTACTTCATTCCCCTATCGGCAGTGTATGGGGTTCCTACCCCCTGGCGTAACTTTCGTTCTAGGGGTAATCTCGCTTGGAGACTAAAATTAGTCAAAGGTTTGGCCCAAATGCTACCTTTTCAGACAAAAACGGGTGAAATATTCCAAACACTCTAGCTTTTATCGCTATTTCGTCGATTTACTTCATTCCCCTATCGGCAGTGTATGGGTTCCTACCCCCTGGCGTAACTTTCGTTCTAGGGGTAATCTCGCTTAGAGACTAAAATTAGTCAAAGGTTTGGCCCAAATGCTACCTTTTCAGACAAAAACGGGTGAAATATTCCAAAAACTCTAGCTTTTATCGCTATTTCGTCGATCGACTTCATTCCCCTATTGGCAGTGTATGGGGTTCCTACCCCCTGGCGTAACTTTCGTTCTAGGGGTAATCTCGCTTGGAGACTAAAATTAGTCAAAGGTTTGGCCCAAATGCTACCTTTTCAGACAAAAACGGGTGAAATATTCCAAAAACTCTAGCTTTTATCGCTATTTCGTCGATCGACTTCATTCCCCTATCGGCAGTGTATGGGGTTCCTACCCCCTGGCGTAACTTTCGTTCTAGGGGTAATCTCGCTTGGAGACTAAAATTAGTCAAAGGTTTGGCCCAAATGCTACCTTTTCAGACAAAAACGGGTGAAATATTCCAAAAACTCTAGCTTTTATCGCTATTTCGTCGATCGACTTCATTCCCCTATTGGCAGTGTATGGGGTTCCTACCCCCTGGCGTAACTTTCGTTCTAGGGGTAATCTCGCTTGGAGACTAAAATTAGTCAAAGGTTTGGCCCAAATGCTACCTTTTCAGACAAAAACGGGTGAAATATTCCAAAAACTCTAGCTTTTATCGCTATTTCGTCGATTTACTTCATTCCCCTATCGGCAGTGTATGGGGTTCCTACCCCCTGGCGTAACTTTCGTTCTAGGGGTAATCTCGCTTGGAGACTAAAATTAGTCAAAGGTTTGGCCCAAATGCTACCTTTTCAGACAAAAACGGGTGAAATATTCCAAAAACTCTAGCTTTTATCGCTATTTCGTCGATTTACTTCATTCCCCTATCGGCAGTGTATGGGGTTCCTACCCCCTGGCGTAACTTTCGTTCTAGGGGTAATCTCGCTTGGAGACTAAAATTAGTCAAAGGTTTGGCCCAAATGCTACCTTTTCAGACAAAAACTCTAGCTTTTATCGCTATTTCGTCGATCGACTTCATTCCCCTATCGGCAGTGTATGGGTTCCTACCCCCTGGCGTAACTTTCGTTCTAGGGGTAATCTCGCTTGGAGACTAAAATTAGTCAAAGGTTTGGCCCAAATGCTACCTTTTCAGACAAAAACGGGTGAAATATTCCAAAAACTCTAGCTTTTATCGCTATTTCGTCGATCGACTTCATTCCCCTATCGGCAGTGTATGGGTTCCTACCCCCTGGCGTAACTTTCGTTCTAGGGGTAATCTCGCTTGGAGACTAAAATTAGTCAAAGGTTTGGCCCAAATGCTACCTTTTCAGACAAAAACGGGTGAAATATTCCAAAAACTCTAGCTTTTATCGCTATTTCGTCGATCGACTTCATTCCCCTATTGGCAGTGTATGGGGTTCCTACCCCCTGGCGTAACTTTCGTTCTAGGGGTAATCTCGCTTGGAGACTAAAATTAGTCAAAGGTTTGGCCCAAATGCTACCTTTTCAGACAAAAACGGGTGAAATATTCCAAAAACTCTAGCTTTTATCGCTATTTCGTCGATCGACTTCATTCCCCTATTGGCAGTGTATGGGGTTCCTACCCCCTGGCGTAACTTTCGTTCTAGGGGTAATCTCGCTTGGAGACTAAAATTAGTCAAAGGTTTGGCCCAAATGCTACCTTTTCAGACAAAAACGGGTGATATATTCCAAAAACTCTAGCTTTTATCGCTATTTCGTCGATTTACTTCATTCCCCTATCGGCAGTGTATGGGGTTCCTACCCCCTGGCGTAACTTTCGTTCTAGGGGTAATCTCGCTTGGAGACTAAAATTAGTCAAAGGTTTGGCTCAAATGCTACCTTTTCAGACAAAAACGGGTGAAATATTCCAAAAACTCTAGCTTTTATCGCTATTTCGTCGATCGACTTCATTCCCCTATTGGCAGTGTATGGGGTTCCTACCCCCTGGCGTAACTTTCGTTCTAGGGGTAATCTCGCTTGGAGACTAAAATTAGTCAAAGGTTTGGCCCAAATGCTACCTTTTCAGACAAAAACGGGTGAAATATTCCAAAAACTCTAGCATTTATCGCTATTTCGTTGATTACGAGAGCCCCTCCCCTTTGGTCGCAATAAAGCGATTTTCATTTTCACATTCGATCATTACCGACCATGGAAAGCCGTAACACTTGAGCAGGCTAGCGAAAGTCGTATGTGTAGCAAGAAATCAATTATTCTAAAAAAGAAAGAGGTATGAATAGAAAGATTATTTAATTGGGAAGCGATAAATTATATTGAGTAACATCATTGATCATTTATAAGAGCGGTTTTGTAAGGATTTTTATCAAAGAGACGGTAACGTGTTCTTAAATTTAGGCCCGCCAGACGTTGAAATCTAACGCGCTCAAAATTTCTGTATTTTTTCGCGCACAACAACGAGAGTTAGTTCAAATTAAAGAATATTTCAGGTAGAATAAGAAGATAGTAAATTTATTATCCTTATAACCTTATTTCAGGGCCATTTGTACAGTTTATGTATCGCTCCAATCTGAAAACGAATGTGAAAACAAAATCAGCCCACTAGGGCCCAATCTGAAAATGAAAATGAATTTGAAAATCAATGTGAAAACAACTTCAATGCAGTTAAAATGGCAAGTAGTTGGTGATATATACTAGTGCCTAAAAGAACCTTCTGCTAACTCAGTAAAAACCGGACCACGATCAACCATATTGAAATGAAATGAAATTAAATTTGTGCTTTTTCGTAGCATTTTCTCGTATTTCTACGGGATTATTCAATGTTTTTTCCACAGATGTGCCCCTGAAGCTACTCATACTCAACCAATACACTCAAACAATTATGCTCAAGTTATTCTCAAATCTATTCATTTGATGATCCTTATTCATCATGGCCCGGTTTTTAGCTAGTTGACAGAAGTTACTTTTACGCACTAGTATCTATCATCAACTGCTGCCATTCCTTTTACACAAATCAAAATGGCTGCAGCCTCAGAGAAAGAATTCGTCGTCACTATTGAACGATTTATCAGCTCTGACAACCTAAATGAACAGAAAGAGATAGTTGAAAATATTGGTGAAGTGCTTGGTGAGAGAAAAGGAATCGGGTTATTGAATATTGTGGAAGCACTTGGTCAATTTCTCACGAATCAAGACATCACCCAAAGAAGAAAAGCAACCCAATTTCTTGCTGATTTGATTCATAGGTAAGACCTTATAGCTGGTTTGTGGAACCAAGATCATGCTGGCTCAAATATTGTGTTCAGCGAGCCTTTCTCATGCGTCGCTAATGGTGCAAGACGTAGACGGTGGCGGACACTTAGGGGCCAGGGTGTGGAGGGGATACTCCCATATTTTCAAAAACAATAGAGAGCCCCTTGTTCTAAAACAATAGCAGATGTCACATGGTTCGCTATAAACAATGGGCTTTCCCCCATCCAAAAATTGCGGGAACCAAGATGTGATAGAAGTAAGCAGTTCACAAATTGCCACACTAAGTGAAACTGAAATCAAGGAAAACCCAACTTAAGCACCCAGTACAGAAAATATACGTTAACTGATCATATTTGATCTGACACAAAATTGATGTCGATCAGCCTCCTGTCTTTACCATCACAAAGTGATCCGATACATTTTTGCTCCGCTATCGGCATCAATTTTTATCCTGTTCTGAAAGCAAACTAGTTTCCTTCGGATCACTTTTGTGTCGCATCACTTCTGCTCTGCCGTGTGTTAACGCAAGTGATCTACACAAATTTAGTTTGGATTCACTACGAGAGTTTTTTCGCACTTTAAAGCCCAATTTCCAGGGAGAAAAATCTTTGAGAAATGCACACAATTTCTCAAGAAATATTTCTCGCACAATATTTCTCGAGAAATTTCAATTTCCACCCTTTGCGAAATATTCCTGCGAAATCTCATTCTTCGTGTGTTTTGGCGCCAACTTCTGAATCAAAACAAAGAAACAAATTCTAGATATGCAAACATGAGTTGACCCTTTGCCCAGCGAGTCATTAGATGCATTCTCATTGGTCAAAATGATCATTTCGCAAGCGAACTCGCAAAAAGTTGAACTCAGTTCAACTTTCCTTCTCTGAGAAATATTTCTCTGCAAACTGGCCAAATTTTTACTGCGCATACCTGCAAAATATTTCTCGAGAAATAATGCGCATTTCGCAGAGATTTTTCTCACTGGAAATTGGGCTTAAGTGAGGCTCAATAATAATTAGAACAACAATGAGAAAGCATGTGATAAGAAATGAGAACAAAAGTGTATCCGCTCTGATCCGGCACGGTATAGACGGGAGGGTGATCTGTAATACTTCAATCCAGTATCGTGTAAACGGGAGGGAGATACACATCTTTTTGCTCCGCTACTGTGTAGGCACAGTCTAAGTCTGTGGTACCAAATTACGGAGTATAATCGTTGCATACGGAAGTTAAACAATAGTATAATAGGACTGAACAATAGAAAATTGCCTGTGCACAATACGATGAGATTGATGCTAAATTTCAAAACAAAGAGAAGTGCCTTACTCTGCAAAGGGGGTGTCGCAAGTACTTGCGTTCATCAGTTGAACAAAAATTTTAGGATAGAGCAATAGAAAAATCACTCTTATACGCACAAGGCCTGTGCAATTTTGCCGAGAAGTGTTATATGCTCCACTGAAAGGTTGCGCTATTTCTATAAGAACACTTGGCTTTGAATTCATTCTGCCTATTTCTTATTTTGAATGTGATTTCTTCTGATTTTTTTGATCCATGAACATAGCTCTTCGAAAATAAATGAAAAGCATGAAGATCAAACTTATACTAACAATAACATCATATTTACACAGTTTAGCTTGTTCAGGTATTTTCTGTTTTAAGTATTAAGTGAGTTATAAGTCATAAGTAAGTAAGTATCTATAGGTAACCTTCGATCTTAAAGATCACAGTGTAGGAATAAGATAAAGTTTTAGTCCTGAAAGCTTTAGTCTTATAGTAAGTAAGTAAGTTAATGTTTAATTTGTTAGCCTGAAAATAGCTAGATGCCTTATTTCTATCAGGGTTACATAACCCTTAGTGTAACACCCCTAAAAGGTAGTAGATGATGAGTTGTTTTGTCAACACCATGGAGGTCACTCATCCAGATATTGACCTCTTGAAAGCAACCTCTCTTAAAATGGATTCCTCAATTTATACCATTAGTTTATCATCTCTAGAATACCTTTTTGGCCATGTGGAACATCTCCTTCAGTATTTTTGTTTGTTGTTTAGTTTTTTTAATCTTCCCCCACATTTCAGCTGGGTATCTTTCGCTTGATGTTTCTAACCAAACGTGCTATTATAGCGGAGTATTGCTAATGAAACGAAATTAGGAAGGATATGTTGAGAAAGAGTTGGAATTCATATATGTTATTATTTTTTCAGACTCCTACCTTCCCTGCTGAACCCTCAAGAGATCGATGTTATGACACTGTTTTTCTGTGATCGGTTGCAAGACCACCATTCGATTCAACCCCAAGTTATTTACGGTATCTTAGGGATGGTTTCATATCACAGCCTTACAGATGACTTGATAGTAAAAATTTGCCAAACCATGTTTGCAGAGGTCCATGTGCAATCTCTGACGCAAGCTGACAGGAGAAACACGTTCAACCTGTTTTCAAATCTACTTGATAAAAACGTCAGAGCTCTCAGAAGAATGGGTCCCGATTTCGTACTCGGATTCATTCAAAGTATGGACGGTGAAAAGGACCCAAGAAATCTACTGGTATGCTTCAAAAATATCGAAAAAATTGTTGCCTCTCTCCCATTCGAGGTGTTTGCTGAAGATTTATTTGAAGTTTCATCGTGTTACTTTCCTATCGATTTCACCCCACCAGCAAATGACCCTTTTGCAGTTACTAGGGACGATTTGGTGTGTCACTTGAGGGACTGCCTGTCCAGCACAAGAAAGTTTGCCTCATTCCTACTGCCTCTGTTGATTGAAAAGCTTTCCTCCGATATTGTTGAAGCCAAGATTGATTCATTGCTTACGTTTGCTGCTAGCGTTCTCAAGTATGAACCAGACGATGTTAAGGAGTTTGCAGAAGATTTGTGGAACATGGTGAGAAGAGATTTCTTGCTTGGTGGAATGAACGTGTTGCAGGACTCCTGCCAGATTGCCATAAAAAACCTTATGAAATGCCTTGAGGCAAAGCCAGAATACTGCTCAAAGTTTTTGCATGTTGTTATCCGGGACTGCGAGCATGCGCTGAAAGACCCTGATCTAGCCATTGCACCTCAAATCGGCGTAATTCTGCAAACAGTTGCCTTTTCAACCATTGATTCATTCGAGCTGTCAATGCCCAAGATAATGAATATTCTAATTGCTTTGCTTGATCAGCATCAAGTGGAGGTAAAATTGGTTGATGTTTTAAAAATTGTTCAGGGAATTTTGTCAAGCTTGTTGAGTAACGAACAGATGAATCTAAAGCATCTCGACAATGGAATTTTCAATAAAATGTCTTCATTTCTTCTTTCAACTATTTCAAGCACACCGAGTGGAACTTTGCAAACAGTCGCTCTGAATTGCCTAATTGGCCTGATGCAGCACTTGTTGCTGGCTGAGAGTGAAATGAAAATTGTTATGGATTTCGTAACTGATCACATCTCTGGCAGTTCTGATGGTAAAGTTCAAGAAGCATCTCACAAGGCCATTGCCTTAATATGTAAACTAAACCTTGAGACAGAGAAAGGATATATTTTTGCTAAATTAAAAAAGAACATTCTAGAAATTCTTGCAAACACAACAGAAGGTAACATTGTACGTCAAACAAGTCTGGAAAATATTTGCAAAGCCCTCACAGTATCTTTCTCATCTTTGGAAGGCTTGGAAGAAATAACAAAATATTTAGTCGAAAAAGCAACTGGCGATGAAACACCCAAGTTTCTTACTGCGCAAATGACCTCCAGCATTGAGGTTATTGTAACAAATAATAGTGGAATGGCTGTAAATCTTGACAGAATTATTACCCCTCCATTCTTGGACAGTGTAGCAGACAATGATGATTCAAAAATCTTTTCTGCAGATACTGTTCGAAAAACTAACACAATTAGACTATTAGTCAGTCATTTACCAGTCGCCCAACAAGAAATAAAAGTAAGGCAGGCTGTGGATTACTATACATGCTTAAACAACGGAAGCAATGTCCTTAAAAACAATGCAAGCATGGTCGACCAAAAATTCAATCATCGTAACATCGTTCCCGTTTTGTATGCTCTAATCACTGGATTACGTGCTGATGTTCCAGTCCCGGAAGTTCAAAGCTTGCTTGCCAGGCTACGAGTTCAAGTAGAGGCTTCTGAAGATGAGCAACTGACTGAGTATTGCTGCAAGATATATTCGTCCCTTGTCAATAAAATGGCCGAAGGTACATACATATTTCCTACCTTTTGCAATGAGATATGCTATAACTTGAACTTGAAGATGACGAAGAAATTTGGAAGCAAAGCAAAACTGCTTAAACTTTGTTCTTGACACTCGTCTAGGGTACTATATGATGAGTGTCGGACGCAAATGTTTAATAGAGATAATTTGTGAGAATGAAAGTCTTCAAGTTCAAATGTTTAATAGTTATTAGGTTTTGCTATCTTACCGATTCTCCTTGCCATCCTCAAGTTGGTATCGATTAAAGACTGTTCAACTTAAACTTAGTAGTCCTCCCGTGATTTTTGTTGACCCAATGTCTCTTCTAATTGAATGACTGATTTTCGGTAGCCTTATGAATGGAAAAAGAAAACCTTTATTTATTTGTAATCATGCTCAATAGTGAAGACCGTTGTGTGTGATGTGACCCTGTTATGATACATTCATTGAAGGTAGCTTGACGATAAAGATTTATTTGTTGTTTTTATAATGAAATTCATCGAGAGCGCACTGGCTGAATCAAATAAAGTATCAGGAACAACACCATTAAGCAAAGCAATTCTTTTTTCTCTTCAAAGCACTTAACCCTATATTGGCTTACAACAACACCAATAAGCAAATTGATTCTTCTTTTTCTCTTCAAAGCACTTTCCCTGTATCAACTTTGTGCCTCTTGATACAGTTTAATGGACGTATCATTGTTCTACCTTTCTCTCTTTTCAATTCAGGTGACGAACTAGATTTAATATTGGAGGAGACTCAAAGATACATAGAGAGCAAACTGGATTCTGCAGAAACAACCGCCAAGACATTAGAAAACTTGGCAATGCTACTTCTTTGGTTGACAAAGGCTGTTCTGCTACGTTGGCACAAAGTCACCCCGAATATGATCAAGAAAGTGGTATCGCTATGTCACACTGATAGCTACGGAGCCATGCTGTGTGAGAATTTCTCTGTACTGCTGCAAGACTTCCCGGATGTGCTTAATGCCAGGATGCATGCGAGAATAAAGTTGATGTTCAAACAAAGATTTGTTGAGTTTGCACTGCCAATATTGGTTGCTGAGTACAAGTTGGCAACTGACGTGGCAAAGGGTAGATTTCTCAAGGCTATATCCAAGCTGTTGCAGGAATTGCCGAAACAAGTGTTGCAGAAGAAAGTTTCTTCGGTGAGTCCTATTGAAATGTTCTCAGATATAAGAGAAACAGTGCTAGCCCGCCACTAAGAAAGTGAATATTGCAGAACCAGGCTGTCTAGTTTCTTATAGCTTGGGTGGAGAATTTTTATATACAGTGGGACAGCATTGGGTTTCCATGAAATGCCAAATATTTGCAATTGAAATATTAATGATTATATAATTATATAATATAAATAATATAATTAAAAAATTAAAAAAAATTGAAATTTTAGAGGCAAAATGAATGTTAAAGCTGAAAAATCTAATCTTCAACCATAAATGCGCTATTATTTGGCAGCCTGAAGCTCCTTATAAGTCAGTTTTTCTTAGCATTAGTATTTTATGAGCACATCTCTAAACCTGAAAGAGAAATATATCAAAAACGCAACGTCGTTATTTTAAGAATATTTAAGGTATTTGATGAAAAGCCTACATTTTTGCAAGAGCATTTTGATTTGAACTCTCTCGAAGAGCCCCACTATTAGTGGATATACTCGAATTTGTACAACTGTTGTAATTGACAGGGATGGCTGATTAGTTAGATCACTCGACTCTTGTTCAAGGGGTCCCGTGTCGAAACCACCTTCAGATTGTCACAAAGTATGAGGAGAGAATTAGCCCGCTCTTTGTAATTTAAGCCTAAAAGGCAAAAGGAATCACGAGGTGTGGTCAAATCGAGAGGAAGGACCAGGATCGCACTGCTCGATTAGTCTACCTATTCAGTGCTTTGCACATAAGCGAATACTTTACGAAGATAGTAAATATATTTGCCTATCAACCAACAAATCAACCATTATTAGTATCATATTAATACAGTAATTTGGGTCGAATCAAACGTAAACTTCTTCCGATAAATTTGGTGGACTATTAATCATTATTATCTGATTTCTGACGTGGTATGTTGGTTTAACCATTTGTTTCAAGGAAAGCAATATTGTTGCATTCATCACTTCCAATACTATAGAATATCTTGAAGTCATGTTGTTAACAAAAATTCGCATTGGATTATCATATCGGTGATTTGAATTTCTTTACTTATTTCTTAGCTGATGCCACTGCTGATTCGCTCACTATCATTCGCCGACACTGATATCCTCTCCTCCACACTGGCAACCATCGCATCACTAGATGCCCCGGATGTAATCAAAGAACACGTGACTTCACTTGTACCCAGGCTTCTCACGCTGACAGGAACACAGTCACTTCAAGTAAGGTTGGCGGCAGTTCGTTGTCTTACAAGTTTGTGCAGTTTGCCAGCACACAGCATCTACCCATATCAGAGGAAAGTTGTGAAGGCTTTGAAACAATGTCTTGATGATAAAAAACGATTCGTTCGCAAGGAAGCTATAAAATGCAGAAATCAGTGGTATTTGTTAAAAGGTGCTGCTTAAAGCGAATTCGATTAATTCGAGTTATATCAATGATTATACCTAGACTATCTATCAATGCCTAGATTTTTCAATTAGATTTTTATATAGATGTCTACTTTTTGTCTTGTTGAAATGGAATGAACAACGTTATAAAGATCTTCTATTATATTCAGTAACGTTGATGCCAGTGGTTTTATTGATTGTGTGTTTCTTTTAAATAGACGTAAAAACAAAACAGAACAAAACAACACAGTGCCTAAAAGATTGAGAAATAAGAAAGTAGGGAACAATTATGAAAAACTTGGGCCGCAGTGCATATTTTCGATTAGGGGGGGCTGATAGTAAGAAGATTGTGCCCATTGCATTGGCTTTTGGGTATTATTGGCGGGGGGTTAAAGCCTCCCCATACTCTATGACTCCTATGTCCCTGAGAAGAAATGCACATAAAAAAGAGAAAAAAGAGACAGGTTCTTATTCAAGCTTGAAGTTGCCCAACCTTTCTGGAAGTCTGAGGGGCGTAGCAATGAAAAATATCCTGGGGGCTCCTTCTCCAGACCCCGTGTTTTTCGAATGGTCGTCGGAAAGAGATCACGCTGGGTACCCTGTGTGCCTACTGTAGTGGATGTGAACGCTGTTGATGGGGCTTGATACTTCCGTGTCTGTCGGGACACCTCTTGTAGCAGGATGCCCACCTCTTGTAGCATATTTTCCCACTCTTGAAGCATAATGCGCCACCTCCAGCATTCGCTTCAACCATACATACCGTAAATCCTCGAATGGGCACTTATTTGCAAAAATGAGCTTTTGGGTGTAGGCATATTCGAGGGGGGGCTAATTCACAAGTTTGTCATTTTCTTCAAAGGTTGACATAAAGAATGACAAAACTTCTTTATCACCTATGTTGAAAAGTTACAAAAAGGCTATTCCTCATACGAAATTTCATAATAACCATAAAACGCACGTTTCTTTTCCCTATTTTGTCTTCAATTGAAAGTGATAACACTTAATAGCTTTTTCCTGTGTGGGCTCTCTCAAAATAACATACTATTCTGTATTTATGCTTCCCGCCAATAGGGTCCCGTGGTGGCTTACTCGAAGGGGGCTTACTTGCAAAAATAAAATTCAAGGTGGGGGCTTACGGGAGAGGGGGGCTTATTAGAAGGTTGGGGCTTATTCGAGGATTTACGGAATTAGATTACCTGGCGTGAAGACTGACATTTTCGTGTATTTTTAGGGATGTTTACACGAAGCCCAATGCTGCCGTGACCAGGATTGCCAGATTCCTCATTTTTGGCTCTGTAGAAGGGCTTCGCGTTGCTCGAGGTGAGCAGATTAACTTTGGCATTTTCCAAAATTCTGGCATTTTTTTAAGCACGAAACTAAGGGATGGGGGGCATAAAGGGGTTCAGCCCCTCCCCTAAAATCTTTAACTTATATCATTTGATTACAGAATACCTACTGTTTCTATTTATCTCAACAATACTTGCCCCAAAGCATTTTGTCCTGGCTATATAGCTGGTTAATTTGGTTTTTTCTATCAAAACAAAAATTATTATAATTATTTCCTATATGATTTAAGTGTGTCAAGCACAAAATAAAAAGCAGTATTTTGGTTGTTTTGTGTGTAAATGCAACCCCATTAAATCCTTGGTATTTCTTGATTTGGAAATTGCAATAAACGGATCCTAATAATTTTTATAGGTAATAATAAAAGCTCGCTTCCCCAAAGGCCTAATCAAATTTTAGTTATTATTAGACGTGGTAAATGGTTCTATAGTTAGATTCTAAGATTTCTAAAAAGCCTCATTTCTTTTTTTCTACTGAATGTAAAAATAGATCTCCAGTAAAAAAAGTTGCCATAATGTAAATACGGCAACCCTGGCATGACATGTTTCGCTCTCGTAAAGAAGGCAGGACGGCAGGAGGGTTTCTGCAGGATTAAATCACTGCAGGCCAGATGAAGTATGGAAATGACCAGGAAAAAAATGTGTATTTGAAAAAATAATTGGTACCATAAGATTAGGCGTAAATAAACGAGTTTGCACACTACCATGCCTCAAAGGAAGTTATCAACTCGGATTCTAACCGCCCTATTATAGGCCTAGCCTAGACACTCGGCCATCACTAGACCCCCTCACAAATAGAAACCGACAGACAACCATGAAGAAGTTCAAGCGAAGAAGTTTTGTTGGTTCTTGTGAGTATTTGATTGTATCTTCGATTGTCCTTTTTCTTTCTAACTTCTATTCTTTCAAAAAGCAAAGACTCATGAAAGCCTTGCCTAAAAAGTTGTCTAATGTCAATGATGCTGCTAGTTGTCCGACCAAGCTGGAAGCTGCAGGAGGGGCGTTATGAAGATGATGCGATGTCTCTGTGGCATCAATCATGGCTCAGAGGGGGTTGAAATGGCTCCGCATAGTTTTTGCTAAGGATATTTTGGATGGATGTGCCGAAATACAGAATAGCTGCCCAAACTCGTACCAATATTTGAAAATTCTATTTCCCAGGGTCCACAGGGCATTTCATGTACATAAGTTACATGGACCAATATAATCCATGTTTTTAGAGTGTGTGAGGAAATCTTTTGCACATGAAATGAACCTTGTTCTATAAAAGATTTATGGCAGGGCTTTTAATATACTATCCATTGCCAGCACTGTAGGAAGGAGTCAATGGTTGGGGGAGACTAAGCAATAGGAATCGGTAAATGAAGTCATCTTTTGATGTTGTAAAATCATTGTTCTAGCAATTATTAGGCGGCTACTACCTACGGGCCTGCCTGTTGCATTGTGACATATCAAATCATCTGTGAGAATTTGAAATAAATAGACCCCAGAAGAATTCCAAATCCAGGGAGTAATCCTGCAGTGCATTTGATAGAGTAAATACGTTATTTCTGAAATGCAAAATACATGAAATACCTGACATATTACTGAATGCTGAATGATCTGAATTATCTGGAAATTCCTCTGGTCAGATACTATTTAGCGTAGATCACAAGTGTTAGGATAAATATATCAATTCATAAGGTATGGTCCAACAGGGGCAATTAGATTTTACCATAGCAGGCTACTCCCATTGTCATATGCCATCACTGAGTTTTGAACCCAGGTTATTGCAACCAAACGCGTTCAGGCTAACCACTGTCCTAAACAAGGATAGTGGACATAGTGGTGGCCATATGACAATGAGAGTAGCCTGTCCTGGTAAAATTTGGTTGAATATATTGATACATTAGCTGTGGTGCGTTCTTTGCCATCCCTTCATCTTTAGCTCCAAGATCTTTTTGCATGAGTGGTCCTGAAATATTTTATACAAAATTCTTGAAATTTGAAATTTCTTAATACTATTTTTTATTGTTTTCAGCATCAAAGTTAGAATTACAAGAAGAAGCCCCTCCGCTTGACCTTTTGAAAGGTATATATAGCTTCCTAAAGAATTTTTGGCTAAAAAATGTTCAGTATTCAATTACTTTCAATAATCTCTCAACCTGATGTGCACCTTTGTGGCTGTGATGGCCGAGTGGTTAGATCACTTGATCCTTGTTCAAAGGATCCCGGGTTCGAAACCACCTTCAGACCAGTCACAAAGTGTGAGGAGAGAATTAGCCAACTCTCTGTAATTCCAGACAAGAAGGCAAAAGGAATCACAAGGTTTGGTCACATCTAGAGGAAGGACTAGGGTTGCACTGCTTGATTAGTTAACCTATTCAGTGGGCCCTTTGTGCGTAGCACATTAACCCATACCTCGCAAAGATAGTAAGCGTAGTGCCTAACAACAATAACAACAACCTTTACCCTTTACACATTTCTAACTGGTCTTTTTTAAAGTATGATTCATGGAATGGTAGAAGTCAGAACACCAGAATGACAGAGCACTGAATAATGGAACTTCAGAACTAGACGTAAGGAATCAATCAAGATGACTGAACTTGTGTTAATAAAAATGACCCAAGTAGGACTCAAACCAACAACCTGTAGATTAGTGCTCTAATGCGCTACCAGTGAGCAAGTGCATCTCAGGCCATACCAATCACAATGCTTTTCTTGCAATGATTATGGTCTTGGATTTCTATTCAGTTACTGTTTAAAAAATTAATTTGATGCAATCAGCAAATTTACATAAAAACCTGTAAATTTACATTACGCAAATTACCTACATTTTTAGGAGTTAACCAAAAGAAGTTTTTAAGGAATGTTATTTTGAAACTCAGGGTAGCTTGGTAAACATTTGTTTTTGAAACAATGATTTCTTAATTTGTTCTGCGTTGAATTTGAGGATTATGAGCGGCTAAATTTATTAGGGGTGGCTAAATTTACACAGGTTCACTGAGAAGAAAAAAATCAAAAGACAAAACTCTCAATCTCGACAAGCCTGTTTCGTGGTCATCCACTCATTAAGAGATGTTTGTATCTACACAGGTTCTGTATTTTGAGGCTTTTAGTAGCAATACTCACATTAGGCAATACATGTTATCTGCTCATTGTTTGATAGAAATAAATTATTTCTTTTCTAGAGCCTGCAGACAACATGAAAGAGTTGTTGATCGAAATAACCCGGAAAGACCAGATAGCAACAGGAAAGAGAATGGGGTACCTTAATAACTTTGCCCAGGTATGGCATTTAATTAGTCGTAAATTCATGCATTTAGAATGAAAACAACTTTTAGGATGGTGAGGCAAATCGGGAACATAGCAAAACATGATAACTACCAAAGCTTTGCATCTAACACCCATCAGAGTATTACGTTAGAAAAGGGTATTGCTTGAATGAGTTTCCAATCGAAAGCTGTAATACTGAAAATTTTTCAATTTTTTATGATCTAATACTCACTATATTCTAAATTTCAAATCATTAAAGTTTCCCTTATTTATCTAAGAAATGTGTTTGTAATAAGTTTGTTGTATGTTTTACTAATGGTAGATTTTTTGTTTCATTCAAATTGTTATTTCTGGCAAAGACTGTATCTTCTTCTGGCTTAATGCTTTCTAACTCACTAATTTGAGGGATTTATTTTCATTTCTTTTTGTCAGCTTGTTAGGTGTGTTCCTCCTGAAGCAGACTTTGGCCTGACACTTGCTGAGATTCTAATGTGGTGAGTTATAAAATTGTGCTTCATCAATTCCTACCTTCACGTGTTTGCTTATGCAGTAGTCTTACTTTTTTGGATCAATTGACTACTTTGAGTTAGATTTTATCAAACACGTGCTGAATTATGTGCAGCATACTGAAAAATGCTGATAGATATTGCAATGGTTTGACTACTCATGTTCTTTCTTACAAAATTTGGTGCCGCTTGAATAATCAGGGCGAGCCAAAACAAATCCAAAAACAATATTGTTGTTGCAGTTGCTGTTGTTGTGTTCAGACAAAAAGATACCAGGGTATGGTGTATTGGTTGGACCAAAGCCTACCTACCAAAAACTAAGCAATTTTCGCCCTTTAATCCACCTGGGCTTCCTTTGAGCTACATATAGGGGATATTCTCGACCCCTTTGCTGAGTACTTTATCAATAGATTGCATCCTTTAAAGTTACTTTAGGGGTTGAACAGGATGTTTTCAACAATTGATAGAATTTGAGGGTTGCCAACTTCCTTTACGACATCAACATATTCGCATCATTTATGACATCGGTTTTTTGAGAAAAAATACTACCTCTGACCAATTGCCCACCTTTTGGGTAGGATATTATTAACCTTAATGGTTGCTAATCATTCTCTAAATTTAGTCCATTCACTTAACAATATTTCACTTCATTGGAAACAATTAGGCCCCAAAAGATAGTTGATAGATAGAAATGTAAAATTGGATTATTTGAACAGCGTTTTGAAATGGAGAATAAAGAACCTATGCACTGTAAAAAGGCAATGAAATAACATAAAGAATGTTGCTGCTACTCATCGCAGATTTCTTCAAAAATAACTTACTTTTCAAGTCAATTACCATATCTTGTTATTTAATTCACAGTCTAAGAGTGGCCTTTGTGAGTCCTGCTAAAGAAATTCGTGCTGCTGCACTGAGAGCCTTGCGCCATCTGCTCCATACTCGTGAGCAAGCCAAAACTGTTGTCAGCCAAAGAATTGACATTTTTATTGCAAGGTAAATCTTTACTCTTTTTATATCTCTTATGCTGTTTGAAAAAGCTTGTAATCATCAATGTTTTAACAACAAGCAGCATGGTTTGTTTACAAAGGCAAATTGCGCTTGGGCTGTTCCGTCATCAATGGATTGCCCCGATAGCTCAGTTGATAGAGTGTTTTAGGCCCAAACTTAGAGGTCATGGGTTGGAGTATCACTCGTGTCATTTTCATTCACATGATAAGTTATTTGATATTTCTTTTTTGACTTGATTTGTGAGAATGAAAAAGGACCCGGGTAGGATTAAAGCCCTCGAACACGAATTTGCACATTTGTTTTCAACCAACTGAGCATTGTATAAGCACAGATGCCAAATCAGTGGTTGCTGGTTCAAATCCTTTCTGAGTCATTTTTCATTCCACAAATTACTTTGATTGGCTTTCGAAATCCTCCTTCTTCTCAAATATAGATTGTATATACTGCCAGTTTCGCTCTTTACTCTTATACTCCTTGTAGCAAGCCTATAGTCAAAGCCTTTTCCCTCTAGTCTTAACCTAGCTTCCTCATTGTGAATTATGTCAAAGAATTTCACTGCTAGTTGCACATGAAGTATAAGGAGTCATCATCACCTCTGTGGCCGGCAGGGCTGATGGTGCACCGATTTGATCACTAGATCTTTCAAGCATTCTCAGTTCTTCATCAGCTCTTTTAACTCCCCAAGCACTTTCTACTCCAGTCCTTCAAGTTTACCTGCAAGTTCCCTTGTAGTCTAGAAATGCCTATACCAGGGCTTTTCTATTTTGTGCAATAAAGCAGCCTGGAGTTGATGATAGAACATTTGAATAAATGCCCTATGCGTCAATCCCCCTTCTGTTCCTCTTTTGTTCATCGTTCTCAGTAATCCTCCTGTTCTCATTTCATAGAAATTAAACTTCCATATTTTCACTACCTCCACAAATCCCTCCAACTCCTATTCACAGATTGACTGTTCTTTTTTTTTCTGTAGGTCTTTGGATCTGGTGCCAGCACTGGAGGTTGAAAGAGTGCAAGCACTGAGACTTGTGAGGAAGGTATATTCCCTATTGAGCTTATTGAAGTTGTGGCTGCTTTTCTAGGACTTTGTGGTAGTAACCCTCTCCTTATATCAAAAAGCTGAATGTTAAAACCGTATATGCCAAAATAGGTAGATATGTTTGACAAGCCACTGTTAGTTGAATATTGTCTAAAACACATTAAAGATATTTTAAATCGATTCCAAATGGATTGACTTAGATGTGTTTTGCTTTCAAAATGTTTACAGGATAGTTTTGGAGCTAACAAATATTTTTAGACATATATATCGCGCTATTTCTGAAAAATTAAAGCTAAAGAGAAAAATACCAAGCTGCAAATAGCCCCAGCACCCTGGAGAATACATATTATTGAATATCAAAGTCATGTATGTAGAAAGAAAGGTGGATATTGGCTTGGTCCGGGCTAGGGCTTTAAGTAGAATACTAGTGTATTGCATATGATTCAGGAGCTGGGCTGGGAATCAGGTTTGGGGTCAGTGCTAGCCCGCTGTGAGGTCTCTTGTGGGCTGCTTTGGGTGGTTGGCCCCACTAGGCTCTCTCCTTTGTAAGGGAAATATTGTTAACATTAACCAAAATATACTTTGTTGTATTCTTACTTTTCTTTTTTTACTTTTTTTTGTCCCCAATCAGCTTGAAACTTTATAACACATCAATTAAGGTTTTGATTGTTTGCAATATTTGATTCAAAGTGCCAGATTAATGCGTCCACCTTTTTCTTGCGTATACTCTAGCTTGTTGAAGCCATTACATTTAACATGAAAAGAAATAAGATCTGTTTTTATTTTACACACAGTTCTTTTCTTCGTTAGATGGTTTACTTGTGTGCAGAAGAGTTTCCAATGACCATTGCCATGTCCCTGGCTGCAATAAGCTCAGATGTTTCTCAAAATAGAGACAGGATGTCCCGAGCTTGTCTCGCTACATTGTGTGAACTTGGTGAGTGAGTGGTATTGTAATTGTACCTCATTACATGCCTATACCAGGGCTAATAAACCCAATAAAGCAGGGAGTTAATGATGGAACTTTCAAGTAAATGCCCTATCCCTCAATTCAAGTGAAAAATGATTACGCTTCTTTCTATGTTGAGGGGTAGTATAACCTGTCCTGTAGTTGATGAGATTGAACAATGCCCCTACCATAGTTCCAATTATCAATACTGTACTTTACTTACAACTCTTACAAACAATGATATCAAAAGCACCCTGTATTTATTTTAGACATAGAAATACAGCAAAAATCAGAATTTGTTTCATGGATAGCGAAATGGCTTTGGGTCAAGAACTTAGATTGTAAACAAGCCCTCATAAAAGTACTAATCATTTTATAGAGTATGAGTGAAATAATGCAATTTTGGAGTCATTAGTGTTTTTTTGTTTTAGCTGTCAAAAACACTGAATTAGCATCGTACTGCGGATCATTCAATGTCATTATTAGCAACATCTTGGATTGTCCTGTGAGTTGACTTCGGTTGAATAATTTTGGATAGAAAGGCAACAGATGCCTTTGTTTACAGTACTTTTCTGATTCCTTTTCAGTTTCCAATGCCATTAGTTGTCCTTTTTCAAAGCCTTATCTTTGTGAAGAGGATATAGAATATCCTGGAAAAAAATTCGTAAATTTTCTGGTCTACTCTCAAAATTGTTGCCTAAATCGCATCCAACAATTTCATAGCGGTCATAAATGAAATGGAATTCAATCTCAAATAATGATAAGTTAAGGACTTTTAAACAATATTTTGACTTGTATGTATGTACTGTCAACAGGTCTTGAAATTAGTGCAAGCGAATACTCCTTAACAATGCATCTGCTTAGACCATTTGGATCAAAGTGTTGGAAAAATATTATTCTTATATCAGATTCTCAAAACACTTCAAAGCCTTTTTTACATCAGTGGTATCAGTAGAGCTAGTTTCGATTGTGTCTCTGGCAGTCTTTATGTTTCCCTACTTTACAATGAAACTTCAACTGCAGTGATGTTCGTCGATCAATTGCGTCATGAAACTAAATCGAGGCAACTGATTTAAATACTTACAGTGTTTGTTTTTTAACTTGACAAATTATGAAACGTTATTCTTTTAAACTCACTGTGTGAAATGGCGTTATATCCTTGAAAAGTTAAAATTAAGTGCTTGATAAAAGGAACGAAGTTTTGAAATGATGCTTTTTATTGTAGGTGCCAAGAATGAACGAATCACTGACAGTGACGTTGCTGTACCTCTTCAATCATCCCAATTACAGATGCTATGTGCGAAAGAATGTTGGTTTGGAGGTAAGATCTCTTTTGCATCCCATTCTTATACATTCTTCCACATCAAATTCAGATCCCCTGTCTTATTAAAATCAATATCAACCTCGGATCCCGTGTCTTATTCTCGCCTATATCAACTTCGAATCCTGTGTCTCTTCAATGTGACCTTGCTGTACCTCTTCAATCAACCCAGTACAGATGTTATGAGCGATAGAATGTTGGTTTGGAGTTGAGATCGGCTAAAATTGATTCAAACACACAAATGGTCCGACCAAGCCTTTATGGTTCTGAAGGAGGATCTGATCCGTAACACGAATAAATAACTCACTGTGAATAAGCCCGAAGTTTGATACAGGTTACTGTGCTAACTTATTGTTCTGGTTAAGGACAGTTGTAAGTACGCTCGCCTGTGTCCAAAAAACCCTGGTTTGAAACCCGATGGTGGTATTGTCGATTGCAGTAGCCTGCTCTGGTATCATGTATGATGGATAAACTCATGATGCGATGTTCCTGTTGGTGTGTGAGAAATTCATTACTTAAATATGTTTGTTGGATACAATTTGCATGATTGATTTTACTCAAATACTTTCAGGCGCTGCTTGCTCCATTCACAGATTTCTACTATCTCCACAGCTCAGAGATTCCTGATAATCTCGTTGCGTAAGTCTCTTGATTTTGTGACTTGAGTTTAGAAATTACTTTCCTTGATTGCCGTCATTCTCACCAATAATCTCAACTCCTTGATTTCCTTCTTATATAACTTCTCTCAATGGTATCGCTCTATTTTCCAAGCTCTGAGGTAAATGGTTTTTCGTCAAGATAATTGAGCATGTTTGTTCTGGTGTAAAAAAGACTCTTTCGGATGTTTTGATGCGATTACAGTGAATAATGAGTCTCTATTTTTCTGTAACATAAGTTTAAATATCAGAGTAGAAGAAAATACCTGGTAAAGCATTTGCGTATTCCTATATTACAATGCATGAGTTGGGATCAGCCATCTTTTTGAGTATGGTCTTTTGTAGCTTACTAACAAAATACATTCATATAAAATAGCTTGCATAATTTGCAGTCAATGTTGATGGTTCCTAACATAGTTGTATAGCACAGGGATACATGTGAGCATATGATTCTATTAGACCCATTGCTTTACGCCATGCGACCACCAAGCCTTTAATTTAGATTCTTCAATTGTAGTTGTTTGTACTCTTTTGTAATTGTACTCTTTGTGATTATAGCTGTTTTATATAATAGCCCTGGGATAGTCATGGAATTTTGCTTCCCAGGGTATCGTCTCCGTAACGTTTTTTTGTGTATTTGTATTATACGTTTAAATATATTTATGGAAAAAAAGATACATGTGAGCAAACACCAAGAACTGAGCTCCCATCGAAATCAGGTTGCTATTTTTTGTGAAAGTGGCATTCCATTTTTGCTCTGCATTACAAAGCTAAGGGACATTTAAAATATGATAATGACATGTCTAATCAGCAGCTAAAATGTGACATGAAAATGTAGGGGGAAATTGGGAACGAAGCGAAACAAAATGATTACTAAGACTTTGATTCTGATACTATCAGAGTAGTACGACAGAAAACAATGTAAACAAAACCTAACCCAGACGCACTACTCTGATGAGTGTCAGATGCAAAGCTAGTTTCCGATTTTCGTCTCCATTCTCATGTTCTGTACAGATCAAAGTGTGTTTGAGGTGAAATCCTTAGAAGAGGTTAATTGACCAGCAACTTCTTGTTTTAGGGAAGATCAGAAATCTCGAATAGATGCCGCTAGAATTGCACTGGTTACAATTTTTCGAAGCTGGTCAGGTAAGTTTTTTGTTAACGCTTTAAAGTGGAGAATATGTTCAATGGACATTTACAATTTATCATGGTCTTATCGGTTCGGTAAAAAACTTCTACGTTTCCCACGCCGGGAAAACTATATGTCTGTAGAATTTCACACAGAAATAGCAGGCCGGTCTTATTCGTAAGACTCCATTTTGAAAACTGAACTTTTTACAACAACAGCACTATATATATAAAGCAACAACAACAACAACAGCAGAAGTTGGAGTCAAGATATAACAGTGTCTTCTATGGTAGATGCAAATGATTGAGGTGGGGATTCATGCTACCGGGTGGGGCATTAATGCTACTAGTTTGCATCCGCCAATAGTAGGGTCATGTCCCACCCTCGAAGCATAATGCTCCACCTACAGCATTCGGATCTACCACCAATAGAATATGTACCACCTCCAAAGGACTACTCTGATGAATGTCAGATGTAAAGATTTAGTGTTATTATATTTTGCTATGTTACCGATATCCTTTGCCATCCCCAAATTCAAGAAGAAGCGAGGGAAGGCTCGATACAAACTATTTTCAGAACAGTATATCCACATAAGTTTTCACTTTCTCTATGCACTTGTAATACAGGTATTGAGGATAATGAACACTTTCTCCTGCATTGGCCTCTTTTCCAAAACTTGCGCAACGACCTCTTTGACAAGCTCTCCGAGATTCCTGGGTTAAACTTAAATGACATATCTTCAGAAGAATTATGTGAAGTTCTTCTCTTTGGTAATTCTAATTATAATCAAATTGCTAATAAATTAATTGTAGAGAATACAATTGAATTCATCTTGTCAACTAAGAGACTAACTTAAACTTGCAAACAAATTATGCAGCGCTTCCTTTATTTTGTATGGTGCTATTTCATTTCATGTCTATGGGAAGGTATTTGGATATTCTTGGTTGACTGAACATTCAGGGCTTCTGTTTGTGCCACACTGGCTTGCTGCCTTTTCAATGGCGGACTGTTCCTGGCGGCTGCTTGGGGGCTGGTTCAGTGGATGCTGTCCCACGCATTAACAAATGGTGGGTTGGGTCAGCTGTGCTGGCTGCTGCGTGGTTGCTGGGTCTCAGTTCGCTGTGGGCTGTCGGGCTCGTTTGGGGTTTGGCATTGGCCTTGGCCTTGGATGGTGAGCATTTTACGTGACCCAGCCAGGTGCCTTCTCACAGTCATGATGAATTTTTCTTATCTAACTTTTTTCCTTCCCAATTTTCGTTGTTTGTAATCTGTCGACGTTATTTCTTTTCTCAATCCCAGTGGCATATTAATTGTATTTGACTTTTTGTAGTTTATTTTTATTGATGATATAAAAAAAACTTTCTCTATCCGCCAAATATATTATATTTAGAACCACCGAGAAGACTGCAGTACCAAATTAGAAAACATAAAATAGAAATGAAATTTCACGTGTTTTAAAATGCATTATTTCTTAATGGCAAGTCATGTGGCGATGATGAAAGACTTTTTTCTGAATTTGAATAGATATGAGACGGCTAACTGGTCATAAAAGGATGATATTCGTTCATCAATCTTGTAAATTTGCTGTGCAGACTTTGCAAAAGAAGGGTTGTATACTAAGTTGTTCAATTTAAGAAGCTTTAGCTTTATAGAGTGTAGATGAATATAACTCGGTCAGATTGGTTAAAAGCGGCTCTGTAATCAAGTACTTACCAACCCTTTTCTATTTTTACAGGTATAATTTGTATGTGTGATCCGGAAGGCAGTGGCTTGGAGTCACTTATGGGTGTGTTTCGTCTTCCTAATGTGGATATAAGAGTGAGTAAACGTAGTTTTTTGAGAATTTAGTTTTAGATTTTTCTGGTGGCTATTTAGCATCATATTATACCGATTCTTTGTTCCTTAATTGATTGGTTGTCAATAATTTTGATTTATAACATCCTTTGGCATAGTTTCTTTGCCCTACTGATTTCCTAGATTATATTAAGTATTAAACCGACCTCGTTAAGAACCTCAGAGTGAATTTAAATTTCAGGATTACAGGTTTGAATTGGACTTAACTCGAAAAAAAGCGAACTGCACGATTCTACTGTCGAGATTTGATACAAACGAGATTTAGAAAATCTAACGAGATAATTTGTGAGAATAACAATTACCCGAGTAGGACTCGAAGAGTACCAATCTAGAGGTCGTAGGTTCGAGTCCCTCTTGGGTCATTTTTATTCTCATAAATCATCTCGATTGATTCTATTGTGACAAAGGGGTATATACCTTTCGCAATGTTCTTCATGTGTTTGTGTCCTAACTTAGTTATTGTTGATTTGAAATTTGTTGTTGATTATGTTGACAAGTTCTTTGACTTCCTAGGCTGGTATCCTGGAGACGTTGTACGAAGTTTTCTGTCTTCAAAAGCCAGCGAAGACCACGGATTTCATTGAAGCCTTAAATAGTTGTGGTAAGTCGAGACGGTGCCACGAAAGGAAATGTACCCTGGACGGAATTGCACCTTTCTCTATTCGTTCTTAAACCAGTCGTGTATGCATTAGTTAACCACTGATATGCAATTCAAGAACCACGTTTTTCTCCAACCATTGCTGCTGTGGTCCACTTTTTCAGTGTTTTCCATAGTTTATAGAAAAAGATGGTTAGGAAACCTATTGTTGTATGTCTTTGTTTCACTGTTGATGTTGAGCAGTACTTGAACTTGTGCAACGTATGTCTTATCCTCTCTTTACTGTTATAGTTTTACATGTAGATATTGCCTACATGAATATGATGGTGAATATTATAAAATATTTTCTAAATAATGAAAATTTCTGGATGGGGAACCAAAAAAAGCGTTTTTGTCTATTCACTCAAACATGACCTTGTTGGCCAAAAAAGACTGTGCACTCTCAATTTGGAAAAACATGCACGAAAAGATAAAACAATAGTTTTCTAAACCATCTATTTCCATTGAACCATCTTTTTGAATTTTTTTCTCTCATGTCAATGTACGGAAAAATCAACACATCAGTTGACGACGATAGCGACAGTGCCCAGTTTATTTCGTTAATGAATGCTTTCTGCTCTTGCCCGTGTATTGAAGTTTGTTCTCACCTATTTTCGACCCTATCACTCTTGCACATTTCGATTTTAAGGCTTTCAATAGCACTGTCAATTCTTTCAACTTTAAAGCTCGGGATAGAACCATTGCATGCATGGCATTGCCCATGTCGTATGGAATATTCATGACAGCTTTGCCTATGATGCAGCAAAGTCGCGCTTTTGCAAAGTCCTTCATCAGTCTTGTGATAGCAAGATTCCGCATATTTGTTTTAAGTTGATCCAGAGTTTTTTATCCACACTTTAATACCAGAAAACTTATAAGTTATTCCTATTTGTCTCGATAGATCCATTGGCGATGCAGTATTCTTGGAAGTTGAGTGAGGGCTTCGTAGTGGCTGAAGCACTATCTTTACTGACACACAGAGCGTCAGAAAATCGGTAAAGTACAGTAAAAAAGTAAAATTTGTAACGAGACTATGCCTCGTTTACCTTGCTCCGTTTTCAAGCAAATACGCTATGAATACGATGAAGTCTTCACACTGCTCCAGATAATTACGTGCTTCCAATCCCATTCCCAGACAGATATGTCCATTAAAAGAACACCGTCGTAAAAGAATGTCACCGTAAATTGGTGTTCACACTGAAAACGCATCGTATTCGAAATAGGAAAAGCTCCGTGTTTAAAACGTATCGGTGTGAACGCAAAGCTGTAATGGACAGGTTTTGCTTTGTTTTCTTCCAAATACAGATCAGCATCAACTAGGCGATAATAAATATATGGTTTGCTGGATGAATTTTCAGTGAAAGCTTAGCAGAAAGTTTTTGTTCTGTTGCTAGTATCTTTATGGAAAATGTTTTCATCAGCAAAAATGGCACAACAACATGGTGAATGAAGCTTTGAAGAAACGGACCAAAACAAAAGATGATTTTTATAATCGGGTTTGGCGCCCCGACAAAAGAAAGAAACCAGTAGATTTTCGTTGTAAGCTGAGATTGAAACATGTGCTTGTACTGTGCGGGACCCTAGAATACCAACAATTCAACTAAACGAATAATTGCTTAAAAGCATGTCCACTAAACAGTCCCAACAATGCAATCTCGATAGGCTTGTGTTTACTATTATTGCATATCTTTTTGTAGGACGAATCTGGTGAAGAGTTACATAGCTCTACTTTTGAATGCATTTATTGATGCTGACCTCCTAGAGGTAAGTTACATAGGATTGACCCCAGTTTTTAGGGGGATAATCACCCTTTTAAACTTCCTTCAACTATTAACCCTCTGGAGGGAAAATCAACAAAAAAGAAATTCCAAAATTGAGTTATGTGACCTGTGATCTTTAAAGTGGTTGGTGACTTGTAACAGAGGCTGCCTCACTTTCAAGCCCTCGGGGTGCACTATATTTCTAAGGAACTGAATATCTAATTTGGCCAGAGAAACAGAATATTTAGATGGCAAAAGCATTGTCACTCAGATATTTTCAAGAAAACACTGAATTGGTTTGTGTTGCTTTCTAAAATGTTGTATAAAATGTTGTAAAAAGTGCATTTGTAGAGCGTTTATAGTAAATATAGCAGTTTGCCAGTAGGAGAATAAAAGAGCTTCTTCTTTGTTTTCCTGCTGTATTTTACGTAAACTCTGCCATCTACTTGTATTGTTTGCTCATTTTGAATAGAGCTTGGTTGAAGTTATCACGACGAGCGACGAAGAATTATCCATCTCTGCAACAATTTTGTTGGGTGAGCTCCTCCACATGGTAAGCAATATTCCTCCGTAATTCAATCATTTTTCAAGCCATACTCATTGAGAAAGGTAGTCTGGAAACCGACACAATATGCATTGTATTCAATCATGTGACTAGTTTGCTAGAGAATGACGAGAGTGAACACTAACAAAAGAAAAATAAGGCAAAATTACATGAAGTAATGATTGGATGTTTCTCACCATACTAATCATTATCCTTCTTCCTTATTGGCCAATTTTTGATCCACGTCTGGAACTTCTGGCGTACTTCTCTGATTAGAGTCAGACGTAAAACTCCTAGTTTTTTCTGCGATATGCAGATACTGAAACTAAACTAACTCACAATAAAGCATTAATGACAATTACAGTTTCAAATATTTCGTTGATGTTTCAGGCAAATACGATTCTACCCCCTGAATGTAGCGGAAGCTGCAGTGGTATCACACATTGTCTACCAACATTAATGTCCTTGGCAACAAATCCCGAAGTATCGTCTTCTAAAAGAGGGTAAGCAGAAAAGGCCAAAATGTATACAGTCGATTCTAACTCATAGGAAACCTCTTGGTTTTATGAAACCGAGACATTCATTGTTAGTAAAGACGAATAATAAGCTGGGACTCAAAAGCTATTTTATGTACTGTATTCAATACTTAACTATACTAAAAACAAAATTATCTTTTTTTGCAAAGAATTAATCAAAAACGAGAAGCAGCAGGATTTGAAAATGATTATTTCAGCAAAGGGAGAAGGGCTGAATTTCCCCCAGCAAAGCGGAATCATAACAGTCCCTTAGTATTTCAAACATTTACCTTGGTGAATGATTTTCTTACAGGAAAGCAAGTGCTGCAATTGGTTATCTTGACCAGATTCATCAGGTGAAAAAACGTGGGGCGATTCCTTGCACCCTATTTTTATCACAACTATTACTGCAGGTGAGTTTTCATGTCTTTGTAGACTACATGTTCAATTTCTGTTTTATCCTGCACAACAGGCGGCTGTAGATGCCAAATCAATGTCACCTGTATTTCACAAATAACTCAAAAGCAAATCTATACCGTGAAACAATGTAAGCACGTTTTGATTCGCAAATGTTCAATTAACCTTAGGACATAGTCGCTGAAATTTCAATGTTCTACATCATACTTACGCCATGTGAATATATTGAGATCACGAACACATTCCCAATAAACTATGTAATCTCAATATCGAAGTATTGATAGAAGTTTGTAGAGAAACCATGGAACAGTGTTAGGCCCATTACTTGATGTAACAACCATGATATCAACATCATCATCATGATCATCATCATCATCATCAATTGGTGACGATATTTATTCAATTGGTATCCTCTCTCCTTTAGATATCTGACCTTTTGATATCTGCTTCTTTGTCAACAGTTTCCTTGCTGCTTTCGATTCTAGAATCATCTTTGCCATCACTCTGTATAGAATTGTTGATTTGAGCAAGCTTCTTATCCGATCAGACAATCGATCGATCGCTATATAGATGGTAAAAATGATCTAATTGATAAGTTTTCTATTAACATTGTCCATGACATCATTCAAAATGCAAGCAATAAATTGGAAAATGAAATAATCTTCGAGGAAAGTGCAATGAAAGAAGCTCGCATGAAAACTTCATCTTATCAAGGCAACAATGATTTTAACTGTCTGTAATGATTGTCTGATTTACCTCAATTGAATGCATTTTCCATGAAAGATTCTTTTATGACACTTTCTTCGATGATTATTTCATTTTTTCAATTCATGCTTCAATTTTAATCATCTCATGCATACTTTTTTCTGACAACTTATCAATTTGATCATTTTTTCCGTATATATCGATTATCTGATCTTTGCCTTCATTGGAGGAATTTTCCATACAAGCTTCTTTTATGGCAGTTTTCTCGATGTTTAATTCATTTTCCAATTTATTGCTTGCATTTTCAATGATGTCAGGCTCAACTGTTTTGACAACTTATCAATTTGATCATTTTTACCGTCTATATTGATTTTCTGATTTACCTCCATTGGATGAATTTTCCATACAAGCTTCTTTTATGGCAGTTTTCTCGGTGTAAATTTATTTCCCAATTCATTGCTTGCATTTTCAATGATGTCAGGCTCAACTGTTTTGACAACTTATCAATTTCGTCATTTTTACCGTCTATATTGATTTTCTGATTTACCTCCATTGGATTCATTTTCCATGCAAGCTTCTTTTTTGGCAGTTTCCTCGATGTTTATTCCATTATCCGATTCATTGCTTGCATTTTCAATGATGTCAGGCTCAATTGCTTTAGACAACTTATCAATTTGATCATTTTTACGGTCTATATTGATTGTTTGATTTACCTCCATTGGATGCATTTTCAATGCAAGCTTCTTTAATCGCAATTTCCTTGATAATTATTTCATTGTCCAATTCATTACTTGCATTTTCAATGATGTCAGGCTCAATTTCTTTAGACAACTTATTGATTAGATAATTTTTACCGTCTTTATCGATTGTCTATATCGAATAGCCCCATCGCGAAAAAAATTTTTCTTAAGAATTAGGAAAGTCAAATCTTTTTACCCTCACTTTTTGAAAGAGACTATGCAAAATTCAAATGCATTCTACCTTTAATCATTTGTGTAAGTTTAAGGCTTGCTGCTTGCTGCAGGCTTGATACTTTTGAGAAGGATTCTATACGGTTGAGACAGGTTCAGTAACGTTCAGTAACGTTCTTGAGTCTTAGATTAGACCTGGTATGGAAAGTTTCATATTTAGTTTCTCAATGTCCTTTATTCTCTTCATGTTCATATTAACAAATAAAAAATCTTCCTTATCAAACCTCTGCAACTATCCCATGAAATTCTTCCAGTAAGGAAACTATCATTAACATCTTTAATTGATTAAGTGTACTACAATTTAACAATTTGTTATTGTTCAGTTTGTCCCTCTTCAGTTTATCATCACCAAATAGTTGTTGATGGTAGGAGATATTTCAAAAGGGAACTGGTACTGAGTATCCTAGTCAAAAGTAGAGAAGCAATATTCTTGAGTTGCTTAATACTGTTCAGTGTATCCAGAATACGTAGAAAGGCACACTGCTTCGTATAAGGACAAGATGAAATAATCAACAAAGGTTTTCAAAAATTATGCTTGATATAAATAAAGATAGCATCAATTCATATTACAAGTTTTTCAAAGTCAGTTTTTCTAAATTGTTCCAGGTTTTTCATCAATTTTAATACAATGATTTCATTCTAATGTTGCTCTTCTTTAATTTTAACTGAAAAAGAAAATGAATCATTTGATAAATTTCCTCTCGCTTCATAAATCAGAAAAGTACAGACATGTTAACAAATAACAAACTTCTGCTGAGTAGCAAATTGATTGTTTGTTATCCTATCTTTCCAACCTAAACGTTGCTACTTCTCGAAATAAACTAGAATGATGAAATTGCTATTTCGCTCTTAGCATTAAGTTCAATATAAAACCATGGGTGTAAAGTGTTTATACAAATACTCGATGTTTTACTTACCTCAATGTTGCTTTTACGGCGTGCTTGTCTCCATTTCAAATTCTTCCTGCAACTCAATAGTTGCACCTTCAATGGCTTCATTAGCCAATTTTTTCGATAAGTCAATAATTTGACCCTCTCCATTGTCTATTTCTATTGTTTGATTGTTACCTTCGTTTGATGCAATGTCTATACAAGCTTCTTGCATTGGATTTTCTTCATTGTTGATGTGTTCTTGTAATTCATTACTTGAATTTGGAATGATCTCATTCATGGAATCTTCAAACAACGTATTTGTTCCATCAATCCCCTCTTCCATATCAATCATTTCATGGTCCTCTTCAGTGGATCCATGTCCTTCAATTTCACATTCTTCCTGCAATTCAATTGTTGCAGCTTCGATGGCTTCATTAGCCAATTGTTTCGATAAGTCAATAATTTGACCCTCTCCATTGTCTATTTCTATTGTCTGATTGCTACCTTCGTTTGATGCTATTGCAATAACAGATTCTTGCATTGGATTTTCTTCGTTGTTACATTCTTCATGTAATTCATTACTTGAATTTGGAATGATCTCATTCATGGAATCTTCAAACAACGTATTTGTTCCATCAATTTCTTCTTCTTTATCTATCATTTCTTGGTCCTCTTCAGTGGATCCATGTCCTTCAATTTCACATTCTTCCTGCAATTCAATTGTTGCAGCTTTGATGGCTTCATTAGCCAATTGTTTCGATAAGTCAATAATTTGACCCTCTCCATTGTCTATTTCTATTGTCTGATTGCTACCTTCGTTTGATGCTATTGCAATAACAGATTCTTGCATTGGATTTTTTTCGTTGTTAGATTCTTCATGTAATTCATTACTTGAATTTGGAATGATCTTATTCATGGAATCTTCAAACAACGTATTTATTCCATCAGTGTCTTCTTCTTTATCAATCATTTCATGGTCCTCTTCAGTGGGTTCATCTTCCATTTTGTCTTTTTGTTTTGTACGTTCTTTAATTCTAAATTCTGCCTGCAACTCGGTAGTTGCAGCTTTAATGGCTTCATTAGCCATTTCCTTCGACAAGTGATCTTCCATGTTACTATCATTGTTTACCTCCTCTTGAAGTTTGAGGCTTGCTGTTTTAATCCCTTCAGTCTCAACTTCTACCGGCAATATATATATTTCATCCTTTCCGATAGCTTTATCGAATAATTCCGAATCATCGTCATCAGAACCATTTGTTTTGCAGTTTGAATCATCACCCTCGATGGTGTTAATTGCTTTCTTGACAACATTGCCAGCTACGTATCTGGAAAGATCATTAATGAGATTGTCAATCGTGTTATTCTTCTCATTGACGTCTTCCTCTGCTCGCTCAAGCTCCTCTTGCTGGTCTGCAATCTTCTCTTCTGCCTTAGCCAGCTTCTCTTGCTGCTGCGCTATTTGCTCCTCTCTCTGAGCCAGCTTTTGATTCTGCTGCGCAATCTGCTCCCCCGCCCGCTTCATCTCTCTTTCCTGCAGCCCGATCTTCTGCTCCGCATTAGCCAGCTCTTCTTGTGTTCTTATGACCATATTGACGCTAGCTGCAAATTCGTCATCCTTTTGCTGTATGACTTGTTGCATCTCTTTGCACTGGAGTTGATGCTTGAATATTCGATCGTTTTGAGCGTCGATCACTTTCTGCATGTCTTCCATGCACTCCTCTGTTTTCTTCAGCTCGTCGTTCAGGCTGTCTATTTTCGACTCGTCGCACTGATAATTGAGCATTTGCTGCATTTGCGTTTCTGCAACGCTTTCGTGAATGCGGATCTTCTTCTTCTGCTCGCTTACAGTCGCGTTTAGCTCGGTGTTCAAGCTCAGTTGTAACTTCAATTCCTCTTTGACCTGGGAGAGCTCTTTTCTTTTGCTATCTAGCTGTTCTTTAGCTAGCCTTTGTTGTGCTGCCTAAAATGCGAACAAATAGAGAAGCATAAGTGGGGGTTGTTCTGTAATAAAGTCACTTGGGGATGTATCTACCACTGTAGAGGGTGTATTTTCTCGGATTTTAGTCCAGCTAGGGGTATTGCTTTCAATCTTAAACCAGGTAACGGATCTTTTCCAACATTGGGACGGAAATTTAACCAAACTTTGAAAATAAAAGTCTCATCATTAACGTTTGAAAGAAGCTGATAAAAAAAACAGAATTTCTTTAGACTCAAAGGTAACGATTTTGACCAAATTAAACTAGCCAAGTGTATCATTTGGAACAACGGTACCATTTTGGATGATATGCCCCCATCCCGAAAACTAGGCAAGATCCCTCCTTTTTTGTGCCCAGTGATGAAATAGCACTTATAGTGTTAAAAATCAAATCTTGTCTATTTTTGGTCTCGTTTCTCATCTGAGAATTTTACGAAGGTTTTTTGTATGTATTTACCTCTTCCATTGCTCGTTTTTCTTCTGCAAGCTTATTTTTCTCATTCTGCAAACTATTGTTATCGGCCATTAATTCCTTCACAATCGAGGTATGCTCTGCGAACAGTTGTAGCGTAATACGCTGATTCATGACAGTTTCTTCTAGTAGATACGAGTTGCAGCATCTTGAACCGTGTTGGGCAATTTTTGCACTGGCCTCTTGAGGTCCTATCTCTTTTTTGCGATTGGTTGCCTTGTTTCCATCTTCCTGAATCTCCTTTTGGTGAGTTTCTTTGAGACCGTGCAACAACAACAACTGCTTGATCTTATCTTGTAAGCGAAGGTCTTTGCAGTCCTTATTGAAATCGATGTCAGGAAGTCTGGCTCGCAGCTCTTCGAGTTCTTGTCTCTCACGAATCTTTTTAACCAAACTCGGCTGTTCTTCCTGGCTTTCCTAAGAATGGAGATAAAAAATTAATGAAAATGAATTACACGATACTCTATTTATGTTAACATAGTTTATAAGAACGTAATCCTTGAAATCAGTTAAAGTTCAAAACAATTTGAGAACATAAAGCTTAATGTTGACTGATATAAAGAAGAAAAACCCATAGTTTTTTATTTACTGATTGATAGTCTATAATTCTATCATGTTATGTGCCCGGGGTGAGGTGCAGCTAAAATTCTGGTCCCATGCACTACATCACTACATAAAGTGTAGTATGAGGCCGTAGCGTATCTCTTTCTCTTCATGTCCTTGTAGAAATTGAAATAGAAAATTAGGATCATCTTTCTAGTATTGATCTTTAACATTCTGAGACATCGTTTTTTGCCAACACACCAAATTAAGTGGACATTAATTGTCCTTACCATCTCTAGATCAAAAGCATCGTGATCCTTATGTATGATGTAACACAGCCACTGCACATCACTGCCTATCTTCTGCAGATCAGCGACTTCTTGTCGAGTTGTTATTTTTGCCAGGTTTAACAACCGCCTCTCCTCGAAGGTCAATTCAACATCTCCAGCAGGCTCAGTTGGTCTTTCTGCTGGAATCTCCGATCCTCTCGGCTCACTCGTCTCTTGCTTGTCAATGAATGACTGGTATCTTGACACCAGGGTCTTCGTCGATTCTGTCTCTCTCGACTGCATTTCTGTAAGAAACATCAGATCAGTTTCAGTTAGACAATTAATCAATGGAATATTCATCACTGTACAAACTACCAAGTTAGTGGCTGCCCTGGTTGGGTATTTCATGCAGTAAGGAGAGTAGGCAACAAGTTTCAGAACTATTGTTTCGACTGATACCTTCACTGAAGACAAGGGATGGTTGAAAAAGATGCTGGTGGAGGGATACCATCATTACTGTGTTATATGGAAGGATATCAGTTCTATAAGGGAATTCATCAGCCATCAGTACATTTGAAGTTTTTCATTACTGTTGCGGGATACCATCATTACTGTGTTATAAAGATTGTGTTTAGTACTGTGGGTAATATCACAGCCTCATGGTGTTGAATTGCTTTAAGTTTGATTAAAGCCTGAGCTGAAAATTAAGGAGATTCATATAAAGAAATTGACAGTCATGGAAAATACTTTTAAGGATCTTAAAGAAAAAACAATAAAGAAAGGTTGAGAGTTAGTTATGTTTCAAGGTACATTGGATTTTAAAAGGAAAAGCCAATAATGCAGGATTAAGTACAGCAGTTGTTTTGATATTTCTGAGTTAATGAGTTTATGTTAAAGTTACCAGCCTTGAAAAGGTCAGGTTTCTTTAAGAGTAAGGTATTATAACATATAATACATCACTTTATTTAACTAGTAGTACGAGGCTTTAATATGTTTGTTTGCATCTTATTGTTCCCCACTAATCTCAAAACATCGATCCTAAGTTCAACATGTAGTGAAAGATTAAAGATAAATGTAATTTCATTCTTTGTATTTCTTCTCAAAAGCTTCAGGTTTCCATAAAAAATCGCGAATAGCCTTAGATTTCGGCCAACTTCATATAAACACTGCGTGCGCATTGAATTAATCCTAGACTTTTGATTGGTTACCTTCAAATCCAATATTTAACGACTCCAATATTTAACGGACGCAATCGTCTAGTGACTGACAGTCGTAGAATATTCCCAATTGAAGAAAAAACGTATTGAATACGTAATAATCGTATACAATATAAAGATTTATCTCGAATATTATCGGATAGTCGATAACTTGATCGTCTATCGAAATTAACAACCATGTGAATAGTTGCAATTATGTTCGGCAGTTTTAGAAGCTGTTAATGTGACGTCACATTCAAAACAGGTGATGTGACGCAAAATTATCATTGAGCCTCGGTTTGATTTACAGCAGATTCTGATTTTAATTATCATAATTATCATATTCATCACCATTTCTCGGGAAGCAGATTGAGCAGCAGAAAGAAAAGCTGGCTCAGGCGAAGGAGCACATTGCAGAGCAGCAAGATGAACTTGAGCAAGCAGAGGAAGATGTTAATGAGAAGAATTATACAATTGACAATCTCATTGATAATCTATCTAAATACGTGGCTGGTAATATTGTCAATAAAGCGATTCATACTACCCAGAGTGATAGCTTAAAGTGTGACGAAGGTAGTTCTAATGATAGGAACGCTGAAATACTCGAGAAAGCTATTGAGGATGATGAAATAGAAATATTGTCGATAGAAGTTGAGAGTGAAGTCATTAAAACTGCAACTTCTTTTTCCAGTTCTTTAATTGCATTTTCAACGACTTAATGGACAATCTTTTCGACAATTTATTCAATTCGTCTTCTCCAATCGCCCTGACGATATTTCAAGCATTATCTTCATGACATCCATCTTCCATGCATTAATCTGGCATGTAACTTTCAGTATTGACCCTCTGGAAATTAGAGGTTTGCAGTTTTAATGAATTCACTCTCACTTTCTATCGACAATATTTCTCTTTCATTATCCCCAATAGCTTTGTCGAGTTTTTCAGCGTTCCTATCATTAGAACTACCTTCGTCACACTTTGAGCTATCACCCTCGATGGTATGAATCGCTTTATTGACAACATTGCCAGCTACGTATCTGGAAAGATCATCAATGAGATTGTCAATCGTGTTATTCTTCTCATTGATATCTTCCTCTGCTCGCTCAAGCTCCTCTTGCTGGTCTGCAATCTGCTCCTTTGCCTGAGCCAGCTTTTCTTTCTGCTGCTCGATTTGCTGCTCCGCCTGAGCCAGCTTTTGATTCTGCTGCTCAATCCTCTCTCCCGCCCGCTTCAATTCTCTTTTCTGCAGCCCGATGATGCAGCCTACCAATATCATGCAGCCCACCAATAAACATCAGCAAGAGTCTAAGAAAGCTACCATCTGTAAATTTGAGAAGGGTTCCTTTCCAGAAACGTGCAGCAAAATTGGATTTAATGAAGAGAACTCTGAAATATTTGACAAACCAGGCTTTCTATCCATCATGCTATCCACCGAGTCATTCATTCGAGCAAGCTCGTTGTCGATGCCTTAGACATTATTCTCTCCAGCTTTACCTTTGCAGATTCCGAATTCTGCATGCAAAGATTCCCTACTGCCATTCTCTTGACTTTAGGTTTTCTCTCTTCTTAAGAGCTGTAATCACTTGATATCTGCTTGTATGTCAACAGTTTCCTTGCTGCTCTCGATTCTAGAATCATCTTTGCCATCTCTCTGTATAGAATTGTTGATTTCAGCAAGCTTCTTATCCGATCAGACATTCCATCAATCGCTATATGGATGGTAAAAATGATCTAATTGATAAGTTGTCTATGAACATTGTCCATGACATGATTCAAAATGCAAGCAATAAATTGAAAAATGAAATGATCTTCGAGGAAAGTGCCATAAAAAAGCTCGCATCTAAAATTCACCTAATCAAGGCAACAATCATTTTTGCCGTCTATATCGATTATCTGATCTTTGCCTTCATTGGATGAATTTCACACACCACTCATCTCAATTAAAGACTGGATCGAGCATTCTGTTCTTTTGGAGCCAAATGTTTGGAGCTCATTGCTTCGGCTTATGTTTGGCTTCCCAATATGGCTGCCAAAGAAATTATATTGACTTTATTCTTTGCTAACAATAGCTGCACGATTATTGTCTTTTGTGTTGAGTATTCATAACATTCCAACAATCATCAAAGAAAAAAAGCAGCCCCTAGTGGAATCTCAATGTATTGAATTAGACCTACCAATATGGCCGCAAATGACTTCATTCCAGAACGACAGATGCTCGATCCAGTCTTCTTTTGAGATCAGTGGTCCACACGATGGTACCTCAAAGAAAACATGCTCTTGTTTTCACTTCTCATTCGTCCTCACCACTACGGATAACATTTTTATCCGTATCGAAAGGGATATATATGGGCCTTCCATTTAAACCAATATTAGTAATCTATAACAAAACTAGTACGATAAGCTGTTTTACTTTTAAAAACAAGATGATGTTTGCCTTAAGGTGGCCTGCGAAGACAGGAGATTGATACACATGATAACTATGAGCAGCACCATTTTGATCTGCCATTGGGTAGAGTCAGTCTAAGAATGCTTGTACTGAAGACAGCTAATGATACAATGATTATTGTTAAGATTGATGGCGTTGATGAAAAATTTATTTTATTTTGTTTTGATAGGCTTCTCAACATCAGACCAAGCATTTGAAAAGCTCAAGAGACAAAGCAGAGCAGATGATGCTGAGGGTGAGAAAACATTTCCTTGTAGTTAATAATTTCCTTATAATTTTCGCATGTAGTTGTCAAATACGAGTCGCGCTGATATCATTTGACAAGACTTGATAACGGCTATAATACCGAAACTTCCTGAAATTTAATCCAAAGTGTATCGAAAAAGATGGTGTGGAAACCTATTGTTGTATCTTTTTGTGCAACTTTTTCAAAATTGAGAGTGCACAGTCTTTTGTTTTGCTATTGTCTTAGCCAACAAGGTCATGGTTGAGCAAATAGACCAAAACGCTTCTTTTTGTTCTCCAGCCAGAAATATTCGTTATTTAGAAAAGATTTTATAATATTCAGCATCATATTTATGTAGGCAATATTTACATGTAAAATTTCAACAGTAAAAAGAGAGGATAATACATTCGTTGTGCACGTTCAAGTATTGCTCAACATCGACTGTGAAACAAAGACGTACAATAATAGGTTTCTAAACCATCTTTTTCGATAAACTATGTTTAATCTTTACAATGTCGGCACTATACTGTTTAATTCTATCGTTTTGTCATATATCTACATAGTAGCATACGCAGTCAACTTTTTTCATCGATATAATTTGACACCGCCCAAAATTACCTAAAAGCTGTTTTAAAGCTCACCATGCTACCTTAGCTTGCCACCAAGCACATGTCTAAATTAGAGGGTCATATCTACTGCAGTCAAATCTCTTCAAGTGTTCACTCAGATCAGCCAGAGTAAACCCGTCTAGCCGGGTCAACCAGCATAGGCTAGTAACTTGTATTGTGGGTAAGGTTGACGCATTGAGATGGGTAGGCTTTGTGGATAGTTTTTCCATGTAAAGGCGGGTCTGCTAGTTTTTCTATGTGAAGGCTATTTGAATCAGCGCTCAGAAAGCTGACCCGTGCTGGAACAGCTTGCTGCAAAAGCAATCAATGCGAGTTCATTTGAATGCTTAATTAACTTTTACAACGCAATGGGCTGTCCCGGAGCAAGCGAATCCTGGCTCGTGTAAAGTCAGAAGTTTGAAGCCTGAAGTAGACGCAGTCTCCAAGAAGAAATGCTCCACGGTTCTTTGGTTCTGAAAATGCCCCAGAACAGACCTTTCAACATCCTCAGTACAAATACCAGGAGGTCTTTTGAAATTTTCAACCCTCTTTTATATTATTGGCAGTGCTTCGATCTTTAAAGGACAAACTGGATTTCCCTGTGAAATCAGGAGGGTTTGAAGGGTTGATAATTCAAATTCTAAAAACTTTCAGGAAACAGACGAAGTCTTATCTGCAATCAAAGACTCCCAAGTCTTCTCAATGAGTGAATTCATGGGCCAATGGGATTGGGATCTTATTAGTGCTGTGTTAGACGTAAGTTAAATTTTTTTCCTTTAATACGTCTCTCATTTATATGATGTTGAATAATATGTTGGTTGCCTTTACTCGTTCACTTGAAGCCTTGGTCAATCCTGCTTATATAGGCCACAATTTGATCTTTGTTTGAATAGCTGAGTTTTTCACAGAGCCTGATTTTTTTTCGCATCTGGCCTTTTCACCATTTTGGATATAGGAAAATTCTAGGTAGAGCAAAGATTCACGGTAGAGAATACTAATATGAATAAAGATCTTTTCAGACCAACCTATGCCTTGGCAACATTTCTACCTTATTTCAGACAGCAACGAAAATTTTTCATAGCTATTCAAAGAGAGTCCAGCAAAAATGTTTTGATTGCTATTCAAAGAAAGTCAAAATATTGAAATCCTGAAAACAGTATTTGGCTCCAAACTGCAGCAGATTCTCGTTTATTGAATATTCAAACTTCCGACTGGCCTGCTACTTATGGTACTTCTTTCCAGTATAATTCAAAGATTTAATAAACTGCTCATTTTTCTTACAGTCTCCAAAGTTATCTGTAAAGCGACAAGATGATCAAACATATTTAAAGTAAGTATACAAGTTCATCCTTATATCTAAGATGAATAAATTTCTTACTGAATACTATTTTCGTTGCAACATCCTCGCCTAATGGTATATTGCTGCCACCAGTGAGGAGTGAAGTCATTTGATCCTGTTTCAAAGCTGTATCTTCTTCTCTCAGGTTCGTCAGGAGACTGCTGCAGTTCTATAAGCCATCGAACAAGCAGTATTGCTTGATTGATGTTCAAAACAAGTGTGCCAGAAAATTCTCAGAAATCGGACTTCAACTCATCGACTTCCTGCTGAGGAAAGACGAGGTATGCAAAGTTGATAAAGATTGTTTGACTTGTAGCGAGAGAACGTTTCCTTTTCTATATTCTATTGATAAAAGTTTTACACCATTAACAATTACTAACTATATATACCTAACAAGGACGATACCCTGGGAAGCAAGACTCCATCAAGAGTAATAAATTAGATATAATGATACTGTAAATTAGAACAGTTAAAAAAATGATAAAGAAAGGAAAAGGAAAGAATGGGACTTAGCTGCATGTTGAATAATAACTCGTGTGATGCTATTCAAATTGACATATTTTGTGAATGAAGTCTAGAGTCAGTTACGAATGAAGTCTGTAGAAAACATATGATTGTGATCGTATGATAGTGATTATATAGAAAATTAGGTGAAATAGAAATATACACAATGCGCAGCGATATTTCAAAAATGCGAAAAATATCGAGATGCAGCTTAAATTATGTACGAAAGGCTAAGCTATCATCAACAAAGCCAGGGACGAATCTGTAGAATTGAAGGACTGTTTGCAAAATGTTTACATATTTTGAAGGGAGGATATCTAATTGTAGGCTGAAGGTATGCATGTAATGATTGAAATAGCTTGGGATCGAAGGGGCCCTCCAAGCTCAGCAGTGTGACCTTGGAGCCCCGAAACGCTTAGGTTTCGTGATTTCAGAAGATATGTTTCTGATCTCTGCACAGTTATAGAATTTGATTTTTCAAGCATTTAGTGCTTCTATTAAACCTTAACCTGATACTGATGGCTTCTAGATTATTTGTTATTGTAAGATATTTCTGAATTTTTAGCAACCCGAGGGTGAAAGAATATTGCTTGAGCTTGTGCAAGAAATAGCTGATGCTTTGACAGAGGTGAGTGTGAATTTAAATGACTTTAACCTCTCATGCCAAACATAGAATTGCCTCCACCTTTATGAGTGTTGACGAATCGTTTGTATTACGAGTGGCCTTTAATCTGAAATCTTCAAGATTTGACATGTAATCCGGTATGTATTTCTGGCAATACGTAAAGAATTTAGCACATGATTTCCCTAGTCGCTTCCCCCTTAATCTTCATACATCACCTCATAGAAACCGTCATAGAAATAAGGAGATCTTGACCTTTCTGGTGCTATTCCTGCTAGTGCCACTATACTTGATGGTATTGCTTTTAGAATGATTAAAGGGGACCACCAAGGAAATAAGGGCGTCTTAACTTATCTGGTGCTATTCCTGCCACTATAGTTGAGTTTTTTGCTTTTTGGAATTACTAATTTTTTATTTTGTAAATTCTAGCTCTTATTCAAGTTAGATATTTCGATTTCTAACTCATTAGTTCATGTATGGAATATTTTTTCGATTGTTTTAAGGAGAAAAGTATTCTCGAATGCCTTTAAAAGTAACAAACGCTCCCTTCGAGGATTTCACAGAAGTATAATATTAGTATAGATGTTGATTGAAGATATAAAACGGTTTGTGTTTAGGCAACTACAACCGGATTGATGACTGGTGTGTTCTGCACAAGCAGCATAGTTGATACCCTGAGTAGAGACTATCTCCTCTTCATTGGAAGGCTGTCATCCACGACATTAGGAACAAGATGCCTAGAAAAAGCCTCTGGCGTTTTTCAACAGTAAGTTACATTTTTATCATGCATCGTTTGCCAAACGTCCTGCCAAAAACAGAAGAACCGGATAATTTCCTATTAACAAAACACAGATCAGCTGTACTGATTCAAGGGTAGTCTCTGCAGCTGTTTGTTTCTTGAGTTGGACCAATTTTCATTAGAAGATATCATTCAAAAATCAAGAGCTAATTTCCTTTCTAAAAATATGCCTGATGCCCTTATCTGCCTTACGAAATGAAATAAATTTGCCCCTGCAAAATCATGTTTTTTCTGACTAATGGAGTCTGACACCCCCATACCTCCCTTGGGTTTCGCCCCTGGTTTCTAAAGAACTGGGCTAATTATACAAGATGTCTATTGGAAAACTAATCACCCAATAGCATTCTGCACAGTAGTTTACTTTTTGGTTCTGTTACGGATTATTCATTAACATTCACAGCCTTTTAGAAATATGCAGCATGATTTCCCGTGAATGTATGCTGAAGTTAATCCTCGCCAGTTTCGATTATGGCAGGGATGGAATAGCGCGTGTGATTCTCGCCAAAGCTTTGACTGCTTCTCCTTTGGTGAGTGTTAGAATTCCTTTTTCCGTCAGAATTCCTTGAAATTAGGAACGCAGCCATATCTTTTTAATCTTCATCTGAGTCGTCTTGGCCAACTGCAAAATAATTAACCACGCTTGGTGCAAGATCTGTTCATGTAGCGATGCCAGGCGAGATATTTAGCAAGATTAGTCTCATTTTTTTTAATTTAGGCCAATAGTACTGACAGTGAAAGGCCTAAATGAAACACTTTGCACGTCTCTTACTCAGTGAATCCTTTCAAATTTTTGAAAAGATTGACTTCACAAAAGGTGCCATTTTAAAACGTTTTGAGACTTTAGCCCTCTTGTTGTTGTTTATCTTGACAGATACATGTGTATGCCAAACATAATCCCCCTATGTTAAGAAAATGGAGAGATAAGATTTTGCACTCGCATTTCCTGTGTCACTGCCTTAAAACACTCTCCTGCACAATCGTGCAAGTGTTTTCAATGCAATAATTTCGGAGAAGTTAATTTTTATTTTTTGAATTTGGATGGATAAGATTTGTCTATTTGTCTTCATACGATCTTTCTTTATAGTTGATGGAATTCTATGTTATTTCGTTGTAGTCCTGTCGTCTGTACTCCACCAAGTTCATGCGTGTGTTACTTCGAGCAAAAACCCCGTATTTCAGTAACTGGGGAATGGAACTACTCACCAATCAGGTATGAGCCTCCTCTCTAAGCGTCCCAGTGATTATCAGTATGGCCTAAAGTTACCCTCGCTCTATCATTCTTTATATTAGTAATATTGAAAACTCGATTATTTCTGTTGATATTATGAAAAAGAAACTTTTTTAGCTGTACGATCAAGATCATGAAATCATTGCCGAAGCGATCGATGTCTTGCAAGAGGCCTGCGAAGATGAGGTATGTTGTTGAGATTAGTATGATGCAATATAATGCAATATTTATTGCAATATTTAACATATAATATAATATTTGATATAATTTAATATAATTATAAAATATTCAATATATATTTTATATTTAATGCAATATAATGAAATGTAATTGAAATATAAGGAAAAATGATATGATATAATATGATATAATATGACCTATTGTAATATAATATAGTACAAAGAAATATAATATGATATATTATGATATGAAATAGTATAATGTAATGAAATATAATTCAATATAATATGATATACAAAAATATGATATAATATAATATGATATAATATGATATGATATAATATAGTGTAATATTGCATAATGAGATATAATAGAATAATATGTGATGAAATATAATATATTATGATATAGTATGCTAAAAATTGCTCTAAGTCTAGGGGGCTGAAAGTACATTCATGCCTTTTATAGCTGTTATCCTTACTGCAACCTATCCCGAAAAGAAAGAGTATTTTGTCGCAAGTATGCCGTTAGAGCAGTTGATCGAATCGAGGATTTCTCTCTCGTTTTAGGCCAATCTACAGAGACTGATTGAGATTCGACCATCCTTGTTACATTTGGGAGAGAAGGGAATTATTCTTCTCATCAGGTAAGTTGACAGCATAGATGTTTTCTTATCACTTCACTCTACGCCTGATTTTGTAATTCAATTCAAGCAGGGCGAAATACAAAGTGGAAACCGAAAACCTTTTGTTTTGATTTCGATAAAATGTTTGTGGATTTTCTTCCATTTTTACCGAGGCTATGAAACCCTCAATATTAAAAGCCAAATAACCCTGTCTTGGTACATGATGAAGTGGCTCAACTATCTAATCATGTTTATTTCATGCGACTGGTAACTTAATTTCAAACTGTTAGCAGACATCAGTTTAGTGTATAACAAAGTTTTTTTTGAAAATATGAAAAATTATACTTGGCAATAGTCAAAAACTAGTAAATTAGTATGAAATCGTTTTGCTCTAATGTCTATCGCCCACTATAGGGAGGTTTATTGGTATGCTTTTGATACGTATATAGGTGCTCTTTTTCAAAAGTCCCTCCTGTGACAAATGTTTTGAAAAGCTCTTTTCTGTAGAAGGAATACTCCTAAAGTACGTGAGATGTGTGATGAGAAGGAAGGGGAATTCATGCAATCGAGATGAATTTAACGTGCAAAGACCTTTTAAAGTAACTCTCTGTAATTCGTGTCTTACACTGTGAAATGACCGAATTATTTTCCAAATTCCTTTTCAGATATTTATCTGTGTCACGTGGCTTTACTTATTTATCTGAAGTAGATTACGTGGAACCTCTTTTGGGCGCCTGGAAAAGTGTAAGTACGTTGAAATAGAGGCTGGCTTATAAATGCTATTCATTTATTATTATTATTGATTCCTTTGAATAGGTTCTTATGTTAAGCTGGAAATATTTTAATTTTCAGGCTGTAGGCTCTTAGGGGTATGTTTACATTATCCTGCTTTGCTAGAATAACCCACGTAGCTGGGAGTTTTTCTTTTTGCGTTTACATAAGAAACAGGCCAGACGGATTGAAAAAATAGTCACGCGTATTAGGTTTCTCAATTTCCATATTAAGAGCCAAAATAAAGATTGGTTATCATATCATGCGCACTAACGCCGATTTAATCCTGGTAAAGCTGGCTATCTTAGCCTGTTTTTGTTTACATGGAGAAAATCACCCCAGCTAGACGGAATATCTCACCTAGCCGAGACGGGATGTATTTGATATAGGTTCCTATATGCAGTTTTTTACTGCATTTCAAACGGGTGTTATCTTATGGAACTAGATTTGGCATTCTTGGAGGTGAAGAATTCATGTAGATGTTATTTTCTCAAATTATCACTTTTTCTTCGGTTTTAGTCGTTAAATTGCGAATACGTTCGTTGGATGGAAAATGAGCTTGCGGAGGCGCTAACCTCGTTCAAACGCCAAGCTGATGATGACAATTACATCAGGAGATCTGCCAGTGAGAGGTAATGAGCAACAGAAAATGGCGAGACGGCCAAAATTAGGCTCACACTTTTGTTAGATCGCAAAATGTCTTAGATAGCTTCGATCGTTCTTTATTAGGAATCGTCGATTGAGTTTTAATTTTGAACGATAAATGCCAGTCTGATGTATTCATCATTTTTTTATTATTATGATACGTTGGCTCAGATGGCCCTTAAGCAACAGCAATGAATATAACAATATTTGAATTACACAAAACTATGCTTAAACTACTTTATAAAGTATCTAGAAAACGTTTTAAGAAGTCTGTATTTCGGTTTACCGAAACAGTGCTTGAAATAAATTGAGATAATGTAGTAAAATATATTAAGAATTTGCAATAGGAAATCCCTGTAGTTCTAAACTTTATGAACCAACCGGAAAATACAGGGATTTCCTATTGAAGGTCAATCTTTCAAATGGTCATATCTCAGTCAATATTAAACATACAGAGGTGATTTTACATCCACACGATGTTGTTTTTAAAGCTTTTTCAGATCACGGACCCGAACTTCAAAAATTCTAAATATAGGTCTTTGTGTCATCACTTTGCCACTCTATTTAGCCCCATTGTTTTCATACTTATATCTCCCTACTGTATTTCAGAGACGTGTTTTGTTGTTTGATTGCGATTGTATAGAGCACCAATGAAGTGCAAGTCACTTTTGTCTTTTTATAGTTTTGAGTTGACAATGGTTAGTTTAACTTGGTGTTACTTTGTACTAAGAAAGCTTTTATTCACTTGTTCGACTACCCTTGTTGTTTTTATTAAGAATTTTATTTTCACATATTTTACTACCCTTGTCGTATCCAGGAATTGACCCCTAGTTTGATATTTCCTCGGGGTGAATTCTTTAGTCCAGCTCACATGTCCTAGCTTGACTTCAATTGTACGTTTTAAACTGAGTCCTGTCAGAGTGTGAAGTTTCCCATTGCCGAGCTGCACTCAGGCGTAATTTCAGTATTTGCATTCGGATTTTTTTTACACTTTCTAGGATGGCAAAGAAAGATGTTTTTGTTATTCCTCATTTGTATGGAGAGTTAGCTCAGCATCGGACAGGGATAAAGTTGATTCAAGAGAAGGTTTGCCTTTATTCAGCTTATAAAGCGCATCTCTTTTGTCGAGATCATTTACCTCACATCATTTCTAAACACCAGTGCATGTTGATAGTTATTGATTATTGATAGGCAAATACGCTTACTATCTTCCTGAGGTATTGGTTGAGCTGCAAAGCGCAAAGGCCATACTTAGTAGGTAGACTAAAAGAAGCAGTGCAAGGACCCACTGAATAGGTAGACTAATCGAAACAGTACATCGATAGGCAAATACGCTTACTATCTTGGTGAGGTGTTGGTTGAGGTGCAAAGCACGTAGGGCCTACTGAATAGGTAGACTAAAAGAAGCTGTACATTGATAGTTGATAGGAAAATACGCTTACTATCTTCGTAAGGTGTTGGTTTATGCATAAAGCACAAAGGGCTCACTGAATAAGTAAACTAAAAGAAGCAATGTATTGATAGTCGATGGTCAAATACGCTTACTATCTGCATAAGTTGTTGGTTGATCTACAGAGCTAATAGGCCCTACTAAAAGAGGTAGACTAATCGAAGCATTTGTTTGATGTTGTGTGAGGACGGCTTGTACCAGATCTGTGTATACCAAAATATGTTAATGAATTAACTCTTCATTTATAGGGTTATCTGAAGGATTCAATAAATACGCTGCTGGATGGGAAAGTTGAAACTTCAAAAGACGTTCTTGATCTGAAAGCAGCGCTCTGGGCTTTGGTAAATATTGCTAATTACTTGAGTTTTGACTTGCAATATATTGCACAAGGACAATGTATATTTTAGATGTAGAATTCGGTGTTTCTGCCTTTACCTTTTCATCTAGTTACTTATAATTCTTGAGGAGGCCATAAAGGAATTCTTAAACTTCATAGTCAAAGACGAGAATCATAGAGATATGTAACGGTAATCTTTTGACGTACTATGTATGGTATGAATCAGTTCAAAGGATCTTCAAGATTCGGCTCAACAGACTTCCGCTTTTTATTCGCGTTTCTAGCTCTATTGCAGTTTTTTGGTCAGCTCTCAAAACCTTCTTCATTGATTCATATTTACACTGATATTTAAACTAATAACTCAAAGATTAAGGCAAACCCTCTATCGCGTCTTGCTAAAGCATGGTACTCATCTGGTTATTGGTTGTTGTTTTTGATAAAATTACTTTTTAGTTTTTTTTTTGTTTTTTATGGGGGGACTCTCTCTCGATTAGTTTATCTATTTAGAGAGTTCCTCCTTAGTCAATTAATCTTAAATACAGTCTTTAAATTCTCGTGTCTATTTTGTGTATTCTAAATGTAATTCAATGTGATTCAAATTTGATTAATGGTATTGTGTGTGTAATTAACTGTATGTAATATGATAGTTTTAGATTGTACTTAAGATTGATTGCTAAATAAATGAAAACTGAAAAACTGAAAAAAAACTGCTCATCAGGTCCTTTTCATGATCTAAATATTTTATTTAATAAATATAGTAAGTGAGTCCTTCCAGTATTTATAGTCCTTGTAAAAATTTATGGTTTTACCTAGTTAATGAAGCTTTTTAAAAGAAAGATAATTTAAAGATGGGGCCCTTTTTCCTCACCAGTGAAATCCCAGATAAGAAGTTTTAATGTATCTTTGTTGATTTTCCAGGGTCACATCGGCTCGACGAATTGGGGTATCGTGCTGCTGAGCCCATCAACGAGAGTGTTTAATTTGACAGAAAATTCGGTTTGTGAGAATGACAGTGTGTTAGAGGATGATTCAGTCGATGTTATTCGAGAAATTGTTATCTTGGCGCAAGAATGTGAAGTACTAACAGTTAGAGGGTATGACTCGTTTGTTTTGTTATGTTTATTTTGATATGTTTCTCTTACTATTGACACCCATTTATTCTGACACAGCTGCTATTTATTCGCTTCGCTACCTTTATTAGAGGGTATGACTCGTTTGTTTTTTATGTTTATTTTGACATGTATCTCTAACCATTGACAACCCTTTATTCTGACACAGCTCCTATTGATTGTGACGACACCAATATTGGTAAAGATCTCTGTCGCCATTAATTTGTCTCACTCGCGTATCCAGCTTGCTGAGGTAGATGTAATGGACGAAATTCAGATTGGTTTTTGATGGGAGTCCCAATTCGCAGATGTTGATGTTGATAGGCCATACGTTTACTAACTTCGTCAGGTATTGGTTTACGTGCAAAGCACAAAGAAACCACTGAATAGGTGAACTAATCGAGCAGTGCATTAATAGTTGATAGGTCGACAAGAAATAGATGAGGAGTTTGAAATATGTATCAGGAGAGGCTCAAAATCACCATGATATGCCCAATATTTTCAATCAAAACTATTTTCTGAGGCAATATGAATTTTAAAGCTGAAAAATCTAATCTCTTAGTAAGATGTACTATTATCTAGCAGGCTAAAGTTTCTTAATAGTCAGTTTATGGTGGGTAAGTAATTTATTACTGCATTAGCATATATGCATGGGGAGACGAGGCTAGTGCATTGCTATTATAGAAGATCGAAGAGAGACAAAAGGATGATGTGGGGAAGGCATCCTTAACGTATTACTTAAGCTATTCAATAACCCTCTAGGAACTTAATATGTCACGGTTTTGGTAAAGAAAATAAGGTTTCTAAAGTGGATTGATTACAGATGCTGGTATGACCGAGAAGAAAGCACGTCCTCAGCTAAATGTCTTTATGAAAAGTAGGCTGAATCTGATTAATTGGTGAAAATGAAAACTTCAACTGTAATATTAAATCTAACTCTCGAGTATAGGGTGCCCATTCTGGCTAAGGTGCTCGATATACTTGGGTATGGAGCAACTATAGAGCAGAATAAACACGTTAGGGAATAGACATGTCCTTCTATTCCTCTGAGTTTCTTGCTTCCGCACTCGTCACAGACCAACTTTAATATTATTTTCTCCTTTCTTACAGAACATGCTACTATGTGCTAGGCTTGATAGCCAAAACATCACAGGGTGCTGACAAGCTCCAGGAGCTCGGATGGGACTGCGTGCGTCACAAGGGTGTCGAGACCTGGCCCGTCATCGAGCAAGAGATTGCCTTTTTACCAGAGGACTACTTGACGGATGAAGAGAGTGACGGTCCCGACCTTGCGGAGGAGGAAGAAGAGCCGTCGACCAATAATACTCCAGGATCTGTGAAAGCTCGTTACGGTGGCGTCTACCTTGGGGACGAGGTCTCCGACTTTCCTGAGACCGTCCTCTCCGAAGCTTTCGAATACACTCGCATAACTTTCGGTGAGGATAAAAAGGCGAAGAATAAAAAGCGGCTTGACGAGGACAAGCAAGCTGAGGCCGACGAAAAACGATCGTTATCCGATTTCAAATCTCGCAATTTCAATGTGGACGATTCTGGTAACTTCACGGAGTACTCGCCGAGTCTCATGAGTGGGGTCGAGAGACTTGTCGACTCCGACAGTAATCTGTATTTAGGCAATGACGACGGGTCGCGAAGCGCCCTTCAGAGTGATCTTTTAGTGACTTTAACGAATTTAGAGAAACAGCAAGCTATGAGGCATAGCAATACTGAACCGAACTTATCGCAAGCGGTGAAAAGCACGCCGAAAAAAGAACCGTTCGAGCAGAAGCCGACGAGAGGTATCTTCGGTGATGGGGGTATATACTTGGGGGAAGAAGTCATCGAGGAGCCAGAGGACGAACGGAAGGCCTTGCTGGCTGGTGGTATGCCTAAATGGATGGTGCCGAAGTCAGGGGAAGGGGACAAGGACAGTAATGAGCAAACAGCGCCAGCGAATAGAATCCTTGCTGGCGATAATGACATTCTTCGACCTAAAGATGACCGCGAGGTGTTACTAGCCGGTGGCATGCCAAAGTGGCTGACAGCAAAGACGGAGGAGAAGGATACCCCCGTCAAGGATATTGTAAATAATACTAGACCCCCGCGAGTAGAGAGGATGTTCTCTACAGAACATCAGCTCGACAACCTTAGGCCCATCTTAGAAGTAGATAGTAGAGAAAATATTGCAGACGCTGCGCAGCATTATAATGCAGAGAATATCAATATAGAAGTCGAAGAAATCGTCATTGAGCCAGCTGGTATCGATATTGAAGGAAGTAGGGAGCGCCATCGCAATGGCGATTATAAAGAGTCGACCTCGCTGCAGCCCGACTCTTTAACTAGCAGCTTACCGTATAGCAGCCTGACCAGTGAGAACAGCTCGAGACTTAGCCCTGTCGAATACAGTCGAGGAAATTTAGTGTTTGATCCGAACTACAACAGTGACAAACGCGCGCGCAGCCTTAGCTTTCCTATAAGAAAAAACTCGAATCCAAGCATGTCTTTTTGCAGAAGTGTGAGCTTCTCAGCGGGAAATTCTGAGAATGCTGCGCTGATTGGTCAATGTCGCTCCGGAAGTGACCCTGGTATGAATGGGGACTTCCGGGCTGAAAGTTACAGTAGTCAAGACAGCGACAAAGAAGACAAAATATTAGGAAACCGGCATCGGAACTTCGATAAAATGTATAGAAAATCTAACGACAATGTATTTCCGGACTCTTCATTGAAACACGGTATAAGAGACCGGAGTGACAGTGATGAACAGAAGATTAAGGGCGATTATCCTGACGTCAGCACTGCATCAAAGAGGCAAAGGAGGGTGCGGGGTAACACGATTAGCCCCAGTGCGAGTCCGGTATCGTTGAGTTATTTCGAATCTCCTGCCGTTGCTTCGGCACGCGATGCCTTCGGTTATGCCGCCTGGACCACGTTAAGAAAACAAAGAACGTTCCGGAAGGAAATCGACCTGAAGGTGAAGCAGTCGAGCGTTGCCACGCCGTACCGACAAGTGCTAGATCGAAAGGGTAACAAGCGAGGGTGAGCTGCTTCTTATTGTCCCTTTTTTGAGTTTTGAAAATCGATCTTCGAACCGTCAGAAAGCTTCTGAGACGTGCGTGTATTCATTCAAGTGTTAATTCTGCTCCTCAAATCTTTTATTTCCTAGAAATTTAAGAGATATTTCGCTCAAAGGACATATTCTTGTTTTTCTAAAAGAAACCGTTTGTAAGAAACTACAGGGCTAGATTTTCATGGATGTTACAGAATTTCAGTAGATCTTTCATGATAACATGTCGCAATGATCATAAAGTGTTAGTGATAAAAGTCTATTGAATTTTATTTACATCTAACTCGAGAAGAGACTGCCTATCCTGGCTATAGTGTTCCATATACTTAAGTATAGAGCAATTATAAAGTAGAATGAACACATTAAAAAACCGACATGTTCTTCTGTGACTCTGAGTTTCGTGCTTACGCACTCTTCAGACAGATGTAAGCACAAAACTCAGAGTCACAGAAGAATATGTCGGTTTTTTAATGTGTTCATTCTACTTTGATTTTTTTTTATATTTTTTTAATTCTTTTATGCAGAGGTGAAACTAGAGGTTTTTGGTTGTGGTTATAGCCACAGCCGCCCTGCAAATTTTGCCAAATGCCCTGCCAAAAACAATCAGTTTGAATAATTCAGGGGTAGTCACCGCGTAACTGTGGTACGCATCTATATTTTCTTACAGGCAGGCCAATGTCCTCTTGACGAGATGATTTAAAAAACCAAACGCTAATTTATTTTCTAAAAACACACGTGGTGCCCTAAAAAGTCCTGCAAAATTAAATAGATTTGTCCTGTGAAATCAGGCTCTTTCCTGTTTGACAAGCGCCATACCTCCCCTTGATTTTCGCCCCTACTTTTATTCGTATTTCTATCTCTGCAGACAAAACCTCTCCTTCCGTTCGAACGAACTGTCGCGGGCTGGCCGACAAGTGAGCGTACCAGCATCCCTCTACATGATGTCACGACGCCACATCAGCACCGCCACGTCGATAAGCAGTACCGGAAGTGACACGTACGCCACCCCATCCACCGAAACCACTCACAACTCAGAGGATTATGTCGGAAGATGCCTGCCCGTTAACCTGTATGATATTTTAAGGGTAAGACATTTTCGCATACACTTCTTTTTTGTAGAAGAGCAATTTCATAAGGACAAGGTAAGGAAAAACTAAGGCTGACCATTTAAGCCCTATATCAGACTTTTACGAAATAACAATGAGACTGACAAATAATTAGAAATCAAGCAGATTGAAAGCACACTGATATATAATATGGTTGATTGAGTCAAAAGAAACACAATAACTACTGAAACTTTTCGTCTGACACTCATCAGAGTAGTTTCAAAATGAGAAAGGAAATGAAGCCTAACCAATTGCTATACCTTAATTAATTCACTCAGAAATTTGGGTCAAAATTGGCCAATCAAAAATGAAGTTAGTGTTTGGTATGGGAAGAAACAACCAATCATCAACGGGGGTCTTTTAGAGGAATATGACAAACAGTTTTTTTTATAAGAATCCATTCTGCACTGGAAGCTCAAATACTTAACTAATCAAATTCTTTACTGTAAACCAAGTTTTGTAAAAAAGTTTTATGCTTTAATTTTTTTGATATCCATTATGTTTTGCTTTGTGCCCCCAGCTGAACCCATATAATTACAAAGGGTCTTGGGCAGACAACTTCAAGCCTCGCAGCTGCGAAAACATGTCTACCAGCGAAGAAGACTTTCCCCATTACGAAAGCCAATGCCTGCGCTGTATGAGTCTGGCGAAATGCCCATCGAAGAACTCTGTGAAATCCGGCCAACGGAAATCAGTCGAAAAACGGGAAGATAAAAAGATCTTGAAGTCTTCTATTTCGAGAACAGACAGTGCCTTCACCAAGAAAAAGGTGTCATCAAGCTCGCTACCACCGACGGAGCCGGACTGCGAGGACAGGCTGATGGTTAACAAAGAGATCCTAAGACTGGTTGTGAATCTTAGTAGCTCTGTGGCATCCAAAGCGTCCCAGCAAGGCCTAATTGTGTAAGTCATACTTAGTGCTTCGGATTAATATGTAGGCAGGGACGCCAAACATGAGTGTGCGGGGGACAAGCGCCCCTCCTACCCTTTGTTAAGGGGGCGTGGGGAAACAAAAGCGCCCTTTTCATGGAAAATGATATATTGCTTTCTCAACCTTAAATACCATGCGACGGAAATCATAACGCAAAATATTCGTAAAATGACATCGTTGATATTTTAAAAAAAATATTTTTATAACACTTAAAATAACATTTATGATAACATATTAAACTTTTTGTTAAAACTCTTTGCAAAAAGCTAGCCATGATTTTCATGCACTTGCCGGAAATTACGGCTACGTGGGCACAGATAAACTAATTAAGGTGGTGCAAGCATTTGTCTTGTCTCACTTTAGTTATTGCTCACTTGTTTGGATGTTCTATGACCAAGCTTTAATTCGTCAAATTAATCATATTCAGGAAAGAGCATTGCGTCTTGGGCTAGTTATATAATATGGAACCGGGAATATTGGAACGGAAATAAGGGAACAAGGGAACGTTAAATCTCTAAAAAGGGGAACACCGCCATGGCACTTCCTATTGCAATGTCGTTTACACCAATGGAAAGGGTTGCCCTTCTACAACCCCCACACCAAGGTCTTAAAACAAATAAGCGAATAACTATTCAATTTTTAACACTGGAACTTTTAACACTGAGTGGTTTGATGAAGAACTTTAGCTTGCTCGTTAGTATCATGTATACACCCATGGGTCACTTATTAAAAGGAAAACACTGACAGCTCTTCATTTCAAATGCTTCTGGCTATATTCGTGGGTTTTAACAAAAGGAAATATTCATGTTTGTATCATTCCATATGACTATTGAAGCGGCCGACTAAATCCATTGAAAAATATAACAATGTTACATTGATTCGATTAAACAGCTGTCCGTGAATCTCGAAAAACATATTTTCTCAAAGATTAAATTATGAATTGTTTTGAATAAGTATCTATAAAACTGTTGTATTGACTAATCCATATTTTATCTGTTGCACAGTATACATGGCGGCCAATCGAAATCAGTGAAATAACGAAAAACGTATTGATAAATAAAATTCGAAAGCAAGCAATGAATTTGTCGGTAAAATAAATGCGTTCATGGTTTGAGAAAAACCTTTTCTATAATCGAGAACTAGCCTTGCGTCTTGCATATACACTCTTTTTCCTTTATAAGAACACCAACCTCAAATTTGGCCAAAATTTAAGAACAAGCCAAGAATAAACTGAAGCTGACCATTTTTGGCTCAATATGAAAATTCTATGAAATAACTACAAGACTGAGAAAAAATTACAAAACAAGAGGATTGGCAGCACACAGAGAATGTCAGATGGTCTAGAGAGTCAAACTTTGCAACAATTAATACTACTTATAGCAAAAAAGCTTCCCAATAATTGTAAAAGTATGAACAATTTAAGAACATTTCAACTTGAAAATAGAGGAATATTTAAGAACAGCCAGCTTCAAATCAAATTTAATGGTTCTTATAAAAGAAAAAAAGTATAATAACAATCAAACATATTTTGAGTCCCATTTGGAACAACGGAATCTGGAGTCCACCAACTTCAGGAACCTACAGTTACTTATAACTGAATATATAAAACCACGTCTAACTAAACCCAGCATTTTAGAAGGTTGTAACCAATAGACTCAGTGGCGTCACCACGGGGTGGACTGGGGTGGACGAGTTCACCCCTGTTTTCCCAGAGATTGACTTTCCAATTCGCTGAAATCCGTTGATAAACATTGAATGGGGGAGGGGTAAGGCACCCTAAGCCCTTTGCTGAAAGAAAATTAAAGCAAGACCACAGAAGCGACGAAACATAGTGTGTTGTCATATAGAAATGTGACTGTCATTAGTTTGTTTGCAGAAAGGGCGTCGCCTACATTCTCCGAGCTTTCGAAGGGCGTGGTCGAAAAACATTTCCTGGGGCCCCCCTAGTAGCTCTCTGTCCATCCCAGTATATTTGGTCTTGCGACGTCACTGAATAGACTTCATAGATCGTAATTTTAGTTACAACCTGAGACAATATAACGATTTACTGCTTCCAAAAGTATATACAACAAAATTTAGAGTTGAAACTGTATCCTTCCTTGGAAACAGACTGTGGTAGAGATTACCAAATGTAGTGAAAGAAGTCAACTAGCTTTCTGTTTTTAAAGCACAAATTAAATGCTGGAAAGCCGAGGATTGCAACTGTAGGTTATGTAATGTTATGTAAAACATATATACCACAGGCTGGGTATCTACCATGATGTGACATTATTTTTCCTTTCAAATTTGTTAATATTTGTAGACTTTATAATTGATCTGTATTTAATCTTAGCTAGTAGGCCTTAATTAGCTTAATCAGCTATTTTATTATTATTGTAAATAAGCCCACTCTATAACATCATAAATGAATTGATTATGATCACGATGAAAGCTTATCAAGAGGGCGTGGCTGTAAAAAAGTTTCCGGGGGTTTATATTATCCTTACAAAAAAAATTCAAGTGAGTTTTATTTTACTTCTGAATGGGTGTGCCTTTTAGAGGAAATGGTTTAAATACACTCACCCAAATTTTGATGCAAGTGTCGATGAGCTCTGTTATACATTGTTCTTTTAGTCACCATATTTGTAATACTATAGGTGTGCGTTTTTTGGCATTGATGACAATAATATTAATTTATTGCTATATCAGTATTTTGTAAGAATAATTTAAGAATATTCCGAGGCTAAAAATAGCAAAAAATCAAGAATATTGAGGCTCGGAAAAAAATTAAGTATTCTTATAAAATAAAAAGAGTGTAAATTCTTGACTTCTTTTTGCAGACTGAAGGGGAAGTACCCATGGGCGTTTGAGGATCTTTGTATTTACTCACAAATGATGGACCAGCTTGGAACATACACATTCAGGCTCACTATCCGAAGGTTTATTCAAGCCATGTTCGAGAATGTCAACTATCAGCCTGTAAGTAAAATTTCCTATTTTCTGCTCCTGGTAAAGTATTACTCCGGTATTTCTACTAGTTATCAAAGTAGGACTACATCGAGCAAACTAAATTTTACTAAAACTACAACGTGCAAAATTTTGTATTCCTATTTAAAAACTATTTCCTAGGCATGCAATACCTTATCTTTGAGAAGGAAGTTTAAAGAGAGAGTAACTCACACTGTGAACATACTAATACCTACATACAAATGACATCCCACGACATGACGTAACATGATGCGACGTGGCAACATGATGTGACGTGGCCGGGGTAACATGTAACAAAGATTATAGTGGTTCAGTGACGTAACGCAGTGTAGGGCGCCTTAGTTCGAAAACTTAGGGCCCCAAAGCAAAAAGGGCCAAAAGAGGGTCCAAAAAATATTTTCCATGGTGTGGTTTTGACTATACTTTGCTTTTCGGTTATCCCTTACAACTTTTAAGAACCTCCATCGCATCCAATTCCTAGGGCCCAACTTGTTTGGACCAAAAGTAGTCCTGACTATGATTTGAGGAACTAACGGTCCTATCTAAGAATTTATCTTCATATTCTTTATTTTTCTGTAATCTTTGTCTGTAGCGAGTATACTATGCTTTTCTTCCTTTGGAGTAATTTTAATGCTTTGTTCTCTTTAGCTCTTCCAGCAAGCTGACTTCGTTTTGGGTCGCTCAGCTGATAAATGATTTCCCAGAAAAAGATCTTCTTGAAAATCTCTGCATGAAATGGTTGGCCAAAGTCAAGTCCGCGGAAGTTGTTTGCTAGGACAGCTTTAGAAAATTGGAACTTTTTGTTTTTATAGATAAAATTGTAAAATTCATCGCACTAGCATTCTATTTTTAAGCATTCAAGTAGTTAACTAACTTTCTTATTTAGGCAGCAATTTAAGGTAAAGAATCACAACATAAAGAGCATGCTAAATTAGTGGAAATATTTAATTGGAATCTTGCAGCCTTTCTAAGGTTTTTGGAATTTTTGGTTAACATCAGGTTGTAGGGCCTGTCTTGATATTTGAGCTTGTTCAGTGAGCTTCTAAACCATTCTGGAATTCCTAAACACGCGTTAGTTTTTTTATTCTATTGTATTTTATATGGAATCTAGGCTGAGTACCTTAAGAGTTTCAACTGATAAATTCTATAGATTACACCCCACACAGCGAAGTAATTCATCTAGTTTTGTGCTATTTCTTGTTCCAGAATATGCAAACCATAGTATTCTGTGATGAAATATAATTATCTTCAGTCTTTAGCTACGTTGCCTGTCTATATGGCAAACTTTTAATAATGTTACTTATTCAATACATAGGGTTTAGTAATTATACAAAATCGGTGCTATCCATTGTTTCTTAGCCCCCTCTCAAATCCAAGATATGCTCCGCGGCTTATCCTCGTTACATTCGCGTCGTCCACTGCTTAGGAGACTCCTCCGTGCTTTTTGTTTGTACAACAGCTGCACGGGGAACTTGAAGCACAGTAGCTCGCCTTCTCCGTTTGAAGTAACTGTATGTGAAATACACCATCGTGTCGAAGAACGAGTTTAACACGAAAAGTATTCGAAAGGCACTATCAAGCTTCCTCGGGTAATTCTCTCTCGTCCTGATAATTGCCAGAGGAAAGTTACACCACATGAATACAACGGTTACTGCGATTGAATACAGCAAGACCTCTCTATCAGATTGCTGCCGCCTCCTTCTCATCTCTTCGCTCTCGTTATTCACAGGGTGTCGATGAATAGTTTTGTAGCAAATGACCGAGTACATTGCGACCAAAATCAATCCTGTCATCAAGACCAGATAATGAAATATCAATACAGCTATGTCGGAAGACCCTTCAATGAACGTAGTTGAAGCAAAGGCTAGGGACAAGACCCAGAGAGAAGTGAGAATGATGCGGGATCTTGTCTTGGTTAGGATCTGCTTGACTTTGAAGGGGAAAGCCACGGCGATGACACGTTGTGTGGCAACGTAGATGACATGAGTGAAGGTTAAGGACAGAGTGAAGATGTAAGCGGCATACATTGCACCTTGTGATTCGATTAAAAGAAAATGTTCCCCATTCAGATAAAGTATCAGGACGATGAGAATACCTCTCAACAATATGATCAGCGAGGTCAATAGGTCAGCTACCCCCAGACTGAGCAACGAACGAGCAAAGACGGAATCGTTTTGATCTGCCTCACGCCGCATAAGAATTAGTTGAGTAATGTTTGCAGTCAGGCCAAGGAATCCTGCAGCAATGTTTACCCATCCACCAAATTTATCAGTAGCTTCCATTTTTAAGGCAAGGGGATCACCGCGTACTCTTGTGAGATTTGGGAAAAGCTGTACATGTTACTGGTTACAATGAAGGCGGTGTTCCACTAGGCATCGAATAACTAAAACTCAATTGCAGAGAAATGGAAGAAAAAAGTTGAATCTTGAAAAACAACGTTTCTGATCTGGTAAGGCAAGTTGATGATATCACAATGAAGTAAGCCCATGTGAATGACCGAGTTTCGGTAGACCTCAAACGAATTTTACGATTCTTATCTCTGTCCAAAAGTGTGTTGAAGACTCCACCATTCGATAGCGAATAAAGACCCTTGGGAGAACTGTTTCAGATTGCCCCTGGGAGTCCTCCTATTGGGTAAGAAAGTAAAGTAAGAAGATTACCATAAAAACTGCAATATCTCCAAATGGAGACGATGTAAACGCTAGGGAGTTTTCCAAGAATTTCTTCCAAGACTTTTTCAGCAAGAGAAGCAATAAATCAGTACTCCATCTTTATCTTCGAATCTTTGATTTTTCAGTCATTTCAATTTGACGAAGCACCACCCATAAACTCGATCAACTATCTAAACTCTAACAGAATTGCCGACTCTAGAGATCAGATTTGGCTTCTTGCTTCACCCTCTGACACTCGACTAAACGAATGAACTCAACTTGGAACAAAGCATATCTACCCTTATGATCACCTGACTTGCAAAAGTATCGAAACATCCACCTGTCGCTGCAAAGCCAAATAACTACCTGTCGCTACAATGTGTGTAAAGGCTCTTGGTCAACCGGCATGCTTTGTGCGCTTTTAATAACCTTGTGTCCCTGTGAATGCTTATTTCTGTAATACAAAAATTTAACAAGATGGCCGCCAAAAGTGTGGGACTAAAAATTTTAATATGTTGCGTGCGGTACTTTAGTAAGAATAAAAAAGAGACAAATTGTATATGAAGTACCAAGTTATATCATTGAAAAATAAGCACTTTTCAATGATATTAATTGGTATTTCATATACAATTTGTCTCTTTTAAAAGTGTGGAAAATTCCATTAGAAAATGACATGTGTTAAGATTGAGCCTTGTTACAATATTCGACATGATAGTCACTACTTATCATGACAAGCCTTTGATATTTAGCGGGGCAACGTTTCGGGAGAGATCCGTCTCCCATCATCGGGCAATGAGAAATGTGGTTTCATCCCTATTTAAGCAAAGGTCGGAACGAGAGGTGTGAACACTGAGTGAACCTCAAAGGAGGTTTCTGAGAAATTGGCGATTAATTTCTATCATTAGTGGCGCCAAAGTTGCGTTCGGTGCTCTTGACATTGTTTAACCAGATTTCTGGGATGGTGTATGATATCTGATTGAATGAATTGAATGAATGATCGAAATTAAGCGCTACTTTCTCAGGAACCTCTCAGAAACGAAGGGGTGAATTGGAAACTGGGGTTTGCCTTTATCCACTGGGATAAATGGATTGGACTTCTTGGGACAGTTAAAGGCGGCAATATTGGCGATTTCTCTAATTTCATCATTGGGATTGGGACTTTTATTATGTCAGTGCTGGGAATCGGGATCATTACCCCCCCCCCCCTTTCAGGACTCTATTATCAAAAGCTGATAGAAAATCTTGTATTTTGTTGTACCTGGTGCATATATCATGGTGTAAACAGATAATGGTCCAGATAGTGGAGGAGAGGGCATAACCACAATCACAACTAGTAATGGAATTTGCATTGAAAATCTAGCAATTGGAAATCTTTTTTTCTTCATTTTATCATCATGAATGAGTACAACGCAGTTTTGTAACTTTTAGCGAAAACCATACATATGTGGCAATATTCTCTCTGCATGCTTTCGCTGAATATCTCACAACACTCAAATTAGTTTTTCACTTTTCAGCTAGCAGAATGGTAAAATGGAGAAACAAACAATGAACATCTTTTAACTTGCCACAATTGGATTAACCTCTGAGAAGTCATTTACACTTCAGGGGTAAGTCCATACAATTCACAATGATATCATATTAAGCAGTTTGTGGTGAAAAAGGCAGACACTCCATCAATGACAGAACAAAGATAAGATGAAGTTTATTCCAATATGTTGTTCAACCTTTTACTTTCCAACAAGTTCTTCTTTATGAGTTTCTCCCTGCTGGATCAATCATTTCTAGCTGATTATAATAGAAAAGATTGGGATTTTTTAATGGTAGTCCAGGATGCAGCAACAGAGAATATTTCGTTTGCAAATAGAGGGATCACCAACAAGTGATGAGACTAAAGGGCAGAGATTTTTTGGTTGTGATTATTTTTGACGTAGTCAGGTTTTACCAACTTCACAGGCCCGGCGGAACTGGTCCGGTTGGTGCGGTGTTGGCCGGACCAACTTTTGAGCCAAAACACTCTTTTTGTCAAGAATTATATTGCTTTTTAAAACATTAGATTTTTATGATAGCTTTCGGTTCATTTTGGCGTAATTTGAAAAGTTTTTTCAAAACGATTCAAAGCTCCAAACGCAAATGATACCATTTAATAGATACCTCCTGAGAAATAGCCGCTGGCTTCATCAACCTTCCACTTGCTATTGCAAAGAAACAATTGAGTTTCTAAAACAATTAGCAAAAGTGATGCCTGATTGAATATGCATTGATAAAGCCAGCAGCCATTTCCCACGAGATGCGTAATTCTTTGAAGACGTTTGATTCGTATTTTCAGCTTTCAACAAGAGCAAATTTTCATCAACCAAGGTTTTTGCAGTGTTTGTTGTGACTGGTTGTTTCCCAGTACTTATCACATGACCCGTGGTAGCAGCGGCTGCCTCACTTACACCAGCTACCTCACTTTCAGCTACCTCACGAGCAATTTTCCATGACGATTTCATTGACAAGTTTCCTTGTTCGTGTGGATGGAAATTTGACAATTTTTCTATCGTTAAATTTGTTTGCTCTTGTTGATAAGCAACAAGTTTATTTGATAAGCTTTCTTTTTTATGGCAGTTGCTTTGGCTAATGATATCTGCTCAGTTTTGAAGGCTTACCTTGAGATTTTGATAAAAGAATCTAGCCAAGAAAAGAAACATAAGATTTGGACAGAGTCAGTTGACAAGAACTAGTTCTTTTCAACTGACTCTGATTGGAATGAGGATATTGCATGTGAATTGTGAGATGACAATTTCTAGCAATGAAGAAACGTCGAGGGTTAAAGAAACTTGTCATGTTTACTTGTCCAAGCGTTTACACGAGCAAGTTTCAAATGTGACAATTTTTATGTGACTAATAAAAGCTGGCATGCTAAAATTTGAACAAGTGAACTTGTCATTTGAAAAATTGTTGAATAAGCTCAAATTTACCCCATCTACTCGAGCAAAATTAAATTGTTAAGTAAAAATTGTCATAAAAATTCCTTGTGTGAACTGCCTTAACCCTGCAGCTACGAATCATGGATTTTCATATTAAAATTTGGGAGTACATTCCGAGACTGCAACTTCGGTTTTTCACCCCTTATATAGTATTTGATTTTTGACCATTGAGATTTGCTAGGTTGGATCCTTGAATGGGGCTCGGTATAGGTTTAAGAGGCCACCGATTTACATATCAAACAAACCGACTGAAGTCTCGTTTCAGAGGATACTAAAGAGTTGACATCAGTTATTTCCCATTTTTTGTCATAGGGAAGGGGTAGTCGATTGGTCCCAGTTTGAGCAAGCTGTACAATGGCAACAGCAATTTAGCCAGCAATTCAATTCAATTGATTGTGATAACTGGGATGTATTTTATAGATTTGAGTTCTCCCTGTATCATAGACGTTTTAGTTATTAAAATTTCTGGTTTGAGAGTGAGGATAAATTCAAATTTATGGGGTAAATAACTCTAGGAAATGTAATAAAATGACTTAGGTCAGTCGATTCAGCCCCCGTCCACACATAAACGGATATTTTTGAAAACGTATATTTATTTGTCCGTTTTGGCCTTCCGTCCACACGTAGCCGGAGTTTTCGGTGATGAAAACGGAGCTTTTCGAAAACGGTGTCCAGAGTTGAAATTTATGAAAAATTCGTTTTCATGTTCTCGTGTGGATGGCTAAAACGTATCTTTTCTAAAACGGTGACGTCACCAGCTTAGTTTTGCACAGTCAATGGAACACAAATTTTTTGTTAGTGATTCCTCCATATCCGTGTGCACGAAGATTTTTTTGAAAACGCTCATCGTGTGCACGCAGATATTTCTGAAAACGGATAAATGAATATGCGTTTTCGAAAGTATCCGTATCCGTTTGGAAGGAGCCTAAACGGATTGCTCCAATAGCTCAGTTGATAGAATTGTTGAGAGGAACAGACTCGAGAGGTTTTGGGCTCAAACCCAGCTAGGTTATTTTCATTCTCACAATTACTTTGATCAATTGTTACTCTCAATAAGGGTTACTCTCAATTCGATTATCACTGAAACGTTAACGCTAATTCAAACAAATATAACGCAACCAACAAATATTCTAACAAATATCACACAACGAACTTTAATCGAATTTGCAGCCTTTCATCTGAATCACCTTATAAGTTATATAGATTACACTCTGCACAGCGAAGTAATTCATCTAGTCTTGTGCGATTTCTTGTTCCGGAATACGCAAACTCTAGATTTCTGTGTAGGAATGTAACAATAATGCTGAGCCATAGAAAATGGAGAGGCTTTTGATGATTTTACTTATTCAATACATTTGGTGTAGTTTTTAGACGAAATTGGTGCGGTCCATTGTTCATACCCCCAGCCCCCCTCAAATCCAGGATATGCTCTGTGGGTTATCCTCGTTACATTCGAGTCGTCCACTGTTTAGGAGACTCCTCCGTGCTTTTTGTTGGTACAACAGCTGCCCGAGGAACTTGAGGCACGGTAGCTCTCCTTCTCCGTTTGAAGTAACTGTATGTGAAATACACCATCGTGTCGAAGAACGGGTTTAACACGAAAAGCAGTTGAAAGGCATTCTCAACCCTCCTCGTGTAATCCTTTCTCGTCCTGATAATTGCCAGAGGAAAGTTACACCACATGAATACGACGGTTACTGCGATTGAATACAGCAAGACCTCTCTGTCAGATTGCTGCCGCCTCCTTCTCATCTCTTCGCTCTCGTTATTTACACGGTGTCGATGAACAGTTTTGTAGCAAATGACGGAGTACATTGCGACCAAAATCAATCCTGTCATCAAGACCAGATAATGAAATATCAATACAGCTTCGTCGGAAAACCCATCAATGAACGTAGTTGAAGCAAAGGCTATTGACAAGACCCAGAGGGAGGTGAGAATGATGCGGGATCTTGTCTTGGTGAGGATCTGCTTGACTTTGAAGGGGAAAGCCACGGCGATGACACGTTGTGTTGCAACGTAGATGACATGAGTGAAGGTTAAGGACAGAGTGAAGATGTAAGCGGCATACATTTCACCTTGTGAGTCGTATAAAATAGACGGTTCCTCATTCAGATAAAATATCAAAATGACGAGAATACCTCTCAACAATAACATCAGCGAAGTCAATAGGTCAGCTACCCCCAGACTGAGCAAAGAACGAGCAAAGACGGAATCGTTTTGATCTGCCTCACGCCGCATAAGAATTAGTTGAGTAATGTTTGCAGTCAGGCCAAGGAATCCTGCAGCAATGTTTACCCATCCACCAAATCTATCAGTTGCTTCCATTTTTAAGTTCGACTAAAGGAACTTGACTTCCTTATTTGGATTTACAGAGTTTGTTTTAATGTGAGTGAAGATGGTAATATGGAATTTATCGTCATGGAGATCAATGAAATGTAAACAATCTGGAAGTCGATTCTATGCCAAAAACCAAGCAGTTTCCACATAGCAATCCTTGAATCAATCTCATTGTGTTGTTCTGCAACATGTTCTCTTACCAAGAGCTTAAAAATAACTTGTTATGGTAAATAGTGGCATGTCAAGAGATATTGCAGTAAGAGAAAGAAGAGCACATCTTGCAGGACATTGTGATCATCAAGGTGCAAATGGACTATTCAGTAAAGTAATCCTATGGTTGCCAAGAAATGCTTTCAATTCTTTGGTTAGAAATCTAACTAATTCTATTCATCGGATTGATGTTGGTTTTGGACTGTATGTTGAAGAACTCCAAGTTGCTATATGACGGATAGAAACAGATTGAGGGAAAGAGTTAAACTGTCTCCAGCAGCTCCTCTGATCTGATAAGCCAAGGCAAGGAGACCACCACGTACTCCTGTGAGATTTGGGAAAAGCTTCAAACTTCCCTGGTTGCAATGATGGCGGTGTTTGACTAAGCATCGAAGAACACTAAAACTTAATTGCAGAGGAATGGAAGGAAAAAGTTGAATCTTGAAAAACAACGTCTCTGATCTGGTAAGGCAAGTTTATTATATCACAATGAAGTAAGCCCATGTGAATGACCGAGTTTCGGTAGACCTTAAACAATTGTTACGGATTGTATTTCTGTCTAACAGTGTGTTGGAGAACTCCACAATTCGATAACGAATAAAGACAATTGGAAGAACTCTGTCAGATTGTCCCTGGGACTCCTATTGGGCAAGAAGGTAAAGTAAGAAGATTACCATAAAAACTGCAATATCTCCAAATGGAGCCAATTAAACGCCAGTGAGTTTTACAAGAATTTCTTCCAAGACTTTTTCAGCAAGAGAAGCAATAAATCAGTACACCATCTTCATCTTCAAATCTTTGATTTGTCAGCCATTTCAAGTTGACGAAGCACCACCCATAAACTCGATCAACTATCTAAACTCTAACAGAATTGCCGACTCTAGAAATCAGATTCGGTTCTTGCTTCACCCTCTAACCCTCGACTAAACGAATGAACTCAACTCGCAACAAAGCATATCTACCCTTATCATCACCTGACTTGCAAAAGTATCAAAAAATCCAACTGTCGCTGCAAAGCCAAACAACTACCTGCCGCTACAATGTGTGTAAAGACCCTTGGTCAACCGGCATGCTTTGTGCGCTTTTAATAACCTTGTGTCCCTGTGAATGCTTATTTCTGTAATACAAAAATTTAACAAGATGGCCGCCAAAAGTGTGGGACTAAAAATTATAATATGTTGCGTGTGGTACTTTAGTAAGAATAAAAGAGACAAATTGTCTATGAACTACCTAGTAATATCATTGAAAAATAAGCACTTTTCAATGATATTACCTGGTATTTCATATACAATTTGTCTCTTTTAAAAGTGTGGAAAATCCCATTAGAAAATGACATGTGTTAAGATTTAGCCTTGTTACAATATTCGACATGATAGTCACCACTTATCATGACAAGCCTTTGATATTTAGCGGGGCAACGTTTCGGGAGAGATCTGTCTCCCATCATCGGGCAATGAGAAATGTGGTTTCATCCCTATTTAAGCAAAGGTCGGATCGAGAGGTGTGAACATTGAGTGAACCTCAAAGGAGGTTTCTGAGAAAGTAGCGCTTAATTTTTATCATTAGTGGCGCCAAAGTTGCGTTCGGTGCTCTTGACATTGTTTAACCAGATTTCTGGGATTGTGTATGATATCTGATTGAATGAATTGAATGAATGATAGAAATTAAGCGCTAGTTTCTCAGGAACCTCTCAGAAACGGGGTGAATTGGGAACTGGGGTTTGCCTTTATCCACTGGGATAAATGATTTGACTTCTTGGGACAGTTAAAGGCAGCAATATTGGCGATTTCTCTAATTTCATCATCTGGGTTGGGACTTTTATTATGTCAGTGCTTGGAATCGGGATAATTACCCCCCCCCCCCCTTTAGGAACCTGTTATCAAAAGCTGATAGAAAATCTTGTATTTTGTTGCACCAGGTGCATATATCATGGTGTAAACAGATGATGGTCCAGATAGCGGAGGAGAGAGAAGGGTATAGCCACAACTAGTAGTGGAATTTGCATATCTTGAAAATCTGTTTTTCCTCATTTTATCACCATGAATGAGTTCAACGCAGTTTTGTAACTTTTAGCGAAATCCATACATGTGGCAATCTTCTCTCTGCAAGCTTTCGCTGAATATATCACAACACTCAAGTTAGTTTTTCACTTTCCAGCTTGAAGAATGGTAAAATGGAGGAACACAAAATGATCATCTTGTAACTCGCCACAATTGGATTGACCTCTGAGAAGTCTTTTACACTTCAGGGGTAAGTCCATACAATTCATAATGATATCATTTCTAGCAGTTTGTGGTGAAAAAGGTAGACACTCAATCAATGACAGAACAAAGATAAGATGAAGTTTATACCAATATACTGTTCAACCTTTTACTTCCCAACAAATTCTTCTTTATGAGTTTCCCACTGCTGGATCGGTTTTGGCTACCATCGAAAAATTCCAATCATTTCTAGCAATAAAAAGCCCCTATCATTTCTAGCTGATTATAATAGAAAGGATTGGGATTTTTTAATAGTAGTCCAGGATGCAGCAACAGAGAATATTTCGTTTGGAAATAGAGGGATCACCAACAAGTGATGAGACTAAAGGGCAGATATTTTTTGGTTGTGATTATTTTTGACGCAGTCAGGTTTTAGCAACTGGTCCGGCTGGTGCGGTGTTGGCCGGACCAACTTTTGAGCCAAAACACTCTTTTTGTCAAGAATTATATTACTTTTAAAACATTAGATTTTTACGATAGCTTTCGGTTCATTTTGGCGTTTATTACTTTTTAAAAATTCACCGAATGGCACCTGTTAAAGCCTTAGTGTCTGAATTTTCATGGGGTATGCCCCCAGGCCCCACAAGTTTAGCTTGAACCGGACCAACTCTGGAGAGCTTCGACCGGTCCTGCTCCAGCTTTGTGTATAAATTGGTTTGATTGTATTTTACGTGTCTAAATCAACCCACTCCACTCTCCAAGTCTTCAAGATTTAGTTTTGTTTTTGTGACGAACATATACCAAGTTTTTAATCGAGATAATTTATGAGAATGAAAATGACCCGAGTAGGACGAACCCACGACCTCTAGATTTGTACTCTAGAACGCTACCACTGCGCAACCGGGGCTACGAGAAACCCAGGCTATTTCATTCACACAAATTTTTGCACCACCACTCACCAAACGCAGAGACGAGCCTATCCGGGCTCTTTGACACTACACTGGACCTGCCGAAGGGCGACGACTTTCTCGCACCAGGGAGACCATCGCAGTCCCATCACTGGATAAAGTTGCAGGAAGTAAACTTGAGGATTTACTTACAATGTGTTTACTCGTTTGATAAGCAGCAAGTTTATTTGATAAGCTTTTTTTCTCAAGGCAGTTGCTTTGGCTAATCAGCTCCTCAAGTATACCAAGTTTCACAGAAATTTGATTTGATGTAGCAGCATTTCACGAGTCAATCTTTTACTTGTTTTAAAATGTTTCAGTCTTAGTTTGTTTTAAATGTGACTCCCTCCCTTTTTCTTATTCACATATTTTTTTACGAGTTTTTTTGAAATCTTCGTCACCCTCAAACCATGAATTTGAAAAGTTTTTTCAAAGCGATTCAAAGCTCAGACCACAAATGATACCACTTTATAGATACCTCCTGAGAAATAGCCACTGGCTTCATCACCCTTCCACATGCTATTGCAAAGAAACAATTGAGTTTCTAAAACAATTAGCAAAAGTGATGCCTGATTGAATATGCAGTGATAAAGGCAGCAGCGTTTCCCACGAGATGCGTATTTCTTTGAAGACGTTTGATTCGTATTTTGAGCTTTCAACAAGAGCAAATTTTCATCAACCAAGGTTTTTGCAGTGAATTTCGTGTTTAATTGTTTCCCAGAACTTGTTACATTACCCGTAGTAGCAGCGGCTGCCTCACTTTAGGCAGCTGCCTCACTTTCAGCTACCTCGCGAGCTATTTTCTATGACGATTTCATTGACAAGTTTCCTTGTTCGTGTGGATGGAAATTTCACAATTTTTTCGAACGTTAAATGTGTTTACTCGTGTTGATAAGCCGCAAGTTTACATTTGATAAGCTTTCGTCTTATGCCAGTTGCTTTGCCTAATGATATATGCTCAGTTTTGTAGGCTTACCTTGAGATTTTGATAAAAGAATCTAGCCAAGAAACATAAGATTGGAACGGGGGTATCGCATGTGAGATGACAAAGTTATCCCACCTCTATCAATGAAGAAACGTCGAGGGTTAAAAGAAACTTGTTAAGTTTACTTTTCGAAGCGTTTACACGAGCAAATTCTATATGTGACAATTTTTCAAGTGACAAATAAATGCTGGCATATCAGTTTTTGAACAAGTGCACTTTTCATGTGAAAAATTGTTGAATGGGCTCAAATTGACCACATCTACTCGAGCAAAATTAAATTGTCACTTAGAAATTGTCATAGAAATTGCTCGTGTGAACTGCCTTAACGCTCAAGCTACGAATCATGGATTTTCATATCAAAATTTGGGAGTACATTCCGACACTGCGACTTCAGTTTTTGACCCCTTATATTTGATTTTTGACCATTGAGATTTGCTAGGTTCGATCTTTGCATGGGCCTCGGCATAGGTTTAACAGACCGACTGAGGTCTCGTTTTAGCAGATGCTAAAAAGTTGACACCAGTCAGTCCCGATTTTTATGTCAAAGGTATGGCAAGCAGCAAAACAATATCAACAGCCATTTCACTTGCGATAAAAGTTTATTGTGATAACTGGGATGCATTTTATAGATTTGAGTTCTCCCTTTATCATAGACGTTTTAGTTATTAAAATTTCTGGTTTGAGAGTGAGGATAAATTCAAATTTATGGGGTAAATAACTCTAGGAAATGTAATAAAATGACTTAGGTCAGTCGATTAAGCCCCCGTCCACACATGTATGGATATTTTTGAAAACGCATATTTATTTGTCCGTTTTGGCCTTCTGTCCAAACGTAGCCAGAGTTTTCGGTAATGAAAACAGAGCTTTTCAAAAACGGTGTCCAGGGTTGACATTTATGAAAACTCAGTTGTCATGTTCTCGTGTGGACGGCTAAAGCGTATCTTTTCTAACTTTTGCACAATCAATGAACAAAAACGTTATGTGATTCCTCAGTGTGCACGCAGATTTTTTCGAAAACGGATAAATGAATATGCGTTCTCGAAAGTATCCGTATCCGTTTGGAAGGAGCCTAAACGGATTGCTCCAATAGCTCAGTTGATAGAATTGTTGATAGGAACAGACTCGAGAGGTTTTGAGCTCGAACCCAGCTAGGTCATTTTCATTCTCACAATTACTTTGATTAATCAGGGCTACTCTCAATCCTATTTTCGCTGAAATGTTAACGTTAATTCAGAAAACAAATATAACACAACTAACAAATATTCTAACAAATATTGCACAACGAACTCTAATCGAATTCGCAGCCTTTCATCTGAGTCAACTTACAAGTTTTATAGATTACACTCTACATAGCAAGCTTATTCATCTAGTATTGTGCGATTTCTTGTTCTGGAATATGCAAACTCTAGATTTCTGTGTAGGGATGTAACAATAATGCCAAGCCATAGAAAATTGAGAGGCTTTTGATGATTTTACTTATTCAATACATTTGGTGTAGTTTTTAGACGAAATTGGTGCGGTCCATTGTTCTTAGCCCCCCCCCCTCTCAAATCTCAAATATGCTCTGTGACTTATCCTTTTTACATTCGCGTCGTCCACTGTTTAGGGGACTCCTCCGTGCTTTTTGTTTGTACAACAGCTGCGCGAGGAACTTGAGGCACGGTAGCTCGCCTTCTCCGTTTGAAGTAACTGTATGTGAAATACACCATCGTGTCGAAGAACGGGTTTAACACGAAAAGCAGTTGAAAGGCATTCTCAACCCTCCTCGTGTAATCCTTTCTCGTCCTGATAATTGCCAGAGGAAAGTTACACCACATGAATACGACGGTTACTGCGATTGAATACAGCAAGACCTCTCTGTCAGATTGCTGCCGCCTCCTTCTCATCTCTTCGCTCTCGTTATTCACAGGGTGTCGATGAATAGTTTTGTAGCAAATGACCGAGTACATCGCGACCAAAATCAATCCTGTCATCAAGACCAGATAATGAAATATCAATACAGCTTCGTCGGAAAACCCATCAAGGAACGTAGTTGAAGCAAAGGCTATTGACAAGACCCAGAGGGAAGTGAGAATGATACGGGACCTTGTCTTGGTGAGGATCTGCTTGACTTTGAAGGGGAAAGCCACGGCGATGACACGTTGTGTGGCAACGTAGATGACATGAGTGAAGGTTAAGGACAGAGTGAAGATGTAAGCCGCATACATTTCACCTTGTGATTCGTATAAAAGATGCTGTTCCTCATTCAGATAAAATATCAAAATGATGAGAATACCTCTCAACAATATCATCAGCGAGGTCAATAGGTCAGCTACCCCCAGACTGAGCAAAGAACGAGCAAAGACGGAATCGTTTTGATCTGCCTCACGCCGCATAAGAATTAGTTGAGTAATGTTTGCAGTCAGGCCAAGGAATCCTGCAGCAATGTTTACCCATCCACCAAATCTATCAGTGGCTTCCATTTTTAAGTTCGACTTAAGAAACTTGAGTTCCTTATTTGGATTTACAGAGTTTGTTTTAATGTGAGTGAATAGGGTAATATGAAATTTATCGTCATAGAGATCAATGAAATGTAAACAATCTGGAAGTCGATTCTATGCCAAAAACCAAGTAGTTTCCACAAAGCAATCCTTGAATCAATCTTATTGTGTGGCTCTGCAACATGTTCTCTTACCAAGAGCTTAAAAGTAACTTATTATGGTAAATAGTGGCATGTCAAGAGACATCGTAGTAAGAGAAAGAAGAGAACATCTTGCAGGACATTGTGATCATCAAGGTGGAAATGGACTATTCGGTAAAAAAATCCTATGGCCAAGAAATGCTTTCAATTCTCTGGTTAGAAATCGAACTAATTCTTTTCATCGCATTGATGATGGTTTTGGACTGTATCTTGAAGAACTGCAATTTGCTATATGACGGATAGAGGCGGATTGCGGGGAAGAGTTAAATTGTGTCCAGCAACTCCTCCGATCTGATAAGCCAATGCAAGAGGATCACAACGTACTCTTGTGAGATTTGGGTTAAAGCTTTCAGCTTCACTGGTTACAATGAAGGCGGTGTTCGACCAGGCATTGAAGAACTCTAAAACTCAATTGCAGAGGAATGGAAGAAAAAAGTTGAATCTTGAAAAACAACGTTTTTGATCTGGTAAGGCAAGTTGATGATATCACAATGAAGTAAGCCCATGTGAATGACTGAGTTTCAGTAGACCTCAAACGAATGTTACGGATTGTATTTCTGTCTATCAGTGTGTTGAAGAACTCCACAATTCAATGATGAGTGAAGACAGCTTGAAGAACTGTTTCAGATTGCCCTGGGAGTCCTCCTATTGGGCAAGAAGGTAAAGTAAGAAGATTACCATAAAAACTGCAATATCTCCAAATGGAGCCAATATAAACGCGAGGGAGTTTTCCAAGAATTTCTTCTAAGACTTTTTCAGCAAGAGAAGCAATAAATCAGTACACCATCTTCATCTTCGAATCTTTGATCTAACATTGATTAACAGAATTGCCAACTCTAGAAATCAGATTCGGTTCTTGCTTCACCCTCTGACACTCGACTAAACGAATGAACTCAACTCGGAACAAAGCATATCTACCCTTATCATCACCTGATTTGCAAAAGCATCAAAACATCCACCTGTCGCTGAAAAACACCAACCTGCCGCTGCAATGTGTTTAATTACGAAGTGAAATGAAGTCTGAGGTTGCTTATCTATTTTCCTTTTGATTTGTTTTGAATCGCCGAAAATTGTTTTTACGACGTTTAAACCGATCCTTATCCGCACAACAATACTACCTAAACCATATCCTCTCATTTAGCTTGGTGATTTAAAGCTTATCGCAAACTCATTAAGTTCTGTAGAGTTCCATCTGCAAAGCAGCTGCTTGTTGCAAGTTTTAGATTGCGTTGGTTGTATAAAGGTCAACTGAAAAGCAAAACTATTTTTTGATAAATCGTACAAGTTTTGCTGGAGAATCCTAATCAGTTGAAATGTTTCATTATTCGATGTAGTTTCAGAGATATAAGCTGTTAAAGTTGATTCCAAGAACTTCACCGAAAAAAACCGACAACACATGACGGCACCGAAAGTTTCACGGATTTGCTGACGTCACATCTACCATGTTTCGGAACTATAGTTCCTTTGACTCAATACGAGAACACAGGCGATTGATAAGTTTTCAGGTTTTTTTTGAAAATTAATGGAGTTTTACTCAGATACTGAGTTTTTCTACCCGGATTCAACGGAGCCTGTTGTTTTACAACCATATATACACACACCTCTCAGGGGACCATCATGGAAATAAAGACAATTTGACCTTTTTAATGCTATCCCTGCCACCGTAGTTAGAGGTGTTTTTGATATTCAAGTTAATTTTATCTTCTGGTGCTTTTATTCTTTGCATTTCTGTAACTTGCCTAATCTAATTATCAATCTTATTCTATTTTCGTATTCCTGTAACTTAATCTGATGTGGCAAATGAATACTTACTTACTTACTTATATTTAAAAAATAGTTTTGCATTTCAGTTGACTTTATGTCGAACTTGAAATCGAGGGGTCAACTAGTAGGCAATGATTTTCAACATAAAGATATCTGCAGTGCAAATAGTCACAAAATGTACACTATAGTCAATGTTCTGACATTTTATCAGGTTTTCTTCAGAAAAAGATCCAAGAGAGAGAGGAATTGCAAAGCATGAAACGATTTCATTTTTCACAAAGATTTTTATTTATCGAGTATGTTTACCTTTCATAAGGCAGAAGCCTGTGGATCACTTCTGGATCACTTGTGGATCGTGTAAGTACCTATATTGGATCTCTGCAGACACCTATTGTAACGAAACTCTTCTCAAAACTCAGTAGTCGCACCATAAGACCCCCTGCTACTATATGTACTGATGAAATGCATGCTACCGTGACCAAACAGAGATTAACTTCAGTGCATAAGACAATTTCATTTTTCACAAAGATTTTTATTTGTCGAGTATGTTTACCTTTCACAAGGAAGATCTCTGCTGGCACTTATTACAAAAACTCAGTGAGCGGACTATGGGACCTCTTACTTATATATGTAGTAAAGCCGGATCTCCACTAGGCGGAAAAATGTCGAGCCGCCAAAAGTAGGAATGGGTTCTACTTTTCGCGGCTCGACATTTTCCGCGGCGACATTCGATCAGCCAATGAGGTTACCGGAAATTTTTCCGCCGCGACATTTTTCCGCCTAGTGGAGATCCGGCTTAATAAAGTGCATGCTACCGTGTCCGTGCTGGGAACAAGGCCATGTCTAAGTCAGGCTGGCACGTTAAACAGAAACTCATTATACTCTCTAATCTACAGATGCAATTAACTCACCAGGAACTTGTACTACTTCGTGTAGTGATGTAGTGAATTCTACCGTGTCCGGCTGGATATAATGGCTGGCCTAAGTCAGGACAGCAAGTTAAACAGAAACTCACTCATTGACTCATTGTACTAATCAAGTACTATACAAGAACAATACAAGGGAATTCGAACACTTGTGAAGAAATCCAGTCTGTTACAAATGCGAATAAAATCAATGCATGTAAGCTTGTGCGCAAGTGTATTGACAAGGACATTTGTGATACTTTTCAAGGGTACTTTCAGATCAATGATCACAAAATACAAACAAGAAACAATCAATATCTGGTCAAGCTTCCAAAAATCAAAACGGAGTATGCACGCAAATCATTTCGTTTCATGGGAGCAAAAATCTATAACGAACTGCCACTTGACATACGCAAAACTGAATCATTCAACGCCTATGAACAGCATCTTAAGCAACATTTTACTTGAACCTTGTGATCTTAAATATGTAATATATTATATTAATATAATTGCTGTATATTCTTTATAGAATATAAATACTTTTATTCATACTTTTATAGGGTTTCTGTAGTTTTAGGTTTACTTTCTTCTTACGTTAATCAGGACACACATTGATAACATCAGAAACGTTGAAGTGTTAATCCTGTAAACAAATCCGTATCATTATTATTATTATTATTATTATTATGACTATTATTATGACTATTATTATAGACCCTCGTATTGTTAATTGACATATCGTGTATGCTACTCTGCCCCTTCTGGGAGCAAGGCTCAGCCTCAGTCAGGACAGTACTAGAACCCCACTTGTTGGTCATCAAAAGCCACTCCACAATCCTATCTAAACCATATCCTTCCCTGCTTATTCAGTAATAGATGGCCTATCGCAAATTCATTAATAAATCAAAGCAAATTAATTGGTTCTTTTTGTAGAATTTCTTGTTGAAATTTCCGAAAAACCAAACGAAAACTTACTATTACAAATACAGCTGCATAGAATTGGTTTTAATATGATTTTGTAAATAGAATCTGAAATTGCTCTCGTTTGCTCCTGTATACACCTGTTCCGCTTGCAAACACTGAAAACTAGTTAATGACTAGCGGTAAAATACAATCTCAGTGACCTTTTGTTTTTATCAACAATTGAAGCTACAGAACTTCAAATTTGCAGGAATTTTCATTATACAAATTAATCCGTTAGCAACGCATAGCTATCGATGCTAGCGACGGCTAATTGTTTCTTGATCGATGTTACGAAATATTTAGGCCAGGGATGAATAGAATGTTATGTTTTAGGCCGTTATAATTTTCGTTGCCAAGTGTTGCTAAGGATCATACTCCTATAACGCATTACGTGAATCGAGGGCTGGAAAATTTTGCAGAATACTGTACTCCATTTTGCAGAATACTCTATTTTGATACTTATTAATGTCATTCGAAGTCCAAATTAGTGTTCAGGGTTTTACGGCATGCGATAATGTTTAGGCCTGTTTGTATTTGGGAAGAATTCCTCCTTTTCTGTTCGTCAACCAATAACAATTTAGAAATCATTTGCTGAAATTATGAAAAAATTTCTAATGATTTCTAAACAACAATGCCAGTTTATCAACTAGAAGGAAAAATAGACAGAAATCAAACTTTGTATCATATAATATTATTCATATATATATAGTTTTTTTTCTTTCTATTTTTACTTATAATTTCTAATGACATTGTAACGTTTTAAATTAGTTTACTTCAATGATTTCTGAAAAGAATTCATGATGATTATTTATACAAAGGAGAAAAAGACTCAAAAAGCAAAACTCTCCATCTCGACAAGCCTGTATCGTGTTTACCACTCATCAGGAGATGTGCAGATAAATATATTGCTATTTACAACTGGTTTATATGCTAAGGGTAATTACATTAAACATTTCGCATTTATCACCCTTAGCATATAAACCAGTTGTAAATAGTAATATATTTTTCTTTACATCTCCTGATGAGTGGGTAAGCACGATATAGGCTTATCGAGAAGGAGAGTTTTGTCTGTTGAGTCTTTCTTCTTCTTAGTGTGTATATCTCTACTCTATGTATCAAGCAATTTCATGGGAAACCCACCCACAACCTTCGCGATAATTATTTATGTAGAAATGGTGGCTGGTCAAAAGGGAATTGTTACTGTTTTATCAATACAATCACAAATACAAGCGCGTCTAAACTTTTTGAGGCTGCCAGCCTTGAGTAAACCACGAAATCAAGGTTTAGGACCGAAATTACGTTACTAATTGCTTTTACTTCTTGGAAGAATCAAAAACTTTTTAATCTCAACTGCTGCAAAAAATATCGTCAGACTACTAATAATGCTGCTGAACACCTCTGGTGTGAACGAAATCTAGCTGCAACTAAATGCATTACAGCTAAACTACAACTAAATGCATACAGTAGCCCAATGTACATGTTTTTGTAATTGTTATTTTCTTGCAATTCTGCAGGATGGTGATCACTTCTGGATGATACCTTAATGTCACACTAGAGGCAAAACAATCTATGTATCTATGTATTCGAGATGAGGTATGACAAATTTTCGCTTTTACTTTCATTTCTAAACTCTGAGTGGTGGCTAAAAGATATCTTTAACGATCTTTTAGACCCCCTCTCTAATAAACCCCCTTATTAGGATCAAATATTTCAAGCTCCCCTCTTGAATAACCCCTACCCTTCACATTAGGGGCAGCCAATCAAGTATTTACGTATTCCAGATAAAGTATGATAAATTTTCTCTTTTACTTCCATTCTTAACCTGTGTGTGATGGCTATAAGATATCCTTGGCGATCTTTTTAGCCCTCTTTCTAAAGCTCCCTAGTCAGAACAAAATGTTTCAAGCTCTTCGTTTAAATAAGCCCTACCTTTCACATTAGGGGCAGCCAATCAAGTATTTACGTATTACAGATGAAGTATGAACATTAATCATTTTTACTTTTTTTTGACCTGTGTAAGATGGTTGCAATATATCCCTAACGATCTTTTAGCCTCTCTCTAAAATACCTCCTTAAAGCCCTACCCTTCACCTAAGGGGCATCAAGTATCTTTATATTCCAGATGAGGTATATTATCATAATCCGCATTTCAATTTGGCTTGGTTATGTTGATAATAAGTCTCTTAAATTGTAAAGCATGAACAATCAGACATGTATCAAAACATGACAACTACTAAATCTTTATTCGTTAGGTTTCATCCTAATGTTCACTTTCAATTTTCAATTTTTAGTTTACTGAATCCTTTTTACTTTATTCATCATTAGAGTGTGACCTATGGTATTAGAATTACTTCCTTAAAACTTGAATGTATTTAGAGCAACATTCACTCAGATACACCTCTTGGTGGACTTAAAAAGATGTATCGACCTTTGTTTTATCGTACTTATAAAACTCGAATGCACTTGTAGCTTAATGCACTTCAAAACAGTGCAAAGTGGACGTTGAAAGTGTACAGTATCAAACTTTGCTCTTCCTTAAAAGTTGAATGTATTTGGAGGTACATTCACACAGAAGAAACACCTCTTAGTGGACTTGAAAAGATGTATCAACCTTTGTCCTATCGTACTTATGAAACTCGAATGTATTTCCAGCTATTCACATACTTTTAGAAGTTGCAATAGTGGGCTCATTAAGCTGATTAAACTTTCTGGAAGGGTAATTGAAATTTCATTTCGTAAGATTTATTTAAAGATTTGATAATTTGATTGTATTCTCGAAAGTTTTCGAGTGCTGGATCAAGCACTTGTTTTTAAAACGGAAAATTAGCCAAATTCGGCCTACTTACTTAACCAGCTGTGGCTATAGTTCAAAAAGTAAATTATTCATCAGTGACCCCCTTGTTAGACGGATTACAGATTTGCCTTAAATTAACTCTTTTTTTGTTCCTATTGCTAAACTATTCTTTTCGTACTGGTATCCCCTCAAGTGGGCCAAAACAATTTCAATGTGCCTTCACCAGGTCTAGAACCTTGGACCTCGCCGAGTCTAGAAAAGTCCCCAACCGTCCTTCGCGCACGATTTCCTCTAGCCAATTTTCTTCCTCGCTTATGTTAGCTTACACAATAGAATGATTGAGCTGTAATATGCATGCAGACACAAAGAAAACTCATTTATACCAATAAGCCAGAACGAGTAATAAAAATACTTTAATACAGTTATAGAACTTTTCACTGTACAATGCTATTAAACGGCACTTTCCTACCATTTAATTGGAATATATTGGAATCATTTCCTCAATTTCTCAGTTTTTTCTTAATCTTCCTCCGGTCAATGACCTGACTGGTAATGTTTTCCTGACTCTGGGACCTCACCCATCTCGATATACTTCAACTAGGTATCGAACCCGAAACTTTACCCATAAAAGGCATAAACTGGTGCAGTGTAGTCATCCAATTTGTGAATTTTTTTATTAGAATAAGAAGAATAATTTGAGAAAATTTCAGACTGAAAATAGAAAAATATTCAAGAAAACCCAGCTTCAAACGAATTTCATTGGTTCTTGAAAAGAAAGAATTTACGCCGAAATTAAAAATTTTGATAGAGAATCCTGAAATTGCATTTCTTGAAACACATTCAGACTGTGTTGTTTGTTCGACTTTCGTTGTCGTCAACTATTGAAATTTTCTGAGAATTCTCCAGCCTGGCCTCCCCACACTCCAGTTCTCAACAGCTAGAATTGGTTCCGTGTATACACTGGAGAGCACTTTCCCCTGTGCTCTTTCATTTGCTTGGTTGGTAGACAGAAAATTTCATAGTCTTGTTTTATTAGAGGAGATTTTAAGCAGCCGGGCCTCCGAGTAACTTGGACTAAGGCCCCGTCCAAACGTATACGAATATTTTTTAAAACGCATATTTATTTATCCGTTTTGGGTTCCTTCGACGTGTAGCCGGAGATTTAGGTGATGAAAACGGAGCTTTTCGAAAACGGTGTCCAGGGTGGAGATTTTTTCGAAAACGATGACGTCACTAGCTAAGTTTTGCACAGTCAATTTAACAAACAAAAACTTTTAGTTGGTTATTCCTCCGTATCCGTATGGACGGAGATTTTTTACGCTCATCGTGTGGACGCAGATTTTTTTGAAAACGGATGAATAAATATGCGGCCTAAAGATGAGAGGGACGCATGATCTTATGTTGCACATATAAGAGCATCAAAACAGCAAAAATACGAAGGCCTCATTACGACAATACAAGAGCATGTTGTCAATTGTCGTGATGTAGTGCTAGCCTGCCACCCTGGAAATAGGGCCTCTTGTGGATTCCGTAGACTAACCTTAAATATAAACTTACTAAACTCACTCTTTTGCAAATACGAACAGAAAGGATAGCATCATTAATATCAATTGAGATAATTTGTGAGAGTGAAAATGACTCGAGTAAGACTCGAACCCACGACTTTTAGATTCGTATGCTAGAGCGCTACCACAGCGCATAATCTCCTCAAGCATTATGAATATATTTGTGTTCCAAAGTAACGTAATTTTGGTTATTTTCACCGTTCTCTAGAACACATGGTCAACTTCTATAAGTACCTATGAAGTAAGAACTTTGTATTTAGCATTGAAATTATGAGGTCTGTATTTCAGCTTTACCTTGGACAGAGCTTGAAAAATAAATGTAGAGCGTGATAACTTTTATTGTGAAGAAAAGAGAGTCATGAGACTTAACTCTACATCTCTACAAGCCTGTTTCGTGTTTGCCCCTTCAATAAGAGACGTGGAGTATATTTATATTACACTCTACGGAGTCTGTATTTCGGTTTTTTCTAAGACAGTGCTCATATCATAGATTTGAGCGTGATGTATATTGTGAAGAAAAGAGTCAAGGGACTAAACTTTGCATTTTTACAAGCCTGTTCCTTCGTTGTCCACACATCAGGAGATGTACTGATAAGAAGTCCCGTTTCAGCAGATGGATATGATGTAAGTATGGAATTCTTTATAAATACATCTCCTGATGATTGGTCAGCCGCGAAACAGGCTTGTACAGATGCAGAATTTAGTCTTTTGACTCAAGTCTTGACTCTTTCCTCCACAATAAAGCATTTAAGTTATATGCTTCAAAGTATGGCAAAGAAAATTCTTCAACCATCAAAAGAATCTGCTCTCAAAGGATAACCACTGGACAAGAACTTCAAGCCAAACTAGACTCGAACCAAGAATGTAAAGTTGTTACATTACGCAAACTAACGCCTACTTCGTTCTCGAAATCATCTTGACTTTTACTGATTGCTGTGTGGTCAATGATTGGTTTTACGAGTTCTGTTCATATAAAAAAGTAGCTTTAGATAATAAAACACCAAATACAACCAACCCCCGGAACCGTCTCCGTCTTAATGTATAAATCACAGTGAACTCTTCTTAATGTTACATTACTTTGACATCATCCAAGCAGGTACGACCTGAAGAAGCTCAAAGATGTCTTACCGTTCAATGGTTGGTGCGACCTTGTTTCTTGCATTCATCATCCTGACACCAGCGGTTTTAGGAGGTAGGGCTTCTTGATTTACTTCATGAGCGTTTATAATTTTATTAGATTTCACTTTGTGAGATTATTCGATTTTTGCTGCTATCTAGATAGTGAGGGCAATGATTCGCTAGGTTCCGTTTTTGTTGTCTTTCTGACGTACTACTCTGATGACGGTCAGACGCAAAGCTTCAGTAGTTATCATGTTTTGATACTTTTCCGATTTTCCTCACCATTCTCAAGTTCTATACCGATTAAAGACTGTTCTGACGTACTACTCTGATGACGGTCAGACGCAAAGCTTTAGTAGTTATAATGTTCCACTATGTTTCCGATTTTTCTCGCCATCCTTAAGTTCCGACCAATCAAAGACGCTTCTGGTGTAACCCTGATGAGTATCAGACACAAAGCTTCAGTTGTTATTATGTTTTGATACGTTTCAGATTTTCCTCACCATTCTCAAGTTCTATACCGATCAAAGACTGTTCTTATTTACTACTCTGATGAGTGTCAGATGCAAAGCTTTAGTAGTTATCATTCATTTTCACTATTTTAGTTGTAGTTTTCAATTTTCCTTACCATCCTTCATCCTAAAGTTATCTTCCAATCAAAGGCTGTTCAAAGAATGCTCTGCAATTTAGACATTGTTTTTTGCTCATTAAAGACTTTGCTGACTTTTAAATTGTAAGTAAGTGACCCCAATAGCACCTTACTGTATAGCATGAATACCTGCTCAGTAGTTACCCCTTCCCTGATATTCAAAGTATCGACACTTAAATCCAATAAGAAACTCTTGCATGGGGGTAAAGATGTGATCTTATAAGTAATCATCTCAAATCACTTGATTTAATTTTTTTCTTGATATCTCTTTATCTTAGGGTGAAATTTCCTTCCTAATTTTACGTGACTTTATGCTCTTCGTCACCATCGTAAACCGTCGTTTATGCCTGACGTCTCTGACTCATTGCTATTGAAATTTCGCCACAACTGGCCTTGCCCTTTTGCCGCTTCCTAAACATTGGGTTTTAGCTTCTTCGTCATCAATAGGTTTATCAATTGCTTAGGTTTCTGTCAGCATGTAATTACTGGGTCTCTCGGAAAAACGCTACAATTTTGATTGATCTAGTGGTGAAAATATCAGTCAAAGTAATTTCAAATTTGCTTAAAATGTTTCAGTGATAATTAACTCGAAGAGTGATACCTCAATTTTCGTATTCACATTTTCCAGGGCGAGTTATTCGCCATAAATGCTCAAATTTGTTCTGAGCAAACTAGACAAGTCAAAGTTATCTGAAAAGAGTTTCCAGGGTCTTAAGTAAAGCAGTTTTTAGACTAGTTACGATCCAGTTTAACACAAATCCCAAGCACCCGAAAATAAGAAACTTCTGGTGTCTGAACTAGTTTGTTTCTTATTTTCAGGTCTGTATTATTTGAATTATCTGCAAAAACAGAAAAAAATGCATCATGATGGTAAAGGCCTTTAAACGTATTCCGTAATGAGTTTTTGATTGATATAAAAAATATGTGAGACCTTCCTTTCTATACACTCCTGTCATAGCCAGTTTTTAATCCACCACATCTCAAACGGAATACACCCATAAAGAAATGGGACAGGAAAAGAAAAACACTTTTCGTTGTGAATCTTTGATGCAAAATTAAATCAAACACGACTCCAGGGTGTAGGTTTTTAGGCACAAAGTTTTGTTTGGGACTATTCTCGAACAATAAGTAAGTAAGATTCTGTTTGATATGCTGGCTGGACTAAGGCTAGGGTCCCACTGTCAGTGGGGATACCCTTCGACCGGAAACATGCTTTATAACATTACATATAATGATGTAAGGTCCTAATGTTTTTATTGCACACGTTTGCGCTCCAGTAGTCTTCTATCAAGAGATACTGCCCATTAGAAAAACCCTTGATTTCAAGTTGGTCTGTTGGTGGTGTGACAAACAATCGCCTGTACCAATCAGCTAGTTGTTGCACGTAACTGCACCCTACCCTTGATGCTGCTGATAAATAAGTGAGATAATTAGTATATTGGAAACATGTGTTACCTTCAGCTTCCCTTTTAACTTGAGCTATTCTATTTAGAGAGTGCCTCAGAGATTTACAATCGACAAAAGCAGAATGCTTGGTTCGAAGATGGCGAGAAATTCATCCGTGATGCCTTGAAGATGAAACAAATAAACAAGAAAGCGAAAAATGTGATTTTGTTTATCGGGGATGGGATGAGCATACCAACTATTACAGCTGCCAGAATATTGGAGGGACAGAAGAGGGGACTGAAAGGTATTTCCAATGTTTTCTCCATCACTCCCTTCATTTATTCTTTGTTTATACTTCACTGGCTTCTTTAATAGCTGCAAAAGCGATAGATACAAGCAACACATCACTCAAAAACCTGGTTAACATGGCCATCAAAGGGCCAGAAAAATCTGGCCATGATAAAAGTGTTATTATGTACAAAGTAATGTTCAAATTACAAAGTAATGTACAGAGTAAAGTAAAAAGATAAATACTTAACCCACCATCACTGGACCCTTCCTTTTTGTTAACATACCTCCTTTCCAATAAAGAAATTCCCACAACTACTGCTCTCTATACTTATATTAGCCAACACAGTCAGGACTCTGATATTCCAAATATCTGATTTAAACTGTTTCTTGTTGTTCAACATGTTTGATTCTTTAGTATTTTAGTGTAATTCTTGTTTTTTTTTGCCGCCAAGCTTGTAAAAGTAGTGTGTTGTGGCATTTATTATCATTATTATTATCATTATTATTATCATTATTATTATCATTATTATTATCATTATTATAGGTAAATTGTATAAAACTCAGACACGTTTGTCTGGAAAGCTCGTTTGTTCATTTAGCTTTGAGAGCGGGCAACAACAAGTCACCAAAGGTCCCAAAGTTCCTTCTCCTTTTCTCTACAGAGACAAAACTTTCCGCAATATTCTCGCTGTTCCAAGCAGTGCCGTTTTCTGAATAGTGTCCATCGCAATCTTCACATCCAACTTCTCCATATACCTTTCAAACTTGTCCGAAATGACTCCTAATGCTCCAATTACTACAGGTATTACCGAAACTTTATTCGTTTGCCATACATGACCTACTTCCTCTCTTAACATTTGGTACTTTTCAATCTTTTCAAGCTCTTTTTCTTTTACTCTTAAATCCCCTGGCACAGCAATATCGATAATTTTCACTTCTTTATTCTTTTTATCCACCCACACAATATCGGGTCGCCTTGCTTCAATTACTCTATCACATTGAATGGTGAAATCCCATAAAAGTTTGAAATTCTCGTTTTCAATGACTCCTTCGGGTTGCTGTCCGTACCAATTCTTAGCTCTTTCAAAGCCTCCTTTGTTGCAAAGTTGCCAGTGAACATATCGTGCCACATTATCGTGCCTTCTCTTGTACTCCCGTTGTGCTAATTTACTGCATTCACTAACCAGATGACTAATGGTTTCTCCTTTTTCTCCGCACATTCTGCACAATGGCGACTGAGCAGTCTTATCAATATGGAACTTTGTATAATTCGTTCTTAAAGCTTGTTCTTGAGCACTGCATATCAATGCTTCTGTACAGCCCTTCAAAGCTCCCTTTGCAAGCCATTGCCATGATTTATCCCAATTTACTCCTTCCTTGTCTCTTACAAACTGTCCATGCATCACCTTTTGTTTCCACGCATCTTCCATTTCCTGGCTCTTAGCCGTTTTGAATTCATTTGGTTCCAGTGCTTCCTCGGTATTAACTATACTGATTTCTCCAACTTTTCTCAAGAATATCTCTCTGCTGTTCTTTATATACAGCAACATTCAACTCCTTGTTCCACTTCATTTTGGCAGTCGCTTGATGACGACCGGACCCACCCTGCCGTACAGTGGGGCACCTGCCGGGCGAGAGACCTTCACTTAATGATCCAGTCTCATTCACGCCGTTATCTTCATAATTTGAATAAGACATTTCACTCATAAGAGGATAGTGGATTTTAGGTTACACAAACACCGGTGTTTTTATCGAGACACCATCTCTAGGAAGGCTGCCAACCAAAGCTGAAGAGTCCCTCCTACCCATTAGACAGACTAGCCCCCGCCAGACGCCAACCCGGTACTTCAAGGTCTCGGGGAGAGCTAACAGGTACTACACCTTGCTCAAGGGTGACCTGGAGGTAGTTGCGGCAAAGGGTAACCTCATTATCCCACGTCGAAACTCCACAACCGGATGCAGTTTAAAGTCATGCCCAGGACAAATCATCATTATTATTATCATTATTATTATCATTATTATTATTATCATTATTATTATCATTATTATTATCATTATTATTATCATTATTATTATTAATATCATTATGACCAGGATTACCTTTAACTTTTGAATTAGTAAAGTCCTCAAAGTTGGTTACCTAGAGGAGGATATGGTCGATGAATATGCCATGCTTGCAAAATATATAACCAATCTCCAATATCTATATTCTTGTTTTGACAACAATTCTATCGAAATTTCAGGAGAAGAGAATTTCTTGAGTTGGGAAAAGTTTCCCTATGCTGCCCTATCAAAGACGTACAATGTTGATGCCCAGATTCCTGATTCTGCCGGGACAGCTACTGCTTTCATGACCGGAGTCAAAACAAAATATGGTAAACAAATTGTTTTGATAACTCTTCTTTTGTATCCATGCTATTATATTTGCTCTGTATTTCCGTATATTTAGCACTTTTAACAAGATAGACAAGAAGGATTGATGGATGTATTAAAGCTAAATACTCGTTTGATTTTATATAATATTTATTTCATTTTTGGTTGTAGGATAATGCGACATGTTTAGGTTAGGGCCCTTAAATATTGACGTCCTTTTACATTAAAGTCTCGATTGCTCAAACCCTATCTAGCTACGTTAACCAATTTCAAAAAGGTCTTTTAGGACAGGTAATAATTAATACATCAGGCTGGCACCAAATAGAAGTTATATATCAAGAACGTTTTCTCCTTTTCCAGCCTTTGAATAAAAGAGGCATTAATTACCCAGCCTAGCTCTTATCAATCTTTTTTACCAAGCCATTTGTGTGGCGCAGTTCTTTTAAATCTAAATTTCATAAAGTAATAAACAGAGTAGTTTAGATAGCAGTATCAATGATTCTGACCTTAGTTTTTGTGAGAGGGTCCTCTGCCATTTCTATAGAGACATAAACAGTGACCCCTGTTTGAGAGAAAGGAGAGAGAAAGATAAATGAATTTTAGCGTTTAAGAAGAAGGAGAGTGAAGTCGATTCTACCTGAGGCGGAGTCAGGACAAGCAGTTTTAAATCTGTTGAACTTCTGTAAGAAACAGTAATATTCTTTAAACGACTAGTTTGTTTATCTCTTCTTTGAATATTTTCCTTTTAAATCTGGAGCAGCAAGAAAGCAAGAGAGCAACCACCACGGCCAACACTTGGATGATTGACAACTTTTAGAAATTAATCAATATCAACTTTTTTTGGTATTTTTATAGAAATGTTTACTTCCCAGCGTTTTCAATATATTATATTCTATGATGTTCAACCCATTTTTCCAGGCACCATTTCATCTGACGAAAATGCTTCATTAAACGATTGCAAATACAAAAGGAAAACCAGCGTGCTTTCAATCGCAGAGCTTGCTGAGATCAATGGCCTATCAACTGGTGTCGTCACCACCGCTGGTGTCACACACGCAACTCCTGCCACCGCCTACTCTCACTCACCTAGTCGCAAAATGGAATATTCTGGATCCAGATATGGCTGTCCAGACATTGGTATGTATTCAATGGCGTAGCCGACGGTGGTTACCTACCTTTAGGGAGTTCCTTTTTCACTTTCAAACGCTTTGAGCTAATTTAGCCTGATGCTTTCTTACTTCCTAAATTTTTAACTGTTTCTTACTGTTCGCTCTCGCTGTCATTCCTATTTCTTACATGATATTTTTAATCTCCATTGTACTTAATTTCACACTATTTCTTCTGATAAATCTCCATTTGATGGCCATAATCCCGTTAGCTAAGCCTGTAGCTTGATACAGCTGAAGGTTATTGTGCTAACCTAAGGTTTTGGTTTAGGCCAGTGGTCAGTGGTCAATACTCTTGTCTTTGGTGGGTAAAACCCCCAGTTTCAGTCCTGGTTGTAACCCACTTTAATGAAATATATTTACTATGATAATACAGCATTAGTTTAGCCAAGCTACCATTAAATTTATATCATTTCTTTTCAGCTCAACAGCTCATTGAATTTCCTTACGGCAATGGACTTGAGGTAGCTCTTGGAGGTGGAAGAGCCAACTTTTTCCCCACCTCACACACAGATCCCGAGCATTACTCGAAGGGGAAACGTGTGGACGGCAGAAATCTTGCGGATGAGTGGGTCAGGAAATCCAACTCGAAAGAGAAGTGGTCTTATGTGTGGAACAGAGCTCAGTTTCAGCAACTAGATGTGAACAGTGTTCATCACGTTCTTGGTTGGTAGATCATCATTTTAATTTTTGCTTTTTATTTTTCAGTTCAAAATTAGTGATCGAAATGAGCTATGGTAGGTTAGGCTGCGTTCACAATGAATAATTCTGTACTTTTACGGGTATGTTCAACTCAAATAAAAAATATGCCTCAAAGCCTAAATGATTTATGATATAATTGGAACCGCCTCGTTTTCTTGACTCGTATTGCTTTCCAGGTTTATTTCAACCAAGCCACATGCAGTACTCGGCTGACAGGCTAAAGGATAGATCAGGGGAACCTTCTCTTGAAGAAATGACTGAATTTGCCGTCAAGCTATTAAGCAAAAACGAGAAAGGATTTTTTCTCCTGGTCGAAGGTGAGTTTTGGTTTTTCATTAATCAGAAAATAAACATTAATCTCTCAAACGGGATTTTGAAATAACAGCTACTGGGTTTTCCTAAGCTGGAGGGAGATAGAAAATCGAAAGGTAAACAACATTTTTCATTGAAGAAGATTATAACGAAGTCAATTGTGATCGATCCTACAGTTTAGTTACTCTAGGCTTTCCTTATGGTACTTGTTCATACTATATGGTACATGTTGGTACTTTAATGGTACTTGTCAGACTTAATGATACTTAATGGTACTTGATGGTATTCGTTGGTACTCTATGGTTCTTTTTAGTTCTTTTAGGTACTTGTCAGTACTGAATGGTACTCGTTGGTTCTTTATGGTACCTATTAGTATTGTATTGTACTTTTTGGTACTTGTTAGTACTTTGTGATACTCGTAAATGCTTGATAGTTTTATTGATAGTTTGCTTGTTACTTTATGGCACTTACCAGTATTGTATGGTACTTGTGAGTGCTTTGTGGTACCGGTTGTTACTTTATGGTACTTACCAGTATTGTATGGTACTTGTTGGTACTTGTTGCTACTTTATGGTACTTACCAGTATTGTATGGTACTTGTTGGTACTTGTTGCTACTTTATGGCACTTACCAGTATTGTATAGTACTTGCTGGTTTTTTATGGTACCTGATGGTACTCGTTGTTACTTTATGGTACTTACCAGTGTTGTTCTTTTATGGTACCTAACAGTATTTTATGGTACTAAGGACTTTATGGTACTTGTCAGTATTGTATGGTACTTGTTGGTACTTTTTGGTACTTTGTGGTTATTGTTGCTACTTTATTGCACTTACCAGTATTTTATAGTACTTGCTGGTTTTTTATGGTACTTGATGGTGCTCGTTGTTACTTTATGGTACTTACCAGTGTTGTTCTTTTATGGTACCTAACAGTATTCTATGGTACTTGATACTTTATGGTACTTGTCAGTATTGTATGGTACTTGTTGGTACTTTTTGGTACTTTGTGGTTATTGTTGCTACTTTATTGCACTTACCAGTATTTTATAGTACTTGCTGGTTTTTTATGGTACTTGATGGTGCTCGTTGTTACTTGATGGTACTTACCAGTATTGTTCTTTTATGGTACCTAACAGTATTTTATGGTACTAAGGACTTTATGGTACTTGTTAGTACTTTATGGCAGATTAGTTGCAGTAGCCTAATGCTGTTTATTGCTTTTAGGTGGCCGTATTGATCATGCTCATCACGCTGGCAACGCATATGGTGCCTTGCATGACGCAATCGCATTATCCAAAGCTGTCCAAAAAGCAGTGGATATGACCAACGAGGGTAATTAAACTTTTCACTTTATTCATATTTTCAAGGAGTTAAAAGATTTCTTGGAATTGGCAGATTAGTTACCCTCATTTCAAGCGAACCCAAAGCCTTTCTTTTAAGTTCGTAATCAAATATGGTGCTTCTAAAATCTGAAAATAAAACTTTGCAGAAAAGGCTATTCTCCTTGTTCTACTCTGTTGGAAAATCTACTCGATTAGAAATCTGGATACACTATCTCATGCTTCATTTAATCAATCATCTTAATCCTTCTTCCAGAGGAGACCCTGATAATCGTAACAGCTGACCACGCTCACACGATGATGATCAGTGGGTATGCAGCACGTGGCTCCCCCATTCTCGGTCTGTCTTCAAAGACGGCTAGGGATGGCAAGAGGTACACAACACTGGGCTACATGAATGGACCGGGTGCAGGGAATAACAGAGTAAGAAGCAATCCTCTCCATTCAAGAACGCAATCACGATGGTACAGACAACAGAGTTTGGTCCCTCTTCCCAGTGAGACACATGGAGGTGATGACGTGGGTGAGTCTCTTTTCTATTGTTGTTGCTGTTGTTTGTTGTCCTGACAATGGGATTTACCGTCTTTTTTGTTATTGTTGTTAGCTGTCAATATACAAGTTGGAAATTTTTAGCCACGTCTTTCACAGTTATGGTCTTTGGTATCCCAATTGTCTATTAGACATGTCCTTTTGTTAATCTGAGTTTCGTCGTGTTACTCTGAGAAAGAAATTATGTTCTTGTGATGGGTAGTGTCAATTTTAGTTTATTTTTTGTGGATCGTCCCTTGCTTATCATAGGACCATTTCATAGAACTGCAATAAAGATTGAAATTACCAAACATTGCAAGTTATACAATTCACTAACAGTAGCTTGATTTTTGACTTGCGGGCCGTGCAAGTGGGTCTGTGCTGTAGTGTCGGAGAGTGCGTCTGTAGTGGTGCGTCTGTAGTGGTAGTAGTTCTCCCAATGAAATCAAGTCATATGCCTTATGGTTTAACTCCTTGTTGAGTATCTGATGCTGCCACTGATGGGACTATCGTTCAAGGGGATTAGAATTACCTCCTAATCTTACCTAGTGAAATTTATATACCCGAGTTAGGAGTGGATCGAAATCAAACAAGATATGCATTTTTGGTTTTGTACAGGAAGGTCAATAAGATTTATACCACATTTTCCCCTTTTTGTGATTCATTATTTATGATCTGAGTTTTCTCAGCTTTACATACAAGAGATCCCACATCACATCTGACTCTACTGCAAAACGTTTTACTGTATAATGTTTTCCATGTGCTTGATCATACATAAACTTCTTCCAAAATTCCTTTTGCTTTAACACAACATCACTAAAAGTCTCCAAAAGCTCTTTCATATTGAAAAATAGTGCGTATACCCTTAAAGATAGTGATATACCCTTTTTGTGTATCAATTGTTAACTGTCTTGTTTTTATTTCAGCTATATACGCAAGGGGTCCCAGATCTCACCTGATGCATGGAGTACTTGAGCAGAATAACATATTTCATGTGATGGATTACGCCCTGTGTTTGTCAGACGGAAAGAAACAAATGTGCAGAGAACAAGACCAACTGAACAAATAAGAGGGTTAGTTTCCTTTTATTTTCTATTACTATTCATATCGGTCTGCCCAGTGTCAAACCCAGACGGATACTCCATATTTTTCAATAAAATACGAGGGGATCCATGTCACCAATTTCTCTGACCTCTGAATATTTAGCCTGATGTTTTTGGAACTCCAAATATTGAATCTGATATTTTTGAAGAACCCAAATATTGCTATTTATCAATTGACTGATATACCGTGATCATCTTTGGATGGGTAAGAAAAACACGAAATTCTACGATTCTCCCTTATTCGGATTTATGGACAACAAATATTGAATTTTGTCCATGTTTTAATTAATCAATCCCAAATATTAATTAAACGGAAAGTTTAAGACCCCATTGTAATTTTGGGAGTACACCCATGGACTGTGAATTCATTTGGCAAGGAAGGCATTAGGCCTACACCCCTGCAAAAAGCCTTTGATTCTCATGTTTGAAAAATCTTTTAACACTATCTACCTTTATGAACAGCTTAAGGCTCAGATTAACTCTTCTTACTGACGTACTACTCTGATGAGTGTCAGACGCAAAAGCTTCTGTAGTTTTTATGTATGCCTGTATTCCTTAATATACTGGTACTGATCAAAGACCGAAAAATCCTTTCGTGTGATTATTTAAGGTAGTAAGAGAAATTTGAATTAACGGAATTCTTCAATATATCCAGAAATGTCGGAAACATAGCGAAAAGAATACATGGATAACTTAAACTTTTCGTCTGACACTCGACAGAGTAACTATCACTAAACTTATTAACAGCTTAAGTAATCTATGTGTTCGTTTCGCTATGTTTCCGATATTCCTGGCTATATTGAAGTTTTGTACCATCCAAAGAATGTAAAAGAATTCTTTTAATAAGCCCTGATGAAACTATGTAAGTTGAAATATCGGGATGTAGCTTGTTTTCCTCAATTTCTCACAACATGTTTTTTCACTCATTCCAGAAAACCCAATTCATGCGTGAAAGCGTTTCAAATCGAACCATCAGCATTAAAGCTCTCAGCAAAAAAGCTCGTTCAAAATTACGAAGATAAAACAAGATTAAGAGAAAGCTCGTTTAAAGCTCTTGAAATTGTGGATTAAAGTAAATGAGTAGGATTATTTCGGTTCTTTTGCAGGGGTTTAAGATAGATTAAGATGGTTAAATGTAGATCAAAATTCTTTTGTGTTTACCATAAGGTGATTTTGATGAAAGCAGAGGCGGATTAAGAATTATGTTAATCGATGAACGGTAATGCCTGGATTATAGTTAATCCTCTTAAAAATTCATCATTTGTTGTTATCATAAAAATTATAATCATCAAAATATGATCATCATTATCACAGACATCAACAACAGCAACATAATAGTCATTATAGTCATCATTGTTCTGTTGGTATTTTGGTTATCAATGGTTTATGTCATATGAAAAACCTAGTTTAGTGAATAATGGAAATATAGAAATGATAGAAAAATAAGGCTTGTTCCATCCATGTAAATATTTTCATGTATCTTTAATGTACTAGCAAGTACTGACCTTAAAGAACCAAGATTGATGAATAATAGAAATATTGAAATAAATGGAATAATAGAAAATTAAGCTAGTTCAATCTATATCGATGTTGTTATATATCTTTAATGTTCTATTGCTTACAATAAAGAGACGTCACTTAAGGAACAATTATTTCAGATTTAGAATTGGTAATTCAGACAGCTATCTCCCTATTTCTAAAATATAGCGGACCTCAAAGGATCAAAGAAGATGAGAATAAGCTATGATATCCTTCACAAAACCATACCTATACACATTGTATGGGGTTAACATGTACAGACTCTCTGTGAAGGAACCTATATCCTGAATGACTACGGGCTGGACAAAAGGCACAAGATACTGACGTAAATCCTTTGCATTGATAAACATTCAATTTTGATTGTTCCTGAGGGATACTGTCTTCATTAATATGTTGATTGCTTTGCTTTTTTAACATTTCATTGAAAAGAGGTTCCTTTGAAGAAACTTCCAGAAACACGTTTCTTTATCAATATCATTTTCAACCTTGATTTGAATCATCGTTCAAAGTTCAAATATAATTATCGTAATTTCTAACCTAATTATCATAATCTTAATATAATTACTGTCTTAAGTAAAAGGATTTTATACGATTAATTTAATTACTAGTTCCATTAAAGTAATAACGATCATTATCATTATTATCATTGCTCCCATGATCGTCATTACTTATATTACAATAATGGGTACTCTACCACACTTTGTCCAGTTTACTGATCAAGTCGAATAACCCCACTTAAAGAAAAAGAGCAATCAAAACCAATCTAATGCATTGAAAACGCAATAATGTGCCGGGGGTTACGAGTACAAATTCCCACACTTTCTAATGACTTGGAAAGAAACATCATCTAAATAGATACTCGGTTTACAATTTGTTGAGATACACCGCGTGCTCCGAAAACTCGAAAACTTTGATGGGCTTCATTGCTCTTGCCTTTCCCATTGGGGAAATACATGGTTACAGCTCGGCTGATCTAAGGCCTGAAACATCGTTATATGCGAACTAGAACATACCACCTTCTGTTTTGTGATTTCATGGAAACTGCATGGACTAAAACATCCCAACTTCCAGCCCTCGAACTGAGAGGTGAGACCTTACCTTCCAATACAAACCTTGGTATTTGTTTTTCATCCTCTTAATACGAGGATTATCTTATCCTGGTCAAGTGAGGTCTCCCTTGCTTAGAGCTTGGATCACGCCTGGACGGGATGATGATTTCTCACATAAACGCTGTAAGGTGGAAAATAATAGCTAAAAGTACGGCTAAAGGTGGAAATGCACGTGTTTATTCAGGAAATTTTCCTAACTTTCACCGTTTAAAAGCTGGTAGCTGTAATGAAAACCTGGAAGGTGGGCTGAAATTTCACATATAAAGATGTGTTGTTTGATACCACCAATCATTTTTTAGCCTTGAACATGGAATTATTTTGCCCACGTAAACAGTAAACAGCCCCTCAGGGAGTTTTTGGAAAGTTTGTTCCTCAACAACAATTTTTGCTTTATGAAGAATTATAGCCATGAAAAAGGATATTGGTTGGATGAGAATAATGATTTTAGATATTGTTTTTACTGATAATTTTTAGTAAAGTTTCAAACTCGTGTTACCAAAATTTCTATATTTTCAGCTCAGCAAATCTCTTGATTTTTGGATGAGCTGATCGCAGAAACTAAACCTGGCACATTCAATTGGATTTCAGAAGTAGGAAAATTGAAAACAATTTCACAAAATGAAATATAGTGTCATCATAAGAGTGATTTTATTATTTACTTTACTGTATCGATGTAGTTATGAATGATTAACATGAATTATAGTTGAAAATTCTTGTTTTGCTTCTTGTTGGTCGTCCTTTACAATGCGAAGCTTTCTAGGATACAATACTGAAGCTATGATCCCCAAAAAGGGGAAGGCCAGGACAAAGATATTATAAAGTACTGACTCATTTACATAACATTTTACGTAACAACATGTAACTATACTACACTTCAGCAGTGAATTCCCAATAGAATCATCACTATAAACATAGCATAGCCTAAGCATAGTAATAGCTTTCATACATCGGAGGACACCTTCTTTTGACCGCGATCACCTGGAATTTTTGGAATCCCAGCACTGTTTGAGAGGGGATTAAGAGGGACCAAATTTAAGTCGAAACAAGCTTTAAATCTAGTACAATGAACAAATACTGCTGTGCTACTGTACTACAACTACTACTGAACAACTAGGAAAAATGTTAGCTATAGTCTTTTTCACTTTGTGTCCCTTTGCCTCCCCCACCTGTGATTCCCTATGCCAATAAGCACTGTAAAACACAGGATCTCTGACGGAGCCAGAACGGGCCAAGCCATCATATTGAAAATTTTCCATCTCTCCATTTATGTCCTGTGCCTGACCAAATTAATTAGGGCTGGATCCAGGGGAGGGGGTGTAAGGAGCGTATGCCTACCATATTTTGGAAGAAAAACAATAAAGTCAACTTAATAATACCCTTTTCCCCTTACATTATCTTTTGATATATGTGTTACGCCCCCCTTTCTGTTGGTGCTGGATCCGGCCCTGTTAATCATGAAAAAGTGTTAACTTGCCCACCTGTTAATGCTCCGACTTACAACTTGTGACCACACCTGGCGCGTGATCCTTTCATTGACTTTTTGTCCAAAGTTAACAGAGAGGAGGGGTGGTCAACTCTCTGCTCATACTCAGTGACTAGTGACGAGTCTTAAAGTGGATTACAGCCCACAACCCTTCGAGCAGAGGTTGTGTATTCTAACCACTGGGCCATCCCATCTTGATTTATAAATCAATGAACTCCGAGCTCAAAATCTTCAGTTTCAGCTTATCACTTCAAAGTTATACAGTGTTAGGAGGTATAGTTGGAGAATTCACCACATTTTCGGAAAAAACAAAAACTCTATGGCAAAAATAGGCAAGAACGGAAACCAGTCCAAACGGTGAAACCCCAAAATAACCCTTTGTGCATCATTGTTGGTGTAGAAATAAAAAAAGAACCTTTATGTTGTAGACAACCTGTTCTTTCTATACTAGTCTACACAGGTGCATATCACACGTGAACGCAAATTTTGGCCTGTTCTTAATTTCTTACGCCAGTTTTCAACTTTCCCTGATTTTCCATTAGTCTATTGAAATACAGGGGTGCCATTCATTAGGAACTAGCAGAACTTCTTTAGCCTGCGCAAACACTTTACTAGGATGCGGAGGAGTGAAGATTAAGGTTCTGTGAATAAAATCGGTTTACAGAAGCTTATTCCTCACTCCTCCGCATCTGTATAAATACTAAGCGCAGGCTACTGTACTTCACTTGTCACGAAAGCCTGAAGGAGAAGGTCATGTTGTCAATTACTCCTGCCTGATTCTACCAAATGTTGAAGAAATCCATAAAGCGAGATGAGAAAATCAGATTCTGTTGGTTCAGGAAGAAAATCCAGCACAAGTGGGATATCTTCTAGGGGCTCAAACCAATCCTCGCCCGAGATATCCCAAGCTTCGCCAAGAAGTTCGTCCGCGAAAAACGGCCTAAATGCGATTTCGCCAGCTACATCACTAAAAAGCGAAACTGTGGTCGTAGAAGAATGCAGCTCGGATTTTCATGCTCATTCTTCGGCTGTTCTGAAACAACTGGATGAATTCAGAAACGCTAATGTGTTGTGTGATGTTACGTTGTGCGTTGATGGACGGACATTTAACGCTCACAAAACGGTCCTTGCTTCGTGCAGTCCCTACTTCAAATCGATGTTTGCCAGTAAGATGAAAGAAGCTAACGAGACGAAACCGCTTGTTTTTAACGATATAGACGCTCAGAACATGGAGTCACTGCTTAAATACATGTATACTGGAGAAATTGAGTTGAGATCAGATAATATACGACCAATAATATCCGCGGCCAATTACTTATTGATCACGAATTTGAAAGATCGGTGTGTACAGTTCTTGAAGAAAATGTTAACCCCAGCAAATTGTCTAAGTATTGAAAACACTGCAGAACAATATAATTGTGAGTGGCTGAGGTCTACTGCAACAAATTATATAAGAGAAAACTTCTTAACAATAATACGAACAGACGAGTTTCGGGATCTTCCCGTTGAAAAGTTTCTCGAGTTGCTTTCGAGTGACGAAACTCGTGTAGAGAGAGAAGAGCAGGTCTTTGAGGCACTCATGTATTGGATTCGACAAGACTTTCCAGTGAGGAAAATACACTTTTCGTCACTCGTGGAGCATATACGGTTCCCGCTTATGTCACCGTATTATCTTATGGATCATGTCGAGACAGAAGATCTTGTCAGATCAACTCCGGAATGTATCGCTCTTCTTTTGGAAGCAAAAAACTATCACATGCTACCAGATAGGAGATGGCAGCTAAAGAGCAGTAGAACTACCCCCAGGGCGTCCATGGGAATTGTAAACGGGGTAATTGCAGTGGGAGGTATACAAGGAACTTCTGTAGTTGCATCAACATCATGTTATTTACTCTGTGCTAATCAGTGGTTCGTGCTTGCCAAGATGAACACCCCGAGATGCAGACATGGTCTCTCTGCTACAGGGGAGTTTGTTTACGCTGCTGGGGGACAATATCGAGAAGGTATGGCTCCTACTTAAAACATCTTTATGAAAATCATAAACTAATCACCAACCATTCGTTGTGATAAGAAAGATTCTCACAAACCAAAAAATATCTGTTAAAAAATTAAAGAATCTTTCTCGATTGCCACTTTTTAAAAAATCAAAGCTAAATTGTAGTGCAGATGTTTTCATCTAAAAATTTTAACTTTTACCAAGTTTACGTAAAATCATTAGTAGGTGGCCGCAAAAAAATGCTGATTAAAGCACTTGGCTCCACAGAGCTCCTTTACCAATATTTTCTAAAACATTGCAGTTTTTTTATGATTTGCCATGGAAATGGAAAAGGGCTACAGTACATGCACAATTTGATAGAAATAGATAGTCAGAAACAGACTGAAATTTTGTAAAAAAAGTTTTTCTCAATGTCAATGTGTGGTAAGAAAATGGAACCTCTGCCAACATAAAGTTATTTGGCTATAACATAATCCCAAAAGTGGTTAGCTTGTTTTTGAATTTTCTTTTTTCAGGTTAATTGAGTCAGACAAAGGTAGAACCAAATATAATAACTGATAGCCGAATTTCTGGTGTTAATTCAGTGAATGGATAGAAAAGAGTTGACCCATGCTTTGTTCTTATATCATGCAAAAAAGCGTTTAGAAAAAGAAGGGTTATCTCCGAAACTGGTTGTTTTAGAAAAGCTTCTGACATATCAGATAAGCTGGCTTTGTCTTTTGTCTAGTGGACAGACATAGGATCAATTCTTTTACATTACCTGCCCCCTCTAACTGAATTTCTTAAGAGCTTTAAACATTCTGTCTAGACTACAACCATTAAACATTCTATAAGTTTATCTCTCAGCAGCCTTAAAACCTAAAATTGAAAAAGGTTTGCATTGAAAGTTCTCAATATAATGAGATGAATGGAAATGAAATAATGTATTTTCCAGCTCTTTGGCTCTATAAAATTATGTTACTAGTTGGTCACAAGACCACCCACTTATACAAATCAGCAAATTGGGAAGTTGCTGTTAATGGGCAAATTACTCTTTCTATCTGAAAAAATGCATTTGGTTTATGCACAGCTGAATAGCTAGTAGAATCAAGACATGCAACCTTGGTCTCAAATATCACCACAACCTGTGATCCCTTTTTTTCCCTTCAATTAAAGAGAGCTGACAAATTCTCTTCCTTACACTGTTCGTGATAGGTCTAAAGGTGAGTTCTGGTCAAAGGCCAATGGAACAATGCTCAAATGATCTTACAGCCGAGTCATTAGGTCTACACCCTGTGGGTTGGTCTTTTTATTTAAATGCTGGTTTAGAAATATTGGGAAAAGTGCAGGAATGTTGACAGAAGTCCTGAAACGGGTGCTGTTGACCACCTTTATACTTAATTGTGCTTAATAACCCATAAAAAGTGTTCTCTGCACATGAAATATGTGCCGACTTTTCTTCAATCAGGGCAGAGCACCCACTCACCCAGCTCTCCCTCTGATTACATCCCTGGGAAAGTGGATGATGAAGAAAAGTGAAATAAGATGGATCAAACTAATTGCTATTTCAATCAGATAGGTTTACCTCAAAAAACTGGGTTTCTGCTGTTGGTAAAGATGTTATGCAAAAGTAGGGAGTTCTTTGGATTAAGTCCCCCTGACCTTTTTCAAAATATGATTTTCTCTACATGACAATATATGTTTTTGGTGTATCTTTACCACACATCTGTAAATCATGGGAGGCTTAGGTTTGGTATTTTGCCTTCTTATGCCCTCTTTGGAAGTGACATTCTTTGGGAAATCCATAAACTTGCAAAATTACTAGACTGCATTTCTTTAGTCCTGCAAGAGCCTGTTTCTTTGCAATGCAAACACAAAATCAAAACATCTGAACCATAAATAGAAACGCAGAAAAACAAAAAACCACAGGTATACAAAAATCCTGGGAGAATTTTCATCTGCACATGTGTCTCATGTGTTCCTTCTCATGATGCTCATGAAATTCGTGTTCTCTTTTGCAGCAATTAACAAGATAAGTTGATTTAAAAATCCAGGATTCAAAAACGGATTACACAAATTTTTTATAAGCGAGTGCATCAAAAGCAAGTCAGTAAACGGTGAGGAAGTTAAGCAATAACAATACTGGGTCGAAGAATGCTAATTGAAAAACTTATTTTTTAGTACTTAATTGGAAATGTGGCCTGATCTTATTTTACTTGTATAAGCATTATCTGCCATAAACACTGATTGAATTTCCATACTTATTAGCTAACGATAATCAGCCTTCTGACACATTAATAAATGTTTTTCTAGTACTAATACTAGAGCTAAATTACCAAGTTTATAGATTTTATAAAAGCTAAGACAAGAATGCTTTAAGACGTTTCAATAATTAGGTCTGCTTCAGTAACTTTTTTTTGCTAGTCTTTCTTCGTCTACTTAAGAAATAACCCTAACAAATAGCGAAGCACTTTTGAGTACTGCAATTCACCTTCGAGCTAAGCTCATTTCAGTCTGAGCTGAACTAAAAGAAAATTCGTTTGTTCAACCATGAATACATAATTGAAAAACTACGTCATTCATTCCATTGAAACTCTGATCTTGGGGACTTTTTCTATTCTGTATTCATTTGTGATATTATGAATATAAACTCACTGCTCAATATTTTCTCGTTCAAACTGAATGGAGAATCAAATGAATGCAGCATTCGTTGTTTGATGCTTGAGCATTCAAGTTCAATGACGTCAAAGAGGACATCACTGCTTTTTGCTTAATTCAGAGACACTGGTTCGGTGCTTGCACCTGTAAAACCTTTTAAGGGCTTTAAACAACTTAAGTTTAGGTGTAAACAAGTTTTAATGGCGCTTGGCCTGTAAAAACAACGATTTTAAAAAGTGATAAGTTTAAAGCTTTACCAAAATACCAAAGTTTTTAGAATGGCAAAGTATCACCTTGTAAAGAAAATTATTAGATGGTGGGGATTGCCGATAGGATAGATCATTTTGCCCTTGTTTAAAAGGTTGGGGGCTCGAAATCACCTTCAGACCTGTCACATAAAATGTTAGGAGAGAATTTGTTAGCTCTTTGTAACACCAGGCAAAAAGGCAAAAGGAGTCGAGCTTTTTGCTTTTATCAGAGACACTGGTTCGTGCCCGGGGGGGTAACTTTGACGGAGGGATGACGGGTGCGTGCCGCCCAAATTGTAGCTTCATACCCACCCTTAACCAATTCACATACTTTTTTCATACCCACTTTTAAGGATTTGGAAAAAAACATACCCAGTTTTATGGTTTTCAAATTACACTGTATGCACATGCAAAAGATTGAATAAGAACGTAAGTAAAATACAACTTACAATTCATACGTTTTTCTTTATATTATAGATAAGGAAAAATTAAGAAATTAAGAAAAATAAAAGTATTCGCAGTGAACAAACGAACCCAGAGGCGACCCCCTCCAAAAAAAGGGAATTTCATCGAATAATAGTGAAGTGTGCTTGAATGCGAAATATAGGTTGATAATCTGAAATGACCATTGTGGCCCGACAATTTTTTTGGTTTTTTTCTTTATGACCCTGATTTAGATTGAAAATCAAGGGAGATATTGACTTGTATCATAGTTTCCAATAACAGTGAATATTACGCTTTGACTCAGAACAAGGCCAATAATTTTAAATAACCATTGTAGCCCGACAAAGTCAAGAAAACTAATTTAATCAAGAAAATAGGTAGCTAACGACGAGCTAACGACTGTTCTCTTTCGTTGCGACTGCCTTGTTTCATCATTTCCTGGAGCAGGCAAAACCAATATGCGTACAGTTCCATGGGCTTCTGGATCCTGAAGACATCTCAGCTGTGATGCTTCCCTTCTTTTTGCCTTTTGCATTTTAGTTCGCTGGAATTCTTGAAAGATTTCGTGCAATTCTTTTGCATTTTGAGACCCATATTTAGGGATTCTGAAGCTTTCAAACCCACCCTTATGGGCGGCACGTCCCCGTTCAGCTATATATATAAGTTACCCCCCCGGGGGTTCGTGCTTGCACCTGTAGAACCTTTTAAGGGCGTTAAACATCTTAAGGTAAAGTGTAAACAAGTTTAAATGGCGTTTGGCACGTAAAACAACGATTTACACAAGTGATAAGTTAAAAGCTTTACCAAAGACAAAGTTTTAGAATGCTATCAAACTTTAATTGATAAAGATAGCCATTCAATGGCGGGGATTGGCAAGTGGTTAGATCAAAACCTTGTTCAAAGGGTTGTTCGTGTCACATGATTGAGTTACAAAAAGAGAATTTGTTAGGTCTATGTTATACCAGACAAGAGAGGAAAAGTAGTCAAGAGGTGTGGTCACATCGAGAGAAAGAACTAAGGTCGCACTGCCCGATCATTCTACCCATTCAGTGGGTCCTTTGCACTTCTTGTGTAGACTAATTACTTAAAAAGATAGTAGACGTATATCCCTATCACCCCTGCCTATCGCATAGCTTCTACAGAATGAGCCAAGGAAGGTCTTTGACACAGTTGTCAGTAGTGAGCACTCCACCACAAGGCCAGTGTAAATACACATCACTGAATATTTGCTATGACAAAATGAAACACAAGATCTTTGGGATTTATTGAAATCAAAGTTTTCAGCTATCTAATTCCTGATCAATCATAACTATCCAAAAAGTTGCAGTTTGCCCTTGACGGCAGATGTATATCCATGCGGCCATTCTAAAAATATTTGATGAAATCGCTTGGTGTATGCCAAACTCCAACAAACTGTTTTTCATGGCTTCAAACGCCATTGAAAATGAAGAAACTTATTCTGTCAATATTTAGAGAGTTGGTCAAACTGAAAATATTAATTAATGTTGTGTGCAATGTTTGAATTTTGACTTTTCTTGTTTAACCAGACAGATCTTGTTTGATCAGGGAAATTATTTAGGGAATAAAGTGTGACCATTTTTGATTTGTTTCCATGGAGTTCCTATGTAAACAGATGTTGCTTGTGGACTCAAGAGTCCTTGTCTCCCTATGTTCTCCCATTTTCTGACGTCATCTTGGTAACGAGATTGACCAGAAGTGTCTGAAGCTTATCTTTAGTATCGTTATTTTTAGATTATGTAACCCTGTAATTAAAAGCTTGAATTATACATGAATTGAATTGCATTGAATTGAACTTAGGTACACAAGGCCTCATGGAGCAAGGCTGTTGTTGACTGTTATAACGTGTTAATTGGTAAAAGCATTAGGTTGATACAAAAAGTTGATATAAACGTTGAAAATTGAAGTTTTGGTCAATGCTCATACCAACCAAAATAAAGGCTAAATATTTAAAAAGACGGAAGGTGAAAAAACATTGAAATGATATTCAGACAACCTGGGATATTATTAACTGTAATGATAAACAGTGGGACTGAGTGTAGTTACTAAAACATGGAACGAGTAGAAACGAGTTGAAACGGGCAGGAAACGAGTAGGAAACGGGCAGAAACGGGTAGAAAACTGGCAGTGGTCGCTTGAAGGACTTAATCCATCCCCCCCCCCCAATGAGTGGATATGATGCCAACCTTATTGTTCCCAATGATTTATATTTGTTTCCTACTCGTTCCTTTCTTGTTTTACTCGTTTCCTACTTGTTTCTACTCGTTTTCACTCGTTTCGAGTTTTGTCTATGCAGTGATTCAATGCCTATCTCTGTTCTTATTACCTTTTTGTTTACATTTGAAGGTGCTGCCCAAAGCTCGCTGGCAAGTGTAGAAAGATACGACCCAAAGACGAACACATGGACGAATGTAAGCCAAATGTTATGTCGGAGAAGTCTACTCAATGTAGCTGCATTAGAAGGTAACGTATTTTTCATATTCTATCTACTCTATGAATATATCAGATCTGCCAACTCTCGCGGATTTGCTGTGTGTAACACGATTTGTCCTCAGTCTCGCGTGCACACGATTCTATATTCATTTCACACGGTTTTCAAATAATATTTTTTTAGATTTAGTAATACGAACCTACTGGATTTATACATATTTATTCCTTCCCCATTGGATCTTGAAAAATTATTATTTTCCGATCTATTAAGAAGAATTAATATTCCCCCAGCTAGAAGAATTAATATTCCCCCATCTAGAAGAATTAATATTTCCCCATCTAGAAGAATTAATATCCCCCATCTAGAAGAATTAATTTTTCCCCATCTAGAAGAATTAATATCCCCCATCTAGAAGAATTAATGTTCCCCCATCTAGAAGAATTAATTATCCCCCATCTAGAAGAATTAATATTTCCCCATCTAGAAGAATTATAGTTTCACGTCTGGAAGAATTACTAGTTCCCCATCTAGAAGAATAACTATTTCCCCATCTAGAAGGGAATTACAAGTTCCCCATCTGGAAGAATTATTATATCCCCATCTGGGGACCTGCTTCTCTCGTCCTCGTTTTAGTAGCTGCTTATTTAGTTGCATTGCCTGAAATCAAGATTCACATAATTCAAACATTGAGAGGAAGCAGGGTTTGGAAAATCACTCGAGATAACTTGTGAGAATGAAAATGATCCTAGTAGGACTCGAACCCACGTCCTCCTTAGGTCATTTTCATTCTCATGGAATTATCTCGATAAATTCAAACTTTGTATGGTCTACTCATGATATACACCCAGAAGCAAAAACCTCTATGTCTTCAGGTATTTTGTGGTTTAAAACGCTATAATGCATGTTCTCAATAATCCTGGCTGTAAAATTAGGAAAATTATCGATGAAAGTGAAGATTTTCCGGTTCATGGATGTTATTAAAGATTGATTCCCTTATTAAATCACGCACAGTATTTTTCAGTATTCCTGCTGTGAGATAACTGTTTCAAACTAATAAAAAGTTGGAATTATCAGAGAAACTGATATATTAGAGAAGTGAGATTATCTTCCTTCTTCTCTTCTTGTCAAATGGACTTGTCAAATGGACTTGCCTTTGAAGAATCCTCAGATTCAGGAAAAACATTACGGTCGCACGGTCATTGACAGGAGGGAGGTTGATAAAATAAATAGAGATTGAGGAAGGATATCAACATATTCAAATTAAATGTTATGAAAGTACCGTTTGATAGCAATGTAAAGTAACCAACTCTAGCTGCATTGGAGTTTTTTTAATGCTACTAGAATTGTTAGGTAAAAATGATGTTTACATATCATTACATTCAAATAACAACTTAGTCTTCCTAGCATATAACCTAACCTGAGTGAGAAAGAACATTAGCTGCTGGAAATTTTACCCGGAGGAAGGTTGAAGATTTTTCTGGACTCAGAAATTATAGGACTATGATTTCATAAAACACGGCTTGGGCAAGTTCACCTTTCAAATGAAATGAATGTGACAAAACGGAGAGCCCAAACAAACTTTTGGCTCTCTTCTTCCGTAGTAACTACCGTAATACTCCATACATTCTTATCAACTACTTATCATCTCCTAGGAATGCTGTATGCAGTTGGGGGTTGCGACGAAAACAACCTTCGCCTTCACACTGTCGAGAGATACAACCCGTCAACAGACACGTGGTCTTTCGTTCCACCAATGAGCACTTGCCGTAGCAGCCCGTGCGTCATCGGTGATAAATGTTTGTACGTGATTGGTGGAGTAAGCTACGTCGGGGTTGCACTTAATACTGGGGAGAAATTTGATCCTCATACGAACTCGTGGTCGAAGCTGCCTCCGATGAATACGAAGCGCGCAAGTGCTTGTGGGGCAGTTGTAAATGGAAAGATTTTTGTCATTGGTAAATATACAATTTTTGATTTTGATTTTCAATGCTTGTTTTTCAATGATATTCTCAGAGCTCACTGCTGTGATGTATTGGGGAAAGTTTAAATCAAGACACATTTATCGAACCACAAACATCTATCCATATAGAGGGCCATGAAGATGCTAATTTGGACCTTGGATTTGCCCTTTTGAACTGGGATTGGACATGGAGTTAACATTGGACATTAACATCGGATTGGACTTCTCGGGACTGGGATTAGGGAATTGAAAAGTAAATTGGAATTGGAATTGGAACACGTAAATATTAGGTATTTCTCTACTTTCATCATTTGGATTGGGATTTTTAATTATTTCAGTGCTGGGAATTAGAATTAATACCCCACTTCCCACTACTACATAACCCCAACATTACTCTATAACCTGACATCATCGTAGTTAGCCCTGAGAAGTTGGATTATGTTAAGGTGGGCGTATTACTGATATGGCCTTGAATTACGCACTACTATCCACTTGACCATGGTCATTATTATTAAGTACTAGCCGGACTAAGACGAGTCCTTGTTTCAGCAAGGACTCAGTAGGATGCTCTATATCAGTAAGAATAGAAGTATGGGGTCCTAGTATGTTGGATGGAACCCATTAGCCCTTCAGAACTGTCTGATTCCTCATACAAAAATTAGAGCCTTATTATGGTCCGAAATGCTATAGCCTTAAATTCAACTATGGCTACACAGAGAGCTGAGACCAAACGTCTAGAATAAGAAAATTCCAAAGCTCATAGCGAAAATTCAAAATTGTGGTACCACAAGGATCTGGTCTTGGACTGTTATTTTTGATATCTTCTTAAATGATCTATTCTATCGAGATGCTCGAGCAAGAATCTTTGAGTCCAAGAGTCTTTCTAATTAGAAGTCTACTCAATAATACAAACATCAACAACCAAATTTCGTCTCTTGCCTTCCTATTGGGAAAGACAAGGTCAAAGAAAATGTGCTCACTTCAAATTCAGCCCTCTCGATATTGATCGGATTCCGGCTTAAACGTTTACTTTTCCAGTTTCTCACAGTCATGCAAGGAAATATTTGATCATCAATAGAATGTTTCGTAATATTTTAATCTGGATGAGATCAGAAGGATTTCGTGCTTGATTTGCCTGGGATTATCTGAAGGTTTTTCACAACTCCAACTCGGCTGTATTGCGATTCGCTGTTTTGGGTTCCTAAGCTTCAAGGGTTTCTCCGCGTGGCTCGTATGTCATTGAAATTGTTATTAGTTCTTTTGTATCGAAGAGTGTCGAGCTAGAGGCTTTCAGATGTGACCTACTTTGGTTTTTGTTGTTCACATTCCATCAGATGTTTCAACCAGTAGTGATTTCTAGGGGCTGCAGGGGGCTGGATCTCCCCTTTTGAAATGGAGTGCCGAGTTTCAGGAGGGCTTAACGCTTAAACAAATACCTTATGAAGATAGTAAGCGTATATGCATATCAAATATCTATGCAATGCTTCGATTAGTCCTCCTATCAAGTAGGCCCTAATGCCTTTTTGCACAAGAACCATTACCTTACAAAGATGGTGAACGTATCTGCCTATCAACCAGCAATGCATTGCTTTTATTAGTCCGCCTATTCAGTGGACCTTTGTGCTTTGCACATAAACTAATACCTTATAAAACGAAGATGGTAAGGGTATTTCCCTTGACAACTATCTATTAAATGCATCGATTATTCTACCTATTCATTGAGCCCTTTGTGCTTTGTGCATAAACCAATACCTTACGAAGATAGTAAGTGTATTTACCTATCAACTATCAATGCACTGCTCGATTAGTCTACCTATTCAGTGGTTCCTTCGTGTTTTACACATAAACCAATACCTTACGAAGACATAAAGCGTATTTGCCTATCAATTTTCAATATACTTAGTCTACCTATTCGGTGGGCCCTTTGTGCTTTGTGCATAAACCAATACCTTACGAAGATAGTTAGCGTATGTGCATATCAAATATCTATGCAATGCTTTAATTAGTCCTACTTTAAGGTGGGCTAATAATGATTTTTTGCACATAAACCAATACCTTCATAAAAGCATATTCATTGAGCCCTTTGTGTTTTATGCATAAACGTATGCATTACGAGGATAGTAAGCGTATTTGCCTTTCAATCGTTTATGCACCGTTTCCAATTCGATTAGCCTAGTTATGCCGTTTTCCCTCTAGGCGTAGCAGGAAAATGACTGCCTTAGATAGCGATAGTAACAGTATCTACCCACCAATTCAACTCAATAGTTTGTTTGTATGCTCAGAAGGTAAGAAGCCAATCCAATGAAGCTATTCCTTTCATTGAAGGCTGTTCTAAAGAAGAAAATACCCTAGGACAATTGCTTATTGAAAAAAAGGGTTTCCAACGGTAAAGTATATTGAAAAACGTTGATTAAGTACATCGTTATTTCTGACAGCCCTGTCATAACAACGAATCAAAAATAAAGTATTTTGCTGGAACAAAGAAACCTTAATTTAATATCATCAGAAAATCTCCATCAAATTCCCCTCTGAAGCGCTCAGCTGACAATCTTACTATTCTGCATGCTGGAATTGAATAACAAGAATCGAAAGGATTAGTTACAGTTCTATTATTAATATAATCTTTACGGCTTTAAGCTCGGAGATGAGAGTATTAACCAGGATAAGCCGTTGAACTAAGCAAGTAGCGCTTGTTTCGGGTCATTTTTAATCGCCTTGATGAAAATACCCGCTGAGCCTGTTATTATTCCCCTGAGCGAATGATATGATCTCGTTAATCGAGTAAGCCAGTCCAGTATTCTTTTATGCGAGAAGCCTCTCTCTCCTTAATACGGCCATTAATATTTCATCGCACACTGACATCAGTACTCAACGTGAATTTGCTATTCATCTTTGGCTTGGCTGAATCCCTTCTCAGATCTCTGTGTTAAGCTAAACTTATGTAAGTCACACCCAGAGTTCTTTATATTCAGATTGGCTTCTCTAGAACGTAGAACACACACCCTTATTACTCTCTCCAGAGGCTTAAAGATTTCCGTCCTCCCATGTAATATGTATGCAGTAATGTGCTGGGTGTGCATTAATGTGGAAGGTCTTTTGCAGTAACGTGTTCAGTAATGTAGAGGATTTCATTACTTTTTCAGGTTACTTTCGATATTCCTGCACATTACTATACATCACCTTCAACATTTCTGAATGGCATCATTCCACGTTGCTTAAAGATATCCTTCCACATTGTTGAACACCCTCCACATTACTGCAAGATATCTTTCCACACTACCAATCATGTCCCTCCACGTTACTGAACACAATCCACGTTACTGAGCACCGTCCACGTTGCTGCAACATATCTCCCCACGTCACTCATGTATCCCTCCACATCAATGATGATATCTTTCGACCCTCAAAAAAGAATTTAGAAGTAAGTCGAGGATGGCGGTGCCAAAAAGCTGATGATTGTTTTATTATAGAAAGTGTTGTTTTTGATAACCCACTCCTATTTTATAACTCATTCAGCAGTCGACACATGAGATTGAAGGGATTTTTAACACCCCGGATGTCATCCCTCTGTATTGTATTGATTGAAACCCTTTGTCTTCCAGGTGGCTGGGATGGCACCAACCATTTGAACACCGGTGAAGTCTTCAACACAGAACTCGAAACCTGGACGCAAATAATGCCAGCGAATATCGCAAGATGGGATGCGGGTATTGCCGTCGATCGGGGGAAAATCTTCATCGTGGGAGGCTGTGATCGAAACGCAGTTTGTACCCTCGAAACCGAACGGTATGACACTCTAAATGACACGTGGACGAGAGTTGCTAGTCTCCCTGTCGCGACTCACGGTCTTAAATGTTGTACGATTCAATTGCCCAGTAAATTCGTGTAGTTTATGTTTCGTTGTCATGCGTTTAGGCCCATACAGTGTTTTCAGTTTAGTTTCCACTGAAATATCCAATTGAGAAAACATTCTTGCTTCTTACAAGAATTTGTGTTTTCAAAAGTTTCCAAAATGCGGACAAAGATTGTCGCTTTCAATTTAGTTGGATAAAGATGGTTCTTTTGGCCTGAGAAACATTTTGCCTCAGAATATTGCTTGAAAAACATTGTTGAACAGGACGTATCCAGAAGCTCTGAAAGGAACCGCCGGGGGAACCAGGAGGAACCGCCTTAAATTATGGTTGATAACCCATAAAAAGTGATCCCTTTACACAATATGTTTATACTTTTCTTCAACTCACCCCCGGGCTACGTCCCTGCTTGCAGAAAGATTTTGTTCAGCCTTTTGTTTGAACAGCCTCTTGCCCAATTACGTCAGTTCTTTAGAAACTCATCTTGAAGCAAACTGAGCCTCGACATGATGTGTAGATAAACCCAACAGCGTGTATTGCTTCAAAGCTTACAAAGCTATTCAATATGTTGCTTGAACCAATGGATGTTTTGGAGATTAAGCTACACGTGGTCTCGAGGCTAATGTTTTTAGGGGCGATTCTTTCTTATATAATTGCATGAATTTCTTAAGAAAAAAACTCTCTTAAAAGTCAATTTTTTGCCAATCTTTGTTGCAAGGGAAAGGTGTACTGCGAAGGAGAGTTTTAGTCAGAAGATCCACAGAGTCTGGGGAGGAAAATCAGTAGATATGCTCCTCCACCTGTATCTTAGCAGACATAGCTCCTCCTTCGCATTAATCCTTTCACCTGCAGCTCGGATTTGGCACAAAGTAGACTTTTCATTTGAGAAAAACCTACTAAAGGAAGACGATTACCTATTGCCCGTCTCATCTTTGCGCATTTTCTTCTATTCAGCCTAGTTGGCTGGGGAATGAGACATGCGTCGTTCCTCCCTTATTTGTTTGTGCTGAGAAAGGTTTTGTACAGTCTTCTGTTGAATTGTAGATTTGAGTAAAATACAGAGTTCTGTGTGAACAGTTAATTTATAGTTATATTAAAAGTTTATGTTCTCAAAGATGTAAATATACGAGATATGAATTTCAGATCTTACAAGCTAATATTTGTGTTTTTCTGTCTCCCGTTTCTCACTTCTATTCTTACCACCCGATTTCTTATCTCCAATCTTTAAGTATTTCGTTAAACCTTGAGGGTTAAGTAGTTTTCTTAGCCTCCTTCTTGTTCAAAAGTAAGGGGTCCTACTATAGCAAAACCTCCAATGAAATGCTCAACCCCGTTAGTTTTCTTCATGCTTCACAGCCTCATTTTCAAAGTCTCGCTTCCAGGAAAACTTCTTGCTTCCCTGTGATTTCTAAGACCCCCGGATGTAAAGAAATGGCGCCAAAACCGTGGCGTGTAGCGGCGTATGACGACAGCAGTGCTCGCAAAAAATTAAAAATATGAGGATTTTAAAAAAAGGCCCTGCTAAGGATGGAAATATACATTCAAGAACTGGTTTAAGAATTTCGTTCACTAGGAAATGCTAATTTGAACACAGCTGTACTCAACAAGTGGAATAGCAGCCTATCTTTCCTGAACGCATGTTTGCTTCGCTTGCCTAAAGGCTCAAAAAGACAACAAAAGAATCTAACAGATAGGCCCTTTTTACTACTTGTTGGAAAAGGGCTCAAAAAGGCTTTGCTGTGCAGAACTTTATAGGACGTATATCAACATAACTGTATTGGCCTCTTAGCAGCGATGTAAGACTTGACCTTCAATATTCCTCTTCGTTCAGTGACAGGTGCAGCTGGAAAAAGAATTGAGCATCATCCTCTATTTTTGTTGACGAGTGTTGTGTGCTGTTGTTTTTGTGTGGGTGTTTACTCCTAATCATTGGATGCAATGAATAACAAGCCAGAAAATGTCCCAATTGCCACTTTATCAGGCCTTGCTAGCATCACAGATGGTAATTATTATATACCTTTTTAAGGACCCATGAATTTCCCTTTCGTACCCTTCAAAAAACAGATTTTAGGCAGTTAACACAAATATGTTATGTTAAGTGTCACCCGACTGAACGTAGTTCTAAACAATGGACATCATGATTCTATTTAGATTTATGCCGATCGACCAACCAAAAATTTGATTTCAAGATGACAGTAACATAACATATTCGTGTTGACCGCCTTATGGATGGGGAAGGTATTTTTTGTTTATCAAGCTGTGAGGAGCCAGTCTTTCTGTCAGAGACCCTTTGGTGGCAAAGTTTAGAATAAAAGATATTGGTGTAAGCCTTTTAGTGGATGGCATTGAGACGGACCATGCCCCCCATGCCAATAAACGTCCTCCTTGAGATTCTACATGATAGTGGAAATGCTGGTGATTCTATAATCAAGTTCCCTCTCAATTAGGTCCATGAACTCAATTAACTCACTTTTAGATACTCTGATACACTTTTTTCAATTAGCAACTCGTCAATAAGCAACCAGTACTGGAATGACCAAAACAATAAGTAACTCCAGGGCTTGGTAAAATAAATTAAGCAAATATGCACTTGCAACAATACTGAAATTGCTCAACCTTGTTTGATACTATCATTGTTAAAAGAAGCATATTTGGTATTTTAAAGGCCTTCTTATATTAACACCATCAATTAACATGGTTTAGAGTACAGAGAAATAATGTTTGTTTTTCCAAACATAAGCAACTCTTAAGCAATTTTGAGGGCTGAAAATCCAAAATATTCATGCAAGTTATAGGGCTGGGTTTGAGGGTTTGAGGGATGGGAAAGTCCAGTTGCTTACTGAAAAAGTCTAGACTGCTCAAATATTGATTTTTGTTATAAACCCCCCTTATAGTCCTAGCTAGTGAGCTAAATAAAGTATCCCCTATAACTTTCAAACTGAGATCACCTCTGTTTCAAACCATTCATTTTAATTTGTCTTTTTCAGTTCTCAAAGAGCTTCCATTACCTGGATTAAGCCAAGATAAAGATTGGAAAGAAAGCAGTCTTTTGTCAACCCCAACAGAGCTGCAAAACGCTTTTCAACTCTTAAATGGGGAACAACTTGACAGTTCTTTGATTGCAAGGCTGCAACACTACCTCGGAAAAGTCAACACTCAGTATTTGTGAGTTATCTTCTGTTGATATTTAAGACTTCATTTCCAAACTCTTTTCAAAGTGATTAGGAACACTGTTTGTTCCTGTTGCCTACTCCATAAATGTCTTCCTGTTGCTGCTCTCCAAAAACTTTAGTCCATCACATAGATATAGTCAGTCATAAAGTCACATAGATATAGAACATAGATATCAAGCTGTTGGGTAGTGTAGTAAAGAACATCAACAAAATATGGTCTGAATTTGAGCATTTGTAGTTTTATTTAGAGAAGTAACTCAAATGCACACAATCCCTCTTGAACCAACACATACCTTCCAACCATGCCACATCCTACTGGAGGCTCCAGCATTTACACTTGGAGCTTAAGCACAATTAATATCTGAGAGATCTCTAGCATTTCTAATAGATAAAGAAAATCTCCAGGATTTTCTCAATCTTCAATGGAAAAGATGCAAGCATTATAGAAGCAAGAGCAAGTCTCAGCAACTTTCCATTTTATTGATTCTGATAAATCTAATCCATTTTCAATGAAACTCATCTGCATTTCGTTTCAGAGACTTCAAAACTCTTCAGAGATCTGTTGAAAATCCAAATGACAACTTTCCAATCCTTCTTCAGCAGCTTCTTGCCTCCAATCCTGATACTTTCACCCCAAACCACGATCAATACGGTAAGTTACTTTTCAGATTCAGATGTTGAACTTACTTTTAAATCTTTATCTCCTCCTTTACTCTGCTTTTCTGCACTATGGGGTCTTAGTCCTACTGGTGAGGGCTCCACCTCTGACGATTCACTGCATCTCTCATTCTTAGCTGTTTCTCCATTAAGTTACCACATGCACAGTCCCTCCATCTTCTTGTAGGTCTTCCTTGTCTTCTTCTCCCCTAAACCTTCATCTTCAAAGCTTTCTACATAACATGGTCCTTTTCCCACTTAGTACAGGGCCATAGAAGAGCACTCGCCTATAAATCTTTATGATTCTGTAAAATTCAAATGAAATCACTATTAATCTTCCCTCCAGTTTCCCATAGGCTTGAATATTTAACCCCATTTCTTAAAATTGAAAATGTCTCAATACGAAACTATTAGCTATCAAACTTTTGCTCTCATTTACTTATAGAATCCTCTTGCTTCTAAAACAACTTAGTTTTGCATGAAATTTCTTGTGAACTCTATTAGTATGATTTGGAAGTATTGTCCATCTTTCCCTCTTGCTTGACAAACAGTATTTAGTATCACAAATTTGAAAATTTCTTAAATATTTTAGAAATTAAACTAGCTTAGTTGTTTGACAATGATCTATTGCAGCTGCATCACCCACAAAACTCGTACAGTACACACCAAGACAAGGACCTCTACAGCCACATGGACACCCCATGATTCTAAGCCCTTCTAGAAGTGGTCATCACATACCAGTTGCCCATGTTAGTCCATTGCAGAAAAGTCAACTGGGTGCTCCTGTTGCCCATGTCTCACCTTATAATGTAAATAGATACCAAGCACAGCAACAACAGCAAATATCTTCACCATCGAGTAGAAAGAGACCATCCCTTCATGAAGCACAAGGGTCGGGACAGGGTAAGTGATGATCTAAGTTTCCAATATTTCATGCATGTTATGTCTGTTGCAATGCTACTATGTTTATACAAGTAAAGATTTTGTTAAAGCAATGCAGATGAATTCTAGGAGTGACCTCCCAATGGTATTTTGTTTTGAATCTTAATGAAACATGATCAACGTCTGAGAATGCTAACTTTTTAAATCGCAATTTATGATTTGTTTTGAAGTTTGACTGCTGTTTAGGATGTTTCAAATTCTATAACTGGTTTTGGCTATTTTCTGCAAATTGTCTTAAGCTGCTCTTTTGTAAAGGCAAAAATGGAATGACTGATGCCATGGTCAGACTGTCGAATTCAATTTTTCAGGAATTCAATGTGTGCTATTCCGTTCAATTTATGAAATGGCCATATGTATTAATGGCAGAAAAAGCGGTATTCAATTCGACAAAGCTGAAGCAAAAACTGATGCGACTAATCAAATGTGACAAATCTGACCGTGTAAAAACAGGTTAAATTATCTAGGATTTTGTAACAAGGCTGTAATTTTCTAAGATTTTCAAACCAGCATTTCGAAAATTGAAACTTAACCAAATTTACTCGTTTTCATATGATATGATTTTATTTTTGTAATTTCTAGGAAAGCAAAAGCTGTCTCCTGTGGCATCTGCGTCAGCTTTAGCCAGGAATGAAGGCGGACAAGTCGAAAAGGAACAGGACAAAGATGGTAAATTTTTGAACAGTACCTTATCTTACTTTAGAGTTGTAGACATCAAGCAGCTGGTTTATAAGATTCATATCACTACATCCATTCTATAGATAGAGATCTCTTGTGAATTTATGTCATTATAAACATAGCTAAACTCCTAAACTCCTACTCCGGTCATTTTCACTCTCATAAATTATCTAGATTGATTTTCAAATCCTTTTTTCTCTCAACTTAAATATAGCTCTAAAGAAAGATTTAATCCAAAACACAAATTAATGCATCTACTGTGGATAAGCCTGGGGCTAGAAACACATGAAGGCTACTGTGCTAACTTATTGTCCTGATTTAGCAATGTAGCTAGCGTGCTTGCCTTTTGTGAGTAAGGTTCTGGGTTTCAGCCCTTGTGGAGGCATATCAGATGGTAGCTCACTTTGTGAGAATAAATTTCCCCATGTTAAACCATGCCCTTTGAAGTTATTAAATCATATTTTATAGAACAAATGTTGATCTTATGACTATTTTCTGTATTTTATTTCATCATTATTCATATAATTTGCTGGTCTTCTTTAGTTACAACTCTTTCCACGCGGAGAAGAAGAAGCTCATCAATATCGAGCCGAGAGCTTGTCAGGAGGCAACTATACGAAGAAAGTAAGCACCAAGAGCAAGGAAAGCATGATGAAGTTCAGGAAACCGAGAAGAAGGAAGAAGGAAATAATATTGAACTTTCTCCTGGTAGCTTGAAAATCAGCATAAATAAAGACAATTTAAAAGAGCGACCATCTGGTCGTCTATCCCTCAGTAGACGGTCTTTAAATAAGAAGTATGAAACCTCAGAGTCTGAAACAGAGACAAGACCTCTGGCTAATAACCAGATACCATCGCGGATATCAGTTGATGGAAGCGTTGAACCTGTAAAGAGTCCTATTATTGATCCTTCAATGCTAGATGTGAACTCTATACAGGTTATGCGACCAGTAATCCCAAAAATTATCGTCAAGAAAGTGCGACGTAAAGAAGGGTCAAAGGAATTTGAGACGATGGAGATTATATCACCAGTGAAGGAGCGACCTGATGATGTAGATATGGACGAACAGCAAGATTATATGGAAGAGCCTGAACATAATGAAAATGTGTCTGAAGTGAAAAGGGATGTGACTAAAGATTTGCCAAGTAAGACTTGGCGACATTACCCAAAACGTGCACCCCAAACTACTGTACCAAAAGCTATGGAAGTAGACAAAGAGCCAGTTCAAGAAGTTGCAGAGGGAAGAACCCTTCGTAGGAAGCGTATCAGGTGTCTGAGCAGTGGAAGTGATCAGAGCGAGGAAAGTCTAACGGATGCACTTCAAGAAGGTAACAATCCTTCTTACATTAGCTTTTCTCTAAACTAGGAAAGTGAAAAAACGCAAGTATAGGGATCAATATCTTAGATATTATCAGCCTTTTTCTAACACAAGCTTGAATCATATCTTCCAACGGGGAAAAATCCAGGAAAAAGACAATGTGGAATAAAAACACTAGATGGAGCTATTTAATGATGAAGTTAAGCTGCCTTTTTGCATGGCAAAAGAATATTTCCCTAAACAAAACTATCATGAATGATGTTTAATTTCGTCAAACTTTTCATTTTGAGGCTTTACTGATCTAAAAGGATTGACTGTAAAAACAGCAAAATATTTGCTATATATTGGATAAAAAGCAAGAGCTAACATTGTTTGCTGTGCAAAAGCCTTCATTTAGGGTAGTGATTATCACCTAGAGTTAGCCTTGTAGTGTTTGTTATACCTCATTGGAAAAAGTTAAACTAAAAAGTTATCATTATTGAAGCGTGTTAAAACTTACTTTGTTCTTGTATTGTCTTCCAAGAGGAGTGTGTAAAATGCCTTTCTTTGAGATAGGAAATTATGAACTCCATTTTTTGCAAGAAGATTTGCTTCAAAGTTGTAGTCGATTTTTACATTGTTTTACTACTCTAGCAGTATCAGGTTCTTAAAAGTACTTTCAATTTTTCCAAGTTTTGATGGAAAGTAGCTCATACATTTTTTTATTTTCTTGCAACTCAGGAGTCAGTTTCCTATAGAGAGTTGCTTATAAAATGATATGCCTCTATTTTACAATCTACTCTTATCTATAGGAATCTTGAAAAAGCCAAAGCGAAACAAACTGCGTATGGGGGATGAAGGTAAGAAGATTTTACTAGAATATATACTGTATGCTATTTCAATTGTCATATGCCTTAACTAATTCTGAATCCCGGGCTGTACCCATCAACAACAAGCTGGCTAACCACTATTCTCAACTAGGACAATAAGTTAGCAATAAGTTTGAAACCTGGTGATGGCATATGAAAACCATGTCATATGAATATATGATTATATTAAGAAGTCTGTGTTTCGGTTTCCCGCAAGACTGTGCTCAATGCATAAATGCAGAGCGTAATATATACTAAGGAGAAAAGAGTCAAGAGACTAACTCAACATCTCTTGACTCTTTTCTTCTTAGTATATATGTTATGTTTATGAATTTGTTGATAATGGTAGTTTATTACTCGAGTCGTCCAGAAATTTCACGAAACGTAGCAAACTTATTAGATCAGCTGGGCATTTTTGTTAAAAAATCGTCACCTTACTTTTTAGATTTTGTTGTGCGAACTGATGTAAGAAGACTACTACAAGTTTTGCAAGAAATTCTAGATACTGAAGAAGAGTTGGAAGCCGATGGTGTTTTAAATTTCGGAGAAGATAATGATGTGCCCCCAGATTCGCTTCTCTCTCGACCTCTTGTCACTGAATTCTACATGGAAATATCCAAGCTAAAGTCCTCAGACCTGGCATCTCAGGTATATACCTTTCTCTTTTCAGTACAGTGTTTGATTGGTAAAGAACCTCAGAATGATAGGAAAATCATAAGCATAGCTATTTTCTGACACTTGTCGTATTGACACATCAAGAAGATAACAAAGTTGAAATCTAACAAAAATTTATACTAGGGATAAATGGAAACGGGCCAGTCAGGGGTAAATGATTCAGGGGTAAATGATTTGGCATAGTCGTGTGGTAAGATGACTCAACTCTTGTTCAAAGGGTTGTGGGCTCGAATCTACTTTAAGACCTGTCACATAAAGGTATGAGCAGAAAATTTACCAGCTCTTTGTAATTCCAGGCTAAAAGGCAAAAGGAATCACAAGCTGTTCAGAGGAAGGACCATGGTTGCACTACTTGATTAGTCAACCAATTGCACTTTGGGGATAAACCAATACCTTACTAAGATAGCAATTGTATCAACCTATCAATCGTCCAGTCAAGATTGTTCTTGGTCTTTTTGTCAAACAGCTGATTTTTAGAATTTGACTACGTTTCTTTACCTTTAACTTCTTAAAGTTTTCTTTCCTGGTTGCTTGATATTTACTTCTTGCCCTCAGGTACCTCATGATAGGCTGGTGGGAATCATATCAATAATGGATCGACATGTCAGAGAATGTGCTAACGTCTCACTGGCCCAGCCAAAGGTATGTGAAATTGTGGATTGTCATGAAAGTAAATAATAAAATGAACTGTAATGTGACAGAATGAACCAAACGTAGATTTGCTATTCGCTATTATTAAATATTTATGTTCATGCCTTTAAATTATCTGATCATATTATTTCAAAGGTTGATGATGATGATGAAGAAAAGCTGTGGAAAGGTTTGGCAATTGATCGAGTCCTAAGAGCTTCCGAAGCTGCTTTGATCATTCTTCACATCACAACAGCCCCCGGCATGCCAAAACAGGTTTACATGGAAGAAGCAATCGAGCACGTGGTTTCGTTCTGCAAATTTCAGCTTGAGAACACTATCTATCCTGATTACGATCCAGTGTATAGAGTTAATCCTGATAAGAAATGTGAGTTGCTATAGATTCTTTTATTACAGGTAAATTTGGAAGCATGTCAAAATATGGTTACTACTAAAGCTTCTGTTCAGTTAATGTGGAGACTGCATGTTGTCCATTGCTTTTGAAAAAGTTATTCATCTAGGAAGGCGTAGCTTTTTTATTCGATTTCATGCATGGCTGTTATGCAGTAAAAGTTAAGGCAGGGATGGCCTAGTCGCTAGATCACTTGAACCTTGATCAATGGGTCGTTGTTTGGAACCGCCGTCAAACCTGTGAAATAATTTATGAGGTGTGACTTAGCCAACTTTCTTTGATACCAGACAAAAAGTCAAAGTCATCACGAGTTGTCGTCACATCAAGAGGAAAGAATAGGGTCACACTGCTCGATTTGATTTCTAGTGGACCCTTTGTACTTTGCTCACAAACAAATATCGTACGAAGATAATAAGTACATATGTCTATAAACTTACCTATCAACAAGCTTTGTGATTGCTTGGTCAGCCTGCTTGTGTGCTTGGTGCGTTACACTCAGGCTCTTCGAAGTATAATTTTAATTATGTTCCTGTAAAGCAGAATGAACACATTAAAAACAGACATGTAATTCTGTTATCTGAGTTTCGTGCTTACGCACTCGTCAGACAAACTATACTAATCATTACTACAGACTATACCAACAATTGGTATAGTTTGTCTGACGAAACTCAGAGTAACACAATGAAATGTCTGTTTTAATGTGTTCTTTCTGCTTTATGATAACTTTATACTCAAGTATATCGAGCACTTTAGCAAGGATAGGCACTCTCTACTCGAGTTAGTTATGTTCCTGTATACATTTTCGGTACTAGTGCTTCTTTCAGTAGAGTTTCTCTAAGGAGAGTTTCCTGTTTACAAGTGCTTCATTCATATGTATTATCAACATCGTTCCTAAAACCCTTCTTGACTGATCTAAGCATGCTCGATTTTATTTTCTAGTTGATCATTCGGCTGCTCTTCCTAAAACTCGAAGAAGTAGGAGTAGTCAATCGAGCACGAAGCAAAAACCAGTTTTACAACTGTACAACAAAATCTGCGAACTGGTTTCGTTGATCGGCGATCTTGTTTCAATTGAAAGTCTGAATGACATGATTATTCTGCAGGTAAAGCCCGGGCCAAGCGATGCAGCATTTGGATGCATCATCTGTTGCCGACGCGATGTTTCATCGTTTGGCCACCCATGTTGCACAGTGCAAATTTTGTTGCATGATGTAGCAAGAAGTCTAAAGGCAGTCAAAATCATTGCACCGTGCAACACGATGTTACATCGTTTGACCGTGTCATACATCATTGGTTTACGTGAACGCATTCGTATAGCAAGTAATAATTCTTAAGCCCCGGCCAAAGGATGCAAAATTTGTATGCAACATCTGTCGCTGACCCGTTGATCTGTCGTTTGGCCACCCATGTTGCACATGCATGTTGCACTGTGCAAAATTTGTTGCGCATTATTGCAAGCAGTTTGATGACGGTCAAAATTGTCGAACAGTGCAACATGATGTAACATTTGTTGCATAAACGCAGTGCATAGCCAGTAACTTTGATTTGTTCCAAGATCACTTTTTAATATCGCAGACAAATATTGCCCTATAAATATTGCACCATCGTGCCAACCATCCAAATCAAACCTTGCAAAATCATTCAACAGATGTTGCATAAAATGTTGTATCGTTTGGCCACGACATCAGGATAGAGATTTCAATCATATTCTTTCCAAGAATACTTGACCCCTTTGACAATCTAATTCAATTCGGGGTCATTGATTTGATTCCCTATTCAGCAAGATATCTTTCTCACATCATTATATCTCAAATGCAAGTGCAAAATTATTTCCTGCGTCGCCCGAGAGCAATGCACGCTTTTGAGATTAGTATCTGGTAAGTTAGTCATATGGGTGGGTGGCATTGAGGTTTGGACTAAACAACTCACTCTACCATCTTTCGAAAGGGACATTGAACTAGTGGTCCATACCCTTACATGAATTAAGGCCTCTGTTATTTCATAGACTAGCTTTGTTAAACATAACTTATTTACATAACACTTTCATACATGATTTGTTTTTATTCCTACTGGTATTTTGTTGGTAGGCTTCGTCTATTGGCACATCCCCTTTCTTTGTTGAGAATGTCAGCATTCTGCAGCTCGAAGCTTTGAAACTTGTAAGAACGGTAAGTTTGAAACACATCTTTCAAATTCGGTTATAGAACTTCTGTTTAAATGTCTAAATAAGATCATTGAAACTTAATTAAAATCTCTAACTCCCTGAAAGATCAATTATTTTGGTATTTTGTAAAGCTTTTAAGATCCGAAACTACTGGAATAGTCGCGTATTGCCTATCAACTATCAATGCACTGGTTCGATTAGTTTGCTGATTCAGTGGGCCTTTTTTGCTTTGTAAGTGAACTGATACTTAACAAAGATGATAAGCGTACTTGCATATAAACTAATACATGTGCAGCTTCGATTATTTTGCCGATTCGGTGGGCCATTTGTGGTTTGAAAGTGAACCAAAACGTTACAAAGATTTTAAGTCTACTTGCCTATCAACTATCAATGTACAGCTTCGATCAGTTTGCCGATTCAGTCGGCCTTTCTTGCTGTGTACATAAACCAGTACCTTACAAACATAATAAGCGTATTTGCCTATTAACCATCAATGCACTGCTTCGATTATTTTGCCGATTCAATGGGCCTTTATTGCTTTGTACATCAACCAGTACCTTACAAACATAATAGGCGTTTTTGCCTATCAACTATCAATGCACTGCATCGATTATTTTGACGATTCGGTAGGCCTTTCGTGCTTTGAAAGTGAACCGATACCTTACAAAGATGATAAGTCTACTTGCCTAGTATCAACTAATCAATGTACAGGTTTTCTTTTTTTCGAAGATTCAGTGGGCCTTTTTTGTTAAATAAGATAGTAATTATATGTACCTCTCAATTGAAAGTTACAATGATTAAGGACATAACTAACATTTTATTTTTCAGATTTTCCGCACATACGTGAAGCACAGAGACTTGATATTAGAAGATATCCTTGCGTCTTTAGCAAGACTACCGAGCAGCAAACGAAACTTGAGAAACTACAGGTACTTAGCTCTTCCCCTCGAGATTTCCTCTTTTCTTCCTTTTGCATTTTTTTAGGCACTGGCGTTTTGAGCCAATGATTTGATGAGATCGCATGTGCTATAAGCTAGATTCTACTAAGGTTGTTTCAGCCTAGTGCCTTGATAAAACCATAATTATGAAGTACACGTAAACGTTTAAGATTTTTATTTTTTGTTTAAAACAAAAACAAACAAACATCGTAAACGTGTAAGTGTGCTTTATGATTACTGTTTTATTAAGTCACTATGATGAAAATGCCTAAATATAATTCTCATAAAACTACCTAAGTATAATCCTTTTGCATTGATGCATTGAAGTTCAAACAGTTGAACTCATGATGAATTTGATTATTTTTTCCAGGTTATTCGAAGACACTTCCATTCAGATGGTCACAGCTCTTGTTCTTCAGCTCGTTCAATGCACTGTCAACATCCCAGATACTTTTGAGAAGAAAGAAGAAATATTGGTACTACTTTCATAATTTCATCTAATTTTTAATCTTCTTATTATATCTAAACCCCAGATATCATAGATACATTTAAGAAGAAAGAAGAAATATGGGTACCACTTTCATCATTTTATCTAATCTTTAATGTCCATTATCTCTATAGCATTGCTCGATCTTTACCTGCATCACAGTGCTCGATGAACGGAAGTACAGTGATGATAGATGATAAACGGGAGTGGAGACTGGCTCTTTGCTACTTCAAGCTTCATGCTTGTGCAATCATCAGACCTACTATAATATATCATATACTGGGTATATCACGAAAAAATATCACTATCATTATCATCTCTATAGCATTATGTGGTCTATACCTGACCACAGCTGTCGATATTCAAAAGTACAATAAGATGATAGATGAGAAACAAGGAAGAAGTCTGGCTCTCTGTTAATCCAAGTTTCATGCTTAAGCAATCATCAGGCAGACTATAATGATCATCAGATAGGTTATAGTCTGTTTGATGAATGCGTAAGCATGAAAATTTAAGTGACCGAGAGCCATTCCCCTTTCTTGTTTCTTATCTGATATTCTGCTTATAGTTCTAGAAATTTTGCTTCTGGAATAGAACAAACATTTTATATTACAGCATCATTAGATATCCCCCTTGCACGATAAAGCATGGGAATGTTTACATGCTTACAGTTCTCCATTGAATGAGTTGACTACTTCATTTTTGTTGTTGTAAGTTCAACAATATGTGTACACTACAATGTTGGCATAAACCTAGCTACGATAGAGGTTTTACGGTATTTACTTCACTTATTTTCAGGTCGATAAAGATGTCATGATTGTCACTTCTTACGAAGATGCCCTGAGAGCTGCTCAAAATTTCCTCGCTACTTTCTTGAAAAAGTAAGTACACAGTAATAGACCTAGCCTTGGTACTTTTAGTAGGCAGGGAGTGAATTACCCTTCTCAGTGCTCCCAGGTAGGCCATGCCTTAGTGAAATGCTTATTGAGGTGGGCTATTCCCTACAAATTTGATAAATAAGGACATCTCATTGCCCAGCTCAAGTGGCTGAGGAGAGTGAACGATCACCCGCCTCAAATGACCAGTTCTGCAGTAAGAGATATAGGTATGAGAAGCAAGCTTTTAACAAATTTAGGTTCCAATTTATAAATTAAGATAACCAAGGTATTGATGAATTGACTGATCATCAGTGCGGGAAAGAAAAGGTCCTATGTTGCAAAAGAGAGGGTGAAAACTGCAAGATAGCAGCAAAGCAAGATCAAATCACTGATGCAATAGACAATTTGATGTGCGGCAATAGCTGTAGAAATAAAACAAAATATTTCAATGAAAGTAAGCTAAAAAGCCAAGATAACAGAAGACTAAACGTGTCGGGAATAGATCTTCTTCATTACTGTGGAAGGGCCCTGCTCGATACGTTTAGTTTTCTGTTATGCTGGCCAATTAGCTTACTTCATTGAAATATTTTGTCAAATCAATAACGTTAGAGAATGGATCATTAACCTAAGTTCAACTTATTCAACATTTTAATGATAATGTTACCTATCTTAACGTTTTTACAGACTGTTGTATGATTTAGGCATTATAGATAGAAATTGTTTATCAGTAACGTTAGAGAATAAATGCAATTTCTTAACTTGATATCTTCCCTCATGTTTGATATCTAGGTGCAGCACAGCAAGCCGGGACGAGAATGACTTCCGTCCACTATTCGAAAATCTTCTTCATGACATTCTAACTACGTTAAACAAACCAGAATGGCCTGCTGCTGAGGTCCTGCTCGCGTTACTCGGAAAACTTCTGGTAAGCTTTGCTATTATTAATGATAAAATAACCTTGAAACAAATAGAAGTCTCATATATACCGTATACTGTCCATTGAGTCCTCCTAAAAATTTTAATCATACAAAACTACACAAAGAAGGTGAGAATCTTCATCATATAGAATAGTTATCATGACATCAGTGTTTCAAGTATAAACATAAAAATACTCTATGTACTATGATTTTACGACTCCCCTAATTAGCCCCCTTCAAAGAAACTGATTTCAATTAGCTCCCCTCCAAAGAAATGTGTTTCAATAAGGTTCTCGTTTTGTGCTTGATAGAGAATTTAATGTTGTTTGAAGTTTTATTATGTTTAGGCATGTTCCTTTTTTCAAAACATTAAGGGTTGAATCAAAGTGATTACCTTCTAGTGCGTTTCTGCTCTCTCAATTATAATCCTTTATACTAAGGACAGAATCAAAGTCATTCCTTCCATTGGGTTTACCTGAATAGTCTGTTCTCTTCACTTGAATGCTTGAATGCGCTGATTTTTCAAGCTGTAGCACCATACCAACAGATAGTGGTCTTATAGAATTTACTGTTCTTTTCTAGATAATGACATTCAATAACAAATCAAACGAGATGAGCCTCAGAGTTGCAGCTATCGATTATCTCGCATTGATTGCATCACACCTCAGAAGAGACGCCGTGGACAGCAGAGAAAAAGACAAGGGAGATTTAAGAGAGATCATTCAACAGGTTAGATTTGCTTTTGTATGAGTTTAACTAACTGGTAGGTTAGCAAGAGAGGATCTGTGTATCAAGGCTTGTTGTTTGTTGTATAATCTGAACTATTTACACTAGATTTATTCCTTGGAAAGTCACCCATCAAGATGTTAACCACATCCAATGTCATTTAACAAGGGCTTAGGGGGTAGGACTAGTACTCAAATTGTGTGTTAGAGAAAAGTTCTTATTTGATCATTGCATCTACTCTTCCTTTTCAGCTGATTTCAGAGGATGATATTGAAGATGAAATCTCTGTCGATGTAAGTTTAACGCTTTCTATACATCATATTACGAGTTTGAAATATGGACATATGATAATGTTTAGACCATGCCTTGTGAATTCATGTAATTATACATGGCACTGAAGAGGAATTTAACTTGAAAATAAATCAACCCATCTGCTTTGGATAGTCCATGAACTGAATGCACCAAGAAAACCAGAACACCAACTATTGTCATTTTCACTTCTGTGCAGTGGTTAACTTGCTGGCCTGTGGTAGGCATAGTCGCAGGTTTGAGAACTGATAGAGGCATGTTATAGTGGATTGCCCAATTGAGAGAACACATCTACCCATATTGAACCGTGCCTTATGAATGTATGATGATATGAAACCCTCTTGTTACTTATTACTCTGGACGAGGCCACAAAGGAACCGATTGAAATTTCAGCCGCAGTTGCTGTTTTATTTGTAGATGATTGATATCCATGTGAATACCCTACGAAAGGCATTACTGAGTTTTCTATCAAGTGCATCTGAAGTAGACTCATCTTGCAAGGTAAGATAGCTATACTTAGATAAAATAAGTTGAAATGTGCAGCACTTGGAATTTATGACAGTTATAAAAACAAATCAGTAGACTAAACTGTGGGAAATTATTTAACTGACAGGTGTGGATGAGATTCAGTAGGTACCCATGAATAAGAAACTGCTTTGGATTGAGGAACTTTTTTTAAGATAACAGCTTATTGTTTTATCTATTGTTTCGTCAAAAGTTGAGTGTCTCGGTTTTTTAAAACCTTAATTCTTACTAGTGGTGTCTACCTACTATAATATATTTTGAATGGGATTGTCCAATTCAAGATATGATCTTAATTGGCAGTACCTCCAGACTTTTCACCTGTTATCCTCTCCCTATTCACACCACCTTCATTATTTCAATCTTTGTTTTCATGAATTATTTTCACCCAGATTAACAACTATCTATTTGTGATATTCTTTAGAAAACTCGCAGATCCAAAGGAGCTTATTTTAGTAAAAGAAAACTTTATGGTACACATTGGTATAAAATAGAATCTTACGTATCACTCAGATTCTCTGAAAGGTAATGTATTTGGTAGCTGTGAAAACATTGGTGCCCAACCAAATATCTGACATGATGGAAGAGATCCAAGAAAGGAGACTGGCTCTCTGTTACTTAAAGTTTCATGCTCACGCAATCATCAGACAGACTATTCTTTATCATCAGACAGACTGAGACAGGCATACACACTGAAACAGACTCAGACAGACTATTCAATAATAGTCTGTCTGATGATTGCGTGAGCATGAAACTTTAAGTATTATAGAGCCAGTCTCCTTTCTTGTTTCTCTTCTATATCGCTCTGTACGTTCGTACATCGAGCACTGTGATGCAGCGTTGACAATGCAATCGCTATAGAGATATCTGACATGATATGCTCATCTTCAGTTTTCAAGGGAATTCTACCTGGGTCAGTGGATACGAGATGTTCACACAGAAATGGAGAGGTGCATGAAGGCTCCAATGATGTCAATACCTGGTGCCGCTTCCAGTGAAATACCCACTGATGACGGGGAAGCCTCTATAGAGAATATCCAAGAATTAGACGAGAAAAAACAATATTATCATTCTTTGGCTACTGGTAACACGTCAACATCGTACAGGTTTGTGTCACTGATCTTAAAATAAGACTGGATCGAGCATCTGTCGTTCTTAAATGAAGTAATCGGTGGCCATATTGGTAGGCCCAATTCAATATATTGAGATTCCACTAGGGACTGGGTTTTTCTTTGATGATTGTTGGAATGTTACGAATGCTTAGCAAAGGACTGAATAATCGTGCAGCTATTGTTTGCAAAGAACACAGGCAATACAATTTCTTTAGCAGCCATATTGGGAGGCCAAGTGCAAGCCGGAGATATTGGCTTCAACATTTGAATGCAGAAACAACAGAATGCTCAATCCAGTCTTTATTTTGAGATCAGTGGTTTGTGTATTTCTTTTCTTTTACCTGTCTATTTGCTTCAACTAAAAATCTATATCTCTGCAATGTACCATTGGATTTTGAGAGTGTTTTGATCATAATAGAATGCTATGCATCACTGACATTATAGTGATGTAGAATGATGCAAAATCTTGAGCAAAGTTTCTTGCCTAAGATTATCGGGGTTTTGAGCAGATTCTACCCAAGGAAGAATGGCATTCACCAACAATATATTGATACGATAGAAACTAGAAAAAAATCAAGATTTATATCACTATTTTACCATGGTGCTGTGACCTGGGAGATTTGAGGAATTAGATGAAGAGATAATATTACCATTCTATAGCTACTGAGGAATTTTCAATGGCCATATGTGAAATTTTTTATTTAATTCATTGATCACCAAAGAATATTATTCTTATATGCATTTCTTCGCAGATCTTCACAGCAAAAGTTGTCATACCAAGAAGCAACGATAGTTTCCAAATATTTATCATCAACCCGAAGTTTTTCGCAGAGCTTTGATATTTACTTGCAGCAAGTAAGTATTTTACCTAAATTACCTTTTTTGTTAATATTTTTTTTATTTAGTCCCTTATGGTGTTGTCTATTTATTTTCTTGATGTTTCTTACGCAGTGATACCACTCTTGCTGAAATCGTCATACTGTACAATCATTAATAAATTTAAAAATGATTAAAATAGAAATTATTCTTATAAGATATTAGGAAACCCTACATGGATTTTGGGCATTAGTAAATTGTTCTTATAAGATACTTTGGAAACCTAAAAATTCATTAAATCTAATACACCACTTCAACTAATTCCGTGTTTGAAGGACTGGGTCGTGTTCTGGGGTGTAAAATGCTAGTTTTTGACATTTCTCAGCCAATATCGACTATTTTCATAAATAAAGAATGCTGAATTACTATGAACCATGTTCGAGAAAACATATTGAATACCATGTTTGAGCACACGTATTGAATCAGAAACGAAGCTAAAGTGACTTTTATCCTTGAAATAAATAAAACATTAAAGTGCTAATTAAAAGTGGCAAATTGCAATAATATGGTTAAATTTGAGTAAAAATATGATATCCGATATCTGATTGCACGAGGCCTGCATTAAAAAGTGAAATAGTTTTTCATCCTTGGTTATAAACTGCAAAAGAAGAGCTCTTTACCCCCCAGAACTCGAACCAGTCCCCAAATACGCAGTTAATCGAAGTGGTGTGTTTCTTTGTGAGAATGAAAAACGACCCAAGCAGGAGTCGTATTTACAACCAGTGACTTTGCTTGACATTGCTCCATCAACTGAGAATGTTTTTAAAGAACCGGTAGTTGTCTAAGGACCCGCATAGGCTCGTCTCTACATTTGATGAGTGGTGGTGCAATTTGTAAGTTTGATGTAGCTCGGGTTGGCTGATCAAATCAAGTACCCTGTTGAACATTTGGTAGAGCAATGATGAAGTGCTAACTAACAGGTAGATTTGACTAACATGATTTTATTAAACCTATTGCTTTACGCCATGCAACCACCAATCCATTTATTTACATTCTTTAATTGTAGTTGTTTGTAGTCCTTTGTAATTGTAATCTTTGTAATCTTAGGTGTTATATGTAATGGCCCTGGGATAGTCATGAAGTTTTGCTTCCCAGGGGATCGTCTCTGTAACGTTTATTTGTGTATTTGTATTGTACGTTTTTATATATTTAGAAAAAAATAAAATGAAAAAAAATAAAAATTTAAAAAAATAAATAAATAAAAGAATAAAAATAAAAAAAAGTGCAAACTTGTTGTCTTTATTTAGGCTTAAGTCTGAGTTCTTGTTATGATTGCTTTCAGATATTCAAAATGCTGAATGAGACTGCTGTTGCACTGAGAACTAAAGCTGTCAAAGCTCTGACGGCAATTGTCAGTGTGGATCCTAGCATTCTTGCAAGGGTATGGCTTTTGAGTTTGCAATGATATAAATTATTTAACAGCTTACTCCAAACAGTTATCATCACTAGATGTAGTTAATAGTTCAAGAAATCTTTTTAGTGACTGGTTTTATCTTTTTCTTTTATTTTCTAAATATTAGTATTTTTCGGTATTTCAAGGTACATATACGGTATTATATCTAACTCGAGAAGAGAGTGCCTATCCTGGCTATAGTGCTCGATATACCTGAGTATAGAGCAATGATAAAGTAGAATGAACACATTAAAAAACAGACATGTTCTTCTGTTACTCCGAGTTTCGTGCTTGCGCACTCGTCAGACAGACTATACAAATGTATGATGACAGACTATATAATGTATCAGACAGACTATATAATGTTTGTATAGTCTGTCTGACGAGTGCGCAAGCACGAAACTCGGAGTAACAGAAGAACATGTCTGTTTTTAATGTGTTCATTCTACTTTATACGGTATTATAACGACTTTTGATGTATAATAGGTTTAGTATTATAGCATTGATTTTTAACTATTATTTACAGTTTTAAGAAGGTCCCACGAAAATCACCCTTTGCTTAATGGACGACCCTCAAAATATGAAATATGGAAATATGAAACACCATTTCTTCATCCCTCGGTTAGACCGTGAAACTACAGCTTATATTACCTTGATCACAATTCAGCTACAGTCAATGTATCCTTGATCACAAATCAGCTACAGTCAATATCAACTTGATCGCAAATCAGCTACAGTATATATTACCTTGATCACAATTCAGCTACAGTCAATGTATCCTTGATCACAAATCAGCTACAGTCAATATCAACTTGATCGCAAATCAGCTACAGTCAATATCAACTTGATCGCAAATCAGCTACAGTCAATATCAACTTGATCGCAAATCAGCTACAGTCAATATCAACTTGATCGCAAATCAGCTACAGTATATCTTACCTTGATCTCAAATCAGCTACAGTTCAGATATTCTTGATGTTTTCGTTGTAGGAAGATGTGCAAGTGAGTGTGCATGGCCGTTTCCGAGACCACTCCACATTAGTAAGAGAAGCTGCTGTTGATCTGATTGGTCAGTTCGTTCTGAAATGCCCAGAGTTGACTGAGAAATACTATGACATGATCATGGAAAGAATCCTGGTAAGTCGATTTGATTAAAGTCTTTTTTAATGAAATGGCGTATATATAGAAGTCTTTGATCAACACCGATTAATGAAAATCTGAAACATAGCGAAACACCGTAACTGCTAAAGCTTTTCGTCAAACACTTATCAGAGTAGTACTTCAGGAAGAAAACGAAAATTGAACCTAACTAATAATCATACGCAGAAGTTGATACCTTAGGGGGTTAAGTGATAGTGATATACCATTTTGAAAAAAAATTGGGGCCATAATTCCGGGTCGTAAATTTAAAGAGGGACCCATAATTACGTATCACGGAATATGTAAAAGCAAGATGAAATAAGGAACTAGTACTAGAACTTTATTACCCCTAAAAATGGCATATCCCCGCTACCATATCCTTGTTAAGATATCCCCCCCCCCCGAGTATAGCGAGAAACAACCAAACATCACCAGAGGTCCGGATCAAAAGATCATACCCCTGTGTATGCCATCCTTATAGATTAATGTAATTATATATATGGATCTAATAATAAGTAGGACGACAAAAGACATTATCAACATTTCAGCGACAATTTCATTAAGATTCCATTAAAGACTTTTCAGGGTTTAAAGACAATTCCAAGATTTTTTAAAAGACAAGTCCATGACAAATTCCTTGTGTAAAAAATAATGGAATTGTCTTTAACCACTGAAATGTCTTTAATGAAATTGTCGCTGAAATATTGATCATGTCTTTCGTCGCCCTACTTGTTATTCGGTCCTTGACTAGCTGAACAAGCATTTCATCTGGAACATGAATCAATGTCTCACTGTGGATAAGCTGGGAGTGGAGACAGCTCATAGCTACTGCGCTAGCCTGTTATTGTCTGTATACCTAAATATTCTACTCACAACGCTTGTGTTTTTCAGGATACTGGTATTAGCGTAAGGAAAAGACTGATAAAAATCCTAAGAGATATTTGCATCGAGCAACCTGAATTCCCGAAGATTCCTGAAATTTGTGTTAAGATTATCAGAAGAGTTAACGATGAAGAAGGCATACGGGTAAGCATGCAGTGTATTTGGAAGCATCATTTCAGCGATAAACCAATACTATTGTTATTATTATAGGTAAATTGTATAAAACTCAGACACGTCTGTCTGGAAAGCTCGTTTGTTCATTTAGCTTTGAGAGCGGGCAACAACAAGTCACCAAAGGTCCCAAAGTTCCTTCTCCTTTTCTCTACAGAGACAAAACTTTCCGCAATATTCTCGCTGTTCCAAGCAGTGCCGTTTTCTGAATAGTGTCCATCGCAATCTTCACATCCAACTTCTCCATATACCTTTCAAACTTGTCCGAAATGACTCCTAATGCTCCAATTACTACAGGTATTACCGAAACTTTATTCGTTTGCCATACATGACCTACTTCCTCTCTTAACATTTGGTACTTTTCAATCTTTTCAAGCTCTTTTTCTTTTACTCTTAAATCCCCTGGCACAGCAATATCGATAATTTTTACTTCTAAATTTTTTTTTTCCACCCACACAATATCGGGTCGCCTTGCTTCAATTACTCTATCACATTGAATGGTGAAATCCCATAAAAGTTTGAAATTCTCGTTTTCAATGACTCCTTCGGGTTGCTGTTCGTACCAATTCTTAGCTCTTTCAAAGCCCCCTTTGTTGCAAAGTTGCCAGTGAACATATCGTGCCACATTATCGTGCCTTCTCTTGTACTCCCGTTGTGCTAATTTACTGCATTCACTAACCAGATGGCTAATGGTTTCTCCTTTTTCTCCGCACATTCTGCACAATGGCGACTGGGCAGTCTTATCAATATGGAACTTTGTATAATTCGTTCTTAAAGCTTGTTCTTGAGCACTGCATATCAATGCTTCTGTACAGCCCTTCAAAGCTCCCTTTGCAAGCCATTGCCATGATTTATCCCAATTTACTCCTTCCTTGTCTCTTACGAACTGTCCATGCATCACCTTTTGTTTCCACGCATCTTCCATTTCCTGGCTCTTAGCCGTTTTGAATTCATTTGGTTCCAGTGCTTCCTCGGTATTACCTATACTGATTTCTCCAACTTTTCTCAAGAATATCTCTCTGCTGTTCTTTATATACCAACTTAGGTTATTTTCCTCTCCCTTTACACAATTCTCACAACTAATCAAACCTCTTCCACCTTTTGTTCTTGAAACGTATATTCTTGCAACATCACTCCTTGGATGAAGTTCCTTGTTTATCGTCATAACTTTTCTTGTTTTTCTATCAACCTCTTGGAGCTCGTTCTTAGTCCATTTAATAATGCCTGCTCCATATCTCATAAGTGACACTGCCCAGGTGTTAACTGCTAGTATTTTGTTCCTACCGTTCAATTTTGATTTCATAATGAGCTTGATTCGTCGTAAGTATTCCTTTCGAAATACTTCTTTCATCTCCTTCTCCTTTATCTTGTCAAGCTCTAAAATACCAAGGTATTTGTATCCTTGATCACTTACTTCTTTAATACTTTCTCCATTTGTTAACCTTATATCTTCACTTTTGACCAACTTCCCTCGTTTCATGATGATAGCGCCACACTTATTTATCCCAAACTGCATTCCGATATCCTGACTTATCACTTGCACAGTCGACACAAGACTATCAATTTCATTCTTGCTCTTAGCAAACATTTTCAAATCATCCATGAATAACAGGTGATTGATTTTCATGTCTCCAAGCCTGTACCCCGCTTAAGCATTGCGCAATACTTTTGACATCGGTATCATGCAAATTACAAAAATAAGCGGAGAGAGGCTGTCTCCTTGAAAAATTCCTCTTTTAATGTCTACTGTCCCGAGAGATGCTCCACACGATGTCAATTCCGTTTTCCAGTTCCTCATTGATCTCTCAAGAAAACTTGTCACGTTTTGCGGTACTTGTGCCATTTTCAGACATTCTATTATCCAGGAGTGGGGTACCATGTCATAGGCTTTCTTATAGTCCACCCATGCCATGGCGAGGTTCTTTTGTCGTTTTCTGCAATCAGTAAGAATCATCTTGTCAATTAATAGTTGATCCTTTGTTCCTCTGCTCTTTTTCTTGCATCCTTTCTGCTCTGTTGGTAGAGTATCGTTTTCTTCTAGCACCTTGTATACCCTGTCAGCAATCGCTCCTGTCATCAGTTTCCACATAATTGGTAGGCAAGATATTGGTCTATAATTATCAACCACATTTCCTTTCTGTGGATCTTTCTGGCACAACACCGTTCTGCCCGTTGTCATCCAGGCAGGAATAGGAACCCTGTTATTTATCATCTCATTCATTTGTTCGGCGATCCTGTCATGCAGTGATGTCAACTTTTTGATCCAGTATCCTTGGACCCCATCGGGTCCAGGAGCTTTCCAATTTGGTATTTTCTTTGCCTGCGTTGTTACCATTAGAAAGTTTATCACAATATCATCCTGCCTTGTTTCCCCACATTCGTCTTTTAACTCCTTAAGCCATTCTGCCTCCTTATTGTGTTGTACCTCGTCTCCCCAAATACTCGACCAAAATCGCTCGCTTTCCTCCGCATCTGGTGCTCCGCCATCACTTTTTGGCATTCCATTAAATCCCTGATATACTTTCTTTTGATCTTGCTGAAACAATCTATTAATTTTAAATTGGTTTATTCTCTGTTCATACCTCTTCAATTTCGCTGCTTTCGCCTGCAGTCTTTGCTTCAGCTCTTCAATCACAACATTATCTCCCTTTTTCTTAATATGATATTTTCTCTCCAGTTCTTTATACCTTTCTTTCCTGGTTAGTTCTCCTCTTTTATTTCTTTGCAAAATATTTACATGCTTTCTTAAATCTTCAATTGTTCCTTTTAACCTTCTTTTCCACCAGGGCTCCTTGTTTATATTTCTTCTTCCATTACCAGTCTTCAATCCAACTTTTTTCGAGATGTAAATAGCAACTGCACCAATTAACTTATTTGTATCAGTTAAATTATCTGTTCTTACTTTCCCGACGATCTTATTTACCTTACTTATCCACTCAGACAAAACATTTCTATTTACTTTCTTTATTCCTCTTGTATCACACACCTGACCACTTCTCATAATTTCAACTATCTCCTCAAGCATAGAACTCTCCTGTTCGTTTTGCTCGCCGCTAATATTGATTTGCACTGATAACTCTTCTGTTTGTCTATCTTCTTGCACTTCCGTTTCTTGCTCCTGCCTGTTTGAATCATATCCTTCTTCACTTTCATTATCTACTTCTAACCTTCTACGAATTTCTTCTATCTCTACTGCCGTGAACCATTCATTTGTTCTTATTGTCCTAGCCTGATCACATAACCTTTGTTCTGTTACTGTTGGTAATTCTCTCTCCTTCCAGATGTTATGCATCCTTCTTCTGTAGCCTCGCACAGGTTTTCCATTTTCATCTGTTGGTTTACTCAGAAAATAGCACTCCATCACAGCAACATTCAACTCCTTGTTCCACTTCATTTTGGCAGTCGCTTGATGACGACCGGACCCACCCTGCCGTACAGTGGGGCACCTGCCGGGCGAGAGACCTTCACTTAATGATCCAGTCTCATTCACGCCGTTATCTTCATAATTTGAATAAGACATTTCACTCATAAGAGGATAGTGGATTTTAGGTTACACAAACACCGGTGTTTTTATCGAGACACCATCTCTAGGAAGGCTGCCAACCAAAGCTGAAGAGTCCCTCCTACCCATGAGACAGACTAGCCCCCGCCAGACGCCAACCCGGTACTTCAAGGTCTCGGGGAGAGCTAACAGGTACTACACCTTGCTCAAGGGTGACCTGGAGGTAGTTGCGGCAAAGGGTAACCTCATTATCCCACGTCGAAACTCCACAACCGGATGCGGTTTAAAGTCATGCCCAGGACCTTTGTTATTATTATTATTATTATTATTATTATTATTATTATTATTATTATTATTATTATCAATTCATTTACTGTAGGTACCAAGAAAATATAGCTAATAAGTAACATAGCTCATTAAAACCTACTACTATTGGTGGCACAATATCACTGCAGTTAAGATACAAACAATGAAAGTGGCCAAGAGGGTTACATTAGCTGCAGTCACACTAGATTTATTTTCAATTTGAAAACGTCTGTAGCGTAAATCTATCCTCATACTTTTGCACATTAGAAAATCACACTATTATGTATGTGATGAAGTTTATGCTACCGTGTCCCTATGGGAAACAAGACCTTGCAGTTGTCAGGCTAGCACGTCAAACAGAAACTTACTAACTGACTCAAGGATATAAGATCCCGTGCCTTTACCACTAATCTCAGAATAAAGACTGGATCGAGCATCTATCGCTCTGAAATGAAGTCATTGGTGGCCATATTGGGAGGTCAAATTCAATACATTGAGATTTAACTAGGGACTGCTTTTTCCTTTGACGATTGTTGGAATGTCATGAATGCTCACCACTAGACTGAATAATGGTGCAGCTATTGTAAGCAAAGAATACAGTCAATATAATTTCTTTGCAGCCATATTTGAAGGCCAAACGCAAGCCGCAGCAATTGGCTTCAACATCAGAATCTAGAAACAACAGAATGCTCAATCCAGTCTTTATTTTGGGATCAGTTGTATTTACCTCTAGGTCAAACTACCCTCTCCCTTTATTTTTCACCTGGAGATAGATCTTTCGTTGCTGCAGCTCAAAAACTGTTGAATAGATTACCAGTTCAAGATCACAAAACATTGAAACTTTTAAATCAAGATTTAAACACATTTATTACTACTGCTTTTCACAAATAAGGGACATTTTATTCTTCAACATTTTCTTTTTGCATTAGACATGTAAATTGTGTAATTAAATAAAATATAATCTTACTTTTTATTTTTTCTTTGAAAGGAAGTTGTACAGCGCCTCAGAATATGTATCAAGAGACTTAGGCGCTTTATAAATGTATCATTATTATAAGCCTTTCGTCAAGGTATTATCCTCATATGTTTTGCAGGATCTAGTGACGAAGGTTTTTCAGAAGATGTGGTTTACTCCGGTGACAGGCTCCTGTGAAAATAACGTTGCATTGAGAACCAAAGCTCTTAATATCATGAAAGTGGTAAGATCTATTCTTCGTTGTTTTTGTTCCATAATGAATCCTTCTAAATTTTGATCTCTCTATTTATGCCTTATAACGATTAGGAATTAAAGAAATAGTTATATTAACAGGTTAACCGAAAAAGTGCTCTTTACATTAAAATAGAGCAGTTTATATATATTCTAAGAAGACAAGACTTTAAAGACTAGACCTTTCATCTCGGCAAGCCTGTTTTGTGGTTTCCCGATCAACAAGGGATGTACATCTACGAAGAAACAGGCTTATCGAGATGAAGTCTTTTGAAGCTCCTCAGCATACACTGACATTGATTGCACTAAAAAGAAAGAGACTAAAAAGACAAAACTCTCTATCTCGGCCAGCCTGTTTTGCTGTTTCCTAATCATCAGGGGATGTACCCAATCATCAAGAGATGAGCATCTACGACGAAGCAGGCTTGTCGAGATGAAGTCTTTTGAGTCTACTTAGCATTTATAGATTTTGATTTTTGTATTTATGCCAGAGAAATTGCTATATAAAAATCGTCTACAAATAGGCTTGAGAAACACATAGAAGCCAAAAGTATCCTTAACCACACAACTAGATTGCAGGCGTTAAAATTAAAGAATACAATACTTACCTGCATCTTCACTAAATACAATCAGGATATTTTGACCTTATTTCACTAGGGTCTTATGATGTTTCTCCACAGTACTAAACATCATCCAATGTACTGATTGATATCCCTCCACAGTGCTGATGGTATCCCTTCACAGTACTTAACATCCTCCAATGTACTGATGGTGCCCCTCCACAGTAGCTACTAAACATCTGCTAATGTACTGATGGTATTCCTCCACATCAATCTCTACAAAATCGATTAAGCCTATAATTTTTCTTATAATGGTAATATTCTTCAAGACATTTCTTATAATGTTATTGTAATTTCAAGGTCGAAATGTGTAAAGATGGCGGATATGAATGGTTCGAAACACTACTTGATAATGTAAGTGCAAACTCATGTTTTCTAACTCATCTTTTACATCTTTTGTGACTTGATCCTTTGCATGACTTTTAGAATAATAATATGACATAGCAGATAATTAAAAAGATTAAAACAACAACATATGCAAAGAAATCGTCAAAATATTTTTGAAAACACCATTTTAGCGCTACTGAAATCGTGAATCATTTTGACAGAACTGAAGATAGTTCTTACTGAAGAGCTTTTGCTGATTTTATTATATGAATGGTTATTTTTAATCTCTTCACTCCTCACTCTTCTTTAAGACTAAAATGTATGTATCGTAAAAATCTTAGAAGAGAAACAAGAAAGGAGAATGGTTCTCTGTAACTTAAAGTTTCATGCTCGCGATATCATCAGACAGGCTGTAATCGTAAGAATCTTATGTACGCATGCTCGTTGATTCTTTAACTGTAGGCGAATTGTTTGCTCCCGGGGTTTGCCTCTCCTACGGCTAAAGAATGATCAGCTTTAGCATTGTTTAGATTTAATTGTATGTGTCATTCATAGTGGGAACAATGGGAACATGCTGACTATAAGTGCTTCCCCACTATAGATGGCATGCAGGTAATTACCCCTGGGGTAATTACTCTTGTTGCTTTCATCGATTAAAGAAATAGACGTATCAATTCCCTGTCCCTGCTTGCTTTGATTAGACGTGTTATCTTTTAACAGTTATTTGAATCTGATGATGAATATGTGAAGAAGTCAACCATCAAAGCTTGTCAACAACTCACTGATTCTCTGGTGCAAAGACTTCTCAAAATAGACCAAGATAAAGGTAACTTTCTATAACTAATCATCTCTCCTCTCAGAGCAATCGAAGGCTAGGTGGTTAAGATGTACCGATAACCTTTCCAAATTACTTTTCAACCTTATAGTAATTCAGATTATCAAACCCTTAGGCCTACCAGGGTGGATTCATTTACTAGGGGCAGCATATTATCTTGTTATGGGATGAATACGCTTATTAAGGGATTTACTCATAAGGCATGATCTAACACGGGAAATTTGATTATACCAGAGAAAGCTACAATACTGCTATTATAATACGTAATCACTGGGTCTTGAACCTGGATTGTTGCGACCAAAGACAAGAGGGCTAACCACTGTCCTAAACCAGAGCACCGAGTTAGCACAGTAACCTTGAGGTATCTAACAGACATAGCCAGAGTGAAGCATTAATTCGTGTCAAAATAAACCCTTCTCCAGATCCATGTAATATTAGCATTACTTCATAAGGTATGACCTATCACGGAAAATTAAATTTTGTCCAAGAGGGGTACCTCAATTGTAATTTGCCACCACTGGGTCTCGAACCCGCGTCATGGCCACTAAAGGTCTTTTAATGCCAACATGCGATGAATACGTTTACAATGAGACCCATTTGAGGAAATACTGAAGAAGGGTACTTCAATTATCATTTGCCACCACTGGGTCTCGAACCTGCGTCATGGCCGCCAAAGGTCTTTCATACTCACATGCGATGGATACGTTTAAAATGAGACCCATTTGAGGAGTGAAGAGTGAAGCATTATTTCGTGTCAAATTAAATCCTTCTCCAGATCCATGTAATATTAGCATTACTTCATAAGGTATGACCTATCACGGAAAATTAAATTTTGTCCAAGAAGGGTACTTCAAATGTAATCCACCACTGGGTCTCGAGCCTGCGTCATGGCCATCGAAGGTCTTTCATGCTCACATGCGATGGATACGTTTAAAATGAGACTTGTTTGAGGAAATACTGAAGAAGGGTACTTCAATTATCATTTGCCACCACTGGGTCTCGAACCTGCGTCAAGGCCACCAAAGGTCTTTCATGCTCACATGCGATGGATGCGTTTACAATGAGACCTATTTTAAGGAAATACTGAAGAAGGGTACTTCAATTATCATTTGCCACCACTGGGTCTCGAACCTGCGTCATGGCCGCCAAAGGTCTTTCATACTCACATGCGATGGATACGTTTAAAATGAGACCCATTTGAGGAGTGAAGAGTGAAGCATTATTTCGTGTCAAATTAAATCCTTCTCCAGATCCATGTAATATTAGCATTACTTCATAAGGTATGACCTATCACGGAAAATTAAATTTTGTCCAAGAAGGGTACTTCAAATGTAATCCACCACTGGGTCTCGAGCCTGCGTCATGGCCATCGAAGGTCTTTCATGCTCACATGCGATGGATACGTTTAAAATGAGACTTGTTTGAGGAAATACTGAAGAAGGGTACTTCAATTATCATTTGCCACCACTGGGTCTCGAACCTGCGTCATGGCCGCCAAAGGTCTTTCATACTCACATGCGATGGATACGTTTAAAATGAGACCTATTTTAAGGAAATACTGAAGAAGGGTACTTCAATTATCATTTGCCACCACTGGGTCTCGGACCTGCGTTGTTGTCACCAAAGGTCTTTCATGCTTACATGCGATCTTTAGGCTGATTTAAACTGTTTGTCTTATTCAGGTGTTGAATTGATTGCCTGTCTGACAACACTGTACTTGCTGAGTAAAATTCGTCCGCAGTTACTTGTCGATCACGCTGCCACATTTCAGCCTTACCTCAGTATAAAGTGCAAGGTACGTCTGAATCTTTTTTTCTTCACATCCATACGTTTACATTAAAAGCTCTATTCAGCCGCCTATTTAAAAACCCCCCTTTTCAAGCAGAAGTTCTTAATCATGGTAGTCGCTTTGCAAACTCATAAACTTAAGTGCACCACGTTTTCTCTCCGAGGGCACAAAAGAGCGCCACATTTACTCTCAATTCTTTTTATACTTCTACTGACTTACAATACTTCACAATTTTCTGTATCCTTGACAAAAATTTATAAAAAGCTGCTCTCCTAGAACCCTCGAATACCTCCCGCAATTAAGAACCCAAGCATTAAGAACCTCTAAGTCTAAGCTTTGAAAATTTTCACCTTATTTCAAGGGAAAAAATTACACATTTTAGGTTTAAAGATTGTTAATTTATACCAACAATTATAATGGTATTTAAGGAGCTGATTTAGAGCCTGATTAGGTCAACTACTAAAAATATAGGTTTTAGTTGCGGGTTTTTACTATAAGCCTTTATTAGAGAGAGTGTTCACAGTATAAAGTAGATTTGCTCTTTTTTTCGTATTTTTTACTGTACTATATCGCTTTATTATAAAAAATGATTGATGTAAAGGAAACTTTCTTATTGAACCAAAATAATTCATATTTTTGTTCCAGACCCAAAGGGACGCCATTGTCATTCAGAATGTTGCTAAGATCCTTGAAAATGTTGTTCCGTTGGTCGAGCATCCGAATCCAAAGTTCCTGGCTGATTTGGAGGAAGATCTTATGAAGCTTGTCATCAAGCAAGGTCAAAACGTGAGTACATACCACTTCTCATTTCCATTCCTTAAAATATGATTAAGCTAAAAGCCAATAAAGTTATCTAAAGCGTGGTTCATATGAGGGGGTTAGTTTGACATGCTAGGCCTAAATTATGCTCTACATACCCTAAATACATACCCAAACATATATACAATTCACAGCTTTATGCCAAAAATCACAGCGATAAAAGGCAGAGTTCACAGCTTTCCTTCCTTTCCCTCAACAGGCCGCTTAAAATGTCAACCGTATTTCGTTTCGTATGGCTGAATCGAACCATTCGGCGTAACGTTCGCAAACTTTGTTGAGGCTTGTCTCTATTTCGTGTTGCGCCCCTACATACATACCCCTACATACATACCCTACATACATACCCTAGCTATCTCACTTAGGTGGGATGATTTTCAATCTATTTTCATATGGAGAAATATTTTCCAAGATCAGTTTTCAGTTTTCCTTGAATTGTTAATCAATCCTAAATACAATTCTAAACAAATTATAATACAATTAGGGATATTTACATTTTGAAAAATAACCGAAGACTACATGCAACAAATTAAAACAAAAAAGGGGAAAAAGACATTACATGATTGTTTTGGATTGATTAACTAAGTAGGATCTCTCCAAGATGGTAAACAGAAAATAGGTCGTTTTTGATACAGGCGTCAACAACATTTGGCAGTGTTGAAACCAAAACTCAAAAGACATTAGCCCATCTTACAGGGCCTGGGTGAATTTAGTTCACATGAAACATTTTCAGCTGACCGCAGCTGGATGACATGAAACAAGAGACAGGATCACCGCAAACTGAGCTGTCCCACCTCTCACGTGAATCAGCATGCTTATTTTAACGAGGGTCTTTATAATGGTGGGATCCGAGAAAACTGGGCTATCCCAGGCTCAGTCTACCGGGCTGGTCCAACTAACATGAACAGGGCCTCAGGCCCCGTGTTAAAACTAACGCCGTCAATGAAAGTATTGCTTAGTTCATCCTTCTATTAAGAGTATTCCCTTATTTTTGAGTCTCTCACTGCTCATTTTGATCTCAATTTAATTACAGATAAGCGGTTGCCACATGCGATTTTCAGCGATCAGCTCAGACGGGCCGTTTTGAACTTTAAAAACCCGTTTAAAAGATGAATGATAGATCCATCCAATTTATTTCATGTTACGAAATAATTCTTACTTTTGTTTCTTTCAGATTGTCCAAAGTTGCGTCTGTTGCCTAGATGCTGTCATAAATCAAGTTACTCATAACTATAAATTTGTATCAGATTGCTTCAAAAAGTTCCACGGTAAGATTATAAATTCCTGATATTGTCACTTTTTTACAATTTGTGGTACTTTCTCTTCTTCCTCTTGCTTTGGTAAGTTGAAACAAATTACCTAAATGAGTTTCAAGACGTAATTGCAAAAATCTAGAAATAGATCTTATACAAATGGGTGAATATGGCTCAAGATATACAAAGAGTGCTCAAGAATTTGCAAGAATAACGAGCATAATACACCGTTCATCATATGCCCAAGTTTATGAGTTGCTGCACAGCCAGTGTGGTAATATCTTGGAGGGCACATTTGGTTTCTTGATTACATGTAGAAATAGATCTATACTTATTAGCAGTAAAGAGACAACTGTAATTGCTCGTTCATCTTTACACATTTATTAAATTTGACTTGACAACGCTTGACAAAGATCGACAACACTATACAAGGTGGCCAAACGAAATCAATGTAATGCTCTGTCTAGTGTAAAGTCAAGAGCGTTTGGCCTAGGCTTCATTTGTGTTTATCGATAGGGTAACTAATATATTTAAAATTATTCTTTTATTCTCTTTACCAGATTTCCTTGCAAAAGCCAGAAACGATCAAATTGCAGGCAAAAGCACCCCTGGAACAAGGCCAGCTTTGCTCAGAGCCCTCTTTAGTGCTGGACTTCTTTGCCAACACTTTGACTTCGATAAACAGATGGAGGATGACAAAAAGGTAAAAACAAAATTTTCTTCTTAACAATAATGGCCTCTATCTTTGTATTTCTGATTTTTTTCTTTTATTTCAGGTTGCTCCAGGCCTAGGCATAACTAATTACCCCAGGGAACGTCTGTGCAGTACTCTGGTGTGTGTACAGTACTTTGGAGGATGTTTAGTACTTTGGAGGATATTATCATTACTTTTGGGGGATACCATCAGTCCATTGAAGAATCTTCAGTGCTATGCAGTACGTTCACTGGTAGTACTGATGGGGACATCAGCAGTATTTTGGGAATACCATCAGTGCTGTTAAGGGTACCATCAGTACATTGGAGGATATTTAGTACTGTGGAGGGATACCATCAGTAAATTGGAGGATGTTTAGTACTGTGGAGGATACCTTATTAGTGTTTGAAGATATTCAGTACTGTTCTGTGGGGGAGGAAACAACAAGCACTCCAGGTATTACCTCTCTAGTACTGATGATATGGCTCAAACAGCACTGAACCTTTTCTAAATTATGGTACAGAAGTTCTCCAGGATGCTAATAACTCAAAAACTTTTTATAATACTCTGACTGTTCTCAATCAAAGATGATCTTTGAATATAAACTGTATCGACTGATGTAATTCTCTTTTTGAAATTTACAGAAATCAAGAAGCCTAGATGTATTAGAAATATGTTTGTTCTTCACCAAACATTCCGATGAAGAGGTCAGATTAAAAGCTATCATGGCAGTGGGTAAGACTTTGTTTGATCATTTTCCTCCAATATGTTGGCATGTAAGTTTAACGATTTTCAAAATTTAGATCTTTTCCCATCAAGACTGCTTATTCCGTCGGTCTAGTTTCTACTAAAGCCAAAAATACAAGTAGCAACATAAGCCAAGGATCTTCCACAACGTATCTACAACAAAAACCATAGATCCTATTTTGTGTTGACATAAGGATTTCGCCTCCCCTCTAGGGATATTTTGATTACATTTTACTTGACTCCCGCTGATGATTGGTTGTTTCTCACAATACTAGTCGTTCAGCTCCTTTCTGATTGGTCAATTTCTACCACTAGGTATAATAACTCGCTAGGTTTCATTTTCGTTCTCTTCCTGACTACTACTCTGATGAGTGCGATACGCTATGCTCCAGTAATTCAAATTTTGTGTGAAATTCAAATTTTCAGTAGTTATAACTTTTTGCTATGTTTCCATTTTCCCTTACCATCACCAAGTTCTGTACCAATCAAGCTCTTTACTCTCTTCCAGGTTTTATATGTGTGTGTAAGCCAGAATATCTGCTACGAAACGAGTGCAAAGAGTTGTACCAGAAGATTCTCTGTGAAGACCACAAGTTAGCGAAAGAGAAAAGCATGCTTCTGAAAGGATTGCAGAACCATTTGATGGAAGATGAGGCAAGAGTAATCAAATTAGAAGGTACTAACGCATTTAGTATTGAATATTTCGATGAGTGATTTTAGATACGAACGGGCATACTGTTTTTTGTACAATAGTACAGGTGGGGCGTACAAGAAATCTACCACGAGTAGTGTTCACATGTAGCATGCTGCTGTAGACAAACTTGAGTGGCTGATTTAAGTGTGTTGGTGGAACTTTCAAAATTAATCGAGATAATTTGTGAGAATGAAAATGACCCGAGTAGGACTCGAACCCACGACCTCTAGATTTGATCTCTAGAACGCTACCACTGCGCCACCGGGGCCAAATCCTGCTTCTCTTCAAGTTTACTTTCAAAATTGTAAATATATTGTAGCATACTCCCTTGCGAGTAAGAAAACGAAGAAGTTATATACCGTAGATATATAATACCGTATATACCGTCATATACCGTAGGTAATTACAATGCTCCCTCTCTTTTGAAATATGTTGTTTTGTCTGTTGGAGTATTTGAAAATGTATTTTGTACTAGATTTTAGGAAAAAAAATTGGCATCGGTCTACGTTGTACCGATAAGAATATCTGGGCTTTACAGCACTCAATAGAAGTTATGTTAATTTTCTTTAAGGTCGCAAGAAGAAGGATCGAAAGCAGAAGAAGGAAAGTGACATTAAAGATTTTGGTGATGCACAGTCTGGGTAAGATTAATCCTTTTATCCTCAAAAATTAATGGTCTTTTATCCTCAAAAATTATAAACGCATTTCATATCTTCAATTTAACCACTAGCTACTGTATTGATGATTACAATGTTAGAATATATAATTAAAAACCTTTGAAAAATGCTAGTGATAGGAAAGTACTCACTAAGATTTTGGTTCATGCACAAAGTTCAAAGGAGCCACTGAATAGGTAGACGAACCAAAGCAGTGAATTGATAAGGAGATAGGCAAATACGTTTACTATCTTCGTAATGTATTGATTTATGTGCAAAGCACAAAGGGCCCACTGAATAGTTAGACTAATCAACGCAGTGCATTGGTAAGTTGTCAGGCAAATACGCTTACAATCTTCATGTATTGATTTATGTGCAAAGCACAAAGGGCCCACTCAATAGTTAGACTAATCAAAGCAGTGCATTGATAATTGATTACCAAATCAATTTACTATCTTCTTTGTAAGACGTTGGTTTATGCACAAAGGGCCAACTGAAAAGATAAACTAATCAAAGCAGTGAATTGATAGTTGATAGGCAAAAACGCTTACTATCTTCTTTGTAAGATATTGGTTTATGCGCCAAGATCCCACTAAATAGTTAGACTAATCAAAGCAGTGCATTGATAGTTGATTACAAAATCAATTTACTATCTTCTTTGTAAGATGTTGGTTTATGCAAAAAGGGCCCACTTTATAGGTAATCTAATCAAAGCAGTGCAATGAATGTTATTTGTAAGGACTTATTAAACGTTCTTTTTCTTCCTTAGGACAACAAGTGCAGTGATGCAGGTTTTGCTGAACAGCATTCTGGGAGCATTTTTCGAAACAGATGCTCTAGTGCGGCTGGCTGCTGTACAAGTCGTTGCGTTGATATTAAGACAGGGACTCATGCATCCTGCCCAGGTACTTCATTCTTTACTTCAGGCATTGATTGTTGTTGGTGCTACTTGTTTTCAATCTATAGAGACTTCTAGAATTATCAAAAGAGAGTCTTATTTCTCTCAGGAAAGGCGCACTGAACTTGAGTTATATTAATACTGATATATATTTTTATTGTAGTGTGTACCATATTTGATTGCTGCTGGTACTGATGAGAACGCATTGATTAAAACCAAAGCTGAACAATCACTTGCTGATATCAATAATCGACATTCTGGGTTCATTCATGTATGTCAACGGTTTATCTTAAAATTTTCATTCCCCTGGTTATAAATCTAATGTACTAAGAAACTTTTCATAAAGACAAATTCAGAAGGTGTGGTTCAACACGGATTAATGTATCATCACAGCATAGAGACAAATTCAGAACATGTGGTCTGACATGGGGAAATGTATCCTCACAAATTGGGTTAACACATTACTGATATGCATTCACCAGGTCTCCAACCCAGGCTTTAACCACTGTCCTAAACCAATTTCTTGCCTGGAGCTTATTCAGGACCGTAGTTAGCGTGCTGGCTTTTGATGGTTAAATTTTTGGTTCAAGACCTGGCGGTGGCCTATCAGAATTGATGTAACAAACTTTGGTAAAATACTATTTTAGAGGCAAATTCAGAAGGTGTGGTCCAATACGGGGAAATGTATTCTCACAAACTGGGTTACCACATTACTGATATTATAGGCAGAAAGATCACTCAAACATGACTTGCTATAGGTCAACATTTGCTCGACAACCCAGAGTGTGCTACACTACAGTGAGAACTCTTTTCGAATAATTGGCAGAGCAAGATCTACATTTCACTTAGGTATTTTGGAATCAGTCTACATAAATACCAGGGAACTCCTATTGTGTAGACAGAAGGAGTTCGTTTTCGCCTTAGGACTCTTGAAGTAATCTTATTGGTCTGCTCACTGTATCGTGGATGTTGATTGGTTTTCCTACATTATACCAATCATTCACCTCTTTTCTGATTGGCCTATTTCGATCCACATCTGGGTATATAAATCAGTTAGGTTTCTGTTTCGTTCTCTTTCTGACGTATTACTCTGTTGAGTGTCGGACGAAAAGCTTAAGTAATCTATGTGTTCGTTTCATTATGTTTCCGATATTTCTGGCTATACTGAAGTTCTGTACCATCCAAAGACTATTCTATTACTGATATTCCTCCACCAGGTCTCGAACCTAGGACCTTACTCACAAAAGGCAAGCCCACTAACCACTGCCCTAAATCAGGACAATTGTTGATCAATGTTGCCTTGAGGTGCTCTAGGCCTATCGAGACCTTATAGCTTCGGTTATAAGCAGTTTCCAGCAGTGCAAGTTTAGGAAATCATTTGAGAAAATTCTTCGTTTAGATAATGATGAATTTTGTGTTAGTCTGATATGTTTGTTTAGTTGATGTTGATGAGGGTGACTGTGACATTGACGATGAGGTGTAGTGGATGAATTTTTACCTCTTTTCTAGATGAAAGCTGTGCAAGGAATCAAACTTTCCTACAAGCTTCAAAAAGTGGTCCAATGTGTAAGTTGAATCAAACAATTAGACTGCTCCGCTAATGTTTGCATTTCTTAAATTTGTAAATTTTGAGTTCGTTAACCGTATCATTGATTAAAACGAATGGTGATCTATTCAAACACTATCCCTGAAAGAACTTCTGCATTGTTTTGCAATTCAATGGTGTGATACTTCCTGATAATTAAATGGGAAGACGCAGGTTGGGGCAACTATTTGAAGAAAATACTTCCCATTTTCTACTGACCCATGCATCACAACTTACTGATTCATCTTTGCTCTGTTTGGAAATACCATGTGACACTTCGAAAAAACGTGAAATGATGGGTTGTACTAGGAATACACCAGTTCGACTAACCGCGTATTTGGAAAACTGGTTCGAGTTCTGGGATGTAAAAAGCTAGTTTTTAACACTTCTCAACCAATATTGACAATTTTCATAAACAAAGAAGGCATAATTACCCTGAACTATGTTTGAGAATACATATTGAAGGACCTGCTTGTACCAGAAACGAAGCTAAAGTGACTTTTATCTTTTCTATAAAACGAATAAAACATTTAAGTAATGATGAAAAGTGGCAAATTGCAATAGTTTTGTTAGATTTTAGTAAAAATGTGATATCTGATAGCTGAATGAACAATGCCTACATAAGAAGTGAAATAGTGTTTCATCCTTAGTTGTAGACTAAAAAATAAGAAGAGCTTTTTACACCCTAGAACTCGACCCAGTCTCCCAAATACGCGGTTAGTTGAAGTGATGTAGTCGTGACATCCATCCTCATACAAGACTTCAATTTACTGGCATGAGTGAGGCTTTTAAATTGCGTCTATTTTCTCTTTCTTGCAGACAAGCGATGGCTATCTGCAAGGATTCAAAGAAGGCGACAGTAAATCTTCCCTTGTTAGCCACGTGTACACCATGCTACGCGGCAACAAGCAGTACAGAAGGACACTTTTGCAGACCATCCTGAAGCAGTTCGATAACCAGGTATTACTTTCATTCAGGGAGAAATTCATGACATCTATTTATTGCTTATTGAGTATTAAGACATCTTAATCTCATTTATATCTTTAATATTCCATTATTTCATAAAAATCAATACTTCTTAATTTTTTTTCTCTTAATGAGATTCACAAACTTTACCCTTACTTTATGAAATTTGTAGAAAACGTTTAAAGGAAAATTTCTTATTATATTGTCTTTTGATTATTCTTTTTTTGGATCCTTCTTCGCATTATCATTATCAATTTTTTTGGATCCTTCTTCGCATTATCACTGTTAACTCTTTAGTTCGTAACTTAGCCTTTGAAATACTTCAAACAGTTTTGATATCAGATGTATGATGCTTTACCTAGGAATAGGTATAGGGTCTATTTGATGATCCCACAGGGAGTCTTGTTTTATGTCTCATGCCTTGTTCAGCTCTTCGGTTTGGTTTGTTAACATCTTTTGAACAGCAAAATACTTGGCAGCTCTCTAATACTGTTTGTGTTACTGCTGCATGCAGTAGAGTTGAATAATGAAACCTTTAGAGAAAGTTTTTCTGATTATCTCCTTTTCATTACCATGCAGGTCATCGTAGATCCATCAAATTTCATCAGTTTTCTTAGTAACTGTATCTCTCCGAAACTTAAAGGATACATTTATTTGAGCGCTGGTCTTCTAGAATCAAAATTTTCTTAACATTAAAATTTCATTATCTAATTTTCAGAAAATTCCAATAAATATGCTAAATCTCTTTGTGTTGTTTGCAGAATTTCTAATTTGAAGGCTGAAATCCTTTCTCACGTTTCATTTGTTTAGTGCAAGTGACTTTCCACGAAGGATATGTATATCATCAAGTTATTTTAGTGGTACAAGGTTTTATGCCTAATTTACAACAATATTTACTCTTAATGAACCTATTTACTCCTATATGTTGTTCACTTTTTGTTCATTGATTTTCAGAAAAGTCCAATAGACATGCTATATTTCTTCACGGAAAACCTCGCTTATCTGCCGTATATTACTCAAGAAGAACCACTGTTTGTGATGCATCATTGTGACGTGATGGTCTCGCTTACAGGCGCAGGGCATTTGCAGAGTTTTCAAGAGGTCAGGATCTCTTCTTATTACATCATTTCAAATATACTTACTTTCGTTACTTTGGTTTGTGTTTGGCTTCATTGCCCAGGCAAGATTCTTGGGAACCACACCTCTTGGTTATGCCTTGCGTTGGTATATCTTGAAAAGAATAAACCTCAGCAGACACGTACCATATCAACCGTAAAGTTTGCATCAACTCTTTTGTACTGTATGTAACCACAGAGCTGTGGTTCGTCTGGAACGGATTTCAGGTATGCATCAAGGGCATTTTTGAAGCACTGAGCAGAGACATGCAGAGACATTGAAGAGATTCGCTCATTAAACCTCTAGTGTGCTCTCTCTCAATTTTAATGACAACGTAAATAATGAGTTGAGAAGAAGCAGGATCCGGAAAATCAATCGAGGTAATATGTTAGAATATAGAATGACTTGAGGAGGGCTCGAACCCACGGCCAATTGAATCGATACGTCATTGCTGAATCAACTTGCCCCGATACCTCATTTGGCAGAACAATGAGGTGCCACGTCTATTGTCTTGGGTTCGAATTCTTCTCAGGAAATTTTCCATCCTCACAATTATGTATTCTCGATTGATTTTTGGTGGTACCAAAATGTGTTGCTTTAAAAGTTAGGCCGTCCAGGCTCTCTAGCTCTGGCCAGCTGGTTTGTGAAGCGTCCAGCTGTACTTACTTCAGTAGCCATCCTGCTTAGCTCAGAATGAATGACTTTGCTGATGGGTACGTTTGCGTGACAGATACACCCCTGTTAGGGGAGAGGAATAGAGGAACTGCCAGCATCCCAGAGAACCTAGCACATAACTAAGTAATCGCTTTGGACTTTTGTAACTCGAATCCTTTGTCGCGAAGTGCGAATTTCCAGTTTCTCTTTCCTAATGAATTTTCCCTGTTCTTCATTTCTTTGCCCTCCTCCTTTCGTAGCACCACCCCTGATAACACTGTTCATTTGATTTCTGTGCAGATTTTCTTCCCATCCCGCAAAGGAAAGGGAAAAGGCAAATCTCCACGCCATAACATGGACGATGATGATGAATTAGAAAATGAAGAGCGGTTGAATGGTTTGTTACTTTGATATTTTTAGCACCAGCATAAGCAAACCTAGCCTAGACTTTAATTTAGTGGGTACATCACGTCACCATATATAAGAGACTTAAACTATCAAATCAGTAGTTACTTAATTCTATGCAACGGGACCTTTTTGTTATCAAATGTGTAATACTACCTAGGTATACATAGGTATACTAGGTATACTATAGGGATAGCATTTTCTGTTTACTACAGGGAAGCATTTTCTCAAACAGCTTTACGGTTTTGCTGATAGGTATGCTATACCTAGGTATACCTAGGTATACTATAGGGAAAGGGAATGCCATAGAACTGTCAACAATTATGGTAGGCTACTCCTTAAAAGTCAATACAGTATCGATGATAGCAAATATGATAGTATCATAGGAAACACTAATTATGAGGGTAGGCCTGCAGTTTCTTTAAGCTCAATTTCTATATGCGGTAACTTACTGTAGTTGCCTTTGTATATTTTATTAGTCATCTAGAGAAGTTTCACGTTGAACAGTTGTTGCTGTTGCTTAACTGTTGTCAATCGATGTTGTTTTCTGAGTAAACTGTTTGTGCTTTGGACTGCTTTGTACTCACCATATCATTTTTCTGTCTTTACCATACTGTTACTGGAGTTAGAAAATTTGACTATATTATTTATTAGAGAAACATGACTTTATACTGTAATTAGTTTGTAATCAGGTCATTGGGATTTTAGGCAATTCTTTGTATTGTTAGTAAACCGGTTTTTATATCTTTTATCATGTGAATGTAGACAATTTTTAATATAAATCACTCGGCTATCATAGCAAAGTTTACATTGGAAAATATTTTTATAATGTAAAGTTTTGTTTACGTAACTTTGTTTATGTTTTTATTTCTCTTTTACTGTTTCTCTTGGTTGTATGTTTTTATACTTATAACATTTCACTATATTTTGATATGAAAAATGCATGAAAATTTAGAGCATGAAACTTGTAAGCTTTCATTGTCTCTGATACAATATTTGACCTGATAGTCATCACTTATCATGATGGAAGGAACAGGGTGTCTCCTGAAACGTTGTTCTACTAGACATTAAAGACCTGTCATGATAAATGGTGACTATCATGTCAAATATCATGTGAGAAACAGCCTTGATGAGTCCAAATGTATTTACGTTGTCCTACTAAATATGAAAGACTTGTCATGATAAATGGTGACTATCATGTCAAATATCATGCGAGAAACAGCCTTGCTGAGTCAAAATGTATTTACGTTGCCCTACTAAATATCAAAGACTTGTCATGATAAGTGGTGACTATCATGTCAAATATCGTGTCAGAAACAGCCTTGATGAGTCCAAATATATTTACGTTGTCTTCACATATTCCTTCAGAATTACAAGTCGACGTAGAGAGCTTGCAGACAATAACCAGCGAATCATTCGGGTGTATGCTGTTACTGGAGTTGAAGCATTTTCTCAAGCAGCTTTACGGTTTTGCTGATAGGTATGACTGTTCTATCATTATTATTACTCATTTGGAGCAAATATGAGCCAACTTTTCTGGGTGAAGCTAGCGAGTTTCACTTCAACGTATTAGTCTTATACCATACCTCGGTCTTGTATCAAGCATAGGTGCAATAGCATGCACTACATCAATACAAATACTAATACGAGAGCCAATTTACCTCGTATATTAGTTTGTAAATTTTATAAAAGATAAGACAACAATAGACGTTTCGATAATTATATCTTATTCAGTAACTTTTCTTACAATTGTTTTGGGACCAACTTAAACATCGAATTAGCAATAGCATAGGGATAACAAACAAATTAGCCTAGTGGGGGAGCCTTAGTTAATACACACAGTACACGTATGACTACATCAATACATGTAGTAGTTTTAGGTCCATGCTTTTTATTGCACATATTTACACACAGAAAAAGTGAAATACGGAATAACTTCCAACTAGACCATTCTTCGATTTTAAGCTCATTCTAGGAATATTTGGTTTAAAATCCCCACCTCTCAGAAACTCTAGCATCGAACAACTGTTTACTTTAGTTTTAAACTTTCAGGCATAGGTAATGGAGGTTTTATAGTGGATATTTTGGTTTCTACACATCAGCAAGAGCTTTTAAATGAGTCTACTCCCAACTCCGTAGGGTACAGAAAACCAGATCTATATAATTCTGGTCTTAGCGGGTAATTTGTCGTTGACCGCATTTCTCACAACTTTGACCGGTCATAATTTCTAAACCACATGACCGATCCAAAAATAATTTTAACCTAGTTTTTTCAATCAACTTGCTAAAAAAGTCTGGAAATTCTAAAGAAAATCTATAAAATTGTCTCCAGAGTTGACTTTTTTTGTTACACTTAACATGGAATGTCCCACTGTACTGAATCTGCCTTTTTTCTGTCTCATCAACATCCTCTTTTCTTGAAAGAGTCTCTTAAGCTCTTGCTTTGCATTATACCTATATATAAGCCGTTATTTTTCAGCAAATGCCAGAAATATTCCCCTTCTGAGCCTACGAAGTTATACGATAAGAGCCTTACAAGACGTGGTGAAATCACATTCAATTCGATGTTTAGAGATTTAATGTTCAAAGAGAAACCGTTTCCCAAAGACGAAATTGTTAATTATTATCTCCAGGTAAGATGAATAGCTTTCTGTTTAGCGAGTGAGTGAATTTAGTTTATGTTTGGCTGTGATTTAACTAGTCTATGTTTGACAGAAATTGTTCATAGGACGTGTTTGTAAATTTTAAATGATTGGTCGAATCAAAATACAGCTCAGTGAAAAGATCATATGGAAATATCTTCCAAGTGCACCTCCTAGGCCAAAAGCTGATACTGTAGGTGGGGTGAAAACAGCCTGCGTTTGAATCTAAAATGTTTTTCTAGCTTTATCGGCTGGAAGGTTTAATAAAATTGCACATATTACGCGTGGTGTCTTCATATTCTTAATATCCATTCTACTCCAACTTTTAGCTTTCACCCTACCCTGTAGCGTTTATATGAGAAAATTATATGTTATACCCTAAAAAGTACGAGTTCGACTCGACCATATGACGTGGAAAGATTTGCTTTACGAAATGCTTGTGTGTGAATGTAACTAGCCAAAACGTTTTCAAGCAAAAGTCATATTGGTTCCTAAATTAGATGACTAAATGGGATGTTTTCTTAATTGGTCGACAGGGGATGAGCTGCACACCATAAGTAGTCATAGCCTGCTTAACGTTAATTGTACACCATCTTAATTAGGCTCCCGTCGAAAGTCTTCTAACGCAGTTTTCTTGTTGTTTTTTAGTTCAAACAACTAATTCTAAGCTTGGATTCAGAAGAAGACAGCGAAGAAACAGAACCGAAACAAACTTTTGATACAAGCCCTGATGAGGAAATGGTACCTCAAGTAGAGGTTACCCAACAAGAGGCTACCCAACAAAAGGCTCATCAACAAGAGGCTCATCAGCAAGAAACTCATCAACAAGAGGCTCCTCAACTAGAGGCTCATCAACAAGCAAGTGTACCCACGGATGAACCAAGGCCTAGTATAGCTGTTATTCAAACTAGGGTGACTCGCAGTTCACCAACTGAGGACAGACCAATTGAAAGAAGATCACGGCGAAGCTATTCTGATCAACTTAAGGTGAGCAGCTGTAGAACTCCTTAGTTCTTGATTATAAAATTTCCAACCACCATTGACCAACTTATAAACATTGAGTCAAAAACAATAGTTTATAAGTCAATAAAAAGATCTGGCTCCTGCAATATTTGGTCAGTCTTTTTAACTTAAGAAGAATTAGGATCTGCAAATCAATCGAGATCATTTCTGAGAATAAAAATGACCGAATATTTTTCATCCTTACGATTAGCCTTCTTCATAGAAACTCCCAATGCTCCACCAGCCTCTTCGAGACCTGACCCGAGGCCACTAAAGAAAACTTCTGCAAATGGGCAGAATCGTTTTTCTTTTTAGGGTGCTAAATAGACCTTATTCCTGCTAACGAGGCCAACTTGAACTGATGCAGATTTGCCGCCTGGGTACTCCTTTTAATGCATCGGGCGTTATTAGAACTTGTAAAGGAGTCTGAGTTAGCCAGGGGTAAATTTGCATCAATTCAAGATGGCGGTATTAACAGGGAAAAAGTATATTGTGGAATAGTGTGTCAACCGAGTCACAAGGCATCTTCTCTAGATATTTTCAATGAAACGATTGCTTGATAGTCTGTTTCTTTTCTCAATTCGTGTTCAACTTATTGTGTGTATTTTCAATGCACTTTGACAAATGCACGGGCAAATATACTTTTTTCGATTTGGATAAAATCTGCCGTACCTTCAAAGATTTTTTTTCCTTCAGAGCTCAGACGATGACACAAAAAGCGAAGGCTCTACCAATTCAAGAGCAACAAGGAGGTCTTCAAGAGGCAAACGGAAATAGGAATTGTTTTATTTTACATTGGTAAGATACGTTTTACTGTATTAATCTACACTACTTCACTTAGGCCCTGTCCTCAAATTATCGTTACAGACTCGTTTTAAACATCACTGAATAGGGGAATTCAATGATGATTTATGTATATAGCGACTTATTACATAGGGTAGGAACCACATTACATAGGCTATTAACCCCATTACCTGCGGTAGTGACCACATTACCTGAAGTAGTGAACACATTGATTGGGCTATAGGTGACCGCATTACATGGGCTAGTGGTGACCACATTATATGGGCTAGTGACCACATTACATGGGGTAGGAACCACTTTACATGGGCTAGTGGCCACATTACCTGAGTTAGTGACTACATTACATAGGCTAGTGACCATATTGCCTGGGGTAGTGACCATATTACCTGAAGTAGTGAACACATTGCTTGGGCTATTGGTGACCACTAGTATATGGGCTAGTGACCAGATTACCTGGGGGTAGAGACCACATTGCATGGGGTGGTGACCAGGCTACATGGGTAGTGACCACATTATTTCCCGGGGTAGCGAGCACGGTTCTTGGGCTAGTAGTGTCCACATAACATGAGGTAGTGGGCACATTACATGGGTTAGTGACCACTGTTCATGGGTTAATGGCCATATGTCGTTAGGAAAAGGTTTCTTACTCTTCGATTTTGATAAAGCATTTCGAAATTGTTATGGTATCCCAGGTATAACAGAAAAATTAGGAATTTTACAGAACCGACTAAAACTGACTCTGTTTCTTGAATGCGTAAGCCAAATGCTAAAAATATCTTGAAAAAGTAAAACCTTGATATAAGCTGCAATATGGCTGAACTTGAGTCAGATACAAACACGTCTCTACATCCACGGGACCATCTTGTATGATGATCAGATGATCAGTCACTACCTCTTCAGGGGATAATTCCTTAGTGTATATTCCTCATTCGTTCCAACTTTTAATTGGGGACGTTTTTCTTAAGAGAGACTTATTAATTATTGTTGCTTCATTAAATATTCTTAAAGCACTGATACCTTATGCTCGATCCGCTCTTAGACGCCTTACTTTCCCTTTCATTCATTGGGATTCTCTTTCGTTGTTTTGCTGCGTCACTATCCGATAAAGTTGGATTTCTGAAATATACTTCCGTCAAATATACTTCCGTCATACTTTACTTCCGTCAAACCGTACTTCCGCTATACCTTACTTCCGCAATACCTTACTTCCGCCAAACTTTACTTCCGTCAAACCTTACTTCCGTCAAACCTAATTTGGTCTATAATATGACGTACCCCATCTTGCCGTATCTAGTGTGGATTGAGCACTAGGCTCACTGCGTAGTCGTACTATCACTGGCCAGGCTCGTTTAGGCATTCTAGCAAATAAATCAAAACTCTCAGCAGTTTTATATTACCTAGGCCTTTGCTACGGGGTACTTAGATACTTCAATAGCGTGACGTTTTGCTCAGGGTATACTTTGACCCACTCATTATTTATCAGGGAACAATATTAGGCTTAAAATAGCATTAAAAACGCTTAAAATCACCATAAAATTTTCTTCGAAATCAGCGAAAAATTGAAAAAAAACTGGTGAAAATTAGCCAAATTAATTTTTCAAAATAGGCTTTTGATCCAATCAGGACTGTTCAGCGACTATATTAGGCTATTATAATTGACCATGAAAGATATGGTGTGTGGCAATTCTTACCCTATGGGGGAGGGATTTTTCTAGACAGGAACCCTCCCGGGAGCAAAATCGTGCAAGCACAAATCCTGCTAGAGAGCAAATAATGCAAACAAAGCACATCGATGAAAACATGTATATTTGCAACAACTAAAACAAGGTTTTAGGTTTTACAACATGAATAAGGTTCTTTCCATGAGAACCTACACCTGAGAGGTGTGGGCTGCAAGTGATACTGCGACAGTTTTTAAATGCTTATACAGTACATCTTCGATTATTCAAACATGTTGAGCTCAAATTCATATTTCGTCGTCCAGGTACGCCATAAAATCTTAATAGTGCTTTCAAAGGTTTAGAGGGAAAATGAATATGGTATTTTTGGTTTAGAGCAAACACGTTGTGAAAACAAATCACCCTGGTGAACATCTGTGTAGTATTGTGGAGGGTGTGTTCCGTACTGCCAAAGATGTTCAGTACCATTGGGTATCATCAGCACTGTGGAGGGATAACACCAAAACATTATAGGGTTTTTAGTACTATGGGGGTACCATCAGTACTTTAGAGGGATACCATCAGTACTGTGGAGGATGTCCATTAACATGGAAGAATACCATGAGTACGATATGCATTGTAGATATTAACTCCGCAGAACTGATGATATCCCCTACAGTACTGAACACCCTTCGCAGTACTGATGGTCTCACTGATAGGATCCCCCCACAGTACTGATGATGTCACTCATAGGATCCCGCCACAGTACTGATGATATCCCCCACAGTATTGAACACCCTTCACAGTACTGATGTTATCACTGATAGTATCCCAACAGTGCTTATGATATCTCCCCACAGTACTGATGTTATCACTGATACTATTCCCCACAGTACTGATGATATCCCCTGCAGTTTTGGTCAAATGCCCCCATAGTACTGATGATATCCCCCACAGTATTGAACACCCTCCACAGTACTACAAAGACATTCCCTGGGGTGCAACTAGAAGCAGTTTCGGCGATGCGATAATTGAAGATGTACTTCTCGTTCTAAATATTTGATATAATGTACAGGTTGGGTATAATGCACAGTTGTTAGGATTTTAATGCTCCATGTAAATTAATTAATTCAATATTACGCTGAAATAAGGTGCAGCTTTTGGTAATGTTTCATCCGTGTTTGAAAATTTAAGATCTTTTAAAGCTATCCAGTTGTTTCTATGTCCATTCTATTCATATTAAAACATAATTGATGCTTCATCGAATTTAACAAGAATGTTTTTACAGTAACACTCAGCTCTAATTTCGGCTGTCTGATTTTTATTTTGAGATGATTTTGAGGCGAATCCCTCTACAGTATTGCATAGTATCCCTCCATAGTACTGAAAACCTTCCAATTTACAGATGGTATCTTCAATATTAGTGATGATATCCCTCCATAGTACTGAATACCTTCCAAATTACAGATGGTATCACCAATATTAGTGATAATATCTCTCCATAGCACTAAATACCTTCCAAATTACTGTTGGTATCACCAATATTAGTGATGATATCCTTCCATAGTACTGAATACCTTCCAATTTACAGATGGTATCCCCAATATTAGTGATGATATCCCTCCATAGTACTGAAAACGTTCCAATTTACAGATGGTATCCCCAATATTAGTGATGCTATCCCTCCATAGTACTGAAAACGTTCCAATTTACAGATGGTATCACTAATGTAAGTGATGGTATCTCTCCATAGTACTGAACACCTTCCAATCACTGATCTCAAAATAAAGACTGGACTGAGAATTCCGTTGTTACTGGATTGAGATGTTGAAGCCAATTGCTTCGGCTTGCATTTGGCCTCCCAATATAGCTGCCAAAAAGATTATATTTACTTGATTCTTTGCCTACAATAGATGCACGATTATTCATTCTAGTGCTGAGCATTCATAATATATAGACAGGGAATTTACCATAACATTCTAGCAAATTGGGTAACCGAAAATCTAAAGACAGTTTTGGAATCCTTGAGGGAAGGCGGTCATTTTAAGCCCTGGGGACATTCTGGGAAATGAGCCATTGTGACGTAATTGATGACGTCATGTGACCACGGTCACAAGAAATCCGACCCCCGAATATTCGGTCGCTGATCACATCATTGGAAAGAGCATCGAAAACTGAGCAAATAATTGTATGACACTGATGTTATTTGACTTACCCTTCAAATGATATAACGTATTGAAAAATTCAAAATGGCGGATAGAAATTGAGTGTATCAGTCTGTTTGTTTCGATTTTTTATCGGAATTTAATGAGGGAACGGTTTTTCTTAATTGTTACTGTATAGAAATGAATAAAACATTTCAATAGGACACACTAAGTTGAAGTTAAAGCTAAGCCGAATAGAATTATTGAATTTATGATTAAATTCCATTGTCCGTTTATGGCAGCCAGTTGGCAGACGAATCGTTACTTGAAGAGAAATCATACATTTCCCACGCATTCTCCCGTATCATTTTCTCCACATCATCACCTCTGTCCTTCGTCTCCACCTTGGGTAATGCATGTGCAGTACAGTGAAGGTGTGTAGTACGGTAGAGGATATTCAGTACGGCAGGGGGATATCATCAGTGCGGCGGAGATATCATATGCACGTATACGATGGGAGATATTTTCAGTACTGTTGAGTGTATTCAGTACAATAGAAGGATATTATCAGTGCGATGGGTTGATACTATAAATACTATGGAGAAATACTGTCAGTAATCGAAAAATATTCAGTGCTAATGAGGGTTATCATCAGTACAGTGGAGAGTATTCAGTACAATGGAATATCCTCCATCAACTCTACTGAAGATATCCCTTCGCCCTACTTATGATATGCCTCTACGTACTGATGGTATTCCTCCGCCGTACTGACGATATCACTCCACTGTGCTGAATACCCTCCACAGTACTGAAGGTACCCACCTATCGTACTGGTAATATGTCTCTACGATACTGATTGTATCCTTCTGCGTTACTAAATATAGTCTACCTTACAGCACAATCTCCATTGTACTGCACATAGATTACCTCAGAGAATTTCTTCATCTGCATTTATTTGCTTGGGTGAACCAGAAAGGCACAAAAAGCTCGGCTTTTTCATTCTATGTCCATCCATTCATTTCAATCGAAACATCTGGAATCACTTCTTCAGTGTGGTGAAACTAATGTAATAGCTGATAATTCAATATTTTGATGGCTCCCTCTGCTCAATCTAAACCTCGAGGAATGACGCTAGACGATTTCACTTTCAGCTCCTTTTAGATTCGAAGTTTAAGCTAAGCTGAATAGAATTATTGAATTTATGATTAAATTCCATTGTCCGTTTATGGCAGCCAGTTGGCAGACGAATCGTTACTTGAATAGAAATCATACATTTCCCACGCATTCTCCCGTATCATTTTCTCCACATCCTCACCTCTGTCCTTCGTCTCCACCTTGGGTAATGCATGTGCAGTATAGTGAAGGTTACATAGGTTACATACGTTTCAGTTGTGTTTAGATTGTAGAAATGGTTCGATTGATGGACTATTGTCATACTTTAAAAATCATCGATACAGAACTATGGAAAGCAAGAGTTCATTATTAGAACCATTTTCTGCAATGGAAACACAATTGAAACGACTAGATTGCGAATCTGAAAGGAGCTGAAAGTGAAATCGTCTAGCGTCATTCCTCGAGGTTTAGATTGAGCAGAGGGAGCCATCAAAATATTGAATTATCAGCTATTACATTAGTTTCACCGCACTGAAGAAGTGATTCCAGATGTTTCGATTGAAATGAATGGATGGACATAGAATGAAAAAGCCGAGCTTTTTGTGCCTTTCTGGTTCACCCAAGCAAATAAATGCAGATGAAGAAATTCTCTGAGGTAATCTATGTGCAGTACAATGGAGATTGTGCTGTAAGGTAGACTATATTTAGTAACGCAGAAGGATACAATCAGTATCGTAGAGACATATTACCAGTACGATAGGTGGGTACCTTCAGTACTGTGGAGGGTATTCAGCACAGTGGAGTGATATCGTCAGTACGGCGGAGGACTACCATCAGTACGTAGAGGCATATCATAAGTAGGGCGAAGGGATATCTTCAGTAGAGTTGATGGAGGATATTCCATTGTACTGAATACTCTCCACTGTACTGATGATAACCCTCATTAGCACTGAATATTTTTCGATTACTGACAGTATTTCTCCATAGTATTTATAGTATCAACCCATCGCACTGATAATATCCTTCTATTGTACTGAATACACTCAACAGTACTGAAAATATCTCCCATCGTATACGTGCATATGATATCTCCGCCGCACTGATGATATCCCTCTGCCGTACTGAATATCCTCTACCGTACTACACACCTTCACTGTACTGCACATGCATTACCCAAGGTGGAGACGAAGGACAGAGGTGAGGATGTGGAGAAAATGATACGGGAGAATGCGTGGGAAATGTATGATTTCTCTTCAAGTAACGATTCGTCTGCCAACTGGCTGCCATAAACGGACAATGGAATTTAATCATAAATTCAATAATTCTATTCGGCTTAGCTTTAACTTCAACTTAGTGTGTCCTATCGAAATGTTTTATTCATTTCTATACAGTAACAATTAAGAAAAACCGTTCCCTCATTAAATTCCGATAAAAAATCGAAACAAACAGACTGATACACTCAATTTCTATCCGCCATTTTGAATTTTTCAATACGTTATATCATTTGAAGGGTAAGTCAAATAACATCAGTGTAATACAATTATTTGCTCAGTTTTCGATGCTCTTTCCAATGATGTGATCAGCAACCGAATATTCGGGGGTCGGATTTCTTGTGACCGTGGTCACATGACGTCATCAATTACGTCACAATGGCTCATTTCCCAGAATGTCCCCAGGGCTTAAAATGACCGCCTTTCCTCAAGGATTCCAAAACTGTCTTCAGATTTTCGGTTACCCAATTTGCTAGAATGTTATGGTAAATTCCCTGTCTATAACATTCCAAGAATCATCAAAGAAAAAGTAGTCCCTCGAGGAATCTCAATATATTGAATTAGATCTACCAATATGGCCGCCAATGATTTTATTTCAGAAAAACAGATGCTCGACCAAGTCTTTTTTTGAGAGAAGTTCTTCCAATGCACTCATGGTATCCCCCGATATAAGTGATTATATCCCCCAAACTACTTGATATCCTCCATAGAACTGTACCCTTTACAGACACTCCCAGGGTGACTATTGTCCTAGCTATTCAAGCTCCTCTATTAATTTACGATTACACAGTTGTTTCAGCTACACCATGGATGTTGTTTTAGATAAGACGCAACTGCATTTCTGAGGTACAATTCTTGAATCTCGCTGATAATTTCCGGATTGAGTTTAAATGCTTTCCTGCCTTCACTTATCAACCTCTTCACCTCCTGCAAATCAACCTTTGTTGTGCATTTGATGGAATCAAGGCCATTCTTTCCATTTCTGTTGAGGAGGTCGTCATTTCTCAGATCCGTTCCCACTGTTGGGTCTCCAGCCAAGTTGTAGCTGTAGTATACACCTGCATTGATAAAATGGATAATCTTTATTCACTCGAGACGAAAGTGGGGTCTGCACCACTGATCTCAAAATAAAGACTGGATTGAGTATTTGTTGTTCTGAAATGAAGTTGATAGTTGATAGGGAAATACACTTACTATCTTCGTAAGGTATTGGTTTATGTGCTAAGCAGAGAGGGCCATCAATAGGTAGACTGATAAAGCAGTGCGACCCTGGTCCTTCCTCTCGATGTGACCAAACCTCGTGATTCCTTTTGCCTTTTTGCCTGGATTTACAGAGAGCGGGCTAATTCTCTCCTCGCACTTTATGTCACAGGTTTGATGGTGGTTTCGAACCTGGGACCCTTCCATGGGTCGATTGATCTAACCACTCGGCAATCCCCGCCACAAAGTCAATTGGCAGCCAATTAGGAGGTCCAATTAATTACAATTACATTGGGGAGTGCTTTTTTCTTTGATGATTGTTGGGATGTTAGGAATAATCAGCACGATACTGAATAATCGACTTAACAAAAGAATCGAGTCAATATAATTTCTTTGGCAGCCATATTGGGAGGCCAAGTGCAAGCCGAAGCAATCGGCTTCAAATATTTGGCCTCAGAAAAAAAGAATGATCGATCCAGTCGTTATTTTGAAATCAGTGGTCTGAACACTCCCCTCCCCTCCAAGCATGCACCAATGTATCAGAATGACATTAAATCCATTTCATGAGGAGATAACATTTCGCAGAATTTTCTGATGATTTTTGTGAAGGAAAGTTTTGCGAGCAGGACTCGAACCAAGAAACACGACCTCTAGATTTGTACACCCTATTGCGCTAGCACGACGCATCAGGGAACCCTCGAGTGTATATGGGTGTCCATATTGCGCATAGTAGGACACTAGAATCTAAAGGTCGTGGTTCGTGGATTCGAGTCGTGCGCAGGTCATTTTCATTCACTCAACTCATTCAAACAATCTTTTGAAAACTTTAATCAACCAATCAAAGCTCATCAAAAGCAATGAAGTGACATTCTATTGGTTAACTTTCCAATTCAATTCAATATCTGCTAAATTCTAAAAAGTTCTCTACAGTACAGCAATCTAGCCAAATTTCACATACCTCTATATTTATCTAGATCAGCTTTCTCGATACCACCGCCTTGTGTTGCTGCCCCATCTACACACGCGCGGCAAGGAGCTAGGTAGCTGTACATATCAAATTGAGAGCGATCATGGGCATAATCTTTCAATCTCCGATTGATAATCTTCTCCGTGTGCCATTTTTTTGACCCATGTGCTGGTACGCATGCGAAGTAGCAGTTTCTGTTGAAATCTGCAATGGGCAAGTCGGCCTTGTCATCGATCACTCTCCTTGCGTAATCACCACTTATTTCCCACTGGCATTGTCCAGAACCAACTTTCTTTGCAATTGCAAACTGGTTGTTGGATACGCAAATGCCTGTTATCAAAATATTTACAGCATCAAATTGGTACGTGGCATTGAATTAGTACTGAGGGACAAATGACTCTCTAAAGATCACACTTTTCCTGTAAATTCTATTGTTCCAATGAAAATCCCATTTTTGTAAATCCTATTTTTCCAATGAGAATCCCTTTATGTCCCAATGAAAATCCCATTTTTGTAAATGCTATTGTTCCAATGAAAATCCCATTTTTGTAAATCCTATTGTTCCAATGAAAATCCTCTTATTGTTCCAATGAAAATCCCATTTTTGTAAATCCTATTGTTCCAATGAAAATCCCTTTATGTTTCAATGAAAATGCCATTTCTGGAAATCCTTTTGTTCTTCAGAAAATCTCTTGCGCTCTGAAAGGTAGTGAAATGTCCCTCGATTTGCACAGGAACGTACTGCTGCGCATATAATAGGTTGGTTTTATATTGGCAAACCACTGTGACTAAAAACATGAGCCCGACTTCTCTGTCAAGTCCCATAGAGACACGTTTTTTCCATAAATAACTAGAATATTCATACAGCTCATCGAAAAAGAGATTCCTAGATCAAAACTAGTTGTAGCTCTCACTGCAACACTTATGGCCTAGTGTTCGTTGCTACACTGCCGTCTAAAGTCATGCTGCAGTCGTTAGCTTTGGTTGCTATGTGTTGCTAAGGGGCATATTCCCATCATGCATTGCGAGAAACAAGATTCTAATCTTTAACAATATCGTATATTCAAAAACTTACCTGCTTTTATATTCGTGAAAGCCAACATTTGACCGATGTTGAATTCGGAAATTGTGTCTGACGTCATCTCCGATTTCGAGCAGGCGATTGAAAAGGCAACCATCACGAAGAAAGAGAAAAACATTTTGCGTCGATATTGTCGATATTTGGCTGCCAAGCTTGCTAAAAAATGACTGAGACTGCCTTGGTTGTCTTTTTGTTGAAAATGGCTTACAATTCTCTTGTTGTTTACACAAGACTATCATGTGACATTCGCGGAAGGAATTAGACCCGAAACCCTTCCGGTTTCTTATCTCAAGGTCCGTTATCGTTTTCGTAACAGTTCTGTGGAAATAACATCAGAACAGTGGTGGGTGTTCCATCAGAACAGTGGTGGATACCATCAGTGACTTAGAGGGCCATCATCTATACTCTAAAGTTCTATAGAGGATATTCAGTACTCTGAGAGATACCATCAGTAATGCGGGGGAGGGAGGTGGTCAGTACTGTGGAGGTGATACCTAATTTGCTCATGGTATCCCTCCAAAGTACTTAACATCATTCCAAATGATAGAATAATAGCAGAATGGTTGAACAAAATACTTTTCAGCGGTTTTTCTGACATGTTTATGGAGAGTCTCTTCCTGTAAGCAATTCAAATTCTCCGAAAATTCCAACAGAATTTTGGCTACGGGGATGACGCCCCCTATCTCCAGCGCTGTAGCTTGGGTAGAATTATTGGGGGGGCAACCATTGTTAGAGAACAAAAGGAAGACCAGGGACCATGCTGTGAACAATTGAATTTTGGGATTATTGGGGGGGCAAATGCCCCCCCTGCCCCCCCGCTTCCTACGGGCCTGCCTATCTCCCCCCTCGGCCACTACGCCCCTGAAGCGCGGGGGTGCGTAAGAACAGAGAGAAATTAGGATACGGAATTAAAGAGTCTGGTAACTAGTTCTAGGCAAGAGTCTGGGTACTAGTATTGATGACGTGATGACGCACGGCCATTTTCGCGGTAAAATCGTTTTCGCTGCATGCTGCAGTTGCTTCGAGAGAATGTCGTCCTAATTTTATTTTTACAATTTAAAAGACTGACCAAGTCAAGTTCTATGTTAACGAAGTTGGTTTCATGACTCACTAAGATTTATTTATAAATAAGTCTCTTGAAAGTGCGCTGTATGTGGTGGGTTGTATCTGATGAAGTGAAAAACCAAGTCAGCAACTTTCAAAAGGCCTACTTTTAGGCCTCGTTTTAGGCCTCGTTATCTACTGCAACTAGAGCAGAAGTGAAGAAGGCTGTCTGCTTTATTATTAGGCCCAGGATAGCCAGTTAAAGTTTGCTTCATATCTAGACTTCAAGCATTTTCCAAGCCAATCCGGACAGTAAGGAACATTGTCAAAGGAAAATGTCTTCTGCTTCTGATAGAAAATTTGCTACCCCAGGCTCAAGGTCATTTGTTACTCCTATACCTGGCAGTTCAAGAAATATTTCAAGAGAATTTAGCAGCAGAGCAACTTCAGATAACTTGCCTAAACGGCTGGACAGCTCATTGTCAACAGACTCCACAGATATTCATGATGTTGCTTCTTCAGCAAACCAAACAATTGTGGATGATGAAGATGGTTTGGCCAGCACAGTATCAACACCCATGACAAAAGATATGCCATACAAGAGGCCAATGCCGTACTCATCTGGGTACGCTTTAAAAAGGAAATCTGTGATCCTAACAACTCCAGATGATCATAATAATCATAATCTTCTATATGCGAAGAAAATGTCATTCTCGTGTGGTGCAGAGACAAGTAGGGAGAGTTTATCAAATTTTAACAGAGAAATCCCAAGTGGAAGAAGCTCTGGGTTTGAAACATGTAAGTATAGACCCGTTGCCAACGCTTTGTATTCATATGAAGATGGATAAAATCTTAAAAACTTTACCCTTTATTTTTGTATTCCAATTGCACCATATTGAAAACTGACATTCAAACATTCTCTGCCTGGGTGGAAAGTTTGTTTTGCCAAACCAGAGGCTCATGCCACTCCAATTTTTTCTAAACAATAGACCCATTGTTTTACCATTGTTTTCAATATTTCTCCAGGGCAGAGTTCTCTGGTGTAACTTATATTTTTCAAGTATGAATACTCTGTAAACTAGAGGGTTTAGTCCAAATAGGTTCTTCTCTGCATTTGGTAAGCGTTGGTGGAGATTGATTATTGATTGGGTTGGTCGCTTATTGAACTACCCCCACAGTTCAATTGGTAGAGAAGCGCTGGCCAAGACAGTGGGTGTGGGTTTGACTACAGCTTGGCCATTTTCCGTTGTCACAAATTGATTTGTTTGATTTTCCACATCCTGCTTCTTCTCAAATTCCATACTAAACCAGGAGAGAGTCAAGAGAGAAGCAAGTGTGGGCACACTTTGAATTCTCATCAACAAATTTAACAATAAAATTGTTAGTTGCAATATGCTAGCTCAATTTATCAAAACATATATTCCTGAGATCCCTGACAATGTAATATTGAAGGGAAGGGGGAGGAGGGGTGGGAAGAAGCACAACTGGCAGCTAGGCCACGAAGATCAGAGAGAATGACATATGAAAGCATCCAGCTTTAAGAGAGTGATCACAGCAAGATATTTTCTTAAAATTGAGGTGTATTATTAGTTCAGTTCATTCCATATGATTTTAAAACTCCACATCATACATTACAATATGAATTACGATAAAGTAAAATTGATGCATTCAAAAAGCTATTGTATGAAAGGGAATTTCTCAAGGAGGAACTCTCTCAATAGCTAAACTAATCGAGGAGAGAGCATCCCTTGTCGATAAAAACTGATTGGCTGATCAACCATGATCTTGACAGGGCCTGCAGTGACATGCAGGATGAAGGACCATGTGATGCCCAGCTCCTGTGGAGCCTAACATCAAGAAAGGATCAATAACAACCCAAAACCTCCTCATTCAAATTATTATGCCAAGACTCCCTGGTTTAGATATACATCAAATTCCTATATGACACCCACTAAACTTTTAGTTGGTTTCAGTGATTTAAATGCAATTTTTGGATAACGGGGTCTTCTCGGCTAGTCTGGGTCCTATTGGGTTAGCCTTGAAAGAGCACATGAACCAAAAATTTTTATTGGTGGAAATGATAGGTACTGTTGAATGATAGAAAACACCGTTTAGATTTATTTGATATCTCCTTTTGTTTTCAAATTATCCACTTACTTGAAGTATCAGAGGATGACGTCATAATGTTTGCAAATTATTAGGTTTACATTATTCGGGATATAGCAGTATCTCATCATGTAAAGATTATAGTTGCAAGAAATCTTGTTGCAGAGCTGCATAAATGTAATGCAGGTTATTTAACATGGTGCGTGATTTTTGGGAAAGCATACTAATGGATAAGAAATATCGGGATTGCATTGCTCTTGGAAATGGAGTCAACAGTAGCTATCATTTCCGCCAATAAAATGTTTTACTTCATGTGCTCTTTAAGGTAACTGTAATTACATCAGCAACAAATGTATCTAATTAATGTTTTAGCTCTTGAAGGAAAGACAGCTGTTGCGTCCTCCCATGAAATGATTTCTTTATCCAAGCAAGTGTCATCAGCCAATTCTTCCTCAGCTTCCATCCTATCATCTGCCTTCTCTCAGATCCCTCAAAGAAAAAAAGCTGTTCATCAGCCGCAAGATCTTGATGAAAGTACAACTGCAAGTACAACTGTGTCAGATGGATCAACCAGCGTTATTACAAGTGATCAAGAAAGAACTGACAGCCCCATGGTTGTAGATCGAAGAGTTGGTAATCGGGCAATCTTTTCTGATAATGATGATTGTAATGATACAAAGGTGAGTCAATGAGTTTCTTTTTAACGTGTTGGCTTTGTCGACATAATCAGGAACTTGATTACCTTTTCCTTTTTAGCTGTGGTAGATTTTACATTTTAGTATTATTTTAGTATCAGTCACTTATAACAAAGTATTACAAATGACTGAATATTTGATAGATATAAGTTTATTCTAACAAGTGATGCATTTCTTCAATAACTTGAGTTCAGTAGCCTGGTGTATTTTCTAGCTACACACTGATTGATATATAGATCTTATGCAAGTGAGTGGAACTCTTTAAAAAAGTTTTCATATTGTGTTTTGGGAAGAGGAAAATCTACTAGATAGCTTAATTAGGACAGCCAAAAGAAAAACACCAGCATGGAGCAAATAACAATCAATCATCACATCAAAACGAACACATTTTACTTACAAAGATACATTAAAGCCAGAAAAATTGGAACCATAATGAAACGAACACATAGATACTACTTAAGCTTTTCGTCTGACACTCAACAGAGTAATACGTCAGAAAGAGAAAAAAAAGATACATTACAGATACCAAATATATAAGTATAGAATTCAACATAATTTCATCTAAATCCTCCCATGCAGCAACTATGAAAAGCCATAATCAGAAAATAGCACTGCAAACATGAAATACAGCAAGGGTCAAGGTCTAGAGCTATTGTTCTTAACTGTTAACCTAAGCATGTGATTGAACTATTGAACCCCACACTGGCCCACTCCCCTAATTTAGACAAGCAATGCTCCCCATGTATCAAGTTGAAATTAATATTTATTTTCAACATGATCATTTAGCCAGCCAGAATTGTGTAAGATCACAAAAGTAAGATGGAAGCAATTTTCACACCTATTACTTACCTCATGGGATGGGTTAACGTGTGATTGTAGGGGTTGAAAAAAGCAGACTGGTATCTTAATGGTCTAATTGAAATCTATTTTAGACATATATGAGTGTGGTAAAGAGTATGGGTAAAATCGGCTTGGCATACTATGATACTGAAAACTGTCAAGTTAATATGATGGAGGATCTTGTTGAAACTGAAGATTATCATTTCCTCAAAATAAGTAAGTAATAATTTTTATTTTGTCATTTGTTATTTGCTTTATGAAATTTTTAGGTATGTTTTTGGGAATTTTAAGGAAAAGTTCCTGCATGAGACTCTCTGGTCTTGTGCCTTATCCGACCCCTGGACCTATCACATAACTTGTGTTCAGAGAAGTTGCCAGCTCTCTGTGGTTCCAGGTAAAAAGTCAAAATAAATCATGACTTGTGGTCGTATAGAGAGGAAAGAGGCAGGACTTTAGATTTCTCTGAACTCTTCTCTCACGTTTTCTTGGACTTGAAGGTTGGAAGACTTTGGATTCGACCAAATTTTCCCAAAAGATACAGCCTTAAATAAATGAAATGAAAAACCATTGTGTAGGTAGACTTAAAGGCTGAATTAGGTAGGCTGAATTGATGAAATATTGTTGATTTCCTAGTGAAAAGACGAATCCAGCCGGACTTTATAATCACAAGTGCAAAACAAGAAGAACAGTTCCTACAAGCTCTCAAAGAAGAAGGTTTGTTGTTCAATTACGTCAACTAGGCACATGGCTTGCTTACTCAGCTAGAGTTCTTTTCCATGTGCAAATCAGCTGATGATTCAAAAGTTTATTCAATTAATTTTGCTGAAAAAATATGTATTTGAGTGATTGAAAGATGGTGTATGAATCTCTCCTAGATGAAGACGAAAACTCGCGCATCGAAAAGCAGATCAAAATTGAAATTATTCCATGTATGATGTTTGGTGAGTTAAAGCATACTAAATAATTGTGAGGGGTATATGCCTCTGCCTGAAAACTCCTCTCTTCGAATTTCTTGTCCAATCTCTAGAGTCTAAACGTTTTATTAAATTTCTGGAAACATTGAGAAAAAGTGATATACCCTTCAAACATTTTTTTGCCATGATTTATTTTCAAACAACTTCGATTTCACTGTCTTCAAGAAGTTAACTAGCTTTACTTCTTACTAACTTACCTAACTTACCTACCTATTTAACCTAATCTAATTCAGAGGGAAAACGTCAAGGCCCCTTGTCATAAGTTTTTGGAGTTCTGAAATTACTCTCTTCTCAGGAAAGGTCTTGCTCTAGACTAAGGTGAAAGTACCTTAAAGTCATGTTAGATTGAAACTCACGTTGAAAGAAGGGCATCCCATAATAGCTACCTGTCTTACATTCAATACTCCCAATGTTAATATCACTACAAACAAAGTCTCATCTGTATTTTTGTAGCCTTATTGCATTTTTTTCCAATGTTGCTTTATTTTGTCAATTATTATCTTTGTAGTTGTAGTTGACTTCTCTGGCTGGATTAGCTCTACATTTCCTGAGTGGTAAAGAATATCATATAGTGTATTATTTAATATGTTAAGAATAAATTTGCAATGAACTGAATTGAATTTGCAGGATACGACATATGCAAAAGGCGAATCCTGACTCTCGATGGCCTGCCTGGTCTCTCCCAAGATGCAACGGATATGCAACGAAATATTTATTATGGATCAATGCTGTCCTTTGATAACATCAATATGGTTTGTATGAAATGTTTTCATTGTTTGTTGTACATAGAGTGTCTAAATACAGCCGAAAAGGCGTTGCTTGATTCAATGGCCATAGGGATTTCATGTTACAATATAAGTAGCTATAAGTCTTTGATCGGTACAGAATTTGAGGATGACGAGAAAAATCAGGAATATGGCCAAAAAATAATAACTACTTTAACCTTTGCATCTGACAGTCATCAGAGTAGTACCTCAGAAAGAGAATGAAAATGAAATCTAACGAGTTGTTGATGAAACATTAACTACTTTAACCTTTGCATCTGATGTTCATCAGAGTAGTACCTCAGAAAGAGAACAAAAACAAAACCTAACGAATGATTATACCCAGCTGTGGATGGAAATTTGCCAATCAAAAAAAAAGTGAATAATTGGTATGGCGAGATAAACAACCTATCATCCCAATAAGTCCAGTGAGATAAAAAATAACTAAAAGAGTTTCGAAAAACAAAATTTTTCGCAATGGCTTAAAAATACAAGAAAATCATTGAATGTAAAGCTTACATTTAAAAAGATCAAAGCAAGAAAGTTTAACTTCTCTATGGATATGTGTTAGGATCAACCAGCTCTTGCCCTCCTGCATATACCAGAAACCTTTCTGCTAAGAGAACAACCATCTCGTGCCTCTTCAACTCTAGAACTCAAAACACGATTTTGCTTTCTGTCAACATTTGCTGGACAACCCACATGTGTTGAAACTTGGGAGATATGTTTTAATATCATCAGCAAAGCTCAAACTCAACATATTATTTAGGAATTTTGATGATTTGTGATGATAAATTGGAAATAAAGCAAAAAAATTGATAGGTTATTAAGATTTTCGTCTGGCACTCACCAGAGTTATCCTGTGGAAAGTTTGTGCAGCACTATGAGATGTTCATTAGGAACGATGGCATCGTGTAGGGAAATACCATCAGTACTGTGGAGAAATGCCATATGTACTGTGGGGGAATACCATCAGTACTGTGGAGAAACACCATCAGTGCTGTGGAGAAATGCCATATGTACTGTGGGGGAATACCATCAGTACTGTGGAGAAATACCATCAGTGCTGTGGAGAAATGCCATATGTACTGTGGGGGAATACCATCAGTACTGTGGAGAAATACCATCAGTGCTGTAGAGAAATGCCATATGTACTGTGGAGAAATACCATCAGTGCTGTGGAGAAATGCCATATGTACTGTGGGGGAATACCATCAGTACTGTGGAGAAATACCATCAGTACTGTGGAGAAATACCATCAGTGCTGTGGAGAAATGCCATATGTACTGTGGGGGATTACCATCAGTGCTGTGGAGAAATGCCATATGTACTGTGGGGGAATACCATCAGTACTGTGGAGAAATACCATCAGTGCTGTGGAGAAATGCCATATGTACTGTGGGGGAATACCATCAGTACTGTGGAGAAATACCATCAGTGCTGTGGAGAAATGCCATATGTACTGTGGGGGAATACCATCAGTACTGTGGAGAAATACCATCAGTGCTGTAGAGAAATGCCATCAGTACTGTGGAGGGATACCATCAGTACTATGATTGGCTGCCTACAGTACTTGTGGTTTCCCTCCACACTGCTAAACATCCTCCACTGTACTGCACAGACGTTTCCTAGAATGAGAGTAGTGGGTCCAATCGTAATGGTCTTATAAAGATAATTAAGATATTTGGTTTATTTTTCAGGTGCGAGCCACTGGTGCTCTCCTGAAATATCTGGATAAAAATCGAGTAGGCGTTGAGTTGGAAGACCCGGACGTGAGAGTGCCAATTGTAGCACTGAAATCATTTTCACTGTAAGTGTGTGACTTTTTTCATAAATATGATTCAAACTGATCAAATATGACTCGAACTGATCGAATGTTTGAACTGATCGAATATTATACAGGTTGATCAAATTTTATTCAGATTGATCGATTATGATTCAAACTGATCGAATATGATTTGAACTGAACGAATATGATTTGAACTGATCAAATATGATTCAAACCGATCGAATATGATTCAAACCGATCGAATATGATTCAAACTGACCGAATATGATTTGAACTGATCAAATATGATTCAACTGATCAAGTATGATTTGAACTGACCGAATATGCTTTGAACTGATCAAATATGATTCAAACTGATCAAATATGATTTGAATTGACCGAATATGCCTTGAACTGATCAAATATGATTCGAACTGATCGAATATGATTTGAACTGATCAACTATGTTTCGGACTGTTTGAATATGATTCAAACTGATCGAATATGATTTGAATTGACCGAATATGATTTAAACTGATCAAATATGATTCGAACTGATCGAATATGATTTGAACTGACCGAATATGATTCAACTGATCAAGTATGATTTGAACTGACCGAATATGCTTTGAACTGATCAAATATGATTCAAACTGATCAAATATGATTTGAACTGACCGAATATGCTTTGAACTGATCAAATATGATCCAAACTGATCAAATATGATTTGAACTGATCAACTATGTTTGGGACTGTTTGAATATGATTCAAACTGATCGAATATGATTTGAATTGACCGAATATGATTTAAACTGATCAAATATGATTCGAACTGATCGAATATGATTTGAACTGATCAAATATGATTCAACTGATCAAGTATGATTTGAACTGACCGAATATGCTTTGAACTGATCAAATATGATTCAAACTGATCAAATATGATTTGAACTGACCAAATATGCCTTGAACTGATCCAATATGATTCGAACTGATCGAATATGATTTGAACTGATCAACTATGTTTGGGACTGTTTGAATATGATTCAAACTGATCGAATATGATTTGAATTGACCGAATATGATTTAAACTGATCAAATATGATTCGAACTGATCGAATATGATTTGAACTGACCGAATATGCTTTGAACTGATCAAATATTTTTTGAACTGACCGAATATGCTTTGAACTGATCAAATATGATCCAAACTGATCAAATATGATTTGAACTGATCAACTATGTTTGGGACTGTTTGAATATGATTCAAACTGATCGAATATGATTTGAACTGATCGAATATGACTCAAACTGATCAAATATGATTCAAACTGATCAAGTATGATTTGAACTGATCGAATATGACTCAAACTGATCAAGTATGATTTGAACTGATCAAATACGTTTTGAACCAGATTTGATCAAAATTAACAGATTTTTGTTTCATTTTCAGGAGTTCTGTTATGATGATAGATGACTCGACTTACGGGTAAGATTTCTTTACATTGACACAGTTTGTCAACACTTATCTTATTTACACACAGTTTGTTTACTAGCCGTTTATTTACACTTGGTGAGGTTTTATGAGGATGTGAGTAAGAAGCCATCCATGAAGTATGTGAACTTGTGTTTTGGTAAAAGCTTTGATACTTTTAAGGGCTTTAATACTTGTAATACCTAAGTGTTTGTGAACTTCTGTTTGGTAATGGCTTTGATACTTTTAATGGCTTAAATACTTTTAATACCTCAGTGTATGTGAACTTCTGTTTGGTAATGGCTTTAATACTTCTAATACGTCAGTGTATGTGAACTTGTGCTTTAGAATTGCTTAAGTGCACAGTCTACTTGTCTGAAACTAATTAATCATTCCTTACAATCTTGTCTCCAAAAAGTCTTAATTGATTCGATACAATTTAAAATTGGTGATAGCTGATTGATATCAGAGGAAGATAAGATGTTAATCAGCCCATGTGGATACAGGCTTGTAGGACGGGTTTACCAGCAGATAAGTGATATGATAAAACCACACGTGCCTTCCAGCAAAATTGTCTTGATGGGGATGACTAAGTTGCTACATGACTCAACCTTTGTTCAAGAATCGTGGCCTTAAGTGCATCTTTTTAGGTCAGAAAGAGTTTTTGTGTTCTTTCAATAAAATTATTGATGAGCTTCCTGTACATTCTAAGATAATTGGTTTCTACAATCATTCATCTCTTTCTGGACGATCTATTTTGTGATGTGTTCCGTCATCCGTGTCCGAGAACGTTGTATATTGATTTGTTAGGTTTTTGTCTTGTTCTTTTCTTAACTGAGCTAAGTGTATATAAATACCCCAATTTACACCATACATTATAAACTGGTAAGTTTGAAAGGCTGAGATTTAAATTTATTTTGTTTACGTTCACTCACATCAATTTAGCCTGAGCTTGTTTTAACATAGATCGAAACTAAGGTTTGTTGGTATTGTAAAATTAGGACTTATGTTTGGCATTGTACCAATCAAAAACTAGAAGTTTGCTTCAGAGAATTGGTTTGAGTCTTGTAACTTTATACCACAAATATTATTTCTTGCACTATTTCTTGCAGAGCCCTTCAGATATTCAGCAAGGAATCCCACCCTTCAGCTTATAAATCAGGCGGTAGTGGATCCAAAGAAGGACTCTCTCTATTTGGTGAGAATATTCAAAGTCAAAATTGTTGACATTGCTACCACTGATTATTACGAAATCTATAATATTTGATTATAATAAATTACTGAAAATACTAAAATCCAAATTATTTAATCCTTCATATGACTTTGCTCTCTACTCAATCATCTCTTTACTAAGCAAATCCCTCCTTAAGAATTTCTCTTCATACAAATTCCTTATTGTCATGTATTCCTATTTAACTAATGCTGCTCGCTTACTGCAAACTCAAAAATCTGCTTATTTGTCGCCTCATCTTGCCCAATTGGAAACTTCTACTAAGTTAATCGTCTCTAGCCAATCAGAAAGCATATTCTGTCCAAACTAGCCAATCAAAAATAAGATCATCATCAAACTAGCCAATCAGAAACAAGATCATGATTGATTTAGCCTTCAAAAATAAGATCATCATCAAACGAGCCAATCAGAAATTAGATCATATTTAATTTAGCCAATCAGAAATAAGATAGCGATGGGACTTTTTTAGGCATGATGAACTACACGAAATCTGGCCCTGGATCGAAGCTCTTCAATCAATGGTTTCTTCACCCGCTGACCAACATCGATGAGATTCGAGAAAGACAGGATACGATATCATTCTTTCTACAACCGAGACGTATGGAAGCTTTTGTGGAATTCCAGGATCACCTGAAATATGTCAAGAATGTCAGCGTGAGTCTCTTCAGTGTACTTTTTGAGATTGAAAAATATGTTATGTGAGGAATGGTGTGGTTTATTATGTATTGGTACTCTACCATGGTTTTAATGATACTCTACTATGGTTTTAATGATGTGGTTTAGTACTGTATTGGTACTAGCATTTAGCTTCCTTGATACAGACCAAGGGACCAGGGCCTGTTCTATCATGGCTTCGGCCCTCTCTTTCATTTTTACAATTAACTTTGGAAGTATTCTAACTTAGGAATGACACGGTTTAGTACAGTATTACAACTCTACTATCTAAGCTCTACTTTAGGTAGTCTACTATCTAAGCATTTAGCTTCCTTGATGCAGACCAAGGGCTTGTTCTATCGTGGCTAAGCTCTTTCATTTTTACCATTAACTTGGGAAGTATCCTTACTTAGGTTTAGAACAGTTTGAGCGGTTTAGAAGTGAATAAGAATTCACATTTATATCTACAGCTGGGAAGCACTTGGTTTCACAACTTCGACATCTTCATTCCATCACGGTATAACCAATCGATCCCTCGCTTTTCATGCCAGTTGTCTAGATAAGTTGAACGAGGAAGTTGAACATTAAGGAACGCATATTAATCTTTGTAAGAACTCGTAAAGCCAAACTGCTTGCGAAATAGTTAAGTTGTATAGGAGCCAAACTGCTCCTGTGTAGAATAGAGCCAAACAGCTCCCATCTTGAAGGTATTAACATCGTTTGTAGAAATAGATGGTTAGGAAACCTATTGTTGTACGTCTTTGTTTCACAGTTTATGGCGAGCAGTACTTGAATGTGCAAAACGAATGTCTTATCCTCTCTTTACTGTTAAAATTTTACTATTAAATATTGCCTACATAAATGTGAGGCTGAATATTATAAACTCTTTTCTGGATAGGGAGTATAAACTCTATTATAAACGAATATTTCTGGATAGGAAGCCAAAAGAAGCGTTTTGGTCTATTCGCTCAACAATGACCTTTTTGGCCAAAACAATAGCAAAACAAAAGACTGTGCACTCTCAATTTTGAAAAAATTGCACATAAAGATATAACAATAGGTTTCTAAACCATCTATTTCTATAAACTATGGTATTAGGTTGATAGTGAAATATATTGAGTTTCTTATAATTTTTGAGTTTCGTTGTTATTCTGTTACTGAACCGGCCTAAACCCATGCAGTGAAACCCCTTGGAAAGTGTTTTTACAATAGTATAGGTACTCTGCTATCCAAGCATTTAGCTTCCTTTATTGACACTGGACCAGGTATAGTGCTATCCTTCTCTTTCATTTTTAAATAGTCTTAGCGGAAATTTTCTCGGATCTGTTTCCTAAATTGTTTTTGGTAATTTCAGGGAATCTTGTCGAAAATGTTATCCACTGGTGCAAATATAAACGATTGGCGGAACCTATACAAGGTATGATATTTGTTCAATTTCTTTAAACTGATACTGTATGTTATTGCGCCAGAAAAAGACATAAATTGATGAGCCACAATCGATTTAATATGGTCTGAACCACACTCAGTGATGTTTATATTAACTACCCTTAAGAATAATGTGTTTTGCTATCAGCATCAGTCTTTCATTATTTAGTCACCAGATTTAGGGCCTGCTTACATGACCACCCCTTGCCGTTTTATCTAGCCTTGCCGGGATAACCCCGCTACCTTCTAGAATCCAATGCCTTTTTTATTCATTTTGACCAGGGCTTTTCAGCCCGTCATGCCTTGTCGGGATGATTTTATTCCGTCTTGGTTAGGCGAGAAATCCCGTCTAGCTGGGATAATTTTCTCCATGTAAACAGAAACAGGAGAGATAGCCTACTTTGCCGGGATTAAAATTGACATTTATGCAGATGACACGATGATTTTTATTTTGTTTAGCTTTGAATAAAGTAATCGTGATAATAAATGAGCTTGGCTGATTTTCATCCTGTCCCGCCTGTATTTCTCATGTAAACGCAAAAGTAGAAAATCTCCTAGCTAGTCGAAATATGGAAGTTAACACAACAAGACGGGATCATACACACAGGCTCTTCTGCAAGGATTAACTGTTAAGAGAATTTCATTCTAGGCAATTTATAATGCAATTTGTATCGGAGATGTATGCAGAGGTCTACCTCAAAATATTGCAATCATTAGAAAGGTTAGACTTTTCATGATTCTAAATTCTAATTTATAATATAACGTATATTTTTTATTGTATGCTATGTTTCTTGTGTCAAAACTAACCATGTATTAGTAAAAAAATTTGTAAGATATTCTTCAGTTTGCAAGTGAAATAAAGTAAATTTGTTTTTAGAAGAGAAACAAGAAAGGAGACTGGCTCTCTGTAACTTTAAAGTTTCATGCTCACGCAATCATCAGACAGACTGTAATGAATTACCTCTCATTATTAAAGTCTGTCTGATAATAATTATAGTCTGTCTGGTAATTCATTATAGTTTGTCTGATAATTGCGTAAGGATGAAACTTTAAGTTAAAGAGAGCCAGTCTCCTTTCCTGTTTCTCTTCTATATCGCTATATACTTTCGAACATCAAGCACTGTGATTCGGCATTAGACAACGCAATCGCTATGGAGATCAATTCGTTTTATTTTTTTAGTTTTGTTCTCAGTCTATGAACTTATTTGATCCACAACCATTTTAATGTTTTTTTTTTCATTTACACAGATTACAAATGCGTTCTCTGATAAACTGCACAGTGTAGCCAACCTGATTAATAAGATTGTGAGTGCTAAAATTTCATCTAACTTGTTTTACAAAACTTTGTTTTCTTTTTTATAATGCTAGCTTTCATCTTCTGATAGTTTTCATTGGAGATAAGTAGAAGTGTAGATATGTAGAGAGGCAGAGGTATTTGGAAAATCAATTGAGCCAATGTGTGAGAATGAAACAGCCTTATTTGGGTCATTTTCATTATCATAATTTGGCTCAATTCAATGTTATTGTGTCTCTTAAAAACAAACAAATTTTCATGATTTCATGTTTCGTTTCTGCCCATTTTTGTTTTACCTCAAGGAACTAGTATGGAACTAAATATTTTCCAACCATTAATGCTTTCTGTGTCAACTTAAAAAAGGTACTTTTGCTATCTGATTACCCTTTTAAATTTCATGAATGTAAAAATATACATCGATTCTCTTGCATTTCAATTTTTTTTGTTTTTATTGCAAAATTGTTTAATGATTTCAGTTTCTTTGATAATAAGGTTGATTTTGAAGAATCTGCTTCAGCAAAGAGGTTTACTGTTAGGCCTGGTGTTGATGCAGAGCTAGACAAAAGTAAGTGGCGTTAAATTTGCTTCTGTTTGTCTCAAATAGTCCTGGGGATTCGGAGGTTTCAGTAAGGTCCAAATCTATTATTTTATCTAAATCTATTTGTTTGATAGAGATTGATTAAAGAGCACATGAACCAAAAATGTTTATTGGTGGAAATGATAGGTACTGTTGAATGATAGAAAACGCCGTTTAGATGGTCAACATGGTATATTTTCTGAACCTTTTACAAACAATGTGACGTCATCAGCCAATCCTACAAAATGGTGGATAACTTGGAAACCAAATGATATATCAACAAACTTTTCACAGAGTTTCTTATCATTCAACAGTAGCTATCATTTCCGCCAATAAATTTTTTTGCTTCATCTGCTCTTTAAGAACGTCGGTAAAGACGATATTACACCAGAAAAATTTTAAAGCAGATCTTTTGATCTTCAAGTGTTTACAAGGAACTACCATTCCCAATTTTGAGTCCTATGGTGAAAGAGTTAGCCACAATTATGGTACAAGAGGCAATAAAGCTACATTACGCGTTGCAAGGGTCAAAACAGAAGCAGCAAAAAATTCTTTCTGGTTCCAAGGCCCATCTTGCTTTAACGAACAACCCATTGAATTTCAAAGTTTAGATTCCATTGTTGTTTTCAAACGTCTACTAAAAGAACATCTGGAAGGGTTATAATCATAAACTTAAGGGTAGGATTTTTGTTTCTAACAATGAATATTGAAGGATATTTTAGGTTTTTATATTGTAAATTATAATGTAACGTACAGGGCCCTTGTTAATAACAATACTCCTAGTATTGACAAGGCTACCCTGTATGAATATTACTATCATTGTTATAATACGAGAGCCCAATCACCTAAGTTTATAAAGTTCTAATAGATTAATTCAAAAAATAAACCATGCTTTTGAACGTTTCGATTAAATCTTCATCAGTAAACTAATGTTGAAACGTTGAAAAGCATGTTTTTTTTAATTAAGCTATTATTTTTATGAATATTATTTTTAACGTGCTAGCTTACGAAATGCCACAAGGAACCCTCTTTCCAGATGGGGCATGGTAGCTTTACATCAATGCATAAAGTGGTAAATCAGATCACCAGTATGTTTGATACACCTATTTGTGTAGCAGAAGTTCGTATTTGAAATAACTACCCACTAGACAACTCCCGAAATTAAGTCGGATATTGTTTTCGAAGCAATCCGTCCAGAATCTCTAACTCAAAAGCAGCTGCTACTGCAATACACGCTACTGCACCTGCATGTCTGGCAGTTGCTTTTGGCATGATGCCATGGGTGAAAAAAATATTTTGCTTTCTGGGACTGAATAATTTTTCTAATTCCTAATTATTTGTGTAACAGAAGTTAATTTGAAAACAACTACCCACTAGGCAACCCTTGACATTAAGTTGGATGTTGTTTTCGAAGCAAATCCGTCCGGAATCACTAACTCAAAAGCAGCTGATATTGCAATACACGCTACTGCACCTGCATGTCTGAGAGTTGCGCTTGGCATGATTCTGCCATTGGTGAAAATGTTGCTTTCTGGGACTGTGAATAATTTCTCTAATTCCTTTGAGTATGCTGAAGACGTTTAACAAAATTACAAAATATAATGGCAAATGTGATTCTAGAAATAGTTATCAATGCAGTCAGGAGTTAGAGTATCTGCCAGTTACAGTATTTGCATGTGATTTACAACTAACATAAGATCAGCCCGAGGTGTTGAAAGTTTCATTATATTCTTATCCGTTAAGTATTCTTATCCTGAAAATTTCCAACCATAATTGACCTTAAAAGCTCTGTGATGCGCTCAGATCTCTTTTAGATAATCGTACAACGCACATCATGTTGTGATGGGGTTGTGATGAAAGGCTTAACTTAAATAAGAGCCTCTGGATAGAAATTGGATTCTTTTTTCTTTCTGGAGACCTATGTATTTTCTGTGACCATTGGTGCTGAAGTTCGCTATCTTTCCCAGCCCTTGATTCTGCAGTTGATCTCGGGGCATCTTTGTGCAGCTTGTGAGACAGACTTAAGTAATCCAGATGAACGTCTTTTGTTTTTCAGTGAAGAAGACTTTCAACGGCCTACCGGATCTCATGACGGATATCGCTTCAAAAGAACTGAGAAAACTCGACGAATCAATTACTGAGTGCGGAGTTTCTTATCTTCCCCAGGTTTTTATTTTCATTTCAGTTTTCAGTAACAATTTTCTTTCATAATTTCATCCCACTCCCTTGTGCCAGCCTGGCTTCCGAGTATGACCACTGCGCATTTCTGGACACCGATGAGACTTTTAGTTTGTCGGTGAAATATGGAAACGAATCGATCAGTTTTGCAGTTGAGGTGAAAACAACAGGGTGGGTTAGCTTAGGAATATCTCAAGGCCTTTCTGGATGGATGAAATCCTTATTGGATGGGTAGATGGTGCAGGCAAAGGACACATATCTGATCGATATGCAACTTCTAACAGCATGCCGTTGGTAGATGGAAAACAAGATTATGAACTGATCGCAGCTTCGCAAGATAAAGGCATTACTGTTATGAAATTCAAGCGAAAACTCAAGACATGTGATGAAAATGACAATGACATTCCACTGGGAACTGCTAAGGTTATTTATGCTTACGGGAATAGCCTCGGGAAATCATGAACTTTCATTGAGTTCAGTATGATGTAGTTTGCACCTTTTTATCGATACATTTCGAGACATCATCGATACATATTTTTCCAGTTAGGGTATTTGCTGAATATTCCAATGACACAAGAAATGAGAGAAGGCAAATTTGATATTGATGGGTTACGATTCGTGGTAAGTGTGATACATTGCATATTCTTAAACTAAGAATTTTGAATCGTTTTTAGTATCATAGACAATAATAAACCTAACAAATTATTTAGTACGCCTTCATTATCAAAGAGGTGATTCTCTGAAACGGGAACTGTTTAAAGTTTGAATTTAACATCATCCATGATCTCACCAACAAAATCACTTTGAATCATGGCATTTTTTAGTTTGCTGTGTTTCCAAATCTTCATAAAAAAAGTTATCAAATTTCGGATTCACCTCGGAAGAACGTAATGCAAAATATTTGTAGTTCAGTATAAACTGCCCAAGACAACTTAATCATCAAATTAGTTGCCTTGTATATTAGTGCTCCCCAAGTATCCCCAAGTATTTCAAATTATCCCCAACTATTTTCCCACATTATTTGAATTTTTGGCTTGATCAGTGGAATGATTTTGACTAACTGAGATTTTGCTTCAGTTTATTTCAGAAGGGATTGCTTACTACAGAACTGCGGGTACTCGAGGTAGTTGCCAGTTAGTTACGTCTTCCTCTAGAAATAGATCTTTTAGTTCTTTAGTATTATCAGATTAAAGGATCCTTTATTGTACCTCGACAGCACTTTGCATACGATTTTCCTTCTTGTTTCATCTAACGATAAGTACCACACACAAAGAATTTTAATTTCCACGAGAAACTTTATACTTAAAGATTTCCAACTCGAAACTTGCCAACCACTACTCTATTCAATTTCATTCGTCTTTGCTCTCAACTGTGCTGTACTTTACGCAATACATCGTTTTATTGATTCCATGGTTATTGCAGACTTATTTTATTGTATTCTTGAGGAGAAGCAGGATTTGCGAAATCAATCGAGATAATTTGTGAGAATGAAATTGACCCCGGTTGTGCAGTGGTAGCGCTGTAGAGTAAGAATCTAGAGGTCGTTGGTTCGAGTCCTACTCGGGTCATTTTCATTCTCACAAATTATCTCGATTTATTGTATTCCTAGGTTGACCATGATTAACAGCAATGAGTTATATTCTACTGACCAAGCCGAATATTTCTGCAATTTGTTTATGATTTCACGTAAACTTAATGTGGTGACATGTCCTTTTAATTGCTTAATATTTATTTTTAAACATTTCAGAGCTGGACCAGTTGCTTGGGGATACTCAATCTATGATAATCGGTAGGTGATTTGTTTTACACAGCCTTAACTCATATGATCATACATTGCTGTTTTAGTGCTTATTTCGACCCACATCTGGCTATAATAATTCGTTAGGTTTTGTTTTGGTTCCCTTTCTAACGTGCCACTCTGATGAGTGTCATACGCAAACGCTTGTTTCACTATTTTTCCGATTTTTCTCGCCATCGTTTAATGTTTATGTTTAACAAGCTACACTTATTAAGGCTGAGTGAATTAACTCTAGTGGATTGTACCAGCATGTAATACAAGACCCCGAGAAAAGTCTATAGGCCTTTGTTTGTTTGTCATCTTATTTCAATTCGATGTATAACAATCTAGCTTCTAAAGAAACTAATCTAAATCGAATATTTAAACTACTTGAATACATTAATACATTTTTTTTACTTTATTACTTTGTAAAAACATACAATTCGGTCAGAAGCTTTTTAATTTTTGCATACGTTGCAATTGCACTCTGGTCCTCCCCATTCTTTAATGACGCTATTCAAAATCGGTGATATAATTAGTGTTAAGCTAGGGTCAAACAAATTTTTATGCATTATTTCATGCTATGTGCAGCTGAAGCTGCGTGACCTTCGAGATGTTGACTAAACAACTCATTCCACCGTCTTTCGGAAGCGAGGTTATTAGAGATTCCGTGATTTTGCTTGAAAAAAGGCCTTTCTCAACATAGCACGTTGAACACAAACTTACTTTCTATAGCTGACTATATCCACCACGCTATACTCCACCATCCTTCGAAAGGGAGGTTTAATTAGGAATAAGGCCTCTGGCCATCCTCATGCTAACAAATGTAACACAAACTCACTTACCTACTATAGCTGACTATGTATACACAACACTACACCCAACCATCCTTCGGAATGGAGGCTTAATTAGGGGCCCCGTGCCGGTATTAGAAATAAGGCCTCTGGCCCTCTTCAAGCAAGCAAGTTTAAAACAAACTTACTCTCTAACTTACTATAGCTGACTTTATACACCACACTACACTCCATAGTCCTTCAGAAGGGACTTTCAACTAAGGGTTCCGTGCTCCAGCTGGAAATAAGGCTTCTGACCTTTCACAGACTAACACGTTAAACATAAACTTACTTTCTTACCTACCATAGCTGACTACATACACCACACTACACTATCTTCCTATCCTTAATTTTGAATATGGTTTGATTATAGATAAAGAAACAGCCATCATGTATAGGCTGCAGAATGTAATTCTTGAGCACTCCCAGCTTTTGCTCAGCATCGTTGAATTTACGGCTGAGCTGGATTGGTAAGAAAGTATATCCACCTTTCATTGGCTTATCTATTCTCATGTGCGGTTTTTTTCATTCAATTTTGAACTATTATTAATTTGTAAGAATGAAGATGACCCGAGTAGGACCCGAACCCACGACCTCTAGATTCGTACTCAAGTGCGCTACCACTGCTTCGAGAAACCCAGGTTATTTTATTCACACAAATTGCACCACCACTCACCGAATGCAGAGGTGAACCTATACTGGCTCGCAGCACAGTGATAGCGCACTAAAGTACGTATCTAAAGGTCGTGGGTTCGAGTCCCACTAGGCTCATCTTCATTCTTTCTCATAAATTATCTCGATTGATTTTCCAAATGTGTCTTTTCAAGTTTACAAGTCTTACAAAATTTGTTAGAGAAACTTTTGTTGAAGTTTTTTCAGAAATTTGGAAAGATCATTTTCTACAGTACTTAACTATGTGTTGAAGATTATTTTCCAAACAATAGGACGTAGCGAGAACAGATTCCACAGCATCCAAAATCAAAAGAAATTGAAAGTCGGATGTCTAATCTTCAAGTGCCTAGAAGGAACAAGTATTCCAGCGTTCCCCTCATACGTGGAAAATATAAGCCATAATTATAACATATGAAACAAGAACGTAGCCCTTCGATTACCACGGTTGAGAACTGAAGCTGGGAGGAAATCGTTTCTGTTCCAAGGACCTAAATGCTACAATGAACTCCCCTTACAAATTTGCTCTCTAAACTCTACTAAGTGCTATTTAGTTCATAAGTTAAGAAATGCTTTGATTCGGACGATACTCGATTAATAAAATACTATTCTTTTATAATTTATTTCACTCGTTTTCGTTGTATCAAAATTACTTTATGGTAGTTTTTTTTAACAGGCCCCTTATTGATAACAGTACTTCATTGTACTGAAAGGGTTACTCTGTATTAACATGTATGTTATTATTATTGTGGTTTTATATTTTTAGTCTGCTAGCATTAGCAACTGCGTCAAGAGAGGGGAATTATGTGCGGCCTGAGCTTACTGAACAACCGATTCTTACCATCAAAGGTGGAAGGTTAGAATTCCATTTCCATTTCCATTTTTCCTTCTTTTAATAGAATATTGTTAAGATAGACGCCGTCCTCGTTTGGAGGGGTATTCCTGTTTTAGGTAGCACCTTAGTTCGATAGGCGGAGGAGAAATTGTTGTGGAAAAGCCTACAAAATGGAACACAGTTTCTTCCTCTGTTTTTCAAGGCAAAAATGGAGATGTTCATGGATTTGGCGTGAGGAGAATAAAGAGCCTGGGAACTGCGTTTTTTGTGCGAGGGAAGAGCCCCAACAAATGTTTTGAGCTGTACTTGCGAGCTGTAATTTTGAAAAAAGTCTATCAGCTCTCTAGCAGAATTTCATTTCAAACACCCCACGGACGGTGGATAACAATATTCAGAACAAATCTCCGTAGGAGGGATGCTCTGGCCAAAAATTAATAGTAACATGAGTGTGTTTATGTCTAGTGTTTCCTAGCCTGGAAAAAGCCACGAGAGGCCTTTTTCAGCAGGGGGACGGCAGAATACACTACATCACTACATATGGTAGTATACAGGTATCGTAAACAGAACATGATATTAGGAGTTCATTACTGTATTTGTTCTAGGCATCCGATACAAGAGCTTTGTACCAGTCAATTCGTTCCAAACGATGTCGAAGTTGAAATGAATAAAGGAAGGATGAAGATAATCACTGGGCCTAACTCCAGTGGTAAAAGCGTTTACTTGAAACAGGTAATTTGAGTAATTTTATCGATATAAATGGACTATATGGTATTTTGGGCAGAATTATGATAGTGATTGCTAACATATCATAACACAACATATCATAACATAACATAATTGATTTTAATTGATATTATACAATACTCTGCGCTGCATACAATTTGTAGGTAAAAGTAATAAAACTAAATAATTGCCTCTAATAAGAATAACTTAGAATTACAAAAAGTTTCTAAAAATTACAGTATTTGCAATGGAAACAGATACTGAAGGTTTAAATTCTAGTTCGAGAAAATGAGATTTTAATGCCTTCTTAAAACTAATTATGTCTCTATCACTCTATAAATTTTAACTGAGATGAATTTTTGTCTCACTTCCATCAGGTTGGCCTAACTACATTCTTGGCTCAAATTGGTTGCTTCGTGCCAGCTGATTCGGCCACCATAGGGATTTGTGATCGACTCTTCACCCGCATTCACGCCAAAGAAACCGTCTCCACACAACAATCCACATTTATGATCGACCTTAATCAGGTATGCATATCTTGAAATCTCATTCTAGTTATTGTTTAGATGTGACAAAAACACTTAATGCATTTTTATACACTGAGTGAGACCCTATTTATATGAGACCGCTAAACGAGTTGGCTCGGTAAACCAGTTGGAATTTCTTGTCTATTTATATGTGGAAACCTGGCCCTCTTACCTAGACGGGGTTTCACGGAAAACAACACATTCTTCAATCATCTCATTAAAGCTGTCAATCAAGTGATTGATGAATTGTTTCCGTCTTGGCATTTCACATCATTCCAGGTCAGCTGGTCTGTTTATCTGTCGTAATTTAGTTGATAGTTGATTGATAGTTGATAGGCAAATACACTCACTATCTTCGTAAGGTATTGGTTTATATGCAAAGCACAAAGGGCCCACTGAATAGGTTAACTAATCGAGCAGTGTGACCCTGGTCCTTCCTCTCGATGTGACCACACCTCGTGATTACTTTTGCCTTTTTGCCTGGAATTACAGAGAGCTGGCTAATTCTCTTCTCACACTTGTGACAGGTCTGAAGGTGGTTTCGAACCCGGGACCCTTTGAAAAAGGGTCAATTGATCTAACCACTCGGCAATCCCTGTCGTAATTTCATTCCATTTACCGAGATCTCGGCAGTGGTTGAGAGAGATCCGCTTTATGGGCTGGCTCGCTTCTCAATATAAACGAAATCAATATTCCTATAGATTTGAAAAGGTAGCAAGATCTCGCTTAAAAGGCCAGCTCATTCAGTGGGCTCCTATAAACAGCCCCTTTACACTGAAATATGGTAAGACAATAGTCAAAGCCAATGATTGACCCAGCAGTTTGATTACTTATTACTTGTTTTTTGTGTTTCAAATAAGAATTTGCTTTTCTCTTAGATATCATCAGCTGTTCATAATGCAAATGATAAATCCCTGGTTTTAATCGATGAATTTGGGAAAGGAACAACTGCGGTTTGTTAAATTCTTATTCAGCTTTAGATATATCCATGAGTGCCAAGACACAATAAAGGCATACAGTTGATAACTGTATTAAGGTCTTTCTTTACAATAAAATGCTATATAATGTTCTTCATCGACAGGCAGCCTTTTTTGGCCATATTTTCTTGTGTTATCTTTTTATCTCCCCTCCCAGCGAGCCGGTAGATGGATGGTCTATAGACAACAAACCTAGGCCCTAAGTCAAGAGATGTTATAGCTACATAAGGTTCTTTGCCTTCCATAAGATGCCATAGCATACTCATTATTGACATTGGCAGTCTTTCTTGGCCATATTGTTTTGTCATAGATCTTTCTCTGCCCTAACAGTAACCCAGTATATGTTATGCCCATAAAGAAAACATACGGTGGCCCATTAAGGCTGCCAATTGCACTTTATGGATTCTTATGGCTAGCAAAGAGGCTAATTTAGCTATCATTTACCCTTATTTTATCCTGGCCCTCATGGGTATATATTGACTTAAGATCTTTATTGTTAGGACTTGTTCCAATAGGGTAACGTTCCCACGTAAAATAATCAAATGTTGTTAATGTTACCCGGTCTGGCTAGCTTGTTAGCTAAAACATTCCGTGAGAAAAATTTATCACTGATTGCTTGAACTCTCACTAACATTTTTCTAGCATCATTAACTGTTAATATCTTCATCTTTCCGAGTTAAGCTACAATGTCAAGCAAAAATGCAATCCGTTATATTAAGTGAAATATATGACAGGCCACTTTAAGTTTTCAACTAAACCAGCCAGGTCTCAGCCAACTCTCTTCACAATGTCTACAACCAGCAAAAACCACGTATATGAACTCAGATTTGTTCTGTCAGCCTTAAAAGGTTCTTAGTGAAACGCAACTTACTCCTGGGGCTCTCAAACAGATTCGTATTGTTCATTGCTGAATCATTGGGAAAGCTGGCTCAAATTGGCTGCTTTGTGACAACCTAAACATAATGATGATAATAATAATAATCTACTCTAATACTGAAGATATAGTAGCTATTGGCTATACATTAGTGATAGAATTTAATAGATAACATTATTACACGATAATATTTCAACTTACCCTTTGCAGTGAAGGAATGATAGTCATAACTGCCTATAGCTCATAGAAACTGCTTTTGACAGTCGGTGTATAACTATATTCAGAAATTCGACTCCTATGATAACGGGTGTTTAGAAAGTAAACATAACAGATCTTTAGAAATGAAGCGCCTATGATACTGAAGGGAGTCTAAATTCCAAAACTTTATGAGTGATGAAGCCATTGCCTAATAGGCTCTGAAATCTTAGGTTCCTATGAATGGATCTTTACTATGTATATCTTCAAACACTAATATTCTCACATACACTTGCAGATGATCTAGGGAAAGGAATAAAACAAATCTGATACGAAGGAGAAACTATCAACCTCTTCATTCCTTTGTGATTATGCTTTTCAAAATATTAAGTTTTTCGTTTCTTGCTTTTAGACTGACGGTCTGGCATTGCTGACAGCAACGTTGCTGCATCTGTTATCACAAGCTCCGAAATGCCCGAGAGTTTTTCTTTCCACTCACTTTCATGGATTAATTCGATATAATCTTCTTCCGGAATCAGAGATTCTCCACTATCAGGTATGTACTAGAGGGAATATTGCTGTACCTGGTTAGGATTAGGGTTAGGATTAGAGCTAGGGTTGGGGGTTGGGCTAGGATTAGGGCTAGGATTGGGGCTAAGGTAAGGACTAGAATACGGGTTGGGGCTAGGATTATGGTTAGAGCTAGAGTTACCATTAGTGTTAGGGCTAGAGCTACAATCAGGGTTAGGGTTAGAGTTAGGGTTAGCGTTAGAGTTAGAGTTAGAGTTAAAGTTAAAATTAGGGTCAGGGTTAGAGGTACAATTACAATTAGAATTAGGGCTAGAGTTACAATTAGGTTCAGGATTAGGGTTAGAGTTACAATCAGGGTTAAGGTTAAGGTTAGGGAGTTATTATCGTTAGAGTGATTGAGTTGCAGTCGTTGTTTGGAATGAAGCCCGATTTATTTCCATTCACTCAAATTATTTTCACTAAATTTAATTTCAGACAATGGAAGTACTGGAAGAAGAAGGAGATCTTGTGTTTCTGTATCACCTCAAAGACGGGCACGCAGATTGCAGTCACGCATTACGTGTTGCTGCTGTTGCTGGTATTGAAGAAAGCATCATCAAACGAGCAGAGGAGGTAACATTAATACCTGTCTGTTGTTATTCACTTGTAATCAGTTTCATATGAAAGATGAGGTATTTTTGAACTTTCATCGGTACTGAACTCGAGGATGGCGATGATTATCATCGGCAGAGAAAGGTCAACATTTCACTTTGGAATTTTTGAGTCTATCTATGTTTAGTTCAGCATTCTCATCCATAATGATAGCATATATTTTTCTTGATAAACTCAACCAATATGATATTTTAACTAATCAAAACCACACCTTACAGCAAAAAGCCATCTTAATTTGTAGTAAACATGTAAAAGATGATACCTTGTGAATAATCCAACCCTACTGTTAAAGAATATTTATATAAATGGTAATTCATATTTACTAAACTGTCACAAAAAGAGTATTTCTTACAGGTTCTTTAATTGTTGTTTCTCTTGAGACCTGAATAAACTTTCATTGTACACAGCACTTTTCACAACAGTCTATATCAAAACCATGGATCCAATATTATGCCATACAGAAATAGCTCATTTCCCACTAGGACTCTTTCAATTGCAGTTAATTGTTCTTCTCACTAGACTCCTAGGGATCATTGGTTGTAATTTTACTTCTCACTATACGAATCATTCATTTCCTTCCTGATTAACCAATTTTGACCCACCTCTGGGTATAATATCTTGTTAGCTCTCTTTGTTCTACATCACTCCCATGTCGATTTTTAGAAGCAATAATAGATCTGCTAGACTACAACACCTGCATCTATTTTCTCTGCATCTAAGTTTCAAAGAAATACTTGCAAATTTTACCCAACATTACAGGGGCGGATCCAGACGGTTGCAATGGCTGCAGCTGCATCAGTCAGATTTGTATATCATACAGTATTATTTAAGAGAAGCAGGATTTGGAAAATCAATCGAGATGATTTGTGAGAATGAAAATGACCCGAGTAGGACTCGAACCCACGACCTCTAGATTCGTACTCTAGAGCGCTACCACTGCTCAACCGGGGCTTCGGGTGTCGTGGGTTCGAGTCCTACTCGGGTCATTTTTATTCCCACAAATTATCTCGATAGGTATTATATATAACTAGAAAACATTCTTAAAAAAAGAGAGTGAAATTCATTTTGAAGGCATTTCCAAACTATCTCAAGGGATGCGGCCTTAAGAATATTTCCGGGGATATGCCCACAAACCCCTATATTTCTATTCATTCTGCAACAGACACTAAAAACAGCTGGATACGCCCCTGATTTGGATGCAGAAAAACTTTCTCTACCGAACCTTTTAGTACTGGAAATTTGTTTTGTCCAACTAATTCATCTTCATTACCAACCCTTTGCTAAATAATGACCGGTCCCTTATCTTATTCCCGTACAGAAAGTGCTAATCATCTGCACACGCAAAGCAGAAATTGAGAGGCCTAAAGCTAACTCTTTTTCCATGTAAAGAGACTTCTGATTTCTCAATCCAGGTGTCGGAGCTGATCTTGCAAAACAAGGAAATCAACAGGGTCACTTCAATGGACAGCGAAACGAAGCAAAAGAGGTGAGTTTTTTTATTTACATCTTGTTCTGCCTGTCTTCAAGTAATTATTGTGCAAATACCCATTCTCGCCCATTGTAAAACTTTCTTATTGATGTTATCACTATTAACTCCACAGTATCTTTCCATTCAATCCCTCGCATAAAAAATTATGATTTCGGCTTGAGTTAGCTATAGGGTCTTGGGGTGACCGAGTGGTTAGATTAATTGACCCTTGTTCAAAGGGTCCCGGGTTAGAAACCACCTTCACAAAGTGTGCTGAGAGAATTAGCCAGCTCTCTGTAATTCCAGGCAAAAGGCAAAAGGAATCACGAGATATGACCACATCGAGAGGAAGGACCAGGGTCGCACTGCTTGATTAGTATACCTATTCAGTGGGCCCTTTGTGCTTAGCACATAAACCAGTACCTTACGAAGATAGTAAGGGTATTTGCCTATCAACTAATAGATTTCGGGGTGGCTGATTAGTCCTATCCAAGATACGCTGACTGAACAACTAACAATAAACGCAACATACTAATATACCGAATAACGTTCAAATATAACTGCAGCCATATATTTGAATTGACTTGCCAAAGAGCTTTCAGTCCATGTCTATCCTATCCTATCACCAAAACTCATTCATCCAACACTCCATAAAGTCTATGTGGGTCATAGAAATAAACTTCATGATGATCAAATAGCATCATAGAAATATTTATTGCAATTAGAGAGACATTCGGGTGCAGTCATCAACCAAAATATTTATTATTTCCGTGTGTTCCTTACATATAAAAGCTTGGATTTTTTATTGATATCATCTAATAAGTGAAGCTTTCGTTTGGTAGCTATAGGAGCTAAAGAAGGCAAAATGCCAACGTAGTAAGGTATTTTGTTCGTAGTAGATAAAGTAGATAAAAGATCAAACGATAACCAATGCAGTACAGACAGTGGTGCAAGTGATCACCACATAAGCACGATAAACCACAAAAGTAGTAGCCTGTGTGACAGACACTGTCCTTTGAAAAACTGTTGAAAGTGTTATATTCTGTGCACAGAACAAAAGTAGACATATGATCAGTAGAAAAGATGAAAGACCACAGTACATTACCATCAGTAGTGCAGAATAACTATCATAGTGGTGATTATTCACCATATAGTAGTGATTGCAGGTTTTCTAGCGTGTGATTATGTAAGAAGGATCAGTCCTTACGTATGCTCCTATTTTACGTGTGAAGGTTCGAAGACACGGAGCCAGAAACAGACATGTTCTTGGGACACTTACATATCTAACACTATCTAAGACTATTTAAGACTGAAAAGTAATCTAATTACACGAGATAAAATACACCGTTGAGAACAATAGGAAAGAAAATAAGAAAGTTCATAAATTAGGTTAGACGTGATAAAGAGGCTAGAGGTGGTTGTGAAATATCAGCTATGTCTTAATAAACCTCCAGTAATATGTCGTTTTTAATATGTTATAGATTCGAGACTATTGTTGATGAATTTCTGGCTTTGGACTTAGAGAATAGAGATGTTGCAAAGTTTTTGGAGAACTGTATTCGAATAATGGATGAACCTTGAATATGACAGTTAGATATTTCATGTTGTGTTTGTGAAATTTTATTGATTTCTCGCCAAGATACCATGCACGAAGCCAAGGGGCATATGGGGGACTTTTACCCGCCAAATCTTGAAGCTCTATTCTTTTATTATACAATTCTTATTTTTTCTAACCAATAGTTGCCCCCCAAACATTTTATCGTGGCTACGTGGCAGTAAGATACGAATGTTTTTGTTTTTATGTTTATGGTTGTCCTGTTTAGTGAGACAGTGTCATCTTTCTCAAACTCTTCCCTTCCAGGACTTTACTTAGTCCCTCACACCTTTTGTAGCTAACTTTATCTTTCGAACTTGTTCAGATATCTCATCTCCAGAGCTTAAAGTAGTTAAAAAGTATATCTAACTGTTAGTTTAGTCATAGTTTATTGAAAAAGATGGTTTAGAAACCTATTGTTGTATCTTTTTTTGTAAGTTTTTCAAAATTGAGAGTGCACAGTGTATTGTTTTGATATTGTTTTAGTCGACAAGGTCATAGTTGAGCGAACAGACCAAAACGCTTCTTTTAGTAAATATTCGTTATTCCGAAAATAATTTATGATATTCAGCATCATTATTCATGTAGGCAATGTTTAAAAATAGAAATTTAACAATAAAGATAAAGAATAAAACATATGTTGTGCACGTTCAAGCACTGTTCAACATCAACTGTGAAACAAAGACTTACAACAATAGGTTTCCTAACCATCTATTTCTATAAACTATGGTTTAGTCTGTTTAGCCGTCATACCTTGAAACAGCAGTGTATCTGTGACAATCAGAAAAATTCATAGTTCGAATTTCATCGCAGCCAAAACAAAACCATCTTCAAATATTTCTTAAGCTCTTCGTTTATTCTCATCTCTGAGGGATCATTATGGAAACAAGGATAATTCAACCTTTATAATATTACCCCTGCCAACTTTTTCGTAAATAGATTTTATTGGCAAAGACAGTGAAAATTTTATGTATGTTCCCAGAAGTTTTTAGATGGGGATAATTGTATACCAACTTTGTGATAAAACTGACGTTATTAACATGTTAGAGGGTTCTGAAAGGGGTTTGTGATTCCAATTTTCAATTCCTAGTACAGAAATAATCAAAAATCCAAATGAAGAAAGTAGAGAAATCCCCAATATTGGCACGTTGAACGATGCCAATTTAACAGTCTTTGGATGGTACAGAACTTCAGTATAGCCAGAAAAATCGGAACCATAATGAAACGAACACATAGATAACCACTTAAGCTTTTCGTCTGACACTCAACAGAGTATCAGTTAGGTTTCTGTTTCGTTCTCTTTCTGACGTATTACTCTGTTGAGTGTCAGACGAAAAGCTTAAGTAGTTATCTATGTGTTCGTTTCATTATGGTTCCGATTTTTCTGGCTATACTGATGCCAATTTACTTTATCAAAACTAACTCCCAGTCTATAAAGAAGTCCAATCCTATTTTCCAGTTAAAAAGAGAAAGTCCCAGCTCGGAATTCACCACATCCCGACCCTCTTGTTATTGTATTAGCTACAAAATTATATTTCTTAAAAACTCAATACTGAACTTTCTTAGCTTTCTGATGAATACCAAGTATACATTTTAAGAATAAAATGTACTATTTTGCGTTCAGTATTACTTCAGTATTACATTGAATGGGAATTAGAATTTGACGTTTTTTTGCTTAGCCTGCTTTGTTTTGTAGCCTTTGCTAAGTTTCTTGGACTACGTAAGTAACTTTATTTCTGATTCTCCTTGATTAGTTTTTTACGAAAATACGTAGGCCTATTGAAATTGTTTTATGTCTAGAAACCACATTCTAATTCATCTGATTTCCTTCCTTTCTCTAATCAGACAGAAATACTTTTCAATGAGAATGATTAATGGTTTGTGTTAATTCTTTAAGACCTTTAACCAATTTCCCGAAGGAGGGGAATTAACGTAAGGATTGTGTGGGCTGTTAACCAACTGACGTAAATGTCTCAAGACGAGGCTTGTGCCTATGTCCGGAATCGTCCGGGATCATATATTGACATGCGCAGTTAACAATATCTTCCGCTTTGGATATTTGGTTTTCTCGTTTTCTCATCTCGTGTTTCCTCGAGAATTAACATCGATTGAATTTTGGGTCTTTTTTGCTGGATGTTACGTTATGAATCATTCTTTGGTATGTTACTTCCCTAAGCCTGAAAGAGCTACACCCATTTTCTTCATAAGAAACTTTTTATAAGAGACCCAGACTCTCGAACGGCTGGAAATTTAAGAAACTCCAGTACTTATGAAATCTTAAGAAACCTCGATGAATCGATATAATTTTTGAAATACATATAGGAGCTAATATTTTCTGTGTTCTATCATATAATAGCAGAAGTAAACAAAGGCTCTATTTGGTTTTATATACATAGTGCGGTTTGAGTATTTTTTGGAGATACACTCTCTTTTTATAAGAACACTTTTAAATGAACACAAGCCTCAAATTTTGCCAAAACTTAAGAACATGCTATGTAAGAGCAAACTGAAGCTGACCATATTTTGCTCAATACAGGAATTTTAAGAAATAACCTTAAGACTGAGAAATAATCACAAAAAAAGCAGATTGGCAGCACACTGATACAGTACACGTTTTTTTTTTCTATAAGAAACCTAGCTTGGGTCCTAGTACTAAAAGTTTCTTAATTTTTTACCAGTTTCTAGTACTAAAAGTTTCTTAAAAGTTTCTTATGTTTAGATACGCACTTAACATCAAATTTTGCACTTTCCATCGCATATTTTTTGTATTAAAGTTTTTAATACGACAATTAATACAAGTAGACTCAACATCCTGTGTTCCTCTAAATAAAAACGTGTAGCAAACTTAAATCAAGCAAAAATGTACTATTGGCATATTACTTTCCGGCTCAGAAAGTCCTCTTATTTTTTCGGAGTTTCTTAAAGATATTGATGTAGTTCTAAAAGTTTCTTAAATTTTTGGGGCTCTAGTACTAGGTTTCTTATAAACCGGTTTCTTATTAAAAAAAAAACGTGTATGCCAGATGGCCAAGGAAGTCAAAATTTACAACAATTACCAAAACTAACAGCAAAAACAGGCGCACAAAGCATTATGAAAGTAAAATAATTTAATAACATTTCAAACTGAAAATAGAGCAATATTCAAGAATAGCCAGCTTCCAACCAATTTTACTGGTTCTTATAAAAAAATGATTGTAAGCAAAGTTTTAAATTTTTTTAATCCAGCCTGTAACGCCAACCACTAAAATTCTCTCTTTTTCTTTATAAGAATACTTAAAATTCTCCCGAGCCTCAACTTTTCCATTGTTTATTCTTAAATTTCCATTGTTCTTTGCCGATTTTGAGCCTCAATATTCTTATAAAATTTATTCTTATAAAGAAAAAAGAGTGTTATCATGAACCCGTTTTATTGAGGGCCTGGGAGCTGGGACCAGGCTTCAGTTTCTAATCGAAAAATTGTATGCTGTTTTAAAATTTTCAATGGAAAAAACCCAGAGATTCTTGAGCAGGCATTTTTTAAAAAGTTTTTTTACTTCTTATGAAATGACGAATAATAAAATTACAAATCTCCTACCCATGTGTTCTCTATTGTTGAAAGGACAAAAGAGGAAAAATGTAAAGCATCTTCCTTTATTACGACACAAGGTGAAGGGAAACGCCCCCCCTTCATAGAACAAATTCCAGGAGGCCAATAGTGAAAGGTCTTTTTTACTTCGAGGAATTGAATAGAAAGTCTGAGGGTTTTTGAAAGTACTTTTTATTATCGACAGAGGAGCTGTTGCAAAAGTTTTTATCTGAGATCCAAAAATGTCGAGGAACCTCCATCTTGCTCAGCCCTACGTACATACTCTCTCTCTTTTGTAATAACCACAGTATTTCAAAATTTGAGTAATTTAATAAAGCATTTGTGTTACGCAAAAGGGTTTTAAGCAAACATGTTTTCTTGGTTAAAAATTTTAACATCAACCGGAACACTTTACTCCCTGATGAGAGATCAAACAAAGCTGGCCTTCATTTGATGTTTTTTAAACTTCAAAATATTTTTCAACGTTAACAGTTTTTCAAAATTGTAAACAGGGTTAGATTTAAGAAATTTAGGATGTATGCCTTGGGGGAACTTTCTAAGAAACTTTCCCTACCACAGTTAGGGGAAAACCTAAGAAACTGTTACGATGATTTTGCAAAAAGGTTTCTTATTAGAAACATACACTCTTTTTTTCTTTATAAGAATGAATTTTATAAGAATATTGAGGCTCAAAATTGCCAAAGAACAATGGAAACTTAAGAATAAACAATGGAAAAGTTCAGGCTCAGGAAAATTTTAAGTATTCTTATATAGAAAAAAGAGTGTAAGAGTGTGTATGTATTCTTTAACGTAGAGACTTGTACAGTGTACTCAAAGCCTTATTTTGTATAAGAGGCCTTCCTATAGTTCGATTAGATTTGTGTGTTCCTGTTTATTAAACAAGTTACCATATTCTTGTAAAGCCTGGAATATACTTGGAATAAAACATTGGAATTAAGAGTTTATTTTTTGGAAGAGCATTCTCGTTCAACTTCTCCTCTCCGAGCTCCTCTCGAAATTGAAAACTGAGATTAGGCCAACATTCCTTCGCATCTCATTTATAATTTCATGAAGTTCATTCAAACGAAATTCATTCAAACATTCCATTGAAAAGCCCGAAACCAGCTGACCTAATTTTCTTGAAAGAAGAAGAAAAAATATAATCACCATCACTATCGAAACCAAATTGAGATAGGAGATCCCGACAACAAAAAGGGGAAGACCCTGCCTCTTTCTGTCTATTATGTTGTCAAGACTCTTGTGGCTTCATTGACGTCAAAAGACATCTCGTGACTCTCTGCGTCGGCTGACATTGTTCTCTCAACCAATCAAATCCAAGGAATGTAATGACCTAGAAAGCCACTGGCCAATCAGCTCGCGTCGTTCACGGCGTTACTAAATATAGATCGATTACTCAGCCTAGAAATATACGAAACCTACAGTCGAGTTTTCAGAAGCTTGTCACATCCTGAAGTTTGATAACGCAGAATTAGTCATCAAACAGCAATTCGACGGTCATTCACAGAAAATGTCAGATATAACGTTTTATGAAGATAGCCTGTACCCCGAGAAGATGTCCAAGTTAGAGCCATACGATCGATCCAAGTTGAAGCTTGATTTTAACAGCGCAAGCGGGATTTCTCCTGCGAAAAGAAACACGATTTTGGCAGGGACTCCAGTCAGTGGGCCACTTTTACAATCTCCTGATTTGATGTTGTTAAAGTTGGGATCCCCAGAATTGGAGAACATGATAATGCAGAACAACGGCTTTATTACGACTACGCCGACACCGACAGACTCGAGAATGCCGAAACAGAGCACAATCGAAGAGCAAGAGCAATTTGCAGCAGGTTTTGTGCTGGCCTTACAAAAACTTCAACAAAACGAAGAAGTCAGGTCGAAACCAGACGCTAATAGATACCGAAACGCGGCTTATCCTCATCAGAATTCTACAAGGCCTTTGCCAAGCTATACACCACCGACTTCTCGTTACGATTTAAATGCGAATACAGTTTCTGTCAAACAAGAAGTTGTCGAAACTGGAGTTGTTGTTACAGCACCGAGGAGTCAAAGTTTCACTCCATCGCAGTCTTGGACTAACAGCCAGCAGGAACGCAACAATAAACCAGATTTCTCGAAAAAGATCCAATCATCCCGAATAAATACAAGTCAATACCCCTCATCAGTTCAAGAATCAAGACCGAGATCGTTTTATCCTCAACCAGAAGATACAAACAACGCTCAACAACGCCTGCGACATCCGACGAGTCAGCCCAGCACGGTCCTGCGTCATACTCAACTGGCACAACCCGAATTAGGCCTAGCCACTCGCGCCGCACCATCATCAAGTCCTGCTTTACAAAGCCAACAACATGGACGAAATACCCCACCAACGAACCTTGGCACAGCTTATCCAGTAATCAGCGAAGTTGGCAGGTTTGTCAAAGCTTCACAATCGCCAAGGCCTAGCTTTAAGATCGAAGACGGAGCCCAAATCGTTCCCTCGAACACCCCACCACTTCAATCAACCCCCATCGACCTGAAATTGCAGGAAATTATCAAACATGAGAGAAAGAAGCTGAGAAACCGTCTGGCTGCTCAGAGATGCAGAAAAAGAAAGATCGAACGTGAGGATGAACTCAAAGAGAAGGTCAAAGAACTGAAAATCGAACAAGGAGAACTCACCAGTACTCGACGAGAACTGAGACAAAAAGTTATCGAACTGAAACAAAAAGTGATGAATCACGTCAACCAGGGGTGTCAAATATTCCTGCCCAACTCACAAACTGTTCTGCCTGACTCTCGTTCTGGTTCGCCTATGTCGTGAATTTCCAAGACTTGCCTTTGTCGGCCTAAAGACAGAATGTCAACAAATCCTGGATCTGAGATTTCATGTCGTCATCTGGTTTCAAGTATGAAAAAGAAGTAGCCCGCTTATCATTGGACAAAATTTGGTATTTTGATATTTGATTTTGAAGTTTGAGTGGTTTTCACCTTTCAAACTATGATTGGTTGGAAATTGCCTAAACTTGCTCAAAACCTGCAAAAGAGCCAGCAATGTCTGTCTTCAGAAGTCATTGTGGGGTTACACAGCCCCCCTTGCTCAGCGGCCCCCTGTGTACTCTTGATATGAAATACCTTTAAAGGAAAGTCAAACACAACAAAAAACTTTAGGTCAAAATGGAATCAAAATATTGTTTCCTTTTCACAAAAATTTAAGAATTTTCGAGTAAGGCTTTTTAAGAAGAGAGGGCACAACAGTAAAGGCTCTAAATTGCAGGTTTTCGATGCAGTATACAAAATTGATATTTTTGAATCTAAATTTTGCTAAGATAGATATGAGAGGGATTGTTAGAGGATAAGCATTGATCAGATAATTTGGGCATCCTGTTCTGGGCTTAGCATTCAGGTATTTTGGTGTTGATAAGCTTACTAAGGAAATCACTTAGGCTTAGTCTATTGTTTCCTGGTGAAATTCAAGCTCCCAATGATGTAGGTAGATGGGTGGGTCCCTCTTATATTTCCTTTCTCTTTATTAAGTAATCCAAGGACATTTCCTGAGAGGCCTATTCCCAATTGATTGTAAATAATCTTTGAAACCAGAACTTTATGAAAAATATTTCTCAGGGTTTTTTACTGAATTTGAAGGCCTAAGAAAATTTTCATCTTTTGGGGTACTTTCATTTATTTTATGTTTAGGTGAAAATACCTCTACAAAACATTTATATGGGAAAACTAGCTTGAGCTTTATTAGTTTAGAGTCTTGGAAATATTACACTATCCTCTGCGCTAATTTTTATTTATAAAAACACACTTTAAAACACAATTTATGCCTTAGAGAACAATTGAGATAACAATAGCCCAATGTTTAGAAAAATACAATAGAAAGAGTGAAAAAAGCCTTGCTAACCATTTACTGGTTCACATAAAAAGAAATTTGTATCTCAAAAATTGGTGCAATGGAAATATTCTGGACTTTTTTAAGGGGTTTTTAAGGGACAAAAAGATACCCTATCCACCATTCCACCACATTACCCCACTACCCCTTTATGAACTTGAATGCAAACACCCTGTTTTTAAGAAAGTAGTTTTTATTGTTCAGAATTTTATTGATAAATTATAGGTGTTGGTTAAATGTAGGGCTGGCCTTATTGTGTTATGCCAGCAGAGATCTGATGTTAGTTGTTAAATATATATTAAGTTTATTTAGTGTATTGAATGTTTGTGTATTTATTTACATGTCGTAAAAAAGACAGTTTATATTTTATGAAAGTTCTAAATGAATTTATGCTGGGTAGACCAGTTGAAAACTTTGCCACTTTTTCTTGCTTGAAACTTGCCTAACTCTGAGATTTAGACTATACGGATTTTTTTCATAACCCACTGCTTGATAAGCAAGTAGGTACTCAATAGAAAAAAAGTTAAGCAACTCCAGTACTGGATAGAGGAATGCTAAGCAAGTTGACAATTTGGTTCTGATCTGATGGGCAATAAACATTGCACAGCAACAGCAGCTATAGAGTAGTAGGTTACAATGGATATTAGTAACCCGGCACAATTTCGTATGTAAGAATCCAACAACATTTGTTATACAACAACTTGTTGTACAACTCGACGTTTTGATGCTACATGTTCCTCGAATAAACATTCTGGTTGAGTTAAGAGACAAGTAGTAATATTTGGATCCATTTCTTCATTTTCAAAACTATTATTTAGGTAAAAACGATGATTATTCAAGTATTGTCTGTCAGTTCGTACTTAAACAAGGCCTGGGACCACTCGAGATTTTTTTTTCTAGGATACTCAACATAAGACTGTTGTTTTTCGCTCATGTGGGTAACTGGGTGTGCTAATTCCAAAAATTTAATCAGTTTCTAAATATAGATTATGGTTTCCATGGAAACCAATGAACAATAGTAAATCAGTGATGCTGCTTGGAACAACTTTCGTGGTTTATTGAGTGTAATTAGCTGTTATTTTTTGGTGTTTTTGGAAAGCTTACATATTTCTACAGGGACTTATCTATTTTTATTTTTATTTTAACAATTTTTTTTATAATTTTCATCGAATTTTGTGAAAAAGTGCAAAATTTAACATTTTTCTAGTACTTTGGCCATCTGGGAAACCTTTACATGAAATGTAGCTGTAATTTAAAACAGATAAGTCCCTCCAGTGCAGCTTCAGCTTCAAAATGACACCAAGAACAATATTTTAGATACAAATTTACTACTTTTAATTTTTATTCCAAACTACCGCATTACCCTGATTTTGAGGAACTGAGAAAACGCGCTTTGAAAAATGGAAAGTATGTCTGCGGAAGAAATTTTTTATTATAGGTGAATTTTTAATATCTACAAGATCAAGACAACCAGAATTAACTCCCTAAATGTATAATAACCTATATTTTTAGACTTTTCAGTCTAAATCATAATTCCAAACTTCTTTTGATTACGTGATTTCTTTTCCAATCCTTATCGACGCATCCTAGCTTGTATGTTTCTACTTCACTATTTCAATTTTTTTCACCTATTAGTTTTGAAATCTTTACTATTTTTCTTCTGTCTTTGCTTCTTTATAAAAGTTATTGAGTGCATCAAAGTCCCATGGCAGACCAGTATTGCCATTATGGGACAAATGCCCATTTGCCATGATTCATCAAAGGAAATACCAATGCTGAGGATATTGTCTTCATCCGGCATGACTCCTACCTCAGCATACTTCTCGCATTCTAGCAAACAGATTGCTTCGTGACATTCCCACACGTCTTCTTGCACCCTTTGCTAATCTTTACTTTAGTTTTACGATAAGCACTTTCACAGCGCCAGGCTCTGGCAGGTTCATTTTCAGAATACCAATCAATCATCGCACTGTGGCCAACACCCACACCCATAAACTCAATCATAGGGGGCATTTGAACATGCTGTTCCAACAACACTATTACTGAGATAATGTTCAACTATATATTGGCTTTTGGCAATAACTTCAAAAGACAGACCAAAAAGCAGCAAACCCCATTACTTTCACTTGATCAATATCAAAACTCCACCAACTTTGTTTACAATCTGGACAACGAAACACTTTGAAAAATGTCAGCAAACTTAGATTCTGAATGAGCAGGAAAGTGTTTTCCTTTAAAACATCCTCATCTTACAATTTTGAAGTGGTTTGCGACTCTGAAAGTTCTAAATCAAGTCAAGAAGCTCGTTTTCTTCAAACTTGCTAAGCATATAACTCTTCTTGTGCTACTCCATCTTGGAAATCCCTGGACCAGGGCCTAATTCTTGTTCTTTCTCGACGGACTTGTATGTTCAGCACTGAGCGGTTGTAAGATCGTTTCCTTCTCCCTCTAAAAGCCTTCAAGGCTTTATATTTGATTTCGCCACAATAAAGAATTGATATCTAAGTAAATATATCAAAATGTATAACAATTTGTAATACTTTTTGAACCTCAAGTAGCAAAACGAGAAGCATCGACTCTCACACTGATGATCGTATCTCGCGTGTTTCACAGCTGTAGCCAATCAGAATGCATTATTTTGGTCACGCGGACTGATTCGTCCAATCACGGGTGGTTATCGGCCTAGTGTTTGAAACTCCTTTGTTTCTCACTTCAAGACTGCCTTCAATAAAGCTGAAAAAACCTACTGAAAAAGCTTTCTAGCTCGCGGGACAACCGCAGAAACAGAAAGCTGAAACGCAGAGCTTTCGAATGATGCCAAGGTTACCTGCTTCGAACAAAATTATTCAGATGTTTGAAAGCCTAAAACTTGCGGAAACTTTTCCAAATTTGGAGAAAATTAGTATCAAAATAACGTTTTTGGTGAATACTAGAAGACGTTTAGATCAATATAACTTCAAAACGCGTTTAGAAAACGTTAAGCAAACACTAGAAATAAAAACTACAGTATTTTTACTTAATAATTACAAGAAAGGGAAATTTTTGATTTTTTTTGCAAAACTATGAAATTTCGAGTGGTCCCATGCAATTTGGAATAACTTTTTATAGGAACATTCAGCATAAAAACCGGAACAGAATAATCTATGTTAATTTCATTTTTATGATAATGACATGTCTACAAGATTTGGATACCGTCATAAAACAAACATACAAACAATAACATTATAGCTACAATAACTATAATAACAAGGAGAAGAACAAATATTTTACCACATTGCATATATCAGAATAAGCAATGATCTGATACCTTTATCATAAGGCTCACGAGTTAAAACAACTAAACTCCAGTGTATTTGTCATGAAAATTGTAAAATATTCAGCGAGTTCAAAATTTTGATTTGACATTTTTACTTTAAGTTACATCCAATTACAGTTTCCTCCAGCGTAGCTTTTGGTGCTGAATGACCGTTGGTAGACTCGCCCCACGAGTTCTTGTTTCCTTGCGTTCTATTGCATGATGACGTCAGTCTGGCAATAAGATTGTCTTCGATTGACCGGAGTGGGCACAGGGAGACAAGAACTCTTGGAGCAAGCTTAACCATGCGCACAACGACATAAAATGGTACTGCGCTACGAAAATTACTGGGGAAGAAGCTGCACTAGCTTTGCACGTCATCGTGTTCCATGCAAAAACCTGTTCAAGTAATTGATGACCACACCTACCTACTGTGCGAAAATATTTTTTCGGAATTTTCAAAATCTTTTCCTACCAAAGTATAGAATACCACAGGGCAAGGAAGAAATGGTATAATACTTACTACTTCTCTCTTAAAATTAAGGAGGTACAGCGTCTCAAAGTTTGTGTTGTTGTTGTTGTTGAAAAACGTGAAGATGTTTTCGAGCTCTAATCAATGGTTGTAATCAAAATAGTTAAAGTGGTGTATTAAGTATATTTACCGTGTATTTTAGTCTTCTTTAGGAGGTTTATTTGAGTATCAAGGAAGTCATTTGAGACACAAATCTTCACTGAATGGAAATTCCGATATCTTGCACTAGCTCTCATCTGGTTCGGATAACATGACTTTTTCCAGGTCCCTACTATTGCAAGTTCATTTAACTTGTCTCCTGTATCAGTGGACGCCTTTCTGGAAGAATTTAGTCGTTTGTAGAGAATGACTCTTGTATGGTAACTAACTTCCTGCTTTCGAAATAAATCCCTTTTGCAAATGCTAATGCAGAATTTCCATCCAGTGAAAATTTATAACACAAATGGCTACCTTAATACTCAAATAAACCTCCTAAAGAAGACTAAAATACATGGTATTCAACTATTTTTTTTATAACTATTGATTGGGGCTCGAAAACTTTGGTTTATATGCGAAAAATATACCTTTTTCACCTTTTTTTAACAACCACAACAACACTTCCTGAATTTTAGAGAAAGGTAGTAAGTAGTATACCATTTCTTTCTTGCCTTGTGGTACTCTATTATTGGATGAAGACTGTTTTTGAAAATTCCGAAAAAATATTTTCATACTGTGGGTGAGTGTGGTCATCAATTACGTGAATACAGGGCCACGCCCAAAATAGCCCCTGGTAGTTTAGATACTCTTCAACATGGAGAAACCGAATCTGAAATAAAATATAGGGTAAGGAGTTAGCGAGATGGTTGTGGTAATTTCCCTGTTTAGAAAGAGGCCAGAAACACCTTTGAAGAGCAAGATGGCAATCAAGCGCAAGCCTTAAATTATTCACCCGGATAAAACTTATTACAGTAGAGGGGAGGTGGGAGGGAAAAATTACAGAAATTGTCTTCTCCGTGATCGATCGACCCAAGTATCGAAGAGAAATATTCATGGCCCAACATGAGAGATAACCACGTCAGACCCCCGCTACCACTAAGAAACGCCCAGTGCATGTAACGGGAAACGAAACGAGAACCTAGGCCCTTATGATAACCCAACTACACGCTTTTTTATAAGCTATTGCTTTATAAGTAAGGCAGTACTCGACAAGACAATTCTAGTACTTGATCATTCTAACAATTTGGAAAATTCTAGTTCTGATCCAATTGGCAATGAAAATGATGCACGAGCCATAGAAAAGTAGGTTACAGTGGATATTAGTAATTCGGCACACTTTGATATGCAAGATACCATCGTTATTTGTTGTACAAAAACTTATGATATAGTATTCTAAGAGTTAAAGTTTAAAGTAAAAAAGCTAAGCAATTGCGAAGCAATTTTAAGTACTCAAATTTGGCCTTCAGCTACGCAATTTCTAGTACTGAGCTCAAGGTGGAATTACTTATAAAAAATGCCTGTATAGTCTTCTATAATTGACATTAGATTACATGCCCACATGCCACACCTACTGGCATTTTCTCTGATACCAATTCGTTTATTTTATCAGATTCCTACTTTCGTGCTACGTTTTTTATAAGGAACTAGTTTATAAGGAACCTAGATATAGAAGCTAAAACAACTTCAGGAACTTTTACAATTAACGTCAAAATCTTTAAGGAGCTTCTTATTTTTGGAAACACTTTCTTTATGCTCAATAAGTATTTACAACGCCATTTGATTGATTTTTCATATAAAATCACTGTTTTCATTGGTTTTCTGCAAAGTAACTCGAGAATTCTCTAGTTGGTAGTAAAATATTGAGTTTTAAGCTCCAATTGGACAATAAAAGGTTGAAATGAACTTATGAGGAACTTTTAGTAAGTACTAAAAAGTACTTGAAAGTGATCAAAAGAGGTCTTCATGTAAGGAGCTTAAAGAACTAGTTCCTTATCTAGGTTCCTTATAAAAATTGTTTATTTATTATCTTAAAGTTACATCCCTCTTTTATCTAAATAATGTTCCGGTTCCTCAATTTGGTGTCCTTGTAAATGAATCTTGTGCATAGAAAGGTTTAGTTGGTCGGTTTGGTTGTTATCCAGTTGGTTGAAGTTCGTAAAAAGTGTATACATAAAGAGAAAGGCACAATCACGCCTCTTTGTTGCTCTGCTTCAGTGTTCAACTTGGTGAGAAATTTCTTATATATTTTCAATAGCATCTTATTCCTAATAGTTTTGGATATTTTCTTGAACTTTGAAAACTTCATAATTCTGGATTAGGCGATAAATATAGGCCGATATTTTGAACGACGGTTCGTTTCCTAGTCCTATTGCCCAGGATGAAAGATTGAATTATCCGTTCGTCATCAAAACGATTTTTGAACAACAGAAGAGGCCTCGTTAGCTTATATTTGTTGATTGAGCTGCAATAGAAGTCGGTCTTAAAGCATTGAATCAAGGGCGTGCAAGACAAACAACAGATTTCCTTATAAACAGCTGTCAAATCAGTAGACCTTATTTTAGGATAACACCTTCACGCTTGTCGATGACGGTAGAACTACAAAATGTTCACTCAATCGTATTTCTCTGCAACTGGACACACCATTTTCGCCGCTGCATATGTACTAACAACGATCGTTGCACTTATCGGTGGGATGACAGTATGGATTATTGTATTGAAGCGAAAACAGCTCTGCACATCAGTGAACTATCTGCTATTGAACATGAGTCTCTCTGATATGCTGGCTTCCATCTGGGTCTATCCTTACGTGTTCATCTTAGACGCTGGGACAATATCCGACTCCCCAAGCAGCCAGGCCTTGATCTGCTCGCTGACAGAGGGACTGAGTCCCTTCTTCATCGCATCTGGCTCCTCGCTATTCACTCTATGTGCGATCAGCTATACTCGCTTTGTGGCGATTCAATATCCCATGAGGCGTGATCTGAAATGGAGGGGTCGTGGTGTGTTAATATACTGCATCTTCGCCTGGCTATTCGCATTTGCAGTAATGCTTCCAGGCATGTTAACGTGGAGGTATGATGCTGATATCAAAGTTTGCGTGCGTGACTGGAAATCCATACACAGTCTGTGTTACCGAATCATTATCATGCTACTAGGCTTGGTGTTACCACTCGCATTTCTATTCCTCAGCTACTGCGCAATCTTCAGTAAGAGTCGCTTGGTTGTTAGCTCCGATGAGAACGCTGTGAAGAATCGGCGAAAGCGCCTTCGCAGGGCTGAAAAGACTCTTGGCATTCTTATATTGTCCTTTGTCATATGCTGGGCCCCGTTTTGTGTGTTTTGGGCCCTGTCTTCTTCATCTTCGTTTCACCAACATGAGCTTGGTCCAGAGTCATGGACCTGTCTGAAGTGGACCCGTGTCACAGTGTTCTTCTGTCAGCTGAACTGTGCATTGAACCCTCTTGTTTACATCGGTGGAAGCAGTGAGCTTAGGAAAGCAACGAGACAACTCTTCGATGTAATTTGGAGCCGTTTCCGACGCACCGACAGCGATGTTGTTCCGTTCAGACCTCGACCAAAAAAGTTAAAAGTTGCAACAGCCGATAAAAGCCTTATCATCCACATGAATAATATAAGATCTTCTAAAACCCAGCAAAAAACATTGACCCATGTGATTTAAGAGACATATCTTCAAAATACAAACTGGAATCCTTCGAACTTTCTCCAAAACAAGCAAAAAGACGCACATTGAACGTACTAGTACACTCAGCAGCACACTCTTGCATTCTTGTTGCTTTAAAAACAACACTGAAAAACTACTAAGCTTGCTAGGTCCTGCAGAAAACAGAAAGCTATGTAATTTGAAGAGAAATGTCTTTTGAAGAGAGATTTTGGCTGTACCAGAAACGCTGCTCGCACAAGAAGAGTAATAACTAGAAGTCTGCAAAGTCACTAATATCTAGATGCATCTTAAACGATTCGCGAAAGACTAGGCAATCATTTGATATACTTTTCGATAATCCAGGGGCTGGAAAAAGAAATGTAAGGTACAGATTAATGTTTTAATGGCGACCTCTCCCCATCTTAACACGCTGCAGGACTAATCGAATATGGTTCTATTGGCTGGTCATGTTGGAATTTGAAATCTAAAGTCAAGCGCTCAAGGAAAGGCAATACATTATCATCATTATCATTTTAATTCTCATCACAATCATCAATTCATTTAAAGTTGGCTTATTTACAATGAAATAGCTGATTAAGATAATTAAGGCCTACTAACTAGCTAAAAATTATGTATCAATTTAGAATTCTACAAATTCTTACAATATTAAACGGACAAATATTGTCTGGATCATGTTAGAGACCCTACTTGTGGTATAGAAAAGATTACTGAAGAAAAAAAAATATCGATTCGGGCAACCAATTCGATTATAAATGATATCACCAGAAGCTTCATGTTAGGAAAATACGATGTTAATATCTTTCTATACTATATATTCGGTCGTACAAACAAACGACCATGTTCATTTTTGATTTGTATTATTGTATATTAACTCACTCTGAAAATGGTGGTTTGTTTGTACGGCCGAATATATAGTATAGGAAAATATTAACATCGTCTTTTCCCAACATGAAGCTTCTTCTGATATTATTTATAATGACTGAAGAAGATTTTATCGAAACGTTTGAAACATAGTTTACTTGCGAATTGTTCTCATAGTATTTCATAAACGTAATGTATTTGGCTCTCGTATTATCAAGCTGTGGTATAATTGTTTTGCTGCAGATATCAATACGAGAAGGCATCTTTGAATACTGTACTAACGTAGAGGCCTCTCTAGCAGGGGCGGATCCAGGCTACAGCTACTACTTCTTGAGCGGTAGTCATATTTGTAGGCCTAGCATATATTATTTCTCCTAATTTAGGCTGTAAGACAAAAAGATCAGTAATTCTGTCACTTGGAATAATTTGATCAGTAGTCAGAATTTCTCCTGGATCCGCCCCTGTGTGGGAGCTGTGCAGAACCATAGGCAGCCGGCTTAGAGCACTGAGGGAGATGTGCAGTACGTGTGGTGAGACGCCCTCTTTGTATTCTACCTGTGTATGTTTTCACACCTGTAAAACGTAACATCCTGGACATTATGTATAAATCATCGTCATGCCAACACGAGCCATCTCCGCAGAATCTCCCTCTTTCAATATCCGAAGCAATCAATTGTTCCACACCCACCACAAAAAACTGTTTATCTCCTCTCTAAACAGAGCTCGCGCGTTCTTTACTAAAACAAAATATTCTTTACTCTACCTGTTTCGTGAATCTTAATAAGTATTCGGGTTTCTCAGGCCTTTGTTTCTACAACATAAATTATTTACGTTTCGTAAGAAATCGGGTAAACTTTGCACAAAAGATCATTTATCTAAGGCCATCTCAGTACAGCACTGTGAACTCCATGCAAAAGGCCGACGGACATTCAATGTGGAAGAAATCTTCGAATTGATCGTGAATATACTGAACCGCAACAGTGCTAAACCTTCTCAAATCCAAAATGGCGGTTTCCTTTCCGAATGCCGAGCAAACTGGGATGAGCAGTATATATGGAATGATCCGAGCACAGAGGCTAGCCCGCAAGCTGAAGGCAAGAGCTATATTTCTGGTGCAGGAGAAGCGCAGGAAAGAAAACGCTGGAAAGATAGTAGTCGTTCACGAAGACGCACCGCAGCCAGCAGAAGAAAGTTTCAGGCCGCTGACAATGCAGACGAATCTAATTGTGCCGCGCTATCTGAATTCTAACAGTAGATCTATGCACACCGCTACGCCGTCGCGGATGACGAGTGCGACGCAACGGCAAGAATCCAAGATCAACACTGACTTGTATCGCATGGAACCGACGAAACGCTTCTACGAACCGGACGTCAGGAACATCATCCGCGAAGTTTTCGAAAAGGAGTTGTTTGGAAAACGGTATGATGTGCAAAAATCGAAATCGTCCGCCAAACTTGTTTGTGACATGATAAAAGAGAAAGTGAAAGGCCTAAATTTTCATCGGTACAAGATAATTTGTTTTGTTTACATCGGACAGTTGGTAGATCAAGGTATACGCATCGCAAGTATGAGTTTGATCGACAGGAGTTGCGATAACTTCGCAGAGCATTATTACGAAGGGGCAGACTTCTTCGCTGTTGGAGTTGTGTATGGTTTTTATATGGAATGATGGGTAAAGATATCCCCACAAACAAGAGCCTTTATAAAAATAAGATAGGTTGATTTCTGTTCTCTTTATGACGCATCACTACCATGAGTTACGGACGAGAAGCTCACGCAGTTACTGTTTACCAATTGTTGTTGCCACTCTGAAGTTCCGTACTTATTTAAGTCTATTTTGAGGTACTATCCTGACGAGGGTCATACGAAAAGTTCAAGCACTTATTATATGTTTCACTATGTCTCTAAACTTTTACTGCTATCTTCAAGTTCAGCACCCACCAAAGAGTTCACCTCCATTTCTGAAGAACAAACTGAGTAAGCTCTTAAATATTTTTTTCTTATAACTTTTTATGACATTTCGAGGATGCGATGGGCTCATATCACAGCCTCTCTTACAACAAGGTTGAAGAGACCAATATACTTGTGCTTGATTAGGGATCGTCCGTAACTTCCTTACAAAACAGAACATAGGTTATTTAATCTAGGTTCTTTTATCTCCCATTTCTTGTACATCTAGGTTCTTGTTTACGGGGTTTTACTGCTTAACCAATTTCCAATAAGCAACAAGCATCTGGTTCCAGTACCGAATCGATTGACTATTTCATTAAAATTGAAACGACTTAGGTGTCTCAGAAAAAAGTACCTCTGTTTGCTTAAGAATGATAAAAAAGATTCTATTACTAATAACTCCTGAAGAGGCCATAAAGCAATCGGTCCACTTCATGTTAGATAAAACGAACCAAAAATTTACACAAACAAGTTTCGCACTGCAAATCGGATTTAGTGTATGATTCTCACGATTCGGCCCCACCAGGAATAAAAAAGATGGGCAGTTTGATATCTTAAAAGTTGCATGAATGGGCTCCTTTTGTTTTAACTTAGTCATAAGAATTGACTGGCAGAAACGGAAGATATGCTCCTTTAAAGTTTAGTTTTTGCAAAACTGAAAAGCAGACGATTTTCGAATCCGCCTCAATCGGATGAGATTTTCACTTTCTGTCGCATTTAGAATTTTATAGAAAATAAAATTAACACGTTCAACGGGTGGTCTGCTGTATTCAATAATTCATAACGTTTATCAATATTTGCACATTGCATTAACAGATAATAGATGCTCCAAGCTTTCACTTACGTCAAAAAGGAGGAGATAGAATATTATAAAGACAGAAAATCGGAAGCATAGCGAAAAAATTGATTGCTAAAAGCTTTTTGTCTGACACACAACAGAATAATTCGTCAGAAGAGAACCAAACAAAAGCCTAACGAATTATCATATTGAGGTGTGTATCGATAAAGGCCAATTAGAATAGAGATTTTTGCTATGCTTCTGACTTTATGGCTATATTAAAATTTCGTAGCGAGAAAAGACAGTAATATTACAAAGGTGCGCTTTGAAGATAAAGCGTAGAACAGAGGAATTCGATGAATGATCGAAAAATATTTCTAAATGGAAATAAAATTGATTTATTTTGCTACATATTTTCTAACGTACTATAATCTTGATGAGTGTCAAATGAAACACTTCGTATTATATTTACAATATTTCTTTCCAGTCTCTTATATGTTTGAATTTGAGGTGAGCATATCTGGTCTCAGCTTTTCCTCATTCATTTTTTGCCCAATTGGTCCAATTCGGTCCCAAGACTCGATATGGAATCATGGCTTTGTTGCTTGTTGAAAAGGTGTACGACTGTAGTCAGTAAGTGTGGATATAGATTGAAAAAATAGAATATTCAGAACGGAAGTCGATAACTTAACCTGTAAATAATATATCCTAGTTGAAAATTGTGCCATGTTTAATTAAAATTTTTGTTCGTTAAATTGTTAAAATTAAACATAATCAAAACATTATGAAAACATATAAACATATATTGAAAATTGATGAACACCTTGTTTTACTAAGTGCAGTCTTCATCAGAGTTTGGCTAACATGAAAAATCACGGTTATTTATAACGGTACCTATACAAAAATATTAAAGATATTTCAAGTATTATGTGTGTATGTATGTATACTCTAAGGTGGATAAAAAACGTTTAAGAATACCCCCCCCCCCCTCTTTGAATTAGAAATTAATGCATAACATTAGTTAAAAAAGCACCTCTAACTACGGTGGCAGGGATAGCATTATCACATAACGACGAATGTCCATTTTCACACAACCAAAGGTCTGCAAGCCCTTATCTAATCTAGCAAAGTGACGGGGCCTAGTCTGCTTGATATGTGGGCCTAGTCTGAGTTGAGGTACAGCCGAAGGTCTGCAAGCTCTTATCTAATCTAGCAATTTGAAGTGGGCCTAGTCTGAGTTGAGGTTAGGCCGAAGGTCTGCAAGCTCTTATCTTATCTAGTAATTGCTGCAGCATGAAAGTAGTCTTTCAAGGATCCACCACAGAGAAGAAATCTTCTCGTAGCTTGCGTGATGGCGGAAGATAAGAATTAATTGCATTTGTTTCACTTTCAAAAAGCATGAAAGTTTAATGCAAATCAAATCTAGCAATCTAAAGATGGTTTAGAAAGGAAAGAGTTTTAATCGTGTGGTTCGATCAGTTGTTTAGCTCATAAATGCTTAATTGTTGCAAAGAACTTGGTGTAGAACCCAAGCTTATTGATGTATGGTCAAGATATAATGAAAGGCCTTTGATGAAAGTTGAAGTTCAGATTCTATAGAATGCTTTAACACACATGGACCAATACAATACAATTGTTGCCATTCCCATATTGGTGTACAATGTTACTGTATCGTGAATAGATATTATATTGGTGTCACGAATTGAAATTTACCCTGTACAGAATTTTACTTTTCATGGTTCGTTCTTGAATCATGTATAGTTGTTCGCTGATGCATCAATGACTTCAATTTAAAATGACTACCAACCAGACAGGTTTAAATTCTAATGTGGTGTGGTCATGGATGGAAATGTGCTTTAAACAGCAATGTACCTTTCATTGTTCGTTCTTTGATCACGTATAATTGTTTACTAAAACATCAATGAATGATTCAAGGAAAAACAATGAAAGGTTCAATTCTTTTCAGGGTATATTTCCTTCTACGACAACGCCATTAGTCCCTAACCAATTTAAAGTCAAATATTAATTAGTTATAGGTTTGACCGGCATTAGACCCTAACCAGTTTAAAGTTACCTATCAAACCAGTTTTAGTTTGAAATATCACTAGAAATGATCAGAATATGAATATTCGTTCATCTTCATACCCAATCTTTTTGACATGATTCGCCATATCTTGATTGAACGACTCAGTTCCGCATATAAGAACTTTGGTACCCTGGGCAGCCTGCGGTAGTTCTTCCAACAATACAGCTTCGTTAATCCTTGTATTTCGCACATCATCACCGTATTTTATGCATGTTTGTTGCTGTTCTGATTCCTGAAAGAAAGATTGAAGGGCAATTGATATCTCAGAGTTGAAACTGGCGAGTAGCTAGGATGTGTACAAGGTAGATATTAGGCCAGAGCATAAAGAAACACTAGCCTATTTTAAGTATTGCATCACTAGATTAAAAATGCATTCCTAGCAAAAAAACATTTTAGTAACTTAGGCCAGAACTAAAATGGCCAAAGTATCTATCAGGCAGCTTACAAAAATACTTACTATGCAAGAATATTTTTCTTATGCAGACCTTAACACTATTCAAAAAACCAAAATTTAACAACTGACCGTAGCTTAGATGAAATGAGTGCTCATCTATGGTTCGTTCTTGAGTTTTGAATTTAATAGAGTTAGGTCAGAATTAGAAAACACAATTGCACAATAATTATTTTTGTAACCTGTCTGATAAAACTTTTGGCCATTTTAATTTTGGTCGAAGTTACCAAAGTTTGATTTGCTAGAACAGCATTTTGAATGTGGAGATGCAATACTTACAGGAGGCCAGTGTGTAGTTTCAAATCAGTGGAACAACAATAATGATTGAATTAGGTACAAAAACGAATTTCAAGATAATTTTGGGGCCTATTTCCTGATTTAGGACCATTTGAAGAACAGAAGTTAAATGGAAGATTGAATGATAGAAATAGAGAAGTAACCACATTTGTCATTGCCTGATGATTGGAGACGAGTTTCTGCCGTTGCCATATCAAAATAAATATCAAAGGCTTGACTTGATGGTGCTGACTATCATGTCAAATATAGTGAATAGTAAAATGCAAAAATTGGCAATCGAGAAACTTGGTTACCTTTCTAGTAATGCAGTAGATGACTTGGAAATTCCAAAATGATTTAAACTCGTCTAAGAGGCCTTTCATCAAAATATCACGTGATCTTTTACAACTGTAAATCAAAAGTAATCTCGTCTCATCATTTTCATTGTCAAGAACTTTTCTGATTATTTGCAACATTGGGGCGATGCCCGTCCCAGCGGCAAGCATCGATATGTGAGAGTACTGAAAAAGAAACATTGTAGTGTTTAGTTTAATCAGTTTAAACAGCAGAGACAGAGCTAAACTAGAGATCAAGAAAAAGACTAGTATGGGGTCAAATAATTTAACACACTAAAAGAAACAAATCATATGATACTGACAATAGAATACACTACAGTTACTTAACCTAGAGTATACAGTATTACATATTTAATTGGAAATCCTCAATTGTAAACCTAGGGGGATTACTTGACCCATTTTTGGGACTTGCCCCAAAAGAACCAGAATGTATACCCATATTTATACAAAAATTTTCAAAAAAATATTCATCTGAATGATGTACAAAAAAACCTTGGAAATGGATACCCAAAACAACATTCAAACCATTTTATAAGAATCGGACAGCTATAGTTACACCAGAATCAAAAAAAATAGTTGTACTTATATTTTAGCAAAATGGCATCCCCATAGTACATAATTTACTGAGTACCCCCGGAGATGGCGAATAAGCAAAGTAGCTAAAGAATGGATGCTGGGTGGTAGCGAAGTTGCAACAATTTAGATAGCAGTGAAATCGCCCTCTCGTACCTGATTTGCCTTGTAGGTGAATTCCCCAAACGGACCTCGCCATTCAATTTTATTTCCAGTTTTCCATTTGCTTATCCATCCTGACATAAGTCCTTGTGGATAAAGCTAAAAGTTAGTAGAAAAGAGTCAATTCAAGAGTCTTGTAGTATCTTTTTGCTAAACTTTATCCTGTTAGGTGACAGGCACGCAGCTGGGTCAACACGCTAGGGGGGTGCAAACATTGTTCAATAACGATGGGAACAATATACATGACATTATACAGGAAAATTCTACTCATGTTGAAGAAAAACCAATCTATATTAGTGGCATACCAATTTCATGCTACATACCCCCGGTTTTTCGTTCAAATAACTTAGTATAAACAACAATTGGTAGTGTTTCGTGCTTACTTTTATCATAACTTGGAAGTATCCTTCAGTATCAGGAGGACTTATCAGAGTATAGGGTCTGCTGATTTGGGTTTCACCATCAGTTGATCTGAAAAGAAAAGACATTGCTTCAGATTTGTTCAAAGCACCTTGTCCAACTCAAAAAGAGGTTTTTTACTAATGGCAGATTTTTTCAAAATTCTACCTTTAAAATAAGTACTTTAAAAACTGAAATCCCTGAATTGAGATAATTTGTATGAATGAAATGACTCAGGTATACAACTTAATGAGATTATTACAGCTGTAGTGCACCAGAGTACTAATCTAGAGGTTTCACTAGATGACTCCTGGTAAAGATCCAAGGCACCGCAAATCAAAAATAACAGAAGGTTTCAGTTTCAGTTTTCAGTTTCATTTTTCATTTTAAAATTCCACAACATACAAAATTTTTTCTAAATTACATACATACAAGATGGAAAAAAAGTTACAAAACACTACAATAAATACTGACAAATGAAAGATTTTTAATTTAACATAAGGAGATAAAATTTTGTACGATGGGGAACTTCTTAAAGGAGGAGACCTCTCAATAGGTAAACTAATCGAGGAGAGATCACCCCCTAGGTTAAAAGCTTAATATTGATTTTCTGAAGTTTGAGTGGGGTCGTTATCTTCCTAAATTTAAAATAATATTCACGACTGGTAATTGACTGAGAATATAAAACTTTTTAGATCACGGCGGAAAATCATCACTGAATTGGATTGTTTTATATTAGATGGGATGTTGTTCCAGGATTGAGCACCTGCATATCTAATAGACCGCAAACCATATTGCAACGTATTCTTATGTGTCATAAAAATGTCGCCTTTGCGAGCCTGTCTTGTATCATACTGATGAACAGTTGGCAGTGTTTCAAAAAAATGGTGAAATGGAGTAGGAGAAATCAAATTGATAGATTCATACACAAAAGTTAGTAGTTTGAGTTGAAGTAGATCATTTAATTTGAGGATTTTTAACTCAGAGAAAATAGGTGTAGATGGGGTTGAAAAATGCTTAAATAAAATAGATCTTACAACTTTCTTTTGAAGAAGGTATATTGGTTTGGTATAGGTATCGTAAGTAAGTCCCCAGACAGTAATTCCATACTGAAGAAAAGAAGCAAACAAATAGTAGTACAGAGAAACTAGAACATTAGTAGGTAGAAGATGTCTGATCTTAAAGAATATGCCACTCGTCCGTGCTAATTTCTTCGACAGTTCACTCAGGTGGTATTTCCAACTAAGGTTTTCATCCAAAAGAAGACCAAGAAATTTGACATATTTAGCCTGTTTAACATGTTGCTTACCTATCTTAATATTGACAGTTTTATTTAAAGAGTTTTGAGGAGAGTGAAAAATAACAAAGTTTGTTTTGTCTATGTTTAATGCAAGTTTATTAGAATCAAGCCATTTTTTAACTTTCTTGAGCTCTTTGTTTACCACTTGTTCTAACTTACTTGTTCTAACTTACTAGAAGGCAACGTTTTTTATACTGATAAAGTTTGCAGGTTTGGTGATGGGTTCACAATCAAGCTCTGAAAAGTGGGGAGCTGTTGCCCCTTTTAGCACTCACTTGAGGTTAATAGGCCATATAGAGTGTTATCTACACATAATACGTATCTACTTTTCTTCAAAAGAGGAGGAGGTATAGCTCTTCCCTCTCTAGCTTACCTTCCTGTGGGCTCAATTCCTACTCAGTTCATTTTCATGCACACAGATTATTTGATTGATTCTCAAGTCCTGCTTCTTCTCAAGTCTCATAATTTTGAATATAGATAGCTGATCCAGAAGTGGAGAAGTTTTCTGGTGATTCTTAAGAGGTTGTTGGAGGAACTCCAGTCACAGGTAGGTGGTCCTAGCTTCATTTTTTGTGCAACTGATGAATATTTCATACAAATGAAATGCCAATCACCTGAGAATGAAATGTTGTCCAACATCAAACAGAAATTCTTGATTTTCTGGTATTTCAAACTTGTATAAACAGGTATCTCTATTCAACCTTTCAATTGCTACAAGCTCGAATGAGTTGTATTTCCTCTTTGAAATAGCAGAGACCTTCTTACAAGTACTCAAAGGACCAGTGTGACTTCTAGATCTTCCTGTTCTTATTTGTTTACACTCATTCTCCCAGCTCTGCAGCTCTTTCTCATACACATCAAACACACAAGGGCTGCAACCGGATCCACAGCAGTCCGAGGGTAATGGCTCCTCTGGTTTTGGGTGCAGACAAATCTTGGGTTTTTCTTTTGATTCATTCTGAATTAAACTTTGAAGATTGTCATTTTTGTCTTCCATTCAGTCATCTAAAAACAATAAATCAAAATAAGCCTCAAATCAATATGACTAGTCTGCATTTTGCACATGCATTGCTTATAATTTCTACCGATCTTTTGAATTTTTATGGGTAAAAGCCCCCTACCAGAGATCCTAGCCCCCATTTTGCAGGAACCTAGTACCAACACTTTTAAGTGTTCAGTCTGAAGTTTATGATAGTTTTGGAAGAAATTTCAAGTGTGTACAAGCTGTGATCACCATTGCAGTATGATGATATACAGTAGTACTGTAGTATTGGAATAATTTAGAATCTTTTTATAGATATAGATTGTTCTATTTTTATTGGAATGAATAACTTGCCTGGGTCTTCCTTTCTCGTCTCTTCCACAACTACGCCAATATCTATCCGCCATTGGAAAATGCTATCCGAAAAGAAGATTACCTTAAAACGCGGCTCTAACGCGGGAATCCCGCAAAATAACAAATACAACAACAACAACAACAACAACAACAACAATTAACATCATCAACAGCCAGAAAGGAACTTGACATGTGCTACTTGGACTGGTGCTTGGGCCTATATGCTACTGCTTTGCACTCTCTTGCATCCTTTGATGGATGATTGAATAAATGAATGGTAAGATATGTTTTTTACTTGATCACTTTCTTTAATAGCTCCTCCCTATTTTTATTTTAATAACAGGAGTTGGCAATCACTTTGAAGATTGTCATTTTTGCCTTCCATTCAGTCAATTCAATTCAATTTCAATTTCATTCTATTCAACAACATATTACTTACAATATAACTGTAACAGATAAAGATTAAACTATATAAAAATAAGCGCAAAATTATTAACAGTGTTTTTCAATATTATATGATAAGTTGTTGTCTAGGACACTGAGATGAATCATAACGATTTTCGAGCCCCCAGTGCCCTAAATTAAGTTAAATCAATAAGGTATACAGTCATCTAAAAACAAAAGTAGTAGAGGTGTCTTGGGTAAAAGGTGGAAGGATTGCATTAAAAAATGGTCTGGAATTTTTGGAGACTTTGAAATTTTTTCGGCTTATCTTCAAAGTTCTGGGCTATTATTGCACATGGCATCCTTTTGCAGAGTATATCACTTCTTAAAAAAACCTTATGCGTGTAAGAGCCATTTTTATGCTCTAATCCAATTGTTCTATTGTATCGTGAACTCCTGTGTTCAAGTGCAACACACTGCTGTCTGGCCGTATGCAGAGAATGGTAGTTGCACACCGGAAGTAATCCTGGACAATAACAACCTAATGGACATTGACACATGAAATCTTAACATAATATCTTATTTCTATAAGTATCAAGATTGCTTATTTATCCTCAGTTAAAAACTTAGTAACTAATATAATTGTAGAAAAAGTTAAGCGTGCAATGCATTGGCCTGGCCTGTTTTTGCATGCTATTGACGGCATGTACAGTTGGCAATTGATCATCCATGTATTTTGCTCATTGGGATGCACTGGGACCAAGTTAGAATATATTAGAAACTTACTCATTCTAGGTAGCAGCATGGAAGACGATGCTCAAGGAGAGATGAAAATATTGTTGGGAAAGTTAGGCAAGTCGCTGGATTCACTACAAGATGGTGGTTTCCTGAAAATTGAGGCCTTTAACCTTGACGAATGCCTTGAAAATGCTATAATTGGTTCCACTGAATCAGTGCAGGAATGCACAATAGAATCCAAAGAGCCCAGTTTCAAGTCTGCAAGTATGCTCACAGTGCATCAAAATTGTGAGGAGAAGCATTTCCAATGCAATAGCTGTCAGAAGAGTTTCACCCAACTAAGTAATCTCAAAAGACACCAGCAAAAACACTCCTCAGACAGACCCTTTCAATGTGAAACATGTGAGAAAAGTTTCAAGACTGCGGGTAGTTTGCAAACACACCAGAGAAAACACGCTGGAGAGAAGCCCTTCCAATGTGAAACATGTGAGAAAAGTTTCAAGACTGCGAGTAATTTGCAAATACACCAGAGAAAACACACTGGAGAGAAGCCGTTCCAATGTCAAACATGTGACAAGTGCTTCAGCCAATCAAGTGGGCTATTGGCCCATGCACGTGTGCATTCAGGAGAGAAACCCTACCAATGCGAGACATGTGACAAATGTTTTAACCAACTAAGTCAACTGCAAGCCCATCAGCGAATCCACACTGGATCTAAACCATATGAATGTAAAGTATGCGACAAGCGGTTCAATCAGTTGAGTCATTTGAAAGCCCATACACGTGTACATACGGGGGAGAAACCCTACAAATGTCAGACATGTGACAAAGGCTTCATCCAATTGTGTCACCTAAACTCACACCGTTGCATACATGAAGCCGAGAAGCCATTTCAATGCAAGAGTTGCGGAAAGCATTTTAAACTTACAAAAGATCACAAATACCTAAGCACTGAAGAGATCTTCTTCCAGTGTAGCAACTGTGAGAAAGAAGCGATGGGGTAGTAACGAAAAACAAATATGCACTAAGTTTAACCATAGTCAATAGAGGCAATGTCTTTGTTGACTATTTTCCAACCGTCCATATGCACTAACCTTTTTCTTGTTACCGTCTGAATGGATATGGTTGAGCAACTATACCAAAATTTTAATTTTTCCCTGATATCTCAATTTATTCTTATTCAGAATCAATTATTTCAAAATATTTCAAGAAATACTACGATGGAGACTATTTCTGCTCCTTTATGTAGCCATATTCTAATGAATTTATAGAAATTGGTGCACGGCTAAAACCAGTTCAAGATGCAGAATAAGACATAGAAATGAAACAAAACGATTCCAGACTATTCCTCTTTGATGACTATGGTTACGCATGAAAATAGTGAAAACCTCAAAATCAAGAATAAACATTTGAATTATTTTCTTCCATATAAAGCAAACTAGTATTTTTAGCGTTGAATTCTGTTTGTGTTGCCCTCTTTTTCTACCATTAACTGGCTTTAGGCCTGGATATGTTTATTTATTGTGTTTATTGTTATTTTGAATCAGGAGAAAACTGAAATATTTCCAAATCAAGATATTTTGATTTCCTTCTCTTCATTAATTTTTCATACTACAGGAAAAACCCTGAAACTTGGCTGAGAATAGCCCCTCTGTAGATGATCCACATGCCACAGTATGCCATTTCATCATGACTGCGTTGGGTACGGCTATTGTAGCCTATTATTGCTTTTTGGACATTCCTGTGTGGATTAAAAGATTATTTACAACCAATTTTCTGGCTAATTTTGACGAAAGGCCATAGGCTTCCCACCAGGCTCTTTTCAAAATTGTAGCTGATTTGAAGAAAATCTTTTCATGTGATTTTATGCGTTTTCTAAGGCTACAATAGCCTAATATTGCCCCCGAACATTCCTGATTGGATTTGAAGCCTATTTTGAATCATTTATATTGGGCCTATTTTGACCAAAAACCACGGGCTAACCATCAGGCTTTTTTTACGAATTTTGGCTGATTTTGAAGGAAATTTTTCTTGTGATTTTATAAGGCTGTTATAGCCTAATATAGCTCCATTAATATTCCTGAGTGTATTTAAAGCCTTTTTGGAACCACTTATTTTGAGCTCATTTTGACCAAAAACAATGGGCTGATTTACCATTTTGGCTGATTTCGAAGGAAATCCCTTAGGGGATTTTATTCGTTTTCTAAGGCTATCTTAGCCTAATATTGCTCCCTCAACATTCCTGAGCGGATAAAAATTTTATTTGGAATAGTTTATTTTGGGCCTATTTTGACCATGAACAATGGGCTAACCATCAGGCTTTTTTCCAATTTTGGCTGATTTTGAAGGAAATTTTTCTAGTGATTGTATGCGTTTTCTTAGTCTATTATGGCCCAATATTGTTCCATGAACTTTCTTGAGTGGATAAAAAGCCAATTTGAAACCATTTAATTCGGGATAAATTTTGAGCATAATCCATGGGCTTTTTTCCAATTTTGGCTGATTTTGAAGGAAATTTTTCTAGTGATTGTATGTGTTTTCTTAGTCTATTATGGCCCAATATTGTTCCATGAACTTTCTTGAGTGGATAAAAAGCCAATTTGAAACCATTTAATTCGGGATAATTTTGAGCATAAACCATGGACTAACCATCGGGCTTTTTTCCAATTACGGCTGATTTTGAAGGAAATTTTTCTTGAGATTTTATGCGTTTTTTAAGGCTATAATATCGTTATATTGCCCCCAGAGAAGTCCTGAGTGGATTTAAGGCCAATCCGAACCAGTTTTTCTGGTGATTTTATGCATTCTTTTAAGGCTTTTTCAGTTTTAAAGTTAATAGCACAGAAGTATACGCCCTTAATTTTCTCTTAGAAAAAACTGGTTCTTTCCAACGAAAAAGAAGTAAATGAAATTTGTTTGTATAACAACAGTACAACAGTAGTGGCACAGGGAAAAGGTAAGTCTTTTAATTTCTGAACCGTTGGGCGTTTTTGAACCTGAAAACGTACACAATTCATGAATAGTGCTTCTACTTAAAAGGGAATTTCTTTTTAAAGAGATCTGGCAGTAATTTTGCTTTTATAAAGATAAAACAGCACTTCCACTTCTTCACTTCTTCTAATTTTGAATGTTGGTAAAATTGATACAGATGTAATACCTCACCCATCAAGAAAGGTTGAATGGCCAAGTGGACTAAGCTAAGACTAAGCGATGAGCTTCAGATGATCGGGACGTAGTTCGATTCCTCGTGAAGTAAACATTTTTATTATACAACGTTTGGTAAAATAATACAAAAGTAATACCTCTCTCATCAAGAAAGGTCGCAAGGCCGAGTGGACATAGCCAAGGGTTCTATATGTTTGGATACTAGTGCTATTCCCCAGGAGGTAAGAATTTTGGTTTCTAATATATAAAATGTTTGGTAAAGTTGATAAAAAGGTTATAACGTTTTCATAGAGAAAGCTTGGACGGCCTAGTGGACTAAGTCAAAAGCTTTTTATGTTGGACTGTAGTTCTATTATTTTTAAGTAAGACTTTTGATTTCTAAGATTTATAATATTTGGTAAAAATGAGACAAAAGTAATACCCAAAATAAGTGGATATACCCATTGCTATAGTTATTCAGGCTGTTGTTCGAGTCCTCGTAGGGTAAGACTTTTCATTTCTACGATTCATAACATTTGGTAAAAATTATACAAAAGTAATACCTCTGTCATTAAGAATGCTCCGATGGCCGAGTGGACCAAGCCCAGGGATTTAGAAATTTTTACTAAATTTCGTCTCCTCGTAAGGTAAGATTTTTCATGTCTAAGATTTATAATGTTTGGTAAAAATGGCTAAAAAGTAATACCTGTCATTACGAATACTCGGGTTAGAGGCAAGGGCTCTAGGTATGAGGACTGTAGTTCGACTCCTCGTTCGGTAAGAATTTTGATTTCTAAGATTTATAATGTTTGGCAAAAATGATAAAGATGTAATACCTCTCTCATCTAGAAAACTTGGATGGCCTTGAGATGTTTGGATCGTAGTTCGACTCTTCGTAAGGTAAGATTTTGATAACTAAACTCTGAATAAAGATGATATCAACTTCAAACCTGTTCTGTCGGCAGCATGGATGGCAGGGTGGATAGGTCACTCAACTTTGGATCGAAGGGTCTCGGGTTCCATACCACCTGGTTAAAATGGTGATGAGGAGACATCACGTAAGGTAAGATTTTGATTTCTAAACTCTGAATAAAGATGATATCAACTTCAAACCTCACCTGTCGGCGGCATGGATGGCAGAGTGGATAGGTCACTCAACTATGGATCGAAGGTTCTCGGGTTCCAAACCACCTGGTTAAAATGGTGATGAGGAGACTTCACGTAAGGTAAGATTTTGATTTCAAAACTCTGAGTAAAGATGATATCAACTTCAAACCTCTAATGTCGGCGGCATGGATGGCAGAGTGGATAGGTCACTCAACTCTGGATCGAAGGGTCTCGGGTTCTAAACCACCTTCAGACCAAGCTTCAAACTTGTAAGGAGGAGCAGGAGGAGTCGGAGAAGGAGCAGCAGCGACTGAGGAGGAGTAGGTGGAGGATCCGCAGAGCAGGCGGAGCAGTAACACCGGGAGGAGAAGCAGCAGTAGGAACTTGAGGAGGAGGCGCAGCAGCAGGAGATGGTACATCACTGTTGAAAAAGAAAAATGCAATAATGGAGAAAACCGGTAGGGGGATGCTGACTATCGAAGGAAAAAAGTAAGGGGTCTTGCAAAAATTTTTGATAAAACCATACAGCTGTATAAGTTCATCAAAAATTTTTGCAAGACCCCCTTACTTTTTTCCTTCGGTAGTCAGTATCCCCCTATCGGTTTTCTCCATTTTTGCATCAACAGTGATGTACAATCTCCCGCGCCTCCTCCTAAATTTCCTACTACTGCAGCTGATGCTGCTCCTCCTCCCGGTGTTGCTCCTCCACCTCCTCCTGTGGATACTCCACCTACTCCTCCTCAGTCTCTGCTGCTCCTTCTCCGACTCCTCCTGCTGCTCCTTACAAGCTTGGTCTGAAGGTGGTTTGGGACCCGAGACCCTTCGATCCAGAGTTGAGTGACCTATCCACTCTGCCATCCATGCCGCCGACATAGGAGGTTTGAAGTTGATATCATTTTTGTTCAGATGTTAGAAATCAAAATCTTACCTTACGTGAAGTCTCCTCGATGCCATTTTAACCAGGTGGTTTGGAACCCGAGACCCTTCGATTCAGAGTTGAGTGACCTATCCACTCTGCCATCCATGCCGCCGACAGAAGAGGTTTGAAGTTGATATCATCTTTATTCAGAGTTTAGAAATCAAAATCTTACCTTACGTGAAGTCTCCTCGATGCCATTTTAACCAGGTGGTTTAGAACCCGAGACCCTTCCATCCAGAGTCGAGTGACCTATCCACTCTGCCATCCATGCCGCCGACAGAACAGGTTTGAAGTTGATATCATCTTTATTCAGAGTTTAGAAATCAAAATCTTTCCATACGTGAAGTCTTGTCGTTGCCATTTTAACCAGGTGGTTTGGAACCCGAGACCATTCGGTCCAGAGTTGAGTGATCTATCCACTCTGCCATTTATGCCGCCGACAGAAGAGGCTTGAAGTTGATATCATCTTTACTCAGAGTTTAGAAATCAAAATCTTACCTTACCAGGAGTCGAACTACGGTCCAAACATCTGCAGCCCATCGCTTAGCCCATCGCTTGGTCCACTCGGCCACACAAGCTTTCTTGATGAAAGAGGTATTACTTTCATATCATTTTTACCAAACATTATAAATCTTGGATATGAAAAATCTTACCTTACGAGGAGACGAACTATATTTAAAATATGTATATCCCTGGACTTGGCATCCGAGCCTTCTTAATGACAGAGGTATTACCTTTGTATCATTTTCTACCAAATGTTATAAATCCTACAAATCAAAAGCCTTACCATAGGAGGTGTCGAACCACAGTCTGAGCATCTGAAGCTCTCGGCTAAATCCACTCAGTCATCCAAGCTCCCTTTATTAGAAAGGTATTACGTTTATATCATTTTTACAAAACATTTCAAATCAAAACCTTTTTCTTGAGACCTCGAGCCTTGCAAAATTCTTGAACCTTCGCCAATGCAATTGGAACGATAATAAAGAATTGAATTCATGAATAATTTTCAACAATCTGAAAAATTACAATGTTCTAAACATAACAAGAATAGGATTCCAAAGAGATTCCAACTAGAGCCATTGGAAAAATAAAAGTACTGTCACTTCTATTTTAAAGTGAAAACACTGTCATTTCTCATCGAAAGGAAATTTCCTTCAAGTCCAAAACACTATCGTGGATATTATACGTCTCCAGGTCCTGTAATAGCCAAAATTCTGATCATATAAAAATGAAAAATTGTTTATAAAATTGTGAAATAGTAACGGCACGCCACATGTTGAATAAATTCTCAGCTCCGCTGACAATGGAGGTCTCAAGTTGATTCCATTCCAATTCAAAAATTGGAAATCAAAAATGTTACCCTAAGTAGTCTCGAATTACGGTCAGAACATCTACAGCCGCTGACTAAGTCCACTTGGTCACTCAACCTTTCCTGACGAGTGAGGTATTACTTTGGTATCATTTTTACCAATAATTATAAATCTTATAAATAAATCTTATAAAAGATTATAAGTCTTACCTTATGAGGAGTCGAACTACGGTCTAAACAACTACAGACCTTGGCTTAGTCCACTTGGCCATCCAAGCTTTCTGTATGAGAGCTATTACTTTTGTATCATTTTCACCAAATATCATAAATCATAGAAATGTAAAGTCTTACCTTACGAGAGTAACAGATCTGTGGTTGGACCATCTACAGCCTATGGCTAAGACCGCTTGGCCATCCAATCTCTCTTAATGAGAGAGGTATTCTTTAGTATCATCTTTACCATATATGAATCTTAGGAATCAAAATTCTTACCATACGAGGTGTCTAACTATGGTCTGAGAACTAAAGCCCTTACCTTAGTCAACTCACCCACCAAGACTAAAAATCACAGAATAGAGAAGTTCACAATGCAATCAAATCCAAGTCTGGAATCTGGTAACAGGTAAAAGTATCATATTATATTCAACACTGCAAGAAAAACTAACATCGAGGAAAAGAATAAAATAAATCACAGAATTAGCGATCAACAGCATCTGGGGTATCAACATCGTCTTCTTCGCTTCCATTTTTACCATCTCCAGAAGAGAGGATGATTTTTGATAGTATCCCAGTCTAAAATGAAGGAAAAACAAAATTTATAATCTCAAAATAGTTTTTTTATTCTAAATTTGCTTTACTTTTTTAATCATTCAAAGGATGGGTTTCGATCATGGTAAATATTGGGGGATTTATTTGCGTGATTTTATACATTTGCTGGTGCAGTTACAGCCAATTATTCCTCCTTGAATGGTTTAGAAATAGTTATGAAGTATATTTAGAACCATTTTTTTTTGGGCCAGTTTCGACTTTAAAGCATGGACTAACCATTATAATTTTGGTTGACTTTGAAGAAATGTTTTTGGAATTATCATGCTTTTTCTAGGGCTACTACAGCCCAATATTGCACTCTGATTAGTCCCAAGTGATTTACTAGTCTATTTGGACCCATTTATTTTTAGCCAATTTCGACTAAAATTAGCTTAAATATGGAAAACCCATAATTGCAAGGTTTTAAGTAATAATTATATTAAAGCAAAATCTTGTTGATATGAAGTACCTGATGAGGTGATACAGAAGGCATGGATCGCAGTTGGTACACAGTAACATGCCCCTCGCTATCTCCAACCATAACATTCTGAAATGTAATGAATAAACTATAAATAAACTACAAAAATATAATGAGTAAGTATTTTGAAAGATAAATCAAAACCAATAACTAAAAGAAATGATCATATCACCAATTGGTTTTCTTCAGTATTTTGGATAAGAATGTAAAATGGAAAAACTTACTTCTGAGTCCAGTGAGAATATGATGGATGAGAGCTGTAGACTGGTATCGATTGATACATTGACGATGAGAGGATCAAGCCTAGAGAATAAGAATATATATGGCCTAGAGAGTAACAATATATTTTCAAGTCTTAAAAGAAACTTCCAAACATTTTTGATCTCTAGCAAAATAGTTCCTTTTCATTTTCAAAAAAAATCTATATTTCCTCGAATCATTGTCTGAGAATTAGGGCTGTATGTTCAATCTACAATATTTACCTGAATTGGGAGTTATCTATCTTAAACTGGTATATCAAGGTTGATATCAGGGCATTTCAATACCTTCTGAGCATAGTCGTCGTACACATGCTTACCTATGATTACCACTTCAATCTGATATAATAGATCATAGAATACAACATATGACTGATGAGGTATAAAAACATCAAAAGGAGTTCTTCGAAGATCAAGTGAAGCCAAATTTTTTAACGGCAAAAATATTTTGGCCGATCAACACACAGTTATATTAAATTTCATCAAACATTTCCTAAAAGGATTTCATCTGATAAATCTCAAACGAGTGAGAGTATTACTCTCGTTCTCTTGTAAAAAATATAGCGGATTTGGTATAAGCCGAGAAATCCAAATTCGAGTAAATTCGGCTAAATGCATTGCCGATCATTATGCACGATCCCTAAAACATTCATCACACCAAAAAAAAATCACAGGGAGTGGAACTCGAGTCTAAATCTCCCTTCTCCCTTCAAAATTTGGTAATTTCTCATTTCCCTCGTGAAAAATACAGCTTTCCCTTTCCCTAACGAATTATGGATAAAATATCGTAACGCAGATCACAACAAGAGAAAACCAGGCGAACAACTCAACCAACAGTGCAAGTGAAAATTAACGAACAAGAACAGCATATTTATACACAACAGCATAGGAGAGGTTAAGTCAAGTGGAAGGAATATTTAATGAAAGGTTCTTTTAAATAAACATGAGTTATTTTTCTCAAGAACTATTCATAGTTTCTCCCTCCTCCTGAATTATTCCTTTCTCTCGTAAAGTTTTGAAAATGTCCCCCTTCCCCTTCGCAGTACAGTACTCCTGAAATAAAGCATACCCCTGAAATAAACCACGAAAATCGTTTGTCGTGCAAAAAAATGGTATCACTTGGGATAATGATTATCAACTTGAGTTAGGACTCTAGTGCTTTTACACTTCATTGCATATATAACATATATATATTATGTCATTTTGTATTACATTATATATATACCATAACATACTACTTACGTGCTGTATGAAAGATCCCATATTTCTATATGCTTATCATTTACAGCTCCAATTACAGTGGGTGAATGCGGAGACCAATCAATGTCATTTATTGCTTCCTGTAAACAAATGAGATGAATCATAGGATACAGCTATTTGTCATAAGAACATAGTTTATAATGAACACAACCCTAGGTAACAGTAAAAGTTAAGAGCACCCCAAGAACGCATTAAATTTGCCCAATATTAGGAACATTCTATAGCTTGTTTACTGATAGGTGTTTTCTAATTCCATCTTGTTCTCATGTTTGCCCACGAGAGAGGTACAGCTAAAATACTCACAAGAAAATCATCTGCCTGAGTTAATTTTGCCTTAGCACAGAAGTTAAGTATGTCTGAAGTAAAGGAATTACTTCAAGAGAAGAATGAGATATTCCCACTTTCGACAAGGTCACAAAATTGGTACGAGGTTGGCTATGATATCAAGAACATTAAGTCTTCATAACATTTAGAACTAAAAACATACTAAGAACTTTTGAAGGCTTATTTTCTGGATAACACTTTTCACTTTTTTCAAAAATCAAAATTCAAAAAGGGCAGTAAGTTATAATTTCATCTCATTTATCGCTTGCTCTTAAATTTTGATAATCTCGTTATATTTCAGGTATAATCCCGAAACGTTGTCAAATTTTTGTCCTAAATTTTGAGGCTGCAATTAAAATTAACAGAACCTGAATACCTAACAATGTGAGTACAGGAACTATGACCTAAAAAAAGTAGTAGGTAATGATTGTTTACCTTTATTTAGCCAGTCTCGTCAACATTTGTAGCAGAATGAAATGGAGTTGAATGATAAAAAACTTAAAATTTCACAAAATGTCTCACAAGAAAGTTAATTTCTAGGTATCAAATTGAAAATTCAAATTTAATCTAAATCTAAAATCAAATTGCATTATCTGATTTCTCGTTAAATTCTTTTCAATTTTCTGAACATTTGTAACAATAACTTTCATCATCGAATACTCTTCAAACACCTCAATTACCTGGTGTTTTTCACGCATTTATTGTTATTGTTGAACTGCTTTGTATTAGTTTTAGAATTGTGTTGTTTTATCTTTCTTGTAATAGCTTTTATTTCTAATTTACGGCCCCAGCTAGACAAGCTTTAGCTTTTCTTGGGTCGAGTAGATGACATTGTATAGTACCCTGTAATCAGATGTAATTTGCAATTAACATTGAATTGAATTGAATCGAATCAAATAGTAAAGATACCTGTGACGAATGTAGAGTAATTACAGGATTTTGTTTATCTTGGTGCCAGAGACGAATGCTCCAATCAGAGCTGCAGCTGACGAAAGCGTCAGGAAGGAAAGGGCACCACATCAACTTGTATATGGCTCCCTAAAAGTGAAAGATCATCCCAAGTAAGATTGCAATTGATTCAGTTCAATGGATGGGATATAGTGAAGAATGACATTTGGCACTATCAAAAACCATACTAAGATAATCATCAACACATTATATTGATTGATATGCTAAAAAACATTAACAACAGAATACAGAGATATACTCAATTGGTAGAGCACTGTTGTGGCAAATCAGTACTAGATTATTTTTCATTCTCACATATTAATACGACTGATTAATGTACCTAAAACTCCCGGTGAAACACCTACCAAGGCCTGTCTAAATAAAACATGAGAAATAAGGGCCTAATTACACGAGGCGAGCTGATCCGAGTGCGGCCAGGATGCCAGGTAGGACCGATTAAATGGAACTGTGTTTACATGGAAAAAGCGGAGCAGGTCAGCTCGGGTCAGTTCTTTAACGATCCGAGTCAGCATTCAAAGAAATGAGAAGTATGCAGGTGCAAAACAACACAACCCGTCGTTAACCCACTTTGTTTTGGATAATACGAAAAAAGCTGACCTCGGTCAACTCGACTATAGGCGAGTCAATCTGTTTGTTTACAACTACATGAGAAAAGCTGAACTGGGTCAACTTGGCTAGCAAAGTCAACCACCTTTGCTAACATAGCATTTCAAAAGGCAGGCTAGGCGTATCACTAGGCGTATTAACCCAACCCCGGTCAGCTTACTTCATATCATCAGTCAATGAATTTGAAAACATGTGTAATTTTTAAGAAGGCTGACTTACCGTGTGGCCCGAATAAGTTTCAAGAAACTGCTCATTATAAGAACAAGAGCATTTGTGGATATTCCCTTCTTCAGTCCCAGCCAGATATCTGAATATGAATGGTTATCGAAATAGTTAACTGTTCCAACATTTGACAAGAAGCAGGATTTGAAAAATCATTTTAGACAATTTGTGAGAATGAAGATGACCTGGGTAGAACTCTAACCCACAGCATTTGCCTAGTGCACTAAACAACTGGGCAACAGGTTCAGCGCACTAGAGTACCAATCTAGAGGTCGTGGGTTCGAGTCCTACTTAAGTTAGTTTCTTTTCACAAACCATCTCGATTGATGTCCAAAAGTTATATCATAATATTTCATGAAAAAAGCTTAGCACTGCTTTACTCTGTATTCATAGGAAACTAGACTACTCTGATGAATATCAGACGCAAAGCTTTAGTAGTTATTATGTTTCGCTATGTTTCCGATTTTCCTGGCCATCCTCGAGTTCTACACTGATCAAAGACTGTTCTGACGTACTGCTCTGATGAGAAGGGCCGGATCCAGCACCAATGGAAAGGGGGGGGGGCGTAACACATATATCAAAGGATAATGTAAGGGAAATAGGGTATTATCAAGCTAATTGTATTGTTTTTCTACCAAAATAGGGTGGGCATACGTCCCTTACGCCCCCCCCCTTTGATCCGGTCCTGATGAGTGTCACGCAGATTTTCAGTAGAAGTTATGTTTTGCTATGTTTGCGATAATCCACGCCACACTGCTATAAAAATGCAGTGGTGTATTACATCCTATATACGGTGTCCCGACGGGAAACGAGACCTGGCCTAAATCAGCATAATAGTATGTTAAAAACAAACTCACTCAATCAAGGAAAATTAGTGATGATATGATGAATACTCACATATTTCCGTCATTTGCATGAAAATCAAAACACATTGCAGCAACGTATCTGGAAATGAGAGCATCGCCCTTTTTAGAATTTTCTCCTTTCACCGGCGACTTGCCTCCTTGCTTTGATACGTTCATTTTCTTCAGCTTTATCAAGTCTGCAACGAATCAGAACGCTTCATCAATCTTAGTTTGAGGAGTAACAAAACATTAGACGTTGTAGAACATTGAAAAGGCCGATTAAGCACCATAAACATGATATTGTTAATTAATGAGGCATGTTGCAACACAGGAAATTGTATTTCATAAAAGCAGGCTACTACAACTGACATATTCAACCACCGGGTCTTGAACCCGGGTTGTTGCTACCAAAGGTGTGCGTACTAACAACTGTTCTAAACCAGGACAATAAGCTAGCACAGTAGCCTAGAGGAGAATCAACTTCAGGCTTATCCACTGTGAGACATTAATTTGTGTTTCGGATTAAATCCGTCTTCAGAGCCATGTTATATTAATATTAATTCATAAGGCACGGTCTTTACTAGAGCCTGCTTTGGTAAAATATGGTTCAGATATTCTTATTGATATGAGGAAATGTTCTGGAAGATATTTTTGATTCGAACCTGCATACCTTGATACTCAAATCCTTTTCGAATAGACCACTGCGTAATGCGACCATCGGCAGATGACGACGCCAGCACCTCTCCAGTTTTCTCTTCGTTCATTCCCTTATCTCGGTCCACCCACCGTAGCTGCCAAATCGGTCCTGACTGCTTACCTTGGCTGTCTCTGATAATAAAAAGTGCCAAAATATCATGATGAATTGGCATACAACTATGATTAAGTGGCAATAATTAGGAAGATGGTAAAATGAAGCTTACAACTAAAGAGGACTTACCGAGAGAAATTTACATGATTATCAAATTTAAAAGAAATGTTCAGTACATTATTTTCTTTTTTTGCATGTTCCAATTATGATACATTATGTGAATATCTCAACCGTATGGCAGCCCATTAGGCCTACCCCTCGGTTAGGATTTAACTTAATATCTGAACACTGATGATTGGAGAGCACCATTTCTGCTACTTTTGCTCCGCCCCTTATCGGGGGGAGCTGTGGGGTAGTCAAGCAGCTTGAAATATAGAAGCTGTATAATGGGACATGGCTGATGAGGCTATGTTTTTTGGAGAATATGAAATTAAATGATGAACTTTAGTGGAGCATTTCTCGCTTGACAATAATGATTTTGCCCTGTTTAAGCTCTAAGTCAATAAAGAGAAGATACCCTTGGAGAGAGTTGGCATAAAGATGGATTGGTTGGAACGTATTGACATTCCAGTGTTGGTAAGAAAAACGTTTCATATGCTGAACTCATTTTCTGTCTGGCTAATTCTAAGGTTTATCCTACCAAAGAAAGTAACAGAAATAATAAATTTAAGTCAATTGCTGTCCAAGCTACTCACGAACTATCCAGGACAGGCGAATCAGTCGTATATCTGACATTGATTATTGCTATCGTTCCATCATACAGGCCAACCTATAATCATTCATAAGGGAATCAATAACAATCAAAATCAATGATTCAGAAAGCTGATTTGTGCAATGTTAAGAAGTGAATGGTCTAAAATATTAAGGATCATTGTATTATGGAGCGATGATTCTTATATACTTATAGTAAATGGAGGGCCTTAGCAGTTTCTTTGCACCCAATAAAAGTTTGTGGTGTTGGGCGTGTACAGTAGTGTGGAGGGATGCTCAGTAGCGTGAGTAGTTTGGGGTATGTTGAGAAAAGTAGTGTCCTATCATGAGTGTTACAGGTATTCCCACACTACTCAAAGATATCCTCCATGCTACTAAATCATACAGTATTCCTCAAAAGACATGAACATCCCTCCACATTACTCAGAGACGTCCCTCCACATAAATCAACATCACCCAAACTACTGAACATCCCCACACTACTGCATACATATTGAACGAGATTATTTCTTTCTGATTTCTTCAGTGCGGCACTAAAGGCACCAGCTTATTTTAAAACTGATTGACCAACAACATGTTTTTCTTCATACAGTTCCGTAGAAAGGTTTGCACAGACGAGCCCTGATCTTGTTGTGACTTGAAATGATGATGATGATGAACAATCAATGCTAACAGCTCTTAAGTGATTCAAACAACATGATTATCAAGGTTACTCACAGCAAGAAGATTTGGGAATGCAGACGAGAAATCGATTGCAGTGACAGCACTGTGTAGGCGATAAAGTCTTTCTGGATACTAAAAATAAAACAATAATCGTTAGAAAAAGCAAGTCAACGCTTAACGTACTAGCCTGTGAAAGGCCAGATGCTTTGTACAGCTTCCCTTTTGCAAGATGGTTAAGTGAGTTGTTTAGTCAAGGTAACCCATTCTGATGTTGACCTCGCAAGACTAAGCTTGACTTCAGCCGCACACAGCAAACCACTTACGGCGCTCTACCACTCACTCACTTGCCTACAGGTTCATCATCATCATCTTGCAGCCACATCCGAGATTACATTCACTACACCTTTCCAGTATTCCCTATCTCGCATAACTCCTAAAAGATTTTCCTCAGGGATCTCTGTGTCTCATTTTATTCAATCTGGAAATGTTAGTTTTCGAGAACGATTCTTTGATGATGGGTGCCTCCAGAGGACAAACGACGACACAAGTTCATCTAAAGCACGTGCATAATGCCAGGTGAACTGGACACGAGTCTTACATACTAGAGTTCATACTTTCGGTAAGTCTCTGTATATAATTTCCAGGGTTTGGTGGTTTCTCCAAGAAAGATTGAGGACTCTCATTAAAAGACATGTATAACTTCCATCTAAACGCCTCTTTTGCTTTGCTGAGATGGTCCAAGTTTCAGAGGCGTAAAGTAAAATTGGTTCAATAAATAGACGGAAAATTCGATTTTCTACAGGTTACTAGCACGTGAACATAATATACCACTTTCAGAAGTGAATCTACAGTTTTTCAAAAAATAGTGTCTGTGACGCGGACTACGGGTTACAGTAAAAACCCGCACATAAGAACCTTCCTTTATTAAGAACCTACAGCCTGAAATTAGATATTTTGTACCCAATAAATAAAAACCATTTCAGCCTGATATCCTAACTAGGTTCTTTATTAAGGGTTTCATTCATTCTTCATTGGGAAATGAATCTTCACCAAACTTTTTGAAAAACTGGTTGTCGAATGACTGTAGATGGTATTATAACTCCATTAATTATCAAATAACAACACAACCTTAATACAACAAAACAAACTTTCGGCTTTTAAGTCCGCGATTATGAAAACTGTGTGTGTGTCCCTCCCGAGGAGGCTGAGACTCAATTTAACCACATAAGAGCGACGCTCCCTCCAACATGGCAACGTCTATACAACAGATGGGTCAGAAGATACAAACTCAAGGACTAAAGGACTATATCTTTAAATCAAAGCTTTGTCTTGCTTGCTACATTGCTTTCATATTTCAATGCTAAACCTTCAACTATCATTTTTTTCTTCTGCTTGCTTTAGATTACTGGATGTACCTCTTATACAAGAACCTAAACAGGCTGAATTCAAAAAGTTAGGTTCTTATGTGTAGGTTTTTACTGTACATGAATGATGAGATAAAAGTGAATTTAACCAGCATGATCGGCTTCTTTAAAGCTCCTAGCTGTTGAAACACTGTTCAAAAATCATCCTGGAAATCTAAACGATCTGGAATAATTTCTTGGAACGAAATCTAAACGCTCTAGAACGATGGGAAACGATTATGAAACGAATAGCAATAATTCTGAATACATGAAATAAAGAAACATAAAGAAATTTGGTTTCCAAACCTCAGGATTTTTCAGTGACCAACAGCAGACTAAGCCTTCTTCTTGTTCTGATAAGGCGTAATTTCCATATCCAACAGCAAGCAGATCCTAGTAAGAAAGAAATATTTGTTTTCTGATAAAATAATTTTTTCTCTTCTTCGCACCCGGATGAAAATGTCACATTTGTTTCTCTAGATCACTCAATTAATAAAGCTTGAGTGAAATGATTCTTAAATATGCTTAAAGTAAAAATTGTAGAACATGGCTCACGATACACAAAGAGTACTCAAGGAGTTCGAAGAACAACAGAGCAAAATTAGAGTAGAACATGGCTCACGATACACAAAGAGTACTCAAGGAGTTCGAAGAACAACAGAGCAAAATTAGAGTAGAACATGGCTCACGATACACAAAGAGTACTCAAGGAGTTCGAAGAACAACAGAGCAAAATTAGAGTAGAACATGGCTCACGATACACAAAGAGCACTCAAGGAGTTCGAAGAACAACAGAGCAAAATTAGAGTAGAACATGGCTCACGATACACAAAGAGTACTCAAGGAGTTCGAAGAACAACAGAGCAAAATTAGAGTAGAACATGGCTCACGATACACAAAGAGTACTCAAGGAGTTCGAAGAACAACAGAGCAAAATTAGAGTAGAACATGGCTCACGATACACAAAGAGTACTCAAGGAGTTCGAAGAACAACAGAGCAAAATTAGGGTAGAACATGGCTCACGATACACAAAGAGTACTCAAGGAGTTCGAAGAACAACAGAGCAAAATTAGAGTAGAACATGGCTCACGATACACAAAGAGTACTCAAGAAGAGTATGTGATAAAGAGAATCAAAGGGCCCTCCTACTTCCAGCCACACTGGTTGCGTAGTAACTCGTTAACTTCGGCATAGGATGTTCAATTTAGAATACTCAAAAAATAATCAGTAGAGTAAGAGCTATGGAGCACATACCTCCCCACTTTTTAAGCCAAAGCATGACTAATGCTCTTACATCTAACAAATGCCCCTACTTGTTTCTTTTTACTCAGGACTCATCTTTGAATTTTAGTCTGAAAGAGGCTACGAGGGACAAAATAGCTGCTTTGCAATGCAAATATTTGTCAAAATAAAACAAGAAAAACTAAATGCTGAAGAGGGGTTAGTATGATTTCGAAATTAAGAAGAAATCACCTTGTTGACTTTGTTCCATGCCATGCAATTGACTTTCTTTCCTTTCGCAAGATTACATGAGAATGCCCACAGTTTTGACATGTTGGCTCCTAGTTTGATTTCGATGTCTTCTTTATCCATCCCGCTTCCCTCTTTTGGTAAATCTGAAGTTTGATCAAAAAAATCAAGATATTTTTCAATAAAAAGCATTCAAAATAGACATACTACTACTACAAGACTGTTTAACTTTGATTAAGGCCTTGTCCATACGTATACGGATATTTTTGAAAACGCATATTTATTCATCCGTTTTGGCCTTCCGTCCACACGTAGCCTGAGTTTTCGGTGATGAAAACGGAGCTTTTCGAAAACGGTGTCCAGGGTGAAGATTTTTGAAAACTTCATTTCATGTAGTCGTGTGGACGGGGAAAACGTATTTTTTCGAAAACGATGACGTCACAAGCTTAATTTTGCACAGTCAATTTAACAAACAAAACCTTTTTGTTAGTGATTCCTCCGTATCCGTGACGGAAGTGTTTTCGAAAACGCTCATCGTGTGGATGCAGATTTTTTCGAAAATGGATAAATAAATATGCGTTTTTAAAAATATCCGGATACGTGTGGACGAGGCCTAAATCTTTAATGAATCAATTTAGACACTAGAAAAAGTTCGAGAAAACAGTACCGGAAGCAGGGGACAACCCCCTGTAGGCAGCTTGCTTCGGGTGGAATGCATTTTGAACAACAGCTCGCTCCAAAATGAATAAGTTCTTCTTGAAACTATCCAACTAAAAGAAAGAAGAATCAAAATCAATCGGCATGACTCATCGTATGTTTTTAATCTCTAATTTCTCAACTGAGAGTTTTGACTTCTTTAACCAGCAGAGAATAAGCAGTGAGACAAAGTATTTTTTGTAGGAATCGGACTCACAACCCCTTGGTTAGAAAGCAAGTATCTTAGCAATGGTGCCATACAGTTGATTTCTACAACGGATAAGGTACTATCCACACGAGTGCACAAAGAGTGCGTAAAGCAGGGGGGCATGCTGCTTGATACCGAACTTCTCATGTTGCGGCTTGTATTCTTTTGCACGTGTTGCAACACAAGCAAACTTGTGTAAGAAGTAGAAATCACTTTGACTCACAATGACATCAACTACAATCCTCGCCATAGGGTCTTGAGACACAATGATGATTTTAGCATTATCTCAAACATGGAGCTATCAACCTGTGAGATGATGTTGGAGCTCCCCCTTCCCCTAAATCAATGTTGAAACTAGGTCTGGATGTCACCAGAGGATGTTGCAGATGCATTTCTGCACCAAAGCAACGTCTGAAACAACATTGTTTGGGGGGGGGGGTTAGGGGGATGGGGGTCTCTCTTCGACAATTAGTATATATTGAGTGGAAATCAAGCACAGTCTCATACCTTTTGGCGAGGATTGTAGATAAACTCGGTTTCATCCAAGCCTTAGCTTTCATGATGTTTAACACAATTACTCAGGCACTTTGTTTTTTACCAATATGTTACAAGATTCTTACAACCAGCATTACCTCGTCATTTATTTACCAATTAGTAAAAATTAGGAAGTAAAAGTGAAATAAGACTACCTTGAGGACTTTCTCTGCCTGGAGATCAATAGTTGCTTGGCCAACACTCTCTCTGTCTGTAAGATCGCCATACTCTGACGGATTGCTGGTCGTCATAAAACTTGCTCTGCTTTCTAAAACACAGGTAAGTATGTGAGTAAAAGAATGATCTTTAAATCTATGTTTTAGATAACTTTCTGTCATTTATTCAAGCCACTTGACCTAGATTTTGGAAGGGATATGCCCTCAAACCAACCAAAGTCATAACACAAACTTAATCCAAAATTCGAAAATTCAAACTTTATGAATTTCTCCGTATACCCAAAAATGTCCATGATATGAATAAGGGCTTTATCAAAGCCACTTTTTGGAAATTTTTAGGGATATTTCCCATCTTTTTGAAAAAATCTAGTAAGCGTTTGACTCACTTTTCGGAAATGTTTCGTATTTGGCCCTTCCTAGAATTGAGGCCCTACGCTTCCTGTAAGTATTGCATTATATGTTTCTGGTTTTCTAGCTAATCATAAGCCCTGTACCGATCTAAGGCTACTATACGATATCAAAAACAACACATCATAACAGTTCCTCGACTATGATGCATAGTCAAGTATTTAAGGTGTTCTTACCAGTCATAAGAGATTGAATGCTGCTGCTCTTTCTCAGCGAAGACATGGACACATCCCCTCCTTCAATCACAGTCGGCAGTACTTCGGTTTGTCCATCACCAGCCGGTGACGTCGGTCGACTTAAACTTTCCATCAAGTCGTCAGAAGCTTTTCCTGATTCAAAAATAGAAATATGAATTCATCATCCAAAGTTAATCTCTATTGATGATTATAACGATATCCCTTCATTAAATACAAATTACGTTACAAATCACTGAATACAGAGTATCAGTATTGGAAGTTTAGTTTTTTTTTGTTATATTTCAATAAAAACTTACAATACAATTGACAATTACATATACAAATTTATTTTACATAACTAAGACGATACAACGAGGAGCAAAAAGCATGTCTAGTTTAGTTTAGTTTGATTAGGAATAGGCCCGGATCTTAAAAACCTTAGACTGAATCTGATTTTCAGTGCGTCGAAGGAATTACTTCCGTGTTCTTTTTATTTCGTTTTCTCTAACATAAAGTATCGATTAAAAAACCATTAAAAAAATGATGTTTAAGGGGATCGTTCTCTGGGGAGTTTCAGTTTCTCATCAGTGCCCATTAGGTATTTTTTTTAGATGTGTTTAGGCCTAAACATGAACAGCTCTCTGACCTTGACTAGAATAAAGAGTCCTGAAGAAGCACTGTATGCCAGGGCGAAATATTTATGAAATTTTTCATATATAATTTTGAATCTTTTTTGTTTGTGTCGTCTCTCGCGTTGTTCCTGCCCTGTCTTATTTTACCTACTTCGTCGCAAGCATTCCAAGAGAATCCAGCACAAAGCCTAATATTGTGGACTTCCTTTGTTTATGATTGACTGGAATATCGATTCCCAGGTTGCTTGTGAAAATTCAATCTTTTCTTGATCATAGCAAGTATCTGAGAATAAACTGTCCTTTTATCTAAGTCACATCTTGAAAAAGTAAGCAGAAATAGCTACGTAGATGAATGATGATTCAAAAATATGTAATTTCTGCTTGGATTTTTTGAAAAAGTTGTAATAAAAGCCGAACATGAAAAATGGATCAGTAGCGTAAAGCAATATAAACCTTCAGCTTTTGGTTCCATTTTTGAATAAGTATCAAACATATCCCATGTCGTAGCCATGCAGCCAATCTCCTATGAGAAAGAAAAATAAATTCAGTTCATAATTTCTTTCTTGAACATTTATGAAGATTCTGTTGCACTTTTGATATCATTGCTTTTAATATCATATCATTTGTGACTAAACAAATTTACTTTAGTATAATATTTCAATGCTTGTTTTGGAGTAACAACCACTGACCAACCCCTTACCAACTGGCAACCAATCAATCCCCTTTGGTTGGGGGTCAAAATTCATCCAACGTACCCCTGCTTGTAGTAAAAAGCGACTAGAAGGGTTGCCGTCGGGAAAGGCATTCGGCCAAAAAACTTTGCCCCACAACCACCATCGACTGGTGAACGCCTGTTAGCAGGAAAACGACTGGAATATGAATTCTGTTTATTCGTGTGAGTGTTGTTTCGGAGTAAAACATACGTAAAGAATTAATATTCAAGAATATATAACCCTCTTATATTAAATACGACTAACCTGTTTCCCGACTGGCAACATTTGAAGTTCTTTGTGTTTGGGAGCATTATTGTAAGTTTGCATTCCTCGCTCCACGTACATGTCATTACCAGCACGGTTCTTCAGCAACTTAAAAGAAAAAGATATTTCAACATTGGAAGGGAGGGTTTAAAATCAAGAGCCCAATAAACTTGGTGAGATGGGAAAACAACCATACCGAGTAGGAGAGGCAGAACACACATGTATGCGACAAGTTTCTGTCCTTGCAATTAAAGTCAACTTGATAATCATCGGTTATACAAACGTAATATCCCTTATATTATCATATATTACCCAAAGCCAGAAAAGATACATGATCACCGGGATAACCGGTTCATCTTGTTCATCCTTCCAAGCTTGGTGAAGGACTTCCCAGGATATTCGTTCAAGAATATTAGGCCTGCGGGCCTGCGAGGCACAAGCTGCAGGTCTGGAATTTACACCGCCATACTCCAAACTAGCCTTAACAAAGAAATGCCGTAAAAGTTCTATAAAGCCTCCTCCTCTCTTTAAAGCCTTCCCTTTTCATACAAGAAAGACTACATTGTAAAATGTGACGAGTAAGGAATAGCTAATTAATGGATGTATTCCCTCTTAATACAAGAAAGACTACAGAGTAAGATTTCATGAGTTAGGGGTAGCTATTGGATCTATTCCATCGTAACATTTTAGAAATTTCTAACTTCATATTTAGAGTAAAATCTTTCTTCTCCAAAAACTTTCTCCTTAAATAGCACCCGCTCTCCTCAAGAGCCTGAAACATTAACAAGCCACCCAGGGGTTTAATAGAGCTTTTACACCATGTTTACGGTTGCTTGCTAGTCACTTCCCGGAGAGGGCCTAATGTGGCTGGTTTGGCAATCTTTTATAATAATCATTGCACACTACCTCTTCATATCTCTGGTTTTGCTGCGTGACTTTTGAAGCTTCTTCACTGTCCTTTGCAACTGATGTTCCTGGGATATCCAAAAGCCAAATCGTGTCCGTTTCCTCCAAGTTCACAGAAATCTAAAATAACAAATGATCGAGGAAGGGTTATCAGTAGTTCAGAAAATCATTGCCTTGGGATGTTAGAGTTCTATCATGAGTCCAAGAGAGAGGGAAGTGAACATGGCATGCTTGTGTTTTCGGTCTTTTTGGGGAGGAATTCGTTTGTTGATATTTTCATCTTAGCCTACAAAACTGAGCAATTAATTCTAGCAAGGCAACTTCCTTCAAACCCAAAGCTTTTCAAATAAATTGCTTCTCATTCAAGATTGTCAAGGGAAATAAACAGGGTATCCAGGGCTTTTAGGCGCAATATGAAATATGCAATGGATTCTTCATGAACTATAAGGTTTCTCTCACGGGAAATTGGTCTTATTTAAACCGGGGCCCGCAAAGTCTCTTAACGGCCCTAGGCTCATCTACAAAAGTGATTGACAATTAAAAACTTGTCATATACCTACCTGTACGAACAGGGAAACTTGTAAAAGAAAACGATCATGGTAAAATACTCATATGAAATAAGCTTTATTCTAAGTGATCTAAAGAACGAGGCAGGAAATGGCATTATAAATTCAAAGGGATGCAGAAACTCTGACATAAATCAGCTGGCCTAAAGGTGTACAACGAAGCACATGAGGCTAACGCATCAAGACTAGAACATTAAAAAACATGATATGTATTTGTGAAGAATTTCAAAGAAAATGACCTTGGTGCACAATGATAAAAACATGATAAAATCGTTTGGGCAATCAAAAAGTTGAACTTAAAGTGCGTTTATTTTAGTTGTTAATTGATTAAAGATCAGCAGCAATAAAATGTTAAATTTGCCATTTAGAAATGCATCATCTCTTGTATTGAGTTGTATGACATTCACCTTTCAATACGTTCGGCAAAATGCGTTTGCAATCGAAAAGTTGAATTGATCACTCAAAAATGCATTCAACTATAGAAATTAGTTGTACGAAATTCGCCATTCCCAAAGACGTCCATCGAATTCTTTAGGTAATAGAAAAGTTTAATTGATAATTATTATGTCTTGTTGTTAGCTGTCCGGATTATCCGTTTATAATGATGGTCATCACATTACTTCTGCAATGGAAACATTGAATTGGCGCATAACAACTTACTTGTTTCTATTTGTCAAAGGCAGTGAGTCACCATGAATGACGTTCAGGATGAGGATCCAAAATCAATTGTCAGACAAATAGTCACTGTTAGATTGATAGGACAACATGTGATCAAACTGTAATGAACCAATCAGAGTGAAGAATGTTGGTATGCGTGGGTGTTCAGTAGTCATTGAATTCTAACAAGTACGCTGTATGACCCATTCCCTTTAAATGGTCGTAAATTTCTTATCTTCAGCTGTCTATATTCCACAAGTGAAATATCTTAACACCAAACATTGGCACAAATCATCTTTTATCAACGTTATTCTAGCTTCAAGGAATGAACTATAAGACGAACAAGCACCGAGCGGTTAAGAAGCAACAAGGACAGAGATTTAACAATTAAGATGTAAGAACAAGAAACAACATTGATGCGATTCTTGCTTTACAAAGGCCAGTTAAGTTTCAATGAAAGATTTACAAACTATATGAAAAATGTTGGAAAGGTACTGGAAACAAGGGTAAAGCTGCAAAACAAGGGAAGCAGATTAAAACGTGATAATCGTCTGATGAAATGCTATACATCATTCTAATTCATGTTTTTATTGAGGCCATTTTTCGCTTGAATGAAAGATCTACAGATTGCCTGGAAAAGTTTAAAAGATATCGAAAACAATGCCAAAGATGCAAGGTAAGTGAAGAGAAAGAAAATATGTGATAATCATCTCGCTATAGGATGATACCAAAGGCTGATAACTAAGGTATACTGGTCTAGAAAAAGGTCAGACTTTATAGATTGAATAGAAGTATTGTTGACAAGAGGAAGTATAGAGATGCAAAGCTTGGAAAGGTGTAAAATAAAGGAAAGTACTCAAGATGAAAAATTTGTAAAGTTGCTTTTCAATCTCTGACTAATAAGACATTACCCTGACAAAAAGCAGGAGCCAATCAGATGAAAATTGATCAATTTATCGTCAATAACGCTGTCTTGTTAGTGTTTTACGCCTTTGAATATTCAATACTCTCGAGTTATCGATTGTCAAAACATTTGTATTAACAAAGAGGAGTTCAGCTGTTTCAAATCCATCTGTTGGTATATATTCAACACAAGACATTGATGCAAATCATATTATCTTAAGGCTGATCTAGCTGGCTTCAACGAAAAACTGCATTACTAGAGTCAAGGCGAAAGCTGCAGAGCAAAGGAAGTAAAGTAAATATATAAAAATTAGCTCATTTTTTAGATATCATTGATAGCTGATCAAGCGCAGAAAATCTTAAACTTTTTCTAGAGTCATTTTAGTTATAAAGAAAGCCTAAGGGCTGTCTGAAAAATATTGCAAGGCATTAGAAACAAGAGAACATCGAAGCAAGGTAAGGAAAGTGATGAGATAATTGGATCATTTCAGATAATATTGATTTTGCTTTCTAAGGCAAATCCGTGTTTTTTAAGGCAATTCTGGGTTTAATCGAAGGATCGCACAGTACCTGAACAAACATGCAAGATAGCGGCAAAAGCTGGAAAGCAAGGAACGGAAAGTAAACATGGGAAAATTGTCTTATTTTCAGAAGAAATTGATATGATAGTTGACCAACAAGGCGGAGGAAGCAAAGAAAAAGAAAATCATGTGAAAATGGTTTTACTTGCAGATTAGACAATCCATGTTTTTTCAGGCAATTCTAGATTTAATAAAAGGACTGTATACTGTTTGAACAAAGCTGCAAATCTGAGAAATAAGGTTAAAGAAGCAAAGAAAAACAATCCATGTGAAAATTTTCTCATTCTCAAATAAAATAATGTTTTTTGAAGCTATTCCAGATTAGATGAAAGAGCAATATACCGGTCTGAAAAAGCCGCAAGATATAGAAAACAAAGTTTGATATACAAAGTAAGCCATAGAAAAAGAAAAATGTGAAAATTGTTTCATTGCAGATGGCATTGATAGCTGATTCAGGACAAATACTGATAAATCCATGTTTTTCTGGGGCCATTGGAGATTAGATTGAAGGACCTGTTTGGGCAAAAAGATTGGATATCGAAAACAAGGTAATAAAAGCAAACCTTGCGAAGAGGAAGAAAATTGGGGAAAATGGTGGTATCTTCAGAAGTGCATTAAAAAGTGATCCAGAACTGATACTGATAAATCCATGTTTTTCTGGGGCCATGGGAGATCAAATTGAAGAGCCTATTTGAGCAAAGCGATTAGATACAGAGAACAAGGCGCAACAGGCAAAGCTTGCGAAGAAGGAGAAAGTCGGTGAAAATTGTGGCATCTTCAGAAGTGCATTAGATAATCAAACAGAGACACAAATCAATCTATTTTTCACACGCCATTCTATTTACAATGAAAGGACTGTATTTAGTCTAAACAAGACTGCGAGATATCAAGAGGATAAAGAAACTATGACAAAAGATGCAAAGCGAAGGAAAAAGAAAACATGTGAAAATGTTATCATATCTACATAATATCATAGCAGATCACTAGAAGTCTACAAAAGTCTTCGAATGTAAAGATTGGCAAAAATAAAGTACAGATGATTGAGAACTGATAAAGTTACTTGACAATAGAGCATTGTTTGTCAGAAGTGAGTCTGTTCAGGCATTTGTTGTTATATGTAAGGACACTATAGTTTGAAGAAAGTATTAATGTCTTGAAGAAAGTCTTTAAAGTAGTTAGGTGTTTAAGAAAATAGTAAAGTCTTGAAGAATATGCACACGAAAGCAGTTTAAACTTCAGCACACACAGTTGATAACATTATCCTAGCTGTTCTAGCAAGATTAATCTCTCTCCACCTTGTAAAGATCAGCAAAGAAACTTGACAAAGAATTATTACAAAACGTTAAGATATATGGAGTTTATAGTTGAATATTGCAAATACCAGCTATTCAAATAAGGATATGTTATTTTGGACAAACTGCTCACAGTAGAGACAGCTGTGCACAAATCAGACAGGAATGGCAGCGTTTGTTACTCTATTTGCAACCAGCTACACAAACTCTTCAAGGACATAAACCTGTGTTCAAAGATAACCGAAGTGTAAAGCAAGTTATAGGAGGAAATATAGCGTGAGGCGTTTCAAGTGTAAATCAAATACAACATAAAAACTAGTCAAAGCATTTATTACAAACTGAGTTCTTCTGCATCTAGCTTGCCGAAGATATACCTTATTCTACATTGGCAACAAGCTACACAAGCTCATCAAGGACCTAAACATACGTTTAAGGAGCACCGAAAAGAAAAGTAAGTTGTCGGAGGAAATATAGCGTGAGGTGTTTCAAGTGTAAATCAAATACAACAGAGAAACTGGTCCAAGCATTTATTGCAAACCGAGTCTTCCCGCAGAAGATACAACTGCGACTAAATTTGGACAAGCATTGCAGCGCCTATTTCTAGATTGCTACTAAAATGAATAAAGATTATACCAAGTTAAAAACATAGCATCAAAGACAGCCAAAGAATAAAGAAAAGTTTGGAAGAAAATATATCATACAGCGTTTCAAGCTCAAATCACAAACAAATTAAAAAACTAACCCATCATATTAATATATGATTAAAAAGGAGGAAGAAGAAATCAATTTTTGGAAGGAAATAAATTGTTTCGAGTTTAAATAACTCACAACAGAGCAACTACTACAAATACTTATTGTAGAGTGAGTTTTACTACATCTTGCTAGCAGAACATTCAATTGTAACTGAATCGGAACATGTATTGCAGCGTATTTCTACATTTCTGCACAAAACCATCAAGATTATAAAATGTAATAAACATATCATTAAACAAACAATAAAGCATTTTTGGAAGCAAATGTTGAATAAAGCATTTCAAGTTTAAATCACATACAATAAAGAAAACTAGTCCATGCACTAATTGCAAAATGAATTTCTCCTGCATTTTGTATGGCATCACATTAAAAACTGACAAAGAATATTTACTGAACCTAAAAACATGTGGAATAGTTAGTCTAATATTTACACTACCAACCATCCTATTAAACACTTCCCTAGTGATTGTTTTACTGAAGAGCAGAGAGCGATCGAAGCCTTGTAATGCATTTCTGATGAATTTGGTGATCACAGACTGTTTGTGTGGATATTTATTACTCCCTTTCCACTCTGCCTTTTTCTATCAACTCAGCCAGCAGCAAGATCCATGTTCTTACTCCAGATTTCTCCGGCCGTTAGCTACTCTACTTGGCTACACATCATTTCTGTCTATCTTCGCAATAACTCTTGAACGATACACTGCCGTCTTCCACCCGTTTTTTTACGAGACTAAACTCACTCTACGCACAACTGTAGCTTCCATTGTCACAATCTGGGTCTTTTCAATTGCCTGCTACATCCCTAGGTTCGTGACCAAAGACATTTTTTTTCTAAGAGCTTGTATTATCATTAGTGGAGTGATTTTACCCATTTTCAATTTCTGCTGTTATTACAAGATATTATCCTTCACACGCAGAATACGGAAGGAGATGAGCGATACGAGACGAAGGCTCGGTGGCGTCAGTGTAGAAAATAGCCAAAGGCAATCGAACCTCGCTTTGACTGGTGCCCTCATTCTGGCGTCAATGTGCATTTGCTTCTATCCCTTCGTCATACTGGAAACGATCACCGCATCAGGAGTGAATTCTAATGCGACTGATTACTTACAGTGTTGGACATGGGATCTAGCAGGGGCCAATTCATTTCTGAATGCTTTCATCACTTGTTACCAGCTCTCTCACTTGCGACGGGGCATCTTGGAATTGTGGAGGTGCAAGAAAGCAGATAACAACAATGTTACAACCATTCAGCTGTTTTCAATGTCAAGGAATAGCAAGAAAGAAACAGAACAAACAATTCAACATGTGGTTGATACTGTTTAGACTAGGCCCTCGCAAAGCTAGACTTACGACGTGGCTGTAGTTTTACTCTGATTGTTGACGCTGTTATTACGAGTTTGAGTATTTTCAGTACTATAGGGAGGGCATACTGCTAGAGCTGTGGAGGGTGTTCAGTACTGTGTAGGGATATTATAAGTTATGTGGAGGCAACACTCACAGTGCTTATGGTTTTTTCCACAGTGTTGAATGTCCTTCAAAGTACTGAGAGTATCCCCTCCTTAGTATTGAACATCCTTCAAAGTACTATTGGTATCCCCTCAACATTACTGATGATATCCCACCAGTGTTGATAGTACACCCTCGATACTGATGATATCCTTCTCAGTACTGAACATCCTTCAAAGTACTGATGGTATCCCCTCAACATTATTGATTTTATCCCACCACAGTGCTGATAGTATACCCTCGATACTAAGTATATCCTTCAAAGTACTGCAAGTATCCCTCCTTAGTTTTGAACATCCTTCAAAGTACTGATGGTATCCCCTCAACATTACTGATGATACCCCACCACAGTGCTGAAAGTATACCCTCGATACTGATGATATTTCTCCACAGTACTGAAAATCCTTCAAACTGCTGATGATATCCCACCACAGTAACTGAACATCCACCATAATACTGAACACCCTCCACAGTACTGCACAGACATTCCCAGGCCGGGCATAAACGTATCCTCATCAAAAATTTCCAAATAAATTATTGATACCATATCCACATAAATTCCCAAACACAGGTAGCACATTCTACCTATCAAAACATTAATCAAGATAATGCCTTATTGAATTAAATCAGAAACCGGTTGAATTATCGTAAGATGTTTCGATATTTCTTCAATGAGAGTGAATTTTATGGTTATATATTAATAATGATTAGCCTGTAAAATCCAAGTTATTTATGTTTATTCACAATAAGCTCTCTTTCATGGTAATTAGGCCCATCGAATCAGATCTGTCCTGAATCCAAGACGATCTCTTAACGACCCTGTCTGACGAAAATGTTCTTTGTCATGCGTGGCTGTCTTTCGATTGAGAAACTCTGTTCTGCTCGTATCGCAGCAACCAGATGTCAATAAAGTAAGATGTTCAAAGCTTTTTAGTTTACAGAAGAACTGAATAAAAGGTTTCTGTTGAAAGAGATAATCGAATGTGTCAAAGAATGCTCGAGTATTGAGCTGCATTCATTTCGACTGAGAACGTTTGAAAATATATGTCGACAGGTTGTAAGTAGATTCCAATCATTGAGGATATTCTGTGATTAAAGACACTCATTGCTCCGTTGAGATTGATAGAAGATTGTCTGGAAGTCTGCCTTAATGAATCCGAGGCCAAATGCGATGGACTAAACGAATCATAATACTACTACAGAAATCAAAACATTGCGTTGATAAAATTCTACTTGAAAGAAGGTAAATGGAATTCTTTTTCAAATAACAAATGTTGGGAGAACTATCTCTAAATCTACAATCAGACTACATTTTGCAATTAATCATTGAAAAGTCTCTCATTGAAAAATGAGCTGGAAGTCGGTTGGTTAATGATTTCAAAGAAAAACTATCGGGACGCATAATGCTACACACTACAGGAATCACCGAGTTACTACAGTAATCGAAATACTGAGAAGGGAATTACCAGGTGTGCTTTGTACTAAAGACATCATCACATGGCTACTGCAATCGAAAAATCAAAATGATAATTAATAAATATCACCCCCTTAATAATTAATAGTCAGAGAAACTAAATCCACAAAAACGTCCATCTGCCACCTTTGTATCCGGTGAAACAGCTTTAAAAACAAGACACTGATCAATACCTGTTTTCCTTAGACATTCTAGCTTCAATAAAAGGACTGCACACAGCCTAAACAACACTTCGAGATGGTGAAAACAAGGCAAAAGAAACATAGCATGGTAAGAAAGAGAAAATAGGTTATAATTGTGGCATTTTCAGATAAATCAATTTATGTTTTTCTGACATCATTCTGTACATATAAAGGATTCATCAGAAGTATCCTAAACAAAACTTTGAGACATTGAAAACAAGACAATAGAAACCAAGCATGGGAAGAAAATTGAAATGGTAAAAGATGGTGGCAAATCAGATAAAACAATTTATGTTTTCTTGAGACCATTTTGAAACAAATGAAAAGATTCTATACTGACTGCTTCCAAAAGCCGCAAGATATTGAAATAAGGTGAGGGGAGATATAGGAAGAAAAGAGAAATATTTGAAAATGTAATTATTTTCGGATCACGCTCATCATCTCCATAAAACTCTGATCAGCAATGATCTTGGGGTTTTCGGTGCAGAAAAAGGGGACTACAGTGTGAGCATCCTCAAGAAGTTTTCCATCTTGAAGCAGTTTTACCATGTCAGGAAATAACAAGTTTAAAACAGATCAGGTAAATTAGTATGTGGTGGTAAGAATTGAAAGACTAGTGAAAATAAACTCATACCAGAAAGGAAATGCATAAATGTACTTCTTATCGATAATACTGAACTTGGTCAGATATATATAATTACATAGCTCAACAAGTTGACGATTGCTGGATCACCGACATGCAACAAAGGGCCAAATGAATAATATATAGAGTCATTCAAGAGTAAATCTTTTCAAGTTAAAAGTACACAGGACCGAAAAGATAATCAACGCACTTGGAACAAAATGAATTTCTCCTGCATTTTGTACAGCATCACATTAAAAACTGGCAAAGAATATTTGCTGAACCTAAAAACATGTGGAATAGTAAGTCTAATATTTACACTACCAACCATCCTATTAAACACTTCCCTGGTGATTGTTTTACTGAAGAGCAGAGATCGATCGAAGCCTTGTAACGCATTTCTGTTGAATTTGGTGATCACAGACTGTTTGTGCGGATATTTATTACTCCCTTTCAACTCTTCCTTGTTCTATCAACTCAGCCAGCAGCAAGATCCATGTTCCTATTCCAGATTTCTTCGGCCGTTAGCTACTCTACTTGGCTATACATCATTTCTGTCTATCTTCGCAATAACTCTTGAACGATACACTGCCGTCTTCCACCCGTTTTTCTATGAGACTAAACTCACTCTACGCACAACTGTAGCTTCCATTGTCACAATCTGGGTTTTTTCAATTGCCTGTTACATCCCAAGGTTTGTGACCAAAGACATTTTGTTTCTAAGAGCTTGTATCATCATCAGTGGAGTGATTTTACCCATCTTCAATTTCTGCTGTTATTACAAGATATTATCCTTCACACGCAGAGTAAGGAAGGACATGAACGATACGAGACGAAGGCTCGGTGGCGTCAGTGGAGAAAACAACCAAAGGCAATCGAGCCTCGCTTTGACTGGTGCCCTCCTTCTGGCGTCAATGTGCGTTTGCTTCTATCCCTTCGTCATACTGGAAACTATTACCGCATCAGGAGTGAATTCCAATGCGACTGACTACTTACAGTGTTGGACATGGAATCTGGCAGGGGCCAATTCATTTCTGAATGCGTTCTTCACTTGTTACCAGCTCTCTCACTTGCGACGGGGTATCTTGGAATTGTGGGGTTGCAGGAGACGAGGCAAGAGTGAGAAAAGCGCTCTGCAATTTTCAGAGTTGAAAAAGAAACAGCAGAAGGCAGAAGGATCAGATCTTCATTTCGTGGAAAGTGTCTTGACGTGATCGACATTAACGAGAAGAAAACGATGTCAGTAAATAGGGCCCAATTCACTGTGCTTGATATTTTTGTATTATTGAATTAAACGTGTTGTTTATACAAAGCAAATATAGAGAAATTAGACAAAAGCCGGGGGATACTTGACCCAGTTTTGGGTGGGGTCATGCCGCCCAAGAGTCGAAAGGTATACCTATATCTATAACAAAATTTTGAAAACTCTACCCATATTTCTTCCAAAATGTATATACAATAGTACACCAAAACTTTGAAAATGGAAACATTAACCCAGATTCAAACTATTTTTTGAAAATTTGATACCCATATCTATACTAAAACATGAAAAATGATACTTATATTTATACCAAAATGGCGAAAAATTACACCCATTTGGGCGGCACATCCCTAAAACCCAAAATATACTGAGCACCCCTAGGGATAAAAAAAAACTACAATTTACATCAAAACTCTAAGTCTGATGATCTTGCGGACAATTTTCAGTCAGTCCAACAGTTTTAGGTGTAAATTGTGGATTTTTTGTCTAATTTCTTTAATATTCTCTTCTCTGAAAAGTATTGAGAACTCCATATTGAGCATGAGATCAATCTGAACAAAGTAGGCAAATATATATATAATAGCACTAATATACTAAGAAGGCAAGATTCAAAAACTTAACTCTTCAACTCGACAAGGTTCTCCTGTACAGTGCATCTTCTGATGAGTGGGAAACCAAGAAAAGCCTTTTCAGGATGAAGAGTTTATTTCCTTTAGTCTTGCCTTCTAAATACATTTTACTACTGTATCTTAATATATTTCAAGCACTGTTTCAGTAGACCGAAATACAGACTAGTTATGTATAGCACTAGATATGCTGATCGTTAGTTAGAAACAAGAAATTACTCTTTCATCTCTACAAGCCTATTTCGTGCTTTTCACCCATCAGAAGAAATACCAATCGAGCTAACTTGTGAGAATGGAAATGACCCGGGTAGAACTGGAGCCCAACAGAGTACGAATCTAGAGGTTGTGGGTTCGAGTCCTACTCGGGTAATTTTCATTCTCACAAATAATCTTGATTAATTTCAAAATTCCTGCTTCTTCTCAAGATATACTCATCTCAAGGTCGGTATAAAGTTGCTTCCCTATTGAATAGTATTATCAATCTACTTATAATCAGTGAGCACTGTTCTCTGAAATCAAAACTTCCTGTAGCAGATACGTAAAGTTTTCTAGTTTAGACGATAACTTTCTGAACCTTTCTATGTAAGGGTAGATTACATACTGTGATGTAGAGAACAATTTTACTTGATTCTTAGATATATTAGCTAATTATCAACTGCTAACATATTTTGAACTGCTGGCATCTACAGAAGCCAGGCATTCCCAGCTACCTAACCTATAACCATAAGACTGTGACTGTGCTTTTCTCAAGCAAAACATTCAGATATTCTAAATGACCACCAGTTGCAAGATGGCACTTCGTCTTCTAAAGTCCTATTCGGGTCATTTCCATTCTTTAAAGAATCATCTCTATTGATTTTCAAATCCTGCTTCTTCTCCAGATATACTTATCCTAAGATTGGTATAAAGAATTTTTCCTATCAATTATGACTCTACTAATACTTATTGAGCACTGCTCTCTGAAAGCGAAACACAGACTTCCTATAGGAGATAGGTCAAGTTTTCTATATGACATTATAACTTTCTGAAACTATCTATGAGAGTTAAAAGCAAACAAACAATATATGATGTATCATATTTGATTCACAAAGCTTTTCGTTCATGTAGAACTTCCTCACCCAAAAAAGCTTTGCGGGTCAAATATCATACATCGTATGTAATTTGTATGCTTTTACTGCTAATAGCTGCAATCTTTTATCACAGTTTCTATAAGACAGTACATACTATGATAATGAGTGAATTTGCTTGACCCTTCCGATTACAATTCAGCCAATCGTAAACTGCTATACAGAACTGGGACTCCCAGCTACCCACAACAACAACATGACTGTGACTGTGCTTTTCTCATGCAAAACATCCAGATATTTCTAAATGACCACCAGTTGCAAGATGGCACTATGTCTTTCTCAGATGGCACTTTGTCTTTGTCTTTCTGAGTCTGACTCAGGTTTTTCTTTAAATTTCAGTGAATAATTGAAAATGTTCAGTGGTTAATTTTTCTGCCTAATATGTTTATCAAAAACAAATTTACGAAATGTTCAAGGACAGACAGCGGCCTAGATTACAATTACAATCTGATTAAGCTTGGTTAAAGTAATCAAATAACTTGTGATTTAATCTTGAATTTATTTCACACGTAGTCTACACTACAGGTGGGAGATTGTCACGAAAAACAATATTAAATTAGATGTTTGTCTTCTGGATCAAACATACAAACTGTTGGAATTATTAGTGGCTTTTTGAACTATTTTTTAATGAAAATCACACTTTTATTTGTGTTGTAAAATCAAAATGTACTTTTGGTGTTCTAATCAAGTGCTACTGAGCTTTTAATTAACAACGTGCTAAATGATCATTCATGGGGAGAACGAACCGAGTAGTCTGTGCAGTTCTGCAGAATATGTTCAGTACTGGAAGGGGGTTCCCAATACAGTGTAATATGTTCAGTTCTGTGGAAGATGTTCAGTGTTGTGGAAGTTGTTTAGTACTATGGAGGATGTTCAGTACTGTGGGGGATGTTCAGCACTTTAAAAGGGGTTCACAGTACTTTGGAAGATGTTCAGTACTGTGAAGGGGGTTCGGTACTGTGGAGGATGTTTACTACTGCGAAGGATCATTAGTTTAGTGGGAAGATACCATCAGTATTGTGGGAGAATACCATCCGTACTGTGGAGATACTATCCACAGTGCTAGAGGTATGCAGAACAGCACTGAATACCCGATACAATGCTTATGTTATCCCCCAACAGTAGTGGAGGTATCCTCAAAAGTTCTGATCATCATCCGAACTACTGATATCATTCCCCTACAGTTCAGATGATACTCCCTTAGAACTGCATATCCTCTACAGCACTGAACATCCTCCATAATACTAATTGTATCCCCCAGTAGCAGAGGTATTTCCTTAGAGCTGCACATCCTCCAAAAGACTGTCCTTCAAAGTACTGCACAGAAGTTTCACAGGGTGGTACAATAATATGCTTAAGTTAGAAAACATTATGGCTAGCGAAAGTCAACAAATTGTTACCACTAATTGAAGCAAAAATAAACGATTTCCAACGATTTGGAAACCATGTAAGAAATGGTTGGAAAATTTTGCAATCATCATGAGACGATTCGCAACAATTTCAAAATAGTTATTGATCGTCACAGAACATCATTGAAAAAGATCTCGAGGACAGGTGGAAGCAGTGGTCTGGTGACATGAGACTAGGCAGGAAAGAGATCAAAAAGAATGGGAGAGATTCATGGCGCAATGTGCTGTTCAAGTCTAAGGTGATATTTCAGTGAAAAGAATATAAAAATGATTACAAATACAAAGAAAGATTTTCACCCACCATTTTATCCAAATCAGCCTCTGTAAGCTCTTCTTTCACGTAAGCCCTTCTCGTTTGGATATCTACAAAAAAGGTTTTCATAATAGTAATTCTCGTTTCATATTGATTTCTAGCTTCCTTTGGAACATTGAAGAGGCTCTGACATTTTCTTCTTCAACTCTGAGTTTCATGCTTAACCACTAGTCAGACAGGCTATGTTTGTTTTCCATGTCTGTTTATAAAATGTGTTAATTGTACTCGCGTATAGCGGGCAATATAGCCAGGATAAGCACTCTCAACTCAAATGAGATGTAAGTGGGTCTGATAGGGATTTAGGAACCAGGACCTAAAATATTACGAGAGTATGGGAGCATAACTAGAAAGGAATGGGGGCTACAGGCCCGTAGGAAGCGGCGGGGGGGGGGGGGGCGGAACATCAGAATGGGGGCATTTGCCCCCCAATTTCCAAAAATTCAATTGTTCACAGCATGGTTCCTAGTCTTCCTATTGTTCTCGAACGATAGTTACCCCCCCCCGTTTTCCCAAGCTACAGTGCTGAGCTAAGAGCTTAGAGGGGCAAAAAAGAGCATCCCTCTACATTAATGATGGTATCTCTCTAAAGTTCTGAACATCCTTCACAGCACTAGGGGGTATACATCAACAGTACTAATGGTATCCCTCAACAGCTCTGATGGCATCCTCCCAAAGTATTCTGATGATATCCCCAACACATTACTGAGTATAATCCACACTATTGCACACACCTTCTCCGCGGAAAAAACAAGAACCAGCTAAGGTTATACCTGCAAGACCAGCTGAGAAGTCTTGAACATTGCTAGGTTCAGCAAGATCATCTGTCATCGAGTCCAACGAGATTCTAGACGAGGCTCCCATCACAGAGGCCCCCATCACAGAACCCATCATTGATCTGTCAATCAAAATGGAAAAATGAAAAACTAAATTGATAGATAGAATTAATACCATCTGATGCTAAATACTGATTAAAGCTTTATATTTAAGGAGTGATAAAAATCAATGTTGTCCTTTGTTAAAAATTCTTACGTAGTCAGCTAAAGACAAAAATAGTAAAAGCTTTTCAGTTAAAAACCACCCTCAATGCTACATGTTAAAATGATAAAACTAGGAGACCAGTTATGTTACAATATATACATGACTAAAAATTCACTAATAACTCTTTTCAGACATGGTGTAATATAAACATGTAAAAAACCGATTTATTGGAAGACAATTTCTACTACCCTATGGTATTAGGAATTTATCTAGATTCATTTTTATCTTTTTTTCTTTATAACCTTTTATTAATTGGAATTTTTAAACGTGTACGTATTGTGGCAAAACAAAAATAGTATTTCATGAAATTCTAATAGTTTATGAATGACTATACCTTGTGAATCCTTGTGCATAGCTTGTATGCATACTCGCACCATAGATCGACTGTGACATGAAATCAGTGGGCTGCAAAATGAGAATAAACTAATCAAATTATATGACTCACACAAGCACTCCCAAATACATTTTTTCAAATACATCAAATAACGCATTAAGCCTCCTCTCTCTTTTAAGCCCCTATCTTCATACAAGAAAGAGTAAAGAGTAAAATGTGATGAGTTAGGAATAGCTAATATATGTATTTCATCGTAATATTGTGAATTTTCAACTTAATATGCTTGAGAGTAAAGGATTTCTTAAGCATCCACTCCAAATATCCCCTACCCTCTAGAACTTCAAAAATCAAATAAGCCCCCCGGAGGCTTAATAGAGCTTTTACAGTAAGGATAAAGATACAAACGACTTGTAACGGATGATATCATGACGTACTGTTCCTATTGATGACGTGTCTCCAGCTATCATTGTGCTGCTCTGATACTTTCTAAAATAGAAACACAAACAGATGTAAGGTCGATACAACAGTTGCTAATCAAAATATAAAAGCGAAATTTTATCTCAAGAACAATAGAATGCTGAATGACTGATTAACTCTGATGTGAAAATAGCTCCCGTTAACAATCCAAATCTATTTCACTAAAGTTTTACCTTTGAAATAGAACGGTCTTTGAATGGTACAAAATTCAAAATAGCCAGAAATATCGGAAACATAGTGAAACGAAAACATGGATTACTTAAGCTTTTTGTCTGACACTCAACAGAATAATACATCAGAAAGAAAACGAAACAAAAAACCTAACGGATTCTTATACCAAAATGTGGATCAAAATAAGCCATTCAGAAAAGAGGTGAATTATTAGTATAGTGTAGGGAAAACCAATCAACACCAATGATACAGTGAGCTGACCAACAAGATTACTTCAAGTTGTTTCACTATGCTTCGTTTCGTTTCGTTTCACTATATTTCCGGTATGTCTAGCTATTTTACCTTTGTGCACTTGAGTCCCCTTGCAAAAGACTTCTTGGGGTGACATCTTGTCCAAGATCATCAAAAACCTAAACAAACAAAGAGACTCAACATGGAAAATTAAAAACAAACAAAAGGCATCCTGTGCTACTTAGGCAGGAGCAATACGGATGAAGTAATAAAGAAACCATTGAACAAAACTCGCTGGTAACAGTAGGCAAGAATGTCCTTTACAATTAACTAATATCGTTTTTGGAAGCTGTCTTTGACCAGAAGAATATTCATTTCTAAAAATTAATCGTACATTATTCTAAAACCTCAGCGCAAGACTTCAGTTGCTAGCAGGGACACAGTTCATGAAAGTTGAAAATGTTATTTATCATACAGGAATATACATTTAAAATTTTCTTACATCAAGTTTCCTTAAAAATGTAATTTGTAGATTAAAATAGGGTTTGCAGAGCTCTCGGCATCAAGATACATCCCTGAGATCATTCAGAGTTCGGTTTCAGATTTCGTTGCTTCAGATCTTTCTTTATTAATATGAATAAACTGCTCCTGGCTCTTCCAACACGCCCAATTAAACGCTCGTTAGTATCAACAGCAAACGTCAATGCTACTGAGAGGTGAAAATGTTATGAAAGGTGAAAATTACCTGTACAGCTAGCTTGGCTGTAGCCCCTTTTTGGGACTTCTCATCAATGCCGACATTTTTACGACTGCTTGAGACATACAAGGTGCTTTTTGATCCTCTGACATTCGGACGATGACTTCCGTAGCTGTTGTGACTTCCAGCAACACTCGTATTTTGATTACTTTTCTTCCCACTCAATGTACTCTTACCACTAAAATATATAACCAGATATTAAGTCGTTTGACATTAACCAAAACCTATTTCCTGGTTTTGGCCTATTTTCTATTTGTTTCCAGTCTACAGAGCATAGTCTTTTTAAGCTCGGTTGTGCATGGCCAAAATTTCAAGTGCGCAAGTGTGCGTCTCAAATGTTTTGTGCATTTCAAGTACGTACACAGTTTTTTGTAGGTGTGCAAAAATGCTTTTGGTTCATCATACTCCCATTCAAAGCTATTTTGGGTGACAACGTCTCTTTTCCAAGTCTGCACTACAGGCTGAAGAAAATCATCTTGGGTGTGCACTTGCCCAAAATTTTCCACCCGGGTCATCAAAAACCCCTGTCTATCTATCATCAACAATGGTCTATCATATATGCAAAATAGGTGCATTGAAATTGCGGCATAATTGCAAAGCTGTGAGCAAAGACCTATATGCCTAGACTGGAATAACCATACTTTAACAGACAGCTCATCTAGTCTGCAGAGTTGGGTAAGTGCGCACCCAAGATAACAATACAACAATAGAACATTGTTCTATCCGGTATTAATTTGGTTGATAGGATTCAAATTTAAATCAAGAGTCAGTTTCAGTTAAAAAAAACGTGTTTATCAATAACACAATTTTAAAAGGTTATTCAAATCAAAAATTTACAAGAAAAGGTTACTATTTCTAGGGGTTTGCTGTGGCAAATGGAACAGGAGCGACTGGTTTTCAATATTGTTTGCAGATGCAGTATTCTGTATCATACAATATGAGTTGTAAATTTCTTTGCGTGTTCCAAATTTGGGCAACACTTTTTTCAAAGCATTCCATGTACTGTCAATGGTGTTATAGTGCAAGCCCTGTTTTCTTTATTGAGGAATTGAATGGAGTGGTTCACCATCAGATGCAGATAGCCCTCATCTTTCAGTGAGGAATAGGCCTTCAAACAGCCACTCATTATGATGGTACCGGGCATAACGAATATCTGAATGATTGGGATGAGGACTCTTCTATCAGTGACAGACTCAAAGAAGCACTTTTTGGACTCTCACTTGATGCCCCAAACACTCAGACACCTTCTACAGGTTAACTTCTGTGATATTTCCTTCTCCTGAATTTGGACTTGTCGATTTTCACAATTCTTTCTGATCCCCCGAATGGCTCTGAATGGATTTCTAGGATTTTGAAGCAGGCTTCCCTGGCGAAATTGTACCAGTCCAATATCGTATACGATACGTGGAAGCTCGCAGATCACGCCTTAATAGCTCCTTTAGCTATTTGCATACCCAATTGTAAGTCAATTTTACTATTTTTTCCATTGAAAAGTGCGACTTTCCAAACCATTAATCGGTTTGTATGCAAATTTTCTTTCTGCAGGCTTTATTACTGCATCTCCAACATTGAGCATCTTTGCTGAAGGATGCATCTTTCTGCAGGAGCATGTTTCCTACATGGAATTTATTACACAGCCCACTATAATTACATCTAACAAACTTAAAGTTGTCAAGCGCTCACATAGTTTCTCTTCGGTTTTGCAAATTTCATAAATTTGGTCGTATCCTAGCGCCATCTTTGTTCTACTGATGAAAAACCGTTTTCTCCCATGATTACAGGAAGTCTCATTGTTTGCTCAAACAAGACTCGGCTAGATTGCAGTTTAGCGGGCGGTCTCCTCTCCTCCGCAGTTACATAAACGGCTCGAAAATAACGATCAACAAGAACTTGCTCTCCACGCACATCAAGCACACAAAACTTTTACTGAATGATAGCTAAGGGGGGTTTGGGGGCGGTAGCCCCCAATAAAAGAAACAATCAACAACAAATAAGAAGAAACCTACTTATATCACAGGCTAATTACAATGCAAAGTTGTTCAAGCTTAGAATTCATGTTCGGAATCAGAACCAAAATGGCCTAAACATCTCGCATCGTAGGTCAGGACAATCTTTGAACATTAACGCATCTCTAACAAAAGATAAACGACAGGGGTTTGACAATATCTTCGCAAATTTCGTAGATTTTATCGCACCTTTAGGTTGCAATTACTGATGAATAGCCATTTTCTCCCAAGATCTGTTATTCTTATCGGTCGTTTGAAAGAATCTCCATCGATTCGACCCTAATTACTTATTGTGTATTTGTGATAATCTTAAGTTTCCCTGTGGTTGCCACCCGCTTAACTGCAATCGTCCCCATGACTCATTTTTTATGCCCAGTTTGTCCCACTGTGGTTGCCACCCACTAGAGTGCAATCGTTCAATCAAGTTGTTCTGGCACACTTGACATCTCGTTGAAAAAGGCCATACAACCAAAATTATGTTTCTATTATGAGCTGCAGACTGGCAGCTCATATATTAAAAACATGATTTTGGAGAGAGTATTTAGGAATTTTGCTGCCATTTTGGTTTCACTTATGCAATGATTTTGACAGGCTAGTGTACATCGTCACATGACATCAGACCACAAACTGGTAGGTAGAGATAAGGCTATAAGCCATATAATAAAGGCCTAGACTTTTTATGGCCTATAATAACTTTTATGTCCTCCCTGTTTTCTTTCTCTCCTAAACCTCCAATTTAAATCAAACGAAGAAACTTATGTTTAGGAAAAAGGTAAAAGTTTTTTTCAGATACTTACAAACTCTTTTTCATTGTTCAGTTTTGAAAAAAACGCTGTCCAACTAAGTTAAATCTCACAAAAAGCTAGCAGCCATTTTGTTGCTAAGGTTATGTATGAGTTTGTTGTTGTTGAGGTTGGCTATCCATCGATATATTGTTGTTGTTGTTGTTGGCTTGTTTTGGCCTACCCTTTCCAGATTGTAGCCGACTATGCGAAGAAAGCAGACAAGTACACTCGAGCTGAGCTGACTCTTGCTCTTCAGACAGCCAGGAGCAGAATGTCAACGAAATCAAAGTTTGAACTATTATTTGGCCTGGTACGTGAGTTGTGCGTAGTTATTTCAAATCTTTGCTAGAGATGCCATTCATTGATGATAGAAGAGATGAAAGTTATATATAAACCTGACAACATAAATATTTCATTTCGCTTTATTTTCAAAAATGATAATTTTCCTTCCAGTTACTCTATTATATTATTACCAAATAGGCAATCACAATAGGTAAATTGACTCCATCTGGAATTTCATTGTACCAGAAGTTTATATCAAAAACGATGTCAATATTTTCCCATTGACTGTATATTTGCCTGCTCAGACAAGCAACCATCCTCATTCAGAGTGCAGTTAACATAAACTCATTATATTTTAGATTTTGGCACTTATGGTGTTGACGGCTTGGGGATTTGTGATTTATGCTGGATACCATGTGACCAAAGAAAAAGTGAAAGAATTATGAATACGGATGAATCATATTGGATGTCAGCGCAAAGAATAACATAACATCCATCCATCCAAACTTTGGCTCAGGGAGAGTACAATTAACATACTAGCAACCATCTAGATGATCTCTGTGTTGCTCAAACAAGGTGAATTCAAACTACAAGTGCTTCCCAAGTAATTCACTGGTGTATCATCAAAGGATAAAAAATGCAACATTGAAGATTGGAGAAAATAATCAAGAAGCCATTCATTGAAATTCTCAAGATATGCACCTTTGAGAAATTACTTTATTGATAAATGAAATATCCATTTTAGTATATAATGCTAGTTATTGCTGTAGATTATATCATATTTAACTATATATTAGAGGAACAAGAATAAAGTAGGTACCAAAAACTTTTGGTTGAATGCTTCTCAAAGTTAAAGAAACAAAGCCACCAAACTTAATGTTGGTACGGTCTACCAGAAAAAAAATTTTCTTGTATGACATTCATCATTAATTTACTTTGAATAGATAGAAAAACAAGTTGAGAAACGTATGGTCTTTTCTATTTTGGATCTTTTCTATTTTATCCCTATACAGCTTCAATGCACTCACTAACAAGTCGAATGACATATGTTGGCCTAAAGATACAGCTTGCAAAGTTTACTTACGCAAAGAGTTGATTAGAATTGTTTGATTTCGTTTTTTTTAATTGTCTATCCCTAACCTTCCAGCCCAAAACCTTAACCGCAGCCCTTACTCTAGCCCCCGACCCTAAAGCTTACCCCTAAATCCTAACCCCTAACCCTGACAGCAATTAAACATACTTTCTCTGTATAAGTAGACTCTGCACGCAAAAGTGCACACTAGTGGGGTCAAAATTTCACAGGTAATGGAAAACTTTCACAAAAGATATTCGTAAAGCTAACGTTTAGGTTAAGATTATACAACATTTTTTACTTTCCTCTGCTTTTCCAAATCTGTAAATGGTGAGAAAACAGAACTACGAGAGGCCTTGCGAGATCTGGCCATGTGCTCTCACACCTCGAAGCCTGGATCCAATCAGGAGAACGATTACGTAATGAAGAGTCGGATCACGTCGGGATCAGTCAAATCATGTCGCAAGCAGTAGAATTGTGGCGTAAGCAGTCGAATTTTAGAGTAATCAGTTGAATCATGTTGTAAGCAGTAAGAGATTCCTTATTAACAGTAAAGAATGTTCTTGTTGGCAGAGTCTTACAATGGGTTCAGATACTCTATGGTCTCTAATAGACGTCCACCCTGCTTATCAATTTTTACACAATTTTCCGACCCGGACATTCTTACTCCAGCCCCCAGTTCATTAATTCTGGTAACGAGTTGCAAGCAAAATAAGAGTTAACATAAGATTGAGAATTTGAGTGAAATCAGGGAAGTTATTGCACTATATCTTTAACCTCTCGCTGCTGATACATTCTGTACCTCGAAGAATTCCCCTTTTTAGTAATTTTCGGAAAATGTTCCACCCAGAACATTCTTATTCCAGCCCCCCCTTATTAATATTTTGAGATTTTTCCAACAACCCGCACTATCCCAACCACTTGTCTATTAGAGACCGGAGAGTAGCATACAAATAATTTACCAACATTTATCTACCTCATTTTTACTTATTTCATAGTCAAACTCTTGGACCCCGTTTACACGGGGCCGGTCAAATATTTGAACGGCCGAATATTTGCACGCAAAAAGAGCCGGCCAAAAATTTGCACACTTAGTGGTTCCGTCTACACGGGGTCGCTTCTGACTCATTTCCGTGCTTTCTTAAGATGCACATGCGCACTAGTTGAATATACTTTCAGACGTCGGACGTCAAAACAAAAGCCCGCCATAATGAATTGATCATTTTCTCAGAAGTCGCGACTTAAGTTTCTCTGAAGTCACGATCAAAATTTCTCAGTAAAAATGCCTTAAAACAAGCTGCAAAGTGCCACAAATAACAGGAGTCAAGAAGGAGACAAGGTGGTGGAAAAAAATAATCCATGATACTTGAAAATATTGATTATAACGAAAAACAGTCACATTCATCAACGTTTGTAAAGGATTTGAGGAGACAGATTTGGCGCCATAAATCTTATGGTTTTGCCTCGTTATCAAAATTAATTCCCTCGTTTCCGTACCGACCATAAATTCGAGCGTTCAAAAGCGTGTACACGGGGCCGTTCAAAATTATGGCCGGCCAAGTTACAATTAGGTCGCTTTCTCAGCCGTTCGAATATTCGGACGCCTAAGCGTGCAAGTTTTTGGCCATTCAGCAGGTCCCGTGTAGACGGGAAGGCTAAGTGGCCGAATATTCGGCCGCTCAAATATTTAACCGGCCCCGTGTAAACGGGGTCTTGGTTACTTTAATATGTTTTTTGATTTTTATGTAATTATATTCAAGTTGACATCGCCATGGGAGAAAAATCATGAAAATTCAATAGTTGATAAGAGATATAGTCGGATTCATGATATTGAACATAACACATGCTATGCCGTCATACAAGAGCAGAGTTTTTGCTTCAAATGACTTCTTATTTCTGGCTTCATGATGATATAAATCAATGGTTGAACGGTCACAGGAAGATTCCACAGAACCAACGCGATGGGCGACAAAATGGAATCGTTTGATGATGCAACTGTCATACCAGCGATGCTGTACAAAACATTAGAAGTAGAAGCAATTACGCAACAGACACCGATAAGCAGGGAGATCTTGAGCAGTCTCAGCTCTCTCGCAGCGTTACGCTGCGCAATTGAAACCCTGCGGATGGTGAAGGGGGAGGCGCTTGGGGATTGGATGCGGACTGCCCCGAACGACGCCTTCAGCTTGAATATAACGTAGACAAATGTAGCAGGCTGGAAAACTAGATTTATGGTATCCACTGCGATATCGAACCTCACGAGGTGCGTAAGATAAGAAGGTGACAGACAGATAAACGGAATTCTGCTTAATAACGACACCAACCAACAACATACAATGTAGATTCCAGTGGCGGCGCCAGCCGCCAAGAAGTGGGGGGGACATATGAAGGGCGGAGGACCGGGGGCGGAGCCCCCGGAAATTTTTTCAGGGCCACGCCCTTTCAAAACTAGGGAAACGCCCTTTTCAACGCTGGGGAACGCCTTTTTAAATGCTGGTAGCGTCCTTTCACAAAAAGCTCTATTTACATTAGGAAATTTCCTCTGATCAATTGCTTGTCAAAATTAACGATCGAAGGAGGCTGTCCAAATCTCAGAAGTCATGAATGTATAGAAATTCATAAGAATTTATACAAAACAATACTGGGTAGCTATTACATTGAAATAATCTTGCGACACAATCCACAGGACGTAGGCCTACCCCCCCCCCCTATTTTCTCATCGGATTTGCATGGATCTCAGGTACCATCTTTCTGAAAAAGTGGGGGGGACTAGTCCCCCCCATTCCCCCCCCTGGCGCCGCCACTGGTAGATTCTGACGATTTTCAACGACACGAATGCTCTGTGCTTCAAAGGCATGGCTACTGATAAAAATCGATCCAAAGTTAGGCCGATCGAGCTTGTTGCGTACGCCATGTAAAACCCAGTTTGCATCGTAAATAAGATGTTTTCGAGGCTCTTGTGTGATATGAAGCACCATAGGAGCCACAGGGGGATGAATTGGCAGCACATGACGATGGATAAGATGCTTATGTCGATGAGGAAGTAGGTCTGGCGGCGACTGTTGGTTCTGCCGGTGACTTTCAATGAATAGGTACCGATGGCGTTCAGGATGACACCTATTGTAGCCACGGTGATACCGAATGTCGAGAAGTATATTCGGTCTTTCTCGGCTACCATCGTGCTTTACTGTACCAGTAGCGAAATATTGCCGCCAAAAAACTTGTTTGCTGATACTTATAATCCAGGATGTTTCGGGATGGTTCTCAAGTCATCTATATGCATCACTTCAAATTGTTATAATATTGGGCTTTTGACTGCTAGATTTCATCCATAAATCACGTATTTTCCAACTTGATTAGACGAGAATTGCCAGGATGAAAGCTGAGTTCTTCACTTCTGTGTAGTGATAATCACATCCACAAGCAAATTGTTTTAACTAAATCCAGGATGTCTAAGAATTTATCCAAAGCTATCTCTACAGCATTTCCAAATAACAGGATTTTAGTCCGTTGACTTTTACATTATGTCCTCCAAGTAGCTTCGAACTTAATAAGACGAGAATCGCTAGAGCGAAGGAGCATACCTTCACTTCAGTGTAATAATAAAAATAATAATAATAATAACCACATATTTTTTACCTAGCTAAATCCAGTACGTCTTAGCACTTATCCAAAGTTATCTCCAAAGCATTTCCAAATAACAGGATATCAGGTCTTTGATTCTGCATCTTATTCATAAATCCATTGGCTCTGAACTTAGGATCCTCTTGAATTACGGCTGATAATCATCACTGCTTTGATTTTTATAGAGTGGAGCTTACGCAATCCATGTTACTTGAAATTCGACTAGGAACTCATAAACCAGACATGCTATCGAGCACAGTCAGCAAAGCATGATGGGATAATCTGCAGGTGATTTAACAATCAAGCTTTAAGATGTTGAAATATTTGCTTTAATCTTGAGCTATTAAGGTTTTCATCTGATCAAAGGCGACACTAACTCGTCTTCTGGCCATAACGGGATGCTGTTGAAAGAAACTTGATGAAGATTTCCAAACAAGATAAGCAACCCATGTCAATAGTAATATTGATAACACAACTACCATTAGCAAAAGTGAGGTACAGTAATAAACCCTCCATAAATTGTTTGCAATTACTGTTAAATATTTTGATTACATGCATGAAGGAGGCGAGTCTGTGCCAATGTTTAAAGTTGCGAGACTTGGTGAGGTTGTATGCTGTTTGTTGGGTTTGTATTTCATCACTTTAGGTGGAATGTGCTCAAACAAATGCAAGGGAAAACGCGCAGCTTAGGCCAATCTGGAGTTAAATATTTGCAAACACCATCTAATTAGGATCATTTGCACAGCAGCAGCTCAGCTGACTTCATTTCAGGTAAACGCTAACAAAACTATTGGCTTACTGTGATGGATATGCTTGGAAGAGGGAGAAGAGAGTGGGTTATCATCTTACATTGCGTGCACTGATCTCAAAATAAAGACTGGATTGAGCATTCTGTTGTTTCTGTAATCAATTTGAAGCCAATTGCTCTGGCTTGCACTTGGCCTCCCAATATGGCTGCCAAAGAAATTATATTGCCTGTATTCTTTGCTAACAATAGCTGCACGACTATTTAGTCTCGTGCTGATAATTCATAACATCCCAACAATCATCAAAGAAAAAAGCAGTCCCGAGTGGAAGCTCAATGTATTGAATTGGAACTACCAATATTGCCGCCAAGGACTTTATTTCAGCACAACAGATGCTCGATCCAGTCTTTATTTTGAGATCAGTATTTGCGTGGATATGCTTAAATGGGGTTGGTAAATCATCTTACATGCCATGGATGTCCCTACAATAGTAAACACATCTATTTCAACCACTTCATGAAAGGCGATTGACGGCCCCATTGAAAGGTTATCCACCAAATGTAAGATAATACAGAAGGTGGAACAAGAGTCTAAGTCTCCCTTCTCCACTTCAAAATTTGGCAAACTTCTCCTTTCTCTCGTGAATAAATCAGTTTTTCCTTTCCATAACGAAATATTGATTGTTTCTCCCTTCTCCATCGTTCTAAATTTCCCGTTCCCCCGTAAAGTTTCGGCGATTCTCCCACCCCCTTCGATATGCAACCTCTTTTCACACTGATCTCAAAATAAAGACTTGATCGAGCATTCTGTTCTTCTATAGCCAAATGTTTAAAGCTAATTGCTACGGCTTTTGTTTGACCTCCCAATATGGCTGCCAAAGAGCTTATATTGACAAATTCATCATGGGGAACTTTGCTTTATATTGTTGAAAATGCTTTACAAAAATACGTTACTTGAGTCTTAATAATATGAAAAAATACCGAAATGAATTCAACAACAAACAAAGATAAACATAACAAAACAATAATAAACAAAAATATGAGAGCTCTGTAGCTAGATTTCTTGAATAGCAAAATACAAAAATGACTTTTATATAATCTAAAAAATATATTACATCGACAAGGGCCCACTCAATTTATCGTTAAGAATTGACACGAATTCCCACAGGTAAGAAACGATTTTCGAAGATTATCAAACAATTTGGCAACAATTCCAGACGACTCCAGACGATTCGTGGCAACTGAGAAAAGTTTTGCAGGATATCAAAACAATTCAAGAGGACCATACAAGGATAATGAAACAATTGAAATTGTTTAGGCCACCTTTACCCTTTTAAATTGATTTAGAGAATTCGTAACGATAATTTGTGAGCGATCCCTTTTCAGCCTATTTCTATTCAATATTCAAACCTCAATCCATGAGCGTTGTGAAGATGATCTATCCACAGGGAGTCAAGGCTCACAAGTAAGCTGCCCAGCCTATATACATCTGAGAGAGATTCTCCAAGCTTGAAGCTTCCTATAAATGAAAGTCACAATTGCGTTAGAATTGGCCATTATGGAATAATTAATATTTCAAATATTATATATTTATAATAAATAATAATTCAAAATTGTATATTCAACGTATGAAAAGTTGTTTAATCTACCATTGAGGATGGTTTTCTAACAGAAGATCTTATGCTGAATTCTAACTTTTCATATTTTGTACGAATGAAACCAAAATAATCTGAAAGTAAAGAAAAATAGAAAAATAAATCAAGGACCCAGTTGAATCCCACGAAGGAACGTCTGTGTAGTACTGTAGAGGGCTAGGTAATACCCACAATATATATAATCTATAAACTATGATTAAAATCCGGACTGGTACTAGATTAGGACCATTACCTTGATAAGTTGGTGCACTTGGCCTTCGATAGATAAGTTCAGTCGAAGATTTTTCATGGAGACACAATACCCCAGTAGGCGATCTTCAACATTACGCAGAATGACCAAGGCCTGAATGTAAAAAGGAATTTATTTGTGAGTAAATGAAAAATCTGCAAAGATTAAAATGAAGCATACTCTCAAATCACCATAGAAAGATGATAGTCGGATGGGCCTAAGCAAAAGTAGTTTTAAACAAACTTAAAGTCCACCATAGCTGCAAGAGTATGCAAGATAGAGTCACTAAATTTGGCACGAATGAAGCCAATAGTATGGATCATAAGTATCAATATAGCACAATATAGTCAAATATGGATAGTATTAATATAAGCTAGCCTCATTTTGAGCAGAACATAGTCAAATATGGATAGCATTGATATAAGCTAGCCTCGTTTTGAGCACAACATAGTCAAAAATGGATAGCATCAATATAAGCTGGTCTCGATATAAGCACGGCATAGTTAAAAATGAATTACCAACGAAATACTGGAGTAAAGGGTATTGCCAGAATAGCAATATACACCTAATTGAAAACATTAAGACGTTAAGACGTTTCTGCCTATGATGTTTAACTTCAAAGAGGCAAACTTGATGAGAGAATAGGGAGGCGTGATTGGTTACCTTTTCATTGGTGACTTCTCCCGTGTCAGTGGATTGCTTTCGTCTTTCCTTCGTCCATTCCACCAACGGATCATAAAGAAAGGTATTCAGTACACTTGAAGAAATGATCAAAACAATCTTAGCGAATCAATAGCACAGAAATCTATTGCTTATAACTCTTGACGAAGCCATAAAGGAGTTGGTTAACTTCATGTTAGAGAAAACAAACCAAAAAGATGACACAAACACGTTTAACTCCTTCAACGAACTGCAAATCAGATTTACCCTTACCGGACCTACATACAAGGCCTATTCAAAATCAAAAAGTTTGATTATGCAGAATTGTGAGAATCATGGACTTAATCTGATTTCCAGTGCGTTGAAGGAGTTAAACTTGTTTGTGTCATCTTTTTGGTTCGTTTTCTCTAACATGAAGCAAAGAATCCAACAGAACAGAATAAGAATTATTCAAATACAATATAAACCCCTGATTCAAAAAAGAGTTGTTAATTGATAGCAATTTCAGCTTCAGATTCATCCAGACAAGCAAAATACCTAATTAACATTGACGTCAGGCCCTTAGCCAGGGGGGCCTGAGGGGGCAAGGCAATTTAAAAAGGGATTTATAATCCTTGAAAGGTAACTTTCCTGGGTTCGAGTTCACAAACGGTCGGAACGATGAACTACAAGTCGTCAGCCAACTCAGCTGTTCATCCTTCCGAGGTCGGTAAATTTACCCAGTACCCAGGATATTCGTTTTAGAATATCAATTACGGGGGCACAAACTGCAGGTCCACATCAACTTCATGCTGCCGTACTCAAACCTGCATTATCAAATAAATCTGTTTGCTTGCAAAAAAGGCTTTCTATCAAGCATGCAGAATTTATGCTTTTGGAACTGTGATTAGCTATCACCTCGTCAAAAGCAACCCACAAAGAATTTAAGAATACCTGAGCAAAGAATCTTTTTGATTTCTCATTAGTTTCATCGTCACTTCACAAGATCTTCGAAAGATGCCTTCGTAGCCAAGCGAACCCTGAAAACAAGAATTGCAAAATTGATACATTTCCCATATACTATATGCAGGCAAACCACATGCATGCCATAAAAAAGTGGATCCGATAACTTGAAGTCAGTGACATGAAATCGCAGTTGTTTCTCAAAGCCTCGTCTAAAGGGTTGGCTTACACGTTTTTTATATAGAGAACGTGGCTCAGGGCCTAGTTCTTTAAGTTCCCTATTTTGAGACCTCTTTTGACCATTTTCTGGTTCTAGAAGTTCCTTAGTAGTGTCTTAATTTTAAGTGTTTACTTAGTAGATAAGAATAAGTATCGACGCAAGGAAAGCATTAAAATTCAACCTTTTGCAATAAACTCGTGATAAGGAAACATGAAACATACTATAACACAAAGAAGCTTAGGCTAGGCCTATAAAACGTAAAATTTAGTTATATAGTAATTAGAGAAGTTGCATATCTGCAAAATGAATACATGCAAAATTATAAAGATCCTTAGTGATTTGACCTTTAGAAGTAAAGGTTCCTTAAGTTTTTCGACCTTCGACATGAGGTTCCTTATAAAAGGTTCTTTATAAAAAAGCGTGTATGACATCACTAAAGAGCACTTACCATAGCAGAGACAAGCTGTTGTGTTAGTCGAAACGGAACTCTTTCAGGATAATCAAACGTCTCTCCCTAGAAATACGAATAAAAAAAATCAGAGAGAGAAAAAGAAAATCTCAAAATTACACAATACTGATAAAAAGTTTAGTCGTTTGCAAACTCAAAGATTCAGTTTTTCCTGTTTCTCTGACGAGTGTTAAACGAAAAGCTTTGCACAGTAAAAATTTGAAAGCCCGTCTTCTAAAATAAGGCCCTTCTCTAAAGTATACCCCTCACCCTTTTCCCAGTTTAGTTATTCACAACGAAGACGTAGAAATTTAGGATAAACTTAAGCTGCAAGTAAAGAGGGACAGAGCTTTGGAAGACGAGATGGATTATCAGAAAACACGAACTCATTCGATTATTCAATGTCATCATTAGTACTGTGGGGGGTACCATTCAATACTGCGGAGGATATTCAGTACTGCGGAGGATATTCAGTACTGCAGAGGATATTTAGTACTGTGGAGGATATATAGTACTCATGGGGGATACCATCAGCACTGTCGTCGTGGATATCGTCAGTACTGTCGAGGATGTTCAGTAGCGTCGAAGGATACCATAAGTACTTCGAGGTGATATCTTCAGTACTTTTAGGGATACTTTGATTGTAGTGGAAAATATTCTGTACTGTGGAGGGAAGCCAAAAGCATCGTGGGTATTACCTCTACATTACTGATGGTATCCTGCCACAGTACTGAACACCCTCCCTTATTCAATGCAAGAATAAGATAATTCAGTGAATGTTACGTTGCTCTATGAGAAATATGATGAAATATAGTGCCAACCCACTACTAAGAAACTGAATGTTGCAAAACCAGGCTGCCTGGTTTCTTATAGGTTAAGAAGAAAAAGGTGATGGATTAAAAATATATTCAGCAGGACAGGCACTGAGTTTGCATTAAATATCAAATGTTTTCAATCAAAATTATTTTCCGAAGTAATTTAAATACAGTAAAAACTCGCATAAAAGAACCCTTGATTTTCAGAACAGGCTGAACCGGATCTTATATATAGACTGAATAACAAGAAAACAGCCTCGAAGAAGTTTTTAAAAATAATTTTGAAACAGCTTGTCATAATATATTACACATGGTAGTTCTAAAGTCCTTGAGGAGATATCTTATGATCATCAGACATATCAGCTGTCATTAAACAGCCAGTTTTTTCAAATAATGTTCTCACGAATTCTTATTTGCTGGTCACAGAATATTGAAAGCCCTAAACTGCATATTTTATTTTAAGATCAAGAACATTTGAGTTTTTGCCAGTGATCTTTTATATAAGAACCTACTTCATTTGCCAGGCTGAAGTGGTTCTTATAAATATAGTGATTTATTGGTCGAAAATCAGCCTGGAGGTTCTTGATCCACAGTTTCTTTTATGCGGGTTTTTACTGTATTCCAGCTGCAAAGTCTAATCTTTGAGTATAGATGAGCTACTATCTGACAGGCTGAAGCTTCTTACAAGTCAGTTTCTAAGTGGCGGGCTATTTACTATAACTCAAAGAAAAAACATAACTACCCACTTTGTTGAACAAGCAGTTGAAATCCACATGAAAACAATCTCCGTTGGTCGAGTCAAATAAGATATTCTCGCCATGCCGATCCCCTAGACCGAGAACGTACCCAACCATCGACATTACAGCTGTTGTTCTGCAGTAAGACAGTCTCGCCATGTACCTACCAATAGAATCAGAACAGCCTTTCTATATGGTTTTATAGGAGTACCGGGAGAAATCAGAATCATAGCAAAATATATCTCCCTGTAAACCATTTTGTCTGATACTCATGAAGTAATCGTCAGATAGTGAACAGGAATGAAATTATTATGCCAAGGGTTGGAAAGTAACATTCCAATCAAAAAAGAACGTATGCCTATCGTTTATAGGTGAGAAACAAAAAGCAGTTCAATGAGACATGAGTGAAAGAGACCTACTAGTGGGAGGGTTCCTTCTGTCTACACCCAGTCATTTGACACCTAGTCTACACCTACACCTAAAGCCTACACCTACATCTACACCTACAACTACACATGAAACCTACACCTACACCTACAGTTACTCTATCTACATCTACACCTAAATATGACAGCTAGACCTACTCTGTCTACATCTACACCTACTCTGTCTACACTGATACTTACACCTACACCTACAGTTACTCTATCTACATCTACACCTACACATAACACTACACCTTCTCTGTCTACACTTACACCTACTACTATTACACATGGCACTTACACCTACACTTACTCTGTCTACACCTACACCTGGACTTAAATATGACACTAACACTTATTCTGTCTACACTAACACTTACACCTACACCTATCTGTCTACACCTACACTTAGCTGCTTTGGTACTGAATCTCAATTTCCATCAGCAAGCTGTTGAAATTTTGTTTGGGGCTTTGAAAGTTCTTCGGATTCAAAAGTGGGCATTAAGATACAATGATGGACAGAAAGCAGAACAGAGAGATGCCATCATCATACAGAGTACGTCTAATCACTGTACAGGTAAACAAATGTAGATATGAAGAGAAAAATGTCTACTTACCATTTCGACGGATTCGGAAACTTTCTCAAGAACCATTCAGGAAACACAGGAGGATATCTACAAACATTGTTCATAAAATAATGATCAATTGAGAATTTTCTTGTTTGAATTCTTTTCTATTTCTAGGCTAAAGATAATTCGTTTCATCAAATTGGGTATAGGCCAACAATCTCAATGGTGATGTCTGTACAATCGTCTGGAAATCGTCTCGAAAGGAGAAGGGAGATATGGGCCAATAAGATCCTGCCTCTTCAATAGACCTCTTTCATGATGACGTAGAGTGTGTTTGAAAGTGAGGCAAGAGATGTAATTCCCTGTAGAGCAAGATTTCTTCATCATATCATTATGCAGAAAGTACCACTACAAGACATCTCCATGCGTTGCTAAGGGCGATACACCACTTTGAGCTTAGGATCCACATGATATTGAGGATAGTGGTGTTCCAAGAAGTATTTCAATAGAATTGACGTCATTGTGAAACTGGTCTATTCTTTTTTTAGTAACAGTAAGTTTTGTCAGAGTCTAATTCCTACTCGTTACCTATCAATTACCACTTGTTTCTATTCATCTCTACTCGTTTCACGTGTTTAGTAAATGCGCTATGCAAAACGCACAAATCATCTGTTGCATAGGCAAATGACATGCATTCAACTTTAGAAGCTAAACAAATATTTCTTACTTGGGTAAAACCTGGTTTTTGAAAATTTCGATTTTTGTCCTGTAGATCAAAACAGATATTAAGAAAAGTTGGCAAATTAACCAAAGTTAAAGTGGGGAATATTGAGATTCAAATTGTTAAGTCGAACAACAGAACAAATATAACTGGCCCCTTTTGGGATGTAGGTAGTAGGCGGGCATATATAAGCAGGGCGAATTCTTCTAGAAAGCAACATCCTTCAAAATTTGGAAAACAGAATGCTTTCAAAGACAAAATTCACAATTTTCAAAGAGTAAAGATTTGGAAATTCGAGAATTTTTGCACCGAAATTTCAGCTGGGCAGGTTCCGGTCCCCAGACACATTGATATCGTAACAACTGAGAAAAGGACAAAAATTTTCCAACTTTAAACTCTTAAAAAACTTCAGAGCCTTCTGTTTGGAGAGCTGTTAGCAGTACCGTTTTCAGAAAATGGCTTCCAAAAATAACATTCCCAAAAAGAAGGCTACGGAAAAATTGTTTTAGTAGAATATGCCTTTAGAGAAAAAAAATTACTTGATATCAGAGCTTGTGATTCCACTGTATAACTTCCGCAATTCTGACAATTTGTGCACAATTTTCTTCTCCCTAAAAAATAATGGGGTAGATACATTCAACTCCCGAAGAACTTATGAAATATACTCAAAAATACTCTATAAAAGAACACATCAAACAAAAACATATTCAAATTAGAACTTGGTTTTAGTAGAAAAAGGCTTTACTTCAGATAATAATAATTTAATGAATTAAGAATAAACTAACTTGTATAGGTTGTCAGTGATCTGTCTCAATCCAGTGGTGTTTGAAACCCATTCTAACAAACCACATTCTTCACTCAAGGGAATCACGGCCTAGCAAAAATCAAAAATGTATCATCGACAAAATAATTCTACACCTACAATCCCACCAAAAGTAGTTGGAACACCCTTTGTTTTAACAAATAACTACTTTCTTAGCTTTCCTAGTATTTTATTTCCAATTAAACCCCCTTCCCCCCTCAAAACAATGTTGTTTTCAAAAGGAACTTTATTTGACTACATCATAAACTAGCTAGATGTCATTAGGCTAAATTTTGTTATCAGAAACAACATTGTAAAGGGGGAAGGGGGCAAAATGTAGGAAATTGTAAAACACGTGCAAGTATTTAGCTTTCATTCTTTATTGGCGCAGTGGCTGATAATCTGTCATTGTCACTACTCTTGTCTGTTGCAGTTTTTCTTCCATGCAATATAGAAGGTGATAGCAGAAATTAGCAGTATAAATACAAAATCTGGAGAAATTTCATATTCTTATCACTCAAATCCATAGATAGCCCAGAATAAAGCAATTGAAGAATAAGTAAATTTCTGTCCAACGTGCTAGCCTGCAAAAGACCCAGAAGGCATTATTTCCAGCAGGGGTGCAGGACCACTAGTTTAAACACCCTTCTGGTTGACGTCATAATTCGATTTGGGTTAAGGGTTTGAAATGAGATAAGAGTTTGAGACGATTCAGAAGAATGAAAATAATTTGATGATTCTGGCTAATTTAGTCCGCTTTCGATCCAGATACAAAATCTCCTTCTGATCACTTGGAACCTCCTTCTGACCACTAAAAACCTCTTTCTAACCAATGACAACCTCCTTCTGACCACTAGAAACCTTCTTATGACCACGTGTTAACAAGAGAAATAGATGGATACAAATTCTTACGTAAGTTCGAATATGGAGCTGCCGTCTTCGACACTCTGGGTCTCTCAGAAGAAGCTAAAACAAGAAGAAGGAAGATAGTTTTGAGATGAAAAAGGAATTAAAGACATTTTTAGTATATCTAAGAGTTAACTTTATTTGCACTGACAAGTACATGGACCCCCCCCCCCTCCCTGAGGGACCATTATGAAAATAAGGCCACATCGGCCATTTTAATGCTCTCTGCCACCATAGTGAAGGGTGTTTTTGTGATTTTATAAATAGAAAATTTGAACCTAATATATCTTTATGTGTTTTGAATTTTTATCAATTCTATCACATTACTATAACCCATCTCTTTAATCAATTATGAATAGGTTTTTTGCGGTCATTATGCACTTACTTATTTACATAAAACTTAATTGTAAATATTGGGCTAAGTAAGTGGTGAAATGCTATCAAATGGGCCAATCAATGGCAGAAATAGAAAGAGTAAAAGACAAGATATACGATAACATATACCACAACTTTTGAAATTATAATAAATAAAAACGAATGACAGTAAAATCAAATTAAGTAATACCTTATTAACAAGAGCGTTGAATTCCATTAACCTTCCATCTTTTCGTAAATCATCCTGAAAAAACAAAAGTTTAAAATGATTTGGAATTCAGTGAAATAAAAGGCTGTCCGAGGTGATCGTTAGACTGATTGCACGAGTCGTAATTATCGTTATTGTTAAATCAAAAGAACGCAGAGGCGGATCCAGGAGAAATTCTGACTACTGCTGCAATTAGTCTATGTGACAGCATTTCCGATCTTTTTATCTTAGGGCCTAAATTAGAAGAAAGAAAATACTAGGCCTAAAATTCTGACTACGGCTCGAGAAGTAGTAGCTGTAGTCTGGATCCGCCCCTGAAACGCTGAAACTAAATTCCAGTATGAGAAGACATGTTTAAGTGCTAGCCTCAGTTTCATGATGAGGGATTACTAGGACTCCTGTAATAATCTAGATGATCACTAAAGTATCGTGTATATGTAAAGTGGTGTGAAGTCACGTGGTATTGACTCCCAGTCCAGTCTCCTGCGCAGAGCCACGTGTATCTTATGCAGCACATTCTTCGGTTAGTAAGTTTGTTTCTTGTGCGTTCCAGATGGCTTCAGGTTGAAACAAAGTCAGTTCATTTCATTTAAAATTACATGTAAATAGATTGCTGCTCTTGAAAGGCTTAGGCCATAAATAAGGTCGTCTCTCTGCTTCAACCCTACACAACATGAAGAATTCGTCTTCATTTTCATCCATGTTTTCTGTTCCTCTCATTTCTTAATTTTTCTTTCTGAAAACCATCCTTTGGCACAATATACAATTTTCATTATCTTTTGGCATAAGCACGATTACGGCTGGCAGATCTTTTAGTAGTGGTCTTTCCTTGCAATTTTTCTTTCGATGCAAATCAAACACGTCAAGATTGGAACTCATACCTTTGGTTTGCACATCATTGGATACTTCTTCCCGTCACTTCCAAGAATCACGATCTTCTTTGGTTTTTGCAGGGAATTCAACACTTCAATCTAGAGATATAAAACATTGAATTTCATCAAATGACTTCCTTAGAAGAGGTACTGGTGGATATCTATATGTATAAAACAGAACTGTTTGTATGTATGTTTGTATGTATGTATGTATGTATGTATGTATGTATGTTTGTCCGCTTAAAACTCAAGAACCACTCCATGCACAGCAAAATGAAAGGTATCATTAAAACCAGAATTTATTCGGGAGTGTCCTTAGATGAAAATATTTTACAAATCGTTTAAAAATAGATGAGGAGAAGCAAAAATGTAAGGAGTAGTTGAGATAAAATGCGTAAGAATATGAATTTCTTTGATGCCATTATGACGTCAAATCAACTACCAGTTTGTAGCTGCATTTCTTTCTCAGTTTGGTCAGAGACATACAAAAACATTGAAGTTTGATCTAATGTGACGTAAAATTTATGTACTGTCTCCATAGTAGTATTTGTTGTTATGAATGTTATCTTAGTTGCCATAGAAGTAATTGTTCAAATAGTACAAAATCCATGAATACGATGCGTGAAGCGCTGAGAAAATGGACATAGCGAAGTGCAAAACACTGTGAAAGTGGATACCCGTAAGGGCAAGCAGACTCTATAAATACAAGGCGCGAAGGGCTGAAGAAATGGATAGGACCACTGTCTCAAAAGAATTATTTGAATGGAAGTTATATTAGTTGGTATAGAAGTGTTCTTTCAAATTCAGTAAAAACACAGAATTTATGAAGACGAGGCGCGAAGCGCTGAGGAAATGGACGTAGCGAAGTGCAAAGCACTGAGAAAGTGGATACCGCAAGGGCGCGCAGCGCCCTGCGGTAGACGCTAGTCTATTATAAAACATGATATTTTCTAATACTGGTCGATTCCACAGCGAGTGTAAGTGGAGCCCCGATTTACGACTACCTCATTATTACGGCCAATTGATCATGTGAAAAATATCCCGTTAAATCGACCATCTCCCGTAAAAACGACCATTCCGTTATTGACACATAATCTAGCTGGTCTATAGAGTACTTAAGTGATGACGTCACAAGTTTGGCTCCATAATGTGAAAGAGCTTCAAAAATTACATCAAATGGATGCAAAATCACCTCTGTATGTTGAATATTAACTGAGATATAACCTCATTTGAAAAATTGACTTTCAATAGGAAATCCCTGTATTTTTCGGCCTGTTCATAAGAGGTGATTTTGCATCCATTTGATGTAATTTTGGAAGCTCTTTCACATTATGGAGCCAAACTTCCAAAATTCTAAAAATAAATTCTTTGTGACGTCACACTTTAGTACTCTATTAGCGGCTTTATCAGTGGAGATCTTCTTTCAACTAAACATAACAAATTTCAGGCTGATTACAAAGTTTTGACAGGGTTCCACATACCGCATCTTCGATGCCTGCAAAAGTGGGGAATGAATCTGGAAACGGAATGTGATTCTGATGAGCTCCATGCCCTGACGGAAGAATCACAGTCAGCGTGCTTTGTAGGGGGATCATAATACCAGGCGACGACCTACAACGATGAAAATAGATCCAATGAAAGAAACCTGCAGTTAACTCACGGCAGCGTATTAGAGCCTACAATCAGCTTTTGAGAAGAAAATGTTAAGATCTTAATAGCGTCTAACACAACGGAGAAAATTTGGGTAAATGAAATTGAACCCAGTAGGACTCGAACCAACGACCTCACAAGCAATGGCGGAGACATAAATAAGCCTTTTTTAGCATACCTATCAGTGAGCAACCTTCTCAAAGGCTGAAAATCACTGCTCATTGTCAGCTTGGTGTCTTTTCTACATGGTTTGTTGCAGACCTCTAAGAGACGGTCAGTTAGTTTGAGGCTGTGCTGCAAAAAGAGGATTTATAAAATTAGATTAATTTGAAGGTGTTAGCCAAGGTTATATCTTTCATGTCTTTTGTCTGGTGATATCAGTCCATGGGCCAATATCATGGCCTGAGCATCGCAGTTAACCATTAGAATGGCTGTTTTAGTCGTAATTTCAAAAGTTAGTCCAAATAAAACTATAGGTCATAGATAGAGATGGTTTAGAAACCGATTGTTGTATCTTTTTGTGCAAGTTTTTCGTAATTGAGAGTGCACAGTGTTTTGTTTTGCTATTGTTTGAGCCAACAAGGTCATGGTTGAGCAAACAGACCAAAATGCTTCTTTTAGTTCCCTATCCAGAAATATTCGTTATACTTAGAAAAGATCTTATTATATTCAGCATCATAATTCATGTAGGCAATATTGACAAGTAGAATTTTCACAATAAACAGAAAGAATAAGGTATACATTGTGCACTTTCAAGTACTGTTCAACATCAAACGTGAAACATAGACGTACAACAATAGGTTTCCTAACAATATATTTCTTTAAACTATGATAAAACGAAGTGAATAAAGTCTGATTTATTCAAGAATCATGGAAATAAGTTGGTACCTCAATGAAAATACGAAGATCTTTATTCTGAGAACTGAAAATGAGACAGAATAATCGATTAATCAGACTGAAATTGGATTAAAATGATCATTAGATGAAAAATATTCGAATGATTAAACATTTTAAAAATTATCCTAATAGGAACAAAAACTAGGAACAAAATTATTACCATGCTGTTGAAAAGATTTGACTGCATCGATCTTTCCTCGTCTTGAAAGAAGACTGAAAAACATTAAAAACTTTAGATTTGTTTAGAGTAGATATCAAATACAGTTGAAGAAAATCCCCTTTCAAGAATGAAAATTTGGAGATAGCAATCAAGATGAAGTGCAGTGCAGTATACCTATAAAGCAGCCATATGCTATTGATATTCTAGAAAGCTTGGTTTCTATACCACCTTGCATCGAACTTAACAGAAAGGGATTTCCATGTGGACAGTAGTTTTCGATTCGAAAATATCTGTAGCAAAATAGGGTGTTAAAAATACACTAGAACCTCATTTAGCAATTACCTTCTAATACCTTCAACAAAAAGAACCCAATCGTCTTACTTTGCAAACTGCAACAATGTTCCAGAAAGCTTGCTCTTTGTAAGCAGTAAAAATCTGGGAGATGATCTCCTGAAACAAAACCAATTAATTCATGTCAATTGGAGTGAAATTGAAATAATTATATTTCACTCTCGATTCTTTAGATTTGAAATAAAATTGCAGAATACAAATTCAAAAGAAGGTCTACTATGATTTCCTGAAACAAAACCAATTAATTCATGTCAATTTAAGTGAAATTGAAATAATTATATTTCACTCTCGTTTCTTAAGTTTTGAAATAAAATTGCAGAATACAAATTCCAAAGAAGCTCTACCTGCAATAGCTCCCATACAGATGGGCTCGGATGACAAATTCTTGAAATCAACTGAGAGAAGGCAGTCAAGAACTGATATGCTGGAAGTGTCTTGGAACAGTCTCGAATCACCTGAAACATCACAATAGAGTCCTCATGTGATGACGTCACAAAAATCTACTTTCAGAATATTGGAAGCTTGGGTCTATTATCTGAAAGAGATTCAAAAATAACGTCGTATGGATGCAAAATCACCTTTGTATATTGTATATTGACTGAGATATGACTATTTAAAAAAATGGACTTTCAATGGGGACTCCCTGTAGGTTCATAACGTTCAGAACCAGCCGAAAATACAGGGATTTCCTATTGAAAGTCAATTTTCAAATGGTCATATCTCAGTCAATATTCAACATACAGAGGTGATTTTGCATCCATACGATGTTATTTTTGAGTTTCTTCCAGATTATGGACCCAAACTTCAAATAATCTAAAAATAGATTTTTGTGACGTCATCACCTGAATCATCACAATTAAGAAGATCAAGATTAGAATTCAAAAGTTATTGCAGTTATTGCTATATGCAACTGAAGCCAAGCGTTGTTGTGTGAGGTCAACATCCGAGTAATAATAACAATAATGATAATAATGATAATCATATTTATACAGGATTACCTTTTCAGTAAAGGTTTTACTGCTATCACTAAGGGTCCTGTTTAATTAAAGTATTCAAAGTAAAATATAAAAGTTACAAATGTCAAGGGTAAAAACAGTAAAAACTTAGTAACAATCAGCTTGGATTTTAAAAATCATGTGTTCTTTTTTCTTTTTAAAGTTGATAAAATATTTTTGAGTGACCTTCCAGATGGTGACCAACCAACTCACCCCACCGTCTTCAGAAAGGACGCTTAATAATAGGTCCTATACCTCAGCGGCTATAAGGTCATATGGCTTCTACCAGGCAAGCACATTAAAAGTTAACTCATTTGCTTAGAAATAACCGAGAAAGAATAGAATCAAATAACCACTGAAAATAAACAGGAGATATGATTATTCATTGTGAAAACCTGGTTGACTGCTTGTAGGCGTTCACGGTAAACAAGTTTCTTGTGATGTGTCGAGTCTTTGTCTAAGATGAGTGAAACAAAACATTAATTAAGTAACTGACAGGGTTATCAGTTGGCATCGGTTCTAATTGTGTCAAGAGAGAAAGTCTGGAAACAGTCTTTGGATGGTAAAGAACTTCAGTATAGCCAGAAATATTGGAAACATAGTGAAACGAACACATAGATTACTTAAGCTTTTCATCTGACACTCAACAGAGTAATACGTCAGAAGAGAGGTGAATGATTGGTATAGTGTAGGAAAGCCAATCAACACCCACGCTACAGTGAGCTGACCAATGAGATTACTTCACGAGTCCTAAGGCGAAAACGAACTCTTTCTTTCTACACAATAGGGGATCCCTGGTTTTTATGGAGATTGATTCTAAAATACATTCGAAAACAATTCTCACTCTAGGCTTTAGTACACTCATTATGTTTCCGATATTCCTGGCTATACTAAAGTCTGGAAACTAAAACAGTAGGTATTGTTTTCTCGTTGTGCTAGGCATCTTGTAGAGCATAACGAGAGTGCACGCTGACAAAAGAAAACAATGCAAAATTGCACCAATTCATGTGACTAATTTGCTAGCAGAGCGAAATAAGATGGCACACTAACAAAAAGAGAAAATCAGAGGTAGTATGGTTTCCAGCACGAAAAGATAGAATAAATAACTCTGTTTGTCTCTAGACTGTTTCTCTCCTATAACTATGATGGATTTTCAATGCATTTAAGACGTGAACAATGTTGATGATAGTTGATTGATAGATAGTTGATAGGCAAATATTCTTACTTTCTTCGTAAGTTATTGGTTAAGTGCAAAGCACCAAAGGCCCACTGAATAGGTGGACTAATCCAGCAGTGCGACCCTGGTCCTTCCTCTCGATGTGACCACACCTCGTGATTCCTTTTGCCTTTTTGCCTGGAATAACAAGGAGCTGGCAAAGTCTCTCCTCATACTTTGTGACGGGTCTGAAGGTGGTTTTGATCCCAGGACCCTTTGAACAAGGGTCAAGAGATCTAATCACTCAGCCATCAAAGCTATAAAGAATTAAAGATTGTTCATGAAAAGCAGAAAAGTACCTTGTTCCATGTTGTAACATTTGACTCCGAAGTCAAGCCACAACGTTAGCAGAGTAGGCATCGACTGGTACACGTACTTGCAACCATACTGCAATGACCATGCATAGTGCTTCACCACAAATGGCACAAAATCACTGAAAAAAAATCGAGAATGGATTTATTTCATGCTACCGTGGCACTCCTGGAAATAAGGCCTCTTGTGGCCTTTCGTAGAAGAATATTTCAAACGCAGGTTAAACATAATCTCAATCACACATGGAAATAAACGGTATGCAAGGATTAGAAAAGTTTACAGAAGAAAAAAATCTCACGTTATTTTGATTTTAGATTTGTCATCATAAGCATTCATGACTTTCTGGTAATATTTTGCCAAAAAGAAATGACTTTTCTCCCAATCACCACATTTACTCACGACTTCCTAAAAGATAAGAGAGTAAGTTGATATCTTATTACATTAATATGAGCATTGTACAATAAAAGGTTTGCAGTTTGCAATGCTTGTCTTGACCAAGGCCAGAATCGCAAAGGTCATTACTCTAATACAGGTGCAGCAGCATGTATCTTTTAACCAGTTGATTTAGGCTATGTTCACACTGCTCCGTATTCTATTTTATCCGTTTTCATTTTGATTTGTTTTGCCTGTTCACACAGCTCTGGGTAAATATGAAAACGCTACGAACGATGAAGCGTTCAAATTGATCCGCTACGGGTGGGATTATAAAGATCAAAAGTATTATCATAGTATAAAGTATCTGAACAGTCTTTGGATGGTACAGAACTTCAGTATAGCCAGAAATATCGGAAACATAATGAAAAGAACACATAGATTACTTAAGCTTTTCGTCCGACACTCAACAGAGTAATACGTCAGAAAGAGAACGAAACAGAAACCTAACTGATTTATATACCCCGATGTGAATCGAAATATGTGTTTGTTTCATTATGTTTCCGATATTTCTGGCTATATAAAGTATCTGTTTTCGATGTTCACACTGCGTTTTTGCGTTGTCAAAAGTCTCCGTTTTCAAAGTGCGTTTTTAAATTCTCCGTTTTCAGGTTAGAGCAGTGTGAACACAAGGCGAAATTTGATACTTTTAGATCCGTTTTCATTTGAACATGGAACGAAGTTAAATAGGGCCTTAGTGCTAAAGATTCTGGCCGGCTTTTGTTCGAAACCATAATCAGCATGGATTTCAAGAGGTCATCTAATAAGCAGATGACTTCAAATACGAAATTCTGTTGCTCGAGAAAAAGAAGGATTAGAAAATTAATCGAGATAGTTTGTGAGAGTAAAAATGACCCGAGTAGGACTCGAACCTACGACCTCTGGATTCGTACTCTAGTGCGCTACTACTGCGAAAACTGAGCTTCGAGAAGCCCAGGCCATGGTAGCGCACTAGAGAACGAGTCTAGACGTCGTGGGTTCGAGTCCTACTCGGGTTATTTTCATTCTCACAAATTATCTCGATTGAATTGCGTAGCACAAATGGGAGCATTACCAACGATCAGCAACCAAACCCACAATTAAATGAATGTCATCCTGACATCCTGAATCTATAACTGAGTGTAAAACATTTCAAAATCATTCTATGCTTGTTCTAGCTTGACGAGATTTGTGAATTGGCAAAGTTTATTACTTTCGCTAACTTTGGCTGAATGGGACCAAGTGTATAGCTATTGCTGTGTGTGCTCACTTCAAAAAATGATGCTAAAACTAGATAATCCCGTTTTACGCTTGTATATCATCTGAAAATATATCAACAAATCAAGAGATTGAATCACCTTGTATTGGTTTAGGATTGGTTGGGGCTCGTGACTTTCAGTTTCTTCCATCCACCTCCCAACTCGAAGCAGAACCTTCAACAACAGAATAACAATACTGCACTGGTAACAAATGCATCAAATTACAATTAGCACAACTATTATTTCAACGATCTCGTCTGATGAAAATGACCACCCAAGGCTGTTGAAATATCACAAATATTGTTGCGTATGGTTTATGATTTACCACAATGATGTTTATAACAATTTTTTCATTGCTAAAAGAGATGTCTTTAAAAAGCGAATATGACAGTGATATCAATTAAGGGTCATGAAGAGGCGAATGGGAGACTAGGATTGGCTTTTTCATTAACTAGGAAAATAGGATCGAACTTGTTTGGACTGGGATTTGGGAACAAATTTAAATAAATTGCCAAAAGAGATGTGTTTACAAAGTAAATATCAAAGTGATATCATAATACTTCAATGAACAGTGACATCAAAAAAGTTGATAGAGAAACATCGAATATAAAAATAATTCAAAAGTCACCTTTGCCAAGTTCTGTTTAGAGTAAGACATTTTATCACTTCCACTGTTGCTTTGAATATAGCTATTGGAAAACATGAAATAATTATTCTACAAAATGTTTCATGAAATATAGCAATATGATTTGTTTGATATTAATTGATATAACATCGTGAGAGACTTAATATGAAACAATTGAGGAATTAAATCAATTCTGTTATTATGTTATCTTATGTTGTTATTCGGGATAATTTGTAAAAATGGAAATAATTCTTACTCTAGTGCGCTACCACTGCGCAACCGGGGATTCGAGAAACCCATAGGCAATTTCATTAACACAAGTTTTTCTTCTCAAGTTTATGATAATATATGTAGTTACAGTTATAATGTGTTTTTATGAAACTTGACATGTCTTACTGTTTTGTGGGTTAACCAGTTAAGGATCAACTAGTAAACACACGAAGGCTATCTACCAGGCAATAATTCTCTTTACTAAAATTCATGCACCACTCATTCACCTCCTCTCTCTAATGTTCATCTACCACCAATGAGTATACCAATTCATGGGGTTTCGTTTTCGGTCTCTCTCTCTGAAGTATACCACTCTTGAGAGTGTCAGGCAAAGGGTTTAGTTGTTATATTTCACTGTGTTTCCGATTTTTCTCGCCATCCTAAAGATCTGCTCTGTACTGATCAAAGATAGTTCTCCAATACATGCGCCTCTGCCGGGAATAAGGCTAAGTCAAAGTACGACAACCAACATAATCTTACTCAATAACAAAGAACGAGGAATACAAAATATTACAGCATTCCGTGGTTTGAATGAATAAAAGTGACCAATGCAGAGAACGAACTATTTTCAGAAGAGTATGTGCTACAATTATTCAAGAGTCAGTGCGCAGGCTAATAAAAAGTTAGTTTACCTTGAGTCTTTCTCAAGACACAGAAGCGCTTTATGCTTGTCTCCCTAAAAACAAACAACATTTCAATTTGAAAATAGCCAGAAATATCGGAACCATAATGAAACGAACACATGGATTACTTAAGCTTTTCGTCTGACGCTCAAGAAAGTAATACGTCAGAAAGAAGTTCACTGTATCGTGGTTGTTGATTGGTTTTCCTACATTATACCAATCATTCACCACTTTTCTGATTGGCCTATTTTGATCCACATCTGGGTAAAAAAATCTGTTAGGTTTCTTTTTTGTTCTCTTTCTGACGTATTACTCTGTTGAGTATCAGACGAAAAGTTTAAGTAATCTTTGTGTTCGTTTCGCTAAGTTTTCGGTATTTCTGGCTATACTGAAGTTTTGTTCCATTCAATGACTGTTCTATTTCAATTTGAGTGTAACTTGTGGCCTTTTGTAAGCTAGTGCGTAAACACAAACTCGCTCAATCACTAGTAAGATATTCATAGAGCACTGGCAGACATAAATGTTTCCTCTGATTTCTTAACGATTTTTCAAAGAAATGTAAGATGGTTTACCTGCGACCATATCCATTTGTTTCTCTCGATGATTGTGTCTGTTTTCCTAGTCTCGGACACATTCAACAGCGAGCTGTAAGCCGTCTGGAAATGACCAGCTCTGCAAGGTAAACAAGCTGGACGTTTTACAAAAACCTTCAACGGAAGAGGTCATCGTATTTGATAACCAAACCTCGCAACAATGCAGTTGATCTCACAAACAGCATTTATTTTGGGGGCTTCCAAGCAGGACTGTTTTCCACCCAAAACACATTTGATCTAAACTGATTTTGGAGGGGGTTAGGGTTTGATTGGGGTTGGGGAGGTTTGTAAATCAGACTTAACGAAAACTTTCAACGGAAGAGGTCATCTTATTGGATAACCAAGCCTCGTAACACTACGGTTGATCGCACAAACAGCATTTCTTTTTAGAGCAGGACTGTTTTCCACGAAAAACACATTTGACTTAGACTAATTTTGGAGGGAGTTCGGGATTGATTGAGGTTTGGGGGTATTAAGTCTAAAAAGCAGAAGCTTTTACTCACTTTCTCGCAATTTTAGCAATTCGTAACCAACAATTGTCTTTCTCCAACGCCACAGCTTTGTAACTACGATTAAAAATGGGTTATATTAATAACAGCCATTGCAAGGCTCCCGCAATATCTTTAAACCTAACCATTACTCTAAACCTAGCCCTAACAATAACAGTAACCCTTACTCTAACTCTTTATCCCTCGTAACCATGGTGTAATGCATAGTTTAATCTTCAGTGCATATATCTTCTATCACACATTTTTTGTCCTGGTTTAGGACAGTGGTTGGCACGCTCGCCTGTGTCCGCAAAAACCCGGGTTCGAGACCCGGTTGGGGCATATGTCAATTGCAGTAGCCTGCTCTGATAAAATTTAACTATCTACTATCACATTAATTCTTAAGGCATGGTCTAACACGGGTAAATAAATTATACCAGAGCAGGCTACTGCAATTGACATATGCCTCCACAGGGTCTCGAACCCGGGTTTTTGCGGACACAGGCAAACGCGCAAACTACTGTTTGGTATAATTTATCTTCTATCACATATTGGTACAATAAAAGACAAATAGATGATACTTAAAGACTTGGATAAGCCAAAAAGTCGAGATAATTGTGAAGAATATCTTAATTTCTTTCTTAAAAAAACAACAAAATATGCAATTTAAGTACACTGAGGCCTTTCTAGCTAACACTCTGATGATAGCATTAGCTAGAAAGGCCTTAGTGTGTTTAAATTGCATATGATTTTTAAGAGAGAGATAAAGAAATTCTTCACATCTTTTACCAAAAATACGGTACAATTTTTTTAGAACCCTATCATATTATCTACGTAAAAAAAGTAACTTGGGCTGGAAGGTAAATGCTCTTTAAAGTAGGCTGTCATAACAAACTTATCAAAGCCTTCGATAAATACCATTTTTAGGAGGGATCCTAAAGAAAAAGTCCTGTTAAAGGTGGATGTTCCTACAGTGGGTAGGGTTGGGTATTCTTCTATTTCAGCTAGAGTCAGCAGAAGGCGAGGTAAGTGGCAAAAAAGAATTTAGCACTATTTTCTATGCATTTAATCAACATATCAAGGCCATTCCTATATCAATCACTGGTTAATACCGAATAATATAAGCCACTGAAACTCAATTCACTTTCAACCTACTGGTATAGAATCGTAAGGCAGAAACGGCGATGAGAAAGGACATTTCAATTTTGACTTGATTTGAAGATCAATCACTTGAATAAGAAGAGAAGACAACATTTGCATGCTTTGTTTTGTTTTAGTTTAAAAGGCCCTCGTGCACTTATTTTCACTTGCTGAAGATGACTCTAGCCAGGGTCGAAACGTATACTGTAACTAGGCCTTATGTCATAATTTTCGAAAAATAACCATTGATTGCCGAATTCCTGGTTGACGTGCTGTTGTCTTTTCTGCTTATTCAACTGGTTGGTCTTCAAATCAAATAAAATTCAAAATGTCTTTTCTCATCACTGTTTTTGTCATACGATTCCCAATCAAGCTGCGTCTCCCTGTATCAATATCAATTTAAACTGGCATGGACTGGTATTAAAAGGTAAATGAACACAACGATAATTGCTACCTTGGCAAGAAGTCTAGGAGAACTCTTCGTAATGATAGAATTTCCTCTCGTGTTCGGTACGCAGCCTGTCAGAAAAGGAATGAATTGTCAATATTTCATTTCTCAAAGCAACAGGATAAGAAAGCAAAATAACGATTATATCCGCATTAATAATATATCATAATATCTGTTGGGTAAATCGATGCTGATGACATTTTTCAGGGGGCTTTTCAAGACCTTTCAAGAGGGTTTATTCGAGAGGGGGTTCAATCAAGAGGGGGTTATTCGAGAGGGGTCTCAAACGAAAGGGAAATCATTCGAGAGAGGTCTTTCTGTGTATGGGGTGTCATCAAATTCTTACGGTTATCCTTTTTAGGCCACAAATGTCACAAGACAATTCATGAGTAACAAAACAGGAGAAATGAAATTACTTGGGTTGCTTGATATCTTTGCTCCCAAAGGTGAATAAGATTTTTGGCTTTAGATTCTTGAGAAGTCTCCTCGTTCATCAGTCTGAAACATTGTTCTACTTCTTGCAGCATGTGTAATCTGTAAAGAAGAAAAGTAGAAAAGAATAATTAGCAAAAAGGTATTACGTATTTCGCATACATCCGATTAGGTCCTAAGGAAGAAAATCCTTAGAGATTCTTCATACAGTCTTAATTCAGGGATTCTAATAAAGCTGTGAAGTGGGATCTATGCTTTAAGGAATAAATTCAGCTTTGGTACTTGAAACTCAGGTGGCAAGTTTGATCAAGGTTTTTTGACAATATCAAATTCAGCAAATTGTAGAAATTATAGCAAATGATAGTCAATGATAGCACATTATCGCATATTTTAGCAAGTAAAACGGCAAAATAAAGGAAACTATGACCAATTATAGCAGTTTCAAGCAAATCATAGAATATTGTAGCAAGTTAGAGGAAATCATAGCAAAATATGGCTAATCATAACAAATTATACAAACTATAGCCGACTATTGCAAAATATAGCAAGCTAAGGCCAATTCTAGCAAATTATGACCGGAAATAGCAAATGAAAGCAAATAAAGGGCAGTTATAGCAAATTATGACAAAGTACAGCTCTAGCGTTTAAAACATACAGTGAACAGATAAACTGAGTAAGAAGAAACTTCATGATTACCTGACAATAAACTCGTAAGATTTATCGCCTAAATCCAAGCCTGTGGCAGAAAGTGATTTCATCTGTTCTTCTCTGATCAGTTTCAAGTGATTCTGGAATTCATCTTGTTTCTGTTCAAACGTAAGCATAACCGCTAGAAGGTGTCAGATGACAATTGAAATTATCATCACGCCGACTAGATAAACTCGGCTCCTTCTGCATAGGATTATCTCCAACACACTAGGTTACTAATCAAGGAATTGCAAGTTGGATTCCTACAGCCTATATCATCTTACTTTTTATTTTTAGGTCAAATTCAATACATTGAGACCACCCTAGGGGCTGCTTTCTTTAATGATTATTGGAATGTTATGAATACTCAGCAAGAGACTGAATAACCGTGCAGCTATTGTTAGCAAAGAATTCAGAAAATATAATTTTTTGGTAGCCATATTGGTAGGCCACTCGCAAACCGAAGCAATTGGCTTCAACATCTGGGTCCAGAAAAAAGAAACGAAAGAATGCTTGATCCAGTCTTAATTTTGATATCATTGGTCTAATATTGAGCTTGGTCGGATCTAGAAGCAATCTCAAGGGAACAGCTGCTTTAAAGGGGTGCGAATAAAAGATATTCTGGAAGAAAAAAACCAACAAAATTTTGAAAGCGGGTGTCATAAGCAGTTGGTGACAAAGGGGGTGTACTGCCCACAACTGAACCACTGAACCCCTGAATTCAGCCACTGACATAGAATTGGATAGAGATCGAATTGGAGAATTGGATAGAGTTGAATTGGATTCAACGTTGAATTGAATTGAACGTTGAATTGAATTGAGTGTTGAATTAAATTGAATTGAAGCACCTGGTCTTTGAGATGAACCAGTAACTTGCCAAGGGCGATGCTCCAATTTCCAACATCAGAAACCTGGATAGACAGATGAAATGGAGAAAACACTAACGGAGAAGAAATAAGCAGAAAATGCATGATTCTAAATAACAAACAGGAATCTGTTATGTGATAGGGTTAAACAACACGTGCCGTCTAGCATACGCAACAAAACTGTGCCGCAACGAGAACAACCATCTCGCACCTCAAAACAAAAAAGATCACTAAAACATGACTCTGCTATAGGTCAACATTTGCTTGAAAACCCAGAGTGTGCTAAAGCCTACAGTGAGGATTGCTTTCGAATAATTGGCAGAGCAAGGTCTACATTTCACTTAACTATTTTGGAATTAGTCTACATAAAAACCAGGGATCCCCTATTGTGTAGACAGAAGGAGTTCGTTTTCGCCTGAGGACTCTTGAAGTAATCTTATTGGTCAGCTCACTGTTTCGTGGGTGTTGATTGGTTTTCCTACACTATACCAATCATTCACCTCTTTTCTGATCGGCCTATTTCGATCCACATCTGGGTAAATAATCAGTTAGGTTTCTGTTTCGTTCTCTTTCTGACGTATTACTCTGTTGAGTGTCAGACGAAAAGCTTAAGTAATCTATGTGTTCGTTCCATTATGTTTCCGATATTTCTGGCAAAACAGGAACCTATTACACAAGCCTTGTTCTAACATCGATTTGGGGCCTCTTCTTGGAGCTAGCTCTCTCACAATGAAATGTTTGAAAAGTGCTAGAGATCTTGAGGGATTGATTTACCACCAAGTCAAACAATTTTCAAGCGATGTATGATTGTTCTAAAAATACGAACCCCATCAAGATTTTCATTCAAAGTGTCCCACTGTCCAAGTCTCCAAGCAGCTTCCGACTGGTACGGCCGAATATCATTGGTCCAATTTTGTCTAAAAATCAGCGAGTTAATCGTTTTACAATTGATAATAATCAGTAAAAATAAGCAAACAGAACGTCTCTGTTACTCACTTAGTAGACTATAATGATTTAAAGATACAGCATAAAGAGCAGGTAAGAGATATGTGATTTTTGCACTTTAACTATGAAAAGAAATTATCGATGTGTACCCCTTCTGCTCTTTGTTACAGCACGTTTGGCCAGAATATATCTAAAGCCCTTATTGAAGTCTGTATTTTGGTTTACCGAGAAAGTGATCGATACATTAAAGTAGAGCGAGTATTCTAGACTAAGAAGTTAAGACTCAAAAGAATGGAAGACTCAAAAGAAATCTTGATTCTGTTACATTTAAGTTAGGCCAAAATATATCCAGTGTCCTACATAATGCAGAATGAACACATTAAAAAAAAAGACATGTCCTTCTGTTACTCTGAGTTTCGTGCTTACGCACTCGTCAAACAGACTATACCAAGAAATTAGAGGTGCTTATTGCTAATATTCAACATCTACTTAAAACTTGTTTCTATTTTCTGATTGACCTATTTTGAAACGCCGTAGGCTGCAACAATTGGTTAAGTTTCGTTTTTGTTCTTTTTCTAGCGTACTCCGATGAATGTGATGACTTAAGCAGTTTCCAATGAATCTGAATGTTCCTGCCTTTTTAGTGTTTTATACTGATAAAAAAACTGTAATGAGCTGAAAGAAGATGAATGGAATACATACAGCAGGGGCGAATGCAGCTTTTTAGTGAATGTTGCAGAATGAAGAAAAATGTGGGTGTTTGGATCAAAAATATATTTTGTCTATTTTTTTCGCTATGAAAGATCCAAAATGAATTTCACTTGATTTTTTGATAGATGTTTCTAGCCATATGTAAAATTTTATAATATAGAAAGTTTGCCTGTTGCAGCTGCAGCCATTGTAACCATCTGGATCCGCCCCTGTACAGATGGCAGTGAAAATAAAACACAGTTTATTTACCGTTTGGAAATTATTCCACTGGCATCCATGTGAGCTGTATTTAGCTGACCAAGACGAATCAGGCACTTCAACAAACCCTTGAAATAAATAGAAAAGAATCCTCAAGGTGAGGTCAACATCTGAATGGGTGACTCGTGAGGTCGAATAAGGGGCTCGTGCTGCTGCTGGGCATAAGGCTTCTCGCCTTTCACGGGCTGACACGTTTATCACAGGATAAGAATCAAAATCGTGGACAAATAATTTGCTTTGAATTAAATCACCTGATAATGAGTAACCTCATTCGACTCCATCTGGATGGCCTTTTCATAACAAGATGCTGCATCTCTTAATCTCCCTGTAACGAGAACAGATTTATCTTCAGAAACATTCAATGCTTTTTCCCTATCCTGAAGCTACGTACTAGTGAAAGACCAACATGATCTATTACTCTGTAGACCAATCTTTGAATGGTACAGAACTTCTTTGAATGGTAAAAATCTGATACGACCTAGGTACAGTAATTGTGATCTTAATTTGTTCAAAAGTTGGGTAAGTGAAATTTTTTGATACATCATTTCTTTTCAGTATCAACCTCAAAAAGCATGAATAATGCATAGTCCCTTGCTTTATGAAAGAAATTCAAAACGATAATTTTTAGAGAGTCCTTGACCAGAAATACAAATATACGAAGTCTGTGTTCCGGATTCCCTAAAAGGGTGCTTAATGCATAAATGCAGAGCGTGATATAAATTGAAAAGAAAAGAGTCAGGGAACAATCAGCATCTTGACAAGCCTGTTTCGTGGTTGCCTACTCAACAGGAGATGCACAAATCCTGATGAGTGGGTAACCACGAAACAGGCTTGTCATGATGCTGAATGTTCCTTGACTCTTTTCTTTTTAATGTAGAAATACAAATATATGTATGCATGCATGTATTAACAACGTAAAAGGCATGACAAACACGAACAAGGTGAAAAACGAACCTGAACTCTCATGCTCGATGATCTGTTCTTTCAATGAAACGGTTCCTTTCCTGATGGCTGAAATCCCAATAATCCCGTCAGGTTCATCTAGTGAGTAGTAAATCTTCTGGAGCATTTCGAGGTTACTTTGGAGCTTCTCTTCTTTACTGTCGATGTGTGATTCCAAATACATCAATGATCTTGCAGTGGTCTTACAGCTGAAAGCCACCGATGACAACAAACTCTGAATGGAAAACAAGAGTTATCATAGCAATCTAAGACTTATCACACGATCCGTAGCCTTCATAAACTACCTGATCCTACAACTAATACTTTGAGCTAGCAGCAAAACAAGGGTGCGGCATGCGGTTTCTAATCTAGGTAGTTCTAGCATAGTTTATAGAAATAGATGGTTAGAAAACCTATTGTTGCACGTCTTTGTTTCACATTTGATATTGAACTGTACTTAACGTGCACAGTGTATGTCCATGATTTAAAGAAGTAGATGGTTAGGAAACCTATTGTTGTACGTCTTTGTTTCACAGTTGATTTTGAGGAGTACTTGAAAGTGCACAATACATGTCTTATCCGCTCTCTTGACTGTTTAAATTTCATATGTACACATTGATTGCCTACTTAAATATGATGCTATATGTACACATTGCCTACCTTAATATGATGCTTAATACTATATAGTTTTCTAAATAACGAATATTTCTGGATAGGGAACTAAAAGAAGCGTTTTGATCTATTCACCCAACCATGACCTTGTTGGCTAAAACAATATTAAAACAATAAAATGTGCACTCTCGATTTTGAAAATCTTGCACAAAAAGATACAACAATAGGTTTCAAGACCATCTATTTCTATTAACTATGGTTCTAAGTGGTCCAGAATAATAGCAAAAAATTCTAGATTCTCGAGGCTCAACTGCTCTCATCAAAACTAAATCAGTTGATAATAAAACATATTGGTACTAATCAAGAGTAAAGCTATACCTTGGAAATACGATTCAGGAAATTTTCAACTTTGCTTTGATTTTCTTCTCTGAATAAATCTGAAGAAATAAAAGAGGACGTAAAGGAAGAATAGGATTTGATCATTAAAATGAATTCCATGAAAAGAGAAGAAATAGAAAAGAAATTGCAGCAGTAAACATGTTGTTTGATATGATGTACTCATTAATCATTGATTAGTTTTCTTTGATAATTAATAAACTTGTCCATAAAATAATTTGGTAAAACGCAGTTTCCTTGAAAACAACTGATATCAAAATCATAAGTAACATTATCAATAAATTACCGGAATAGTCTTGATTTTTGCATCTGATTTGCAGAGCTTTCTGAATCCAAACATGCAGAAAATCCAAAATCGAAAATACCACCTGACTACTCAAGTGACCAAAGCCTGTGAAATAAAAAGGAAAAATACAAAATTCTGACATGTAAAACACCGAAATCACAACTTTGAATTGTTCAGTTTCTTATACTAAAGAAGCAAAAGGAAACATTTAATCGTGAGGAGAAGCAGGGTTTGGAAAATCAATCAAGATAATTTGTGAGAATGAAAATGCCCCGAGTAGGACGATTCCAAATCCTGCTTCTCCTCAAGTTTACCCCTGCAATTCTATCCAGTGGTAGGACTGAGATGGTTCTCCTTGTGTGAGAAAGTCGTCGCCCTTCGACAGGTCCAGTGTGGAGTCAAAAAGCCCGGATAGGTTCGTCTCTGCATTCGGTGAGTGGTGGTGCAATTTGTGTGAATGAAATGGCCTGGGTTCCTCGTAGCCCCGGTGGCGCAGTGGTAGCGTTCTAGAGATCAAATCTAGAGGTCGTGGGTTCGAGTCATACTCGGGTCATTTTCATTCTCACAAATTATCTCGATTGATTTTCCAAATCCTGCTTCTCTTCAAGTTTACTTTCTGCAACTCTATCCAGTGATGGGACTGCGATGGTCTCCCTGGTGTGAGAAAGTCGTCGCCCTTCGGCAGGTTCAGTGTGGAGTCAAAAAGCCCGGATAGGTTCGTCTCTGCATTCGGTGAGTGGTGCTGCAATTTGTGTGAATCAAATGGCCTGGGTTTCTCGTAGCCCCAGTTGCGCAGTGGTAGCGCTCTCAATCAATATCAATACATTAAAAACAAATGAAATATCTGAGTAAAAAAAGGGACGTAAAAATAGAGCATTGATACCTCGAGTATACAAACTATCATACATATAATACCTATATGATAAATATAATACCCAGAATACCTAATATCTTAGAAATCTAATACCTCGAGTATGATAACAATGATATATATATTACCTATATGATAAATAAAATACCTATAATATGTAATATCTTGGACACATAATACCTTGCTCATCTCCTTTCACTGATTTCAGCACAGAATCGATTTCTAAAAGAATCTAAACAAATAAAAGTAATCATCTTTAGCAAGAATAAACAAAGAAGGAGAAGAAATAGTTACTTATATTAAACACACTGGGACCTCATACTAATAAATGTAGTGATATAGCGTATGCTGTCATGCCCTTGTTGGAAACGAGGCTTCAACAATATTAAAAACACCGACTTCAAATGTTCAATATTTTTGTTGCTGTTTTTATGTTTAATTGTTATTGTAGTTGTTTTCAAAAGGCTTTTCTGTATATTGCCTTTCTACACTTGATTAAGCCCGGCCATTATAGCTAGGCTAGCACTTTATCATCAGTTCATTCGACAGTGTTCAGTATTGTTGGTGTGGACGATGATCAGTACTATGGGGAGATACCATCAGTACTGTGGGGGGAGGGGGCTACCATCAAAACTGTGGGGATATAGCATCAATACTGTGGGGGGATACCATTCAGCACTTTGAAGAGTGTACAGTACTGTACTGCAGAGGATACTCAGTAGTGTGGGATAACATCAGTACTGTGGGAGGATCTAAGTAAAAGTACATAAATGGTTCATACCTCTTCAAAGACATCATCGTTTTCAACGACCCCATAAAGCAAAGCATGAGGAAGAACAAATGTTGCTGTTTTCAGGTCATGCTGCAAATAGACAAAAGGATCATCAAAATACAACTGCTGATGCCAATGACATAAAGTACATTCTTAACCAGCAGAGATGAAGGAGATAGCTTGATATGAATGGGAATAGTGGTAAGTAAAAGATGACAAGATGATGTTTAAGTGGAGAAATGAATTACCTTTACGATGGATATGCAAGGTCGAAATACGGCTGCCGCTTTGTTTTTATTTGTCTGAAAGAAAAGAGTCAAATTGAGTCAAGAGTTTCAAGAGATTTTACAGTCCTCCGAAAGTATGGGTTGTCCAAGTCTTGAAAGGTCAGTGATAGCTACAAAAAAAGATAAAGAAACCTACTAGTAAATATTAAATAATTTAGAAGGAAGTCAAGTAAATCGAAATTTAGCTATGAAATTTAGAAAAATTTAGAAAAAGGTCAGACGAAATCTTGATTCTTCACCCTTCTTCCAGGCTCGTTAAATCTTTCGACCCTGTCTCAAGCAACATAACATTGTGTCAACATTCGTCTGTGTTTGTCATCCCCTTGTTGTTGTATGGCATTAAGGCATCCAGGCTATAAAAATATGAGTTTCATAGAATTTGAAACTAAATACCTGAGAGATGAGAAGTCCAACCCAAGTACAGAGCCATTCTTTAAAGTTGCTTCCTTTGTTGCTTCCGAAGATCGGTTTTGATATCCTAGCCCAGTTATCAGAGCTTGAATGAACATATCTGCGATAAAAGGAATGAAATTAATCGGGTGGCCCAAAATGAATAGTGGCGAGCTGGGAAGACTCTATTCCGGTGTCGTAAATGGAGATGTGCCCTGTACAGAATTTTGTCTTTTATTGTTTGTTCTTGAATCTGTCATTGATGCATTGGTAAACAACTATACATGATTGAAGATCGAACAATGAAAGAGACATTTCTGTTTAGGGTGAATTTCCATTCATGACAACGCCGCATTGGAATTGTAACTACGAACTTTAAGAGGGGTTCTCTAGTTTGTAGTCATTTTTCAAATTCAAGCCATTGATGCACATGTAAACAACTATAGGTGATCTAAAAACGAACAATGAAAAGTAAATTTCTATTTTGGGTACATTTCTAATTCACGATAACGCCACATTTGAATTAAAACTACGAACTGTAAGATGGGTTCTTTAGTTGGCAGCCATTTTAAAATTTAAGTCATTGATGCACGAGTGAACAACTATAAGTGATTCAAGATGGAGCCTGAAAAGGAACATTTCTGTTTAGAGTAGATTTCCAATGGCAACACCGCCTTAGTTCTCTCTGATTACGTAATAGCTGCTCCCCAGTTTACCTCAACAGAAAATCTAAATTCAATCTTCTTTTCACTGGATTCAGGCCCTAGATTCTCTGAGGAAGCCTTGCTTAGCAGGGCGAAATATTAGAAACAATTATTTAATCAAACTTATTTGTGTGTTTTTTGCGTCGCGGTGTTTCTCTACCAGCTTCTTATTAATTTCTTCGCCGTATTCAACGCAGCAGTTAGTTTCTTTCCTAATAACCTAGAATTCATGCCAACAGCAAATTTATACACATTTAGGACGGTCACTTCTCTTTGAGTAAAATGTAAGTTTAAATAAACTCACTTTGAATGCAAATGAGGCTTGAGGACTTCTTGGGTCTGTTCTGGGAACTGCTTCCAAATACGATAACCAGCACTGAAAAAAATCGAGGGTTGCATAGATATACACAATAAATCGAGATAATTTCTGAGAATGAAAATGACCCGAGTAGGACTCGAACCCACGACCTCTAGATTCGCACTCTTGAACGTCCTCAAATATACACAATAGAATATCAGGGAAATGAGAAATGATCTAGTGTACATATACAATCTTATAAATATTATTTGCCCTAACATATTCACTATTTGGCTACGATGAAATATTAGGCTTATCACAATTGCGGCCGAGAATCATGGTGGAAATAAACTGACCTGTCTTTCTTGATGTCATCACATTTGTAAAAAAGCAGAACTTCTTGAATCGCGTAAGCAGAGCAATCCTTAAGGATGAACAAAAAATAATCTGTATAATATGTTTTCACAATACGAGTAAAGGACAGTGCAATAATGATCGTCATTATTGCAAAAGGTTTTGCAACGATCTTAGGAACGATATGTAACAATTTCGCAAATCTCATAAATCATGGGTTAGAACTTGTCATGTTGTTCATAGTTTTACACAATAAGGACATCAACCCCGGACAATTTTCATCAACAAACATGGGTATTTTTAAAGACTGGACAAATTTAAACCGTTTACAGTACACTGTACCGGTACAGTTTCGATCAGTCGCATATTTGTTACAGATCGAGTGCGTTACCAATCCCATTTACACTGCACCGGTTCACCTTTGTTTTTTTTCAAGTGAGCATGCGCATTCGAATGAAAAAAGCCCCCGTGAATCCGCAAAGATTTCGTTACGGTTCCAGGTGTTTGCACCGTTCTTCGCTTTCGTAGCAGGATCAAAACCGTTACGGTTGGCAGGATGAAAAGTCTTGCAGATCCAAAGTACTAGTGTAAACGGGAGGCCACAAAAAGGGTATTCTAGAGAAACATTTGATAATATTTAGTCAAGCAGTTGAAATAAAATATAATGAATTACCTGAGCTCTCGTGTCATTTGCAGCAAGGAATGCTCGACACAACTCATTGATCAAATCGAAAGCAAATTTACAATCCTCAACACCATTCTAAAACAAAAAAAGGCTCAATGAAACCAAATAACTCTTTCCCTTCTATCCTTCATTTTTTATCCGAATACTTGATTAATGAACTTTAAATTCAACTTGAACTTCATAAGTTTGATTGCTTGATACCTTGATCAAACTTTATATTAACATAAAATAGAAACACAATTTCATCCTTCAATCCCTTAATATTTTCTTTTATAAGAAAACTATGACAAATCTTGATACCAGAGTTTCTCAGCTTCTACCTCAATTGTGATATTAAACGTTTCTTAGAAAGTTTCTTCACTTTAATTTCTACTTTGTCTCAACATCTTGTTCTTAATATGAAAAACTTGATGTATCTGTTAATGAATTCATACTCCGTCTTACTTAGGCCTTGTCCACACGTATTTTCATGCGTTTTGAAAAAGATTTGCGTCCAAACGGGAAATCGTTTTCAAAAAAATCTGTATCCACACGAACACAATGAAAACGCAACCTTTCATAAAGATCACTTGTTAATTATGTGAAGTCACATGGTAAGCATGCGAATTGAGCAGTGCGCATCTACTCGTCGTCATCGCTTTCAAAAAGATGCGTTTTCATCCGTCCAAACGAAGACACTGGAAGCCTTTTTCGAAAAGATGCGGATTCGTTCACTGAAAACGACGGATACGTGCCGTGCGACGTAAGGCCAAAACGAATAAAAATAGCTGCGTTTTCAAAACGATCCGGCTACATGTGGAAAAAGCCCTAATCAAGTAAAGGTAACTGGATAAGTTGAGATACGTTACAGCCCTTTGGAAACAGCAACAGTTGGGAACGAAATGGAGTCCCTACTGATATTCTTAGGCACCTTATCTACCATTTGTTACACTTACTGATAATACCTATCAAGTATTTAGTTTGCTTTTTGGTACTATGCATGTATTTCACATACTACTCAAAAATATCTTTTAAATGATTGAAAATACGATAAAGTACCTCATAAATGACAAAATCTTCCGAAGAACCATCACTCGATATTTCTAACCTGAAAAACAATAAAATCACATCAAAAATGAAGCCCATGAAACGAGTAAAATGATTGATCAAATAAAATAACAGTTTGAGAATGATGAATAAGAGATGCATAATGAAGAAGTAATGAAGAAGTAATGAAGAAGAATTGTATAAAAATATGAATACCTTCCTGGATCAATGGCACCTAACTGTCCCAAACAAATGCCAATCAGATCCCTTGTATCCCTGTCAGCTTCTTTGCAACAGTTTGTCAGCTTCAAAAGATCATGAAATAAACATGTCAATAATACATCATCAACATTGTAAATAAAACAGAAGTTATTAAGATTAAACTTCGAAAATCATTATCTATTGACAGTAGCTATTAGGCCACTAAAGTTTATCCTAACTCAAGCTTTTTCTAAGTAGGTGTAACCCAGTATTAAACGTGTTATTGAAACAATATGGTGCTTAAAGCTTCAAATAAGCTCTCTATAAGCAGAAATAAAATGCACAATAAGCTGTACACAATGCAGCACAATAAGCACAATACAGTTCACAATAAGCTATAAATAATTGCGTATAAGCATACCATTTTCACCAAACTTGTAATCACATTTTGAACACTTTCTGATGCCAAAATGAACTCTTGTAAGTAATTCTAAAAAATATATCGAAAACATTGATTGGCAAGCAGCATTTCGAGAAGATATATCCTTTTTGAGGGATGAATTGTGAATAGTGATATGCAAACGTAAAAAACCTTGTAAGTGCAATCACACTGGCAACAAATTTGTGTACCTACTTCCCACAATCGTGAACACAATATAATAAAACACCAAATAAACTTCATAGAAATGTGATTCATTCTCCATTTCCCCCATTTGGCAATCTGTATATATTCTTGGGTTAATTAGATATTTGTGTATCTTTTAGATCGAATAAATACTCTAGTCAGTACCTCTAAACTATCGTGTTTTTGCTTCCCCAAACAATGTTGCGAATACTGAAATTAAACTTCGAGTAATTTATCATTCTCACACAAATCATCAATTAAAAAAGATTTGGACAATTTTTCAGGGTGTTTCACTAATTTTGCTGCCGATAGTAGCAGCATTTTATTGGTGACAAACTCTTCTCGTGGATTTCTGTCAGCAGAGAAAAGCACTTTCTTGTGCGTCTCTTTTCTCTTAACAGCTATCAAGCCTGTGTTTCAAATAGCAAGGAAAAGAATTTCGTGGTTCGATAACTATGATGCATTTCAAAAACACGCATACTTGCGTGTGATCAGGAGAACGTGCAATGCAACTTGGGTGCATGCCTGCGTGTTCCCTGAAGGCATAAAGCAAGACTAACTGAAAATGTTTTATTCTTATCAAGTAACTCAGTACCTGGTGCTGAGACAGAAGTTCTGCTAACTTTTTCAATGCGAATTTCTTCACGTCACTATTCTCATTCATGGCTCCTTGGATGGCCATGTTCAGATGGTTTTTGAAGTCTGAAATTGTCTTGATGGCCACATGGGTGGATCGAACGACTTTGTTCACTTCCTTGATGACTGGATGATCAGGCATGAAGTAAATGTCTTTGAAGTATTCTTTCATTGTGGCCCTGAGAAATAAAATTCAAAAGAAAATTCTTAATCGAATTTTTAAACTCACCTTCTGGGTTAGATCAGCAATGTCGAGGGGGCCATAGAAGCCATTGCTTCCCCTTTGGAAGGAAAGTCTAGATGGTTTTTATGTAAATATCATTTTTATGGCTTATCATCATCCAGAAATGAATGCTGAAAATGTACAAAGTCAATCCTTTGAGCTTTTAGCCAAAGCTCTAATCGTGGAACTTCAATCAAATTTCGGTAATCGATTGCTCTTGTTCTTCTAACATTATGGATAATATGTATTATGGATAATCTCATGCTTATTTAAAGGCAGATCATTGGGACTGCAAGAAGGAGCAAGAAGGGTATCACTCCATGGAAAACGTTCTCTGAGTACAGGGGAGCCTACACAAGTCTTTTATGAACACTTGCCTAGGGCCTTTAAATTCTCTCCGGCTTTATGGAGCAGTGAAAAATAAAAATATTCCAAATCAAAATGATTCCACTCACTTATTTTCGATGAGCAAAAATTTGAATATTGCTGCAACTTTATTGGCACATTTATCCAAGAATGGAAAGAGTGTGACAACAATTTGTCCCAAGAGTGGTCCTAAAGTCTTCAGGTCGACATTATGGACAAAATACTCCCACCCTGAGCAGCAGAGGTCAGCAAAGTTGTCTTGATCTATCTTCATGCCGAGACGTAGAATGGCCATTATCTTCAGACGGACGACAGTGATGTGGGAAGGCCCCATTAACTGCATCAGAGAGACGAGACTTTGCAACGCCAAGCGTCTTTCGTCTATGTCATTGTATGTTAAAACGGAGTTAAAGAATGCCAAAACGCCAAGAAGCTTGGGCTTTAGAAAATCTGCCTGAAAATAGAAAACGTCGAATTCAAAAGCATCATATGGTAGAAAAATTTAAGGTGGGATTCATCGATCATTGAAACATACACAGAATCATTACTACGCATATAAATAAAACATCTTCCTGAAATCCGGTGAAAATCATCCGGAGAGATCGACCGATACATTGCCAATCCACACCGAATAGAACGGGAAGTGTTGTTCCCTGTCTAAAAACATTACAACTACGTAGAATTTAACTATACAAGAGCAGGTTACTGCTATTGACATATTCCACCACTGGGCCTCGTACCCGGGTTAAACAAAGACAAGGACAGTGGTTAGCTCGCTCGCCTATGTCCGATCAAACCCGGGTTCGAGACCCGATTTTGGTATATGTCAATTGCAGTATAGCCTGCTCTGGTATGATTTAATTACCCGTGTCAGACCATGCCTTATGAATTAATACAACTACAAGGAGTAAGTCATCTAATTTCCGTAATTCTCTCTTTTTCTTTTATCTCATATGCAATGATTTCCAGCTTTGTGAAATCTGCATCAATCAGTAAATAGATAGATTATTGATAAAGTTCAAAAGAAGTGTTTTCAAAAAATTAATGCATCTAAATTTGGGCTTTGCCACAAAAGTTTATGGAGATCCATTCGTTACCCATTCTTCGTAATTTCATGATTTTGGGGTATTGATTCAGATATGGTCGCATCAAGGAAAAAGGCAGAGGCCACACTCCTTTAATTGAATTCTTTCAATTATCGATACACTTGATGTTGCAAGCGATGACGACAAGGAGAGTTCGTTTATTTTTGATAGGCCTGAGTCTGTCATGGCTGAAATCATGATTTCATACTGATGTCGTTACTTTTGGTAGATAATATTCAACAGTTAAGTGAAGGAAAACTTCATTGCAGCCTATTTCATATAAGTGGATAAGTTCACCTAAACTTGAACTATTTCATCATGTAACTAATTAATAGACTTTTATGTTTTTTTAACATTTTCATTTTTGCTTTCTTGTTAGAGTTATACTTGATTCATTTTATTCTTAATTCAACAGCTTAAGGTTTTATTTTCTTGGGTCGTTTAGTATACAATATTTTGTAACCTTTTATCAGGGTTGCATACTATGAAGAAACTTGAATCGAATTGAATTTGGTGGATAATTTGTTCACCTAAACTTGACCCCATGAGCAAATAATGAGCCCGATAACAATGGGAGAGAGAATAATTTGAAGATAATTTAAAGTTGTTGGTTGACATACCATTTGCCGATTGTTTTGTATTTCATGTGGTCCAGTGTACGTCGAATCATTGTGGGCCAGGATGCTCAACCCAGTGAAGACCTGTTCTCTGTTCACACTCAGATACAACAGGAGTTGGTTGAAAACACTTTGACATTCTGATAACAATAGACTCCCGAGCTCGACGTCGGTCTCGTTCTGTTTGCAAATAATAAATCATCATTAGATGAGTTTTTCGTCGTAAATATGAAATACAGAAAATATTTAAAACAGGAAAAATGTCAGTAGGGAACTACAATTCTCGCCAAACCTCTTGAGATAAGGGAAAAATAGGCTCATACTCTTTCCAAGAAAATAGAGGAAAATGCTCTCCCCCTTGCCCCCTGTACAATGTTGGTTAAATCTGTTCCCTGGGCATAAGGGAACAAAATCACATATGAGTTGCCCAAACAATATTGAAATGGGGGTGAGGGGGGGCTGTAAGTCAATAAGTTTTGTAATAAGTTTAATATAATAAGAATTGTCTCAAAAGTTTTGGCGAAGATTGTAGCTTAGGTAAGAGGGGATCTGGGATCAAAGGATACCATAAAAAGGTTTTGTCGTTCTTTAGGACATGATAGATATTCGTAAACACAGTGGTTCAAGGAATATCAAATTTAAAAATACCCCAGACAATTTCATGGATTATCCAATGAGTTAACCTAAAGATACTACATTATGCTGAAACTTTGGGGGAGAAACAGAATTAAAATCTCTCTTTTCCTGAAAAAATACAGTTTTTCCTTCCCCTGACGGAATATTCATAGTTTCTCCCATCTTCTAAGGTCTCCCTTTCCGTCGTTAAGTGTTTGCGATTCTCCCTTCTCTCTTCGTGGTACCACCCCCTACATAAATACACAGTTTTGGGTCTTTCATCATACATGCACGATAGAATTGATCTTTCATCATTTATTTGCGAAAAAAATGGCTTGACAAGATAGTAAATAGTTCATGAATAAAGGACGAGTTTAACAAAATTAATACAGAACGCTTTCATCTGTTACTAGTTGAGTAACCTCTTAATGATGCTAGTCTCGTTTTCATATGAATTATAGTGAATTGATTGAATTGAATTGTTCAAATTGAGGATAATGTGATAAGACTTCGCTCACCTGTAAATACTTGAGGGTTTTCTCGAGCTCGGTCCCAGAGCAATTTCTGACCAAATATGAAAAACTGAATTTGAAATTGTAGAACAGCATTTCTCTTCTGTTGATGTTGAGTTGTTTAGCAATGATGCGCAGAATGTGCGAAGAATACTTGTCTGAATATCTGATGATTCTTGGTAAAATTACTTTTATGTTGCTCTGAAAAATAATATTGATAAAACTAATTAGTCTTGTTATTCAAAACAGTTAAATTTTCTTTAAGTATGAATCATCATTGCTCTGTACTTGTGTGTCTTGATAGAAATTGATAGATTAGGCATACATAACTTAGAGTTATGAAGGTTAAACAACTAATTTATATCATAATAGACACGATATTCACCACTTATCATGGCAAGCATTTGATATTTAGTAGGGAAATGTTTCGGGGAAGATCCTGTGGTGACTATTACCGTAACCATCTCAAATATTGTGTCATAAACAGCCTTGGTGAGACCGAATGTATTTACTCAACCAATGCTGTATTGATTCGTATGCTTCCATAGCAATTCATTATTATTCTTGTTTTTTCCAACAAGTTCATCTTTATTGTGTTTATGAATAATAACAATATAGTTCACATATTGGGAGTGATCTCTTCCAAAAGATCAACTCAGGGGGGGAGGAAGACAGAAAACTTGACGCAGGCTAACGAAAGAAGGGGGTCACAGATCTGGCCAAAACCCTGGACATTACTTATGTACAATCCCATAATCGAGATAATTTGTGAGAATGAAAATGACTGGAATCGAATCCACGACCTCTAGATTGGTACTCTAGTGCACTACTACTGCACACCGGCGCTTTGAAAAACCAGGCCATTTCATTCACGCAAACTGAACCACCATGCACCTCCACGAGTACGAATCTAGAGGTCGTGGGTTCCAGTCCTACTCGGGTCATTTTCATACTCACAAATTATCTCAATTAGCAACAATTCCATAATCCTAATACCACATATAATCAATTCAATAATCCTATACCACATAGAACAAGAAATCATAATCATAACTGATTAACCTGCAAAAATGCCTTGCAATCTTTGAACTGAAATACATGAGCAACCTCTGTTATCATCTCAACAACTGCAGTGTTTTCTTTTCCATTCACCAACCCATCTCTGAACTTACTGATCAGGAAATCACAAATATGAATTTTGTGTCTTGACAGTAGTTCTTGGCACGGGATCTTGTGATGACTTGCAACTTCTTGTATCTATAAAAACACTATTATTGTAAGACAATCGTATTTAGATACATTAACTTGTTGGCCTAAAAAATTCTGCTGCGTTGACTTTCTAAACAAATCAAGATATTTGGCAAAGTTCCCCACTCTTTTTACTTTTTATGAAAATGACCGAATATGCAAGCAAGCAGATTTATTTGTTAACGCAGGTTTGGATTATGGCTGCTTGAAGCTGATGCGTACCTGCAGCATGTGCCCCCAGAATTAATATTCTAGAAAAATCGATGTGGCAATACCCATGATACCTTTTGCCATATTCCCTGGAATTACAGAGAGCTGGCTAATTCTCTCAGCACAAGGTTGGATGTGATCTACTTTATCGTGGCTACTGTTTTCTATGATATGACTATCATACGGTACGATACAATACAAGGGCCCGAATCAATATTGGCTGGAATCAATATCTTAACAAGTGAACTAGAGGCGTAGATAGACAATTCTTTAGGAGGGCAAGGGTGAAAATTTTCCAACAAAAATATTCTTCTTAGTTCTCTTATAAATGGACTTCTGACGCAGGGATGCACAGAAATGCTTATAATTTCATGGCATTTCTAAGTTTGTTAATTAATTAAACTCAAATTAATGTGAGCAACACTTGATATTTGTGTGTGACTTGAGTTGTATGCCAAGTTTGAAAGGAAAAATTTGAAATATTATAACCATTACAATTACAACCATACCTCAAGTATTAGTTTTGTTATATTTTTCCGACTGGATTAGAAATATTCCGACAAACTTGCTATTTAGATCTATTGTGGGTTTCTGCCCCTCCTGACCCCCCTCTATCTTTGCCACTGAAGTGAACTTACCTGGTAGAAGGCCACAGCGCTGATCGACTGTTGATGGGTGATGAGACATTCGAGCAAGCTTATCACAACAACCAGCAATAAGTCACCTACAAAATAAAACATTAACTATAGATAAAACAAAAATACAATGACACCTAGATAAAAAAGAATTTTTTCTAATGATAGTACTAATGACGACAAATATCGTAAACATGAAACGAGATAAGATATTAGATAAAGAAAATAAGATAAACAAGACATTGAATAGAATAAACAAGATGAAATATAAAGTAAGACAAATAAACTAAGCGTGGCGTTAGACATGGTAGACATAAAATTGAATATGATATAAGATAAACAAAATAAGAAAAAAGAATTAAATAGAATAAATGAAACGAAATATAAAGTAAGACAAATAAAGTAAGCGTGGCATTAAACATGGTAAACATGAAATTGAATATGATATAAGGTAAACAAAATAAGATAAAAAAGCAATAAATAGAATAAGCGAAATGAAATATAAAGTAAGATAAACAAAATCATATAAACCAGCATTAAATAGAATAAACGATTAGAGGAAGATCACCTTCTGCAGCTTTCCCAACAGATCCTAAGGTCAGAATAATAGTTTCCAGGAGTTTGAGGTTTCCTTCATTGGATGCTTTTAGAAAAGATTGCTTCAATCGATTTACCAACAGTTGCTGAATGTGAAGAACTTCTTTTCGCTTCACGAATTCGTCAATTACTCGACTGTGGAAAGAAGAATATTTTGTCAAGCTTCTTGTAACCTGAATTCTGATTTCAGATCGTTACAATAGTACGTCAGAAAAATATCGAAAATTAAATCTGAATACTTTATACCCAGAGGTTTTTGGAAGGATAGGCTAATAAGGAAGGGCATTGCTTAGGGTTCACAGGGGTGGATCCAGATGGTTCTAATGGCTGCAGCTGCAACAGTCAGATTTCTATATCATACAGTATTACATATAACTAGAAAACATTCTTTAAAAAAGCAAGTTAAATTCATTTTGAATTTTCCATAGCGAAGAAGATGAAAGAAATCTATTATTTGATCCAAACCCCGATATTTTTCTTTATTCTGCAACAGTCATTTACAAAGCTAAATCCGCCGCTGGTTTATAGGGCAACGGAACTTTTAGATTTGCTGGAGAAACGTGACCCAGCGCATCTTTTCATGGAGTCAGTTCTCGACTGTCAAATGTTAGGCAGAAGAAAAACATCTTATTCTCAGTAAAAAGAGTTGACTGCGTGTGGTACTATGTAGATATATAACAAAACAAGGAAATTAAACAGTTTAGTACCGAAAAGATAAAATTCTACGAGATTATACGAAACGTCGTAAAATTTTATCTTTATCTTTTCAAAACTAAACTGTTTAATTTCATCGTTTCGTTATAGATCTTATTCACAGGACTGTTATCCAGCATCATCCTGGCGTTATAGATCATCATAAAGCAATCAAAGCAGTGGCGTAACGCAGTTTAGGACACCATAATTTGAAATCTAAGGGCCCCGACCGCCTCCGCAGCGCCAATGAATAAGGGCGTATTTTCAACTACCATAAAACAGTAATGATTAAAATCACGTCTCCTTCAAAAGTTTAAAAAAGATACCTGAATTTCAGTCTGACGATAAGATCTCTGTCGTCGATTAATTCCAAGAAAGATGTCCATAACACGGAAGTAATAGCAATCGGTTCCTGTTCCCTCGACATGTGATTCATGAATTTCTGTAGATTTCCGATTAATGCTAACTTGATTTCACATGATGAGTCAGGTTTCAGTAGCTGGAAGAATGGCTTGAAGAGATTGACGTTCAAGGTTGTGCCTTGCTGTTTACCTATCGAAAAACCAATGACTTAGCAGCCTTTTCAAATTTGTTAGAAAAATCTAAGTAATTAATTTAGAAGTTTTTTTCAGCAATTATGTATGATGTATTTGTATAATTAAATAATTAATGTTCTTTGATATTTTAAAATAATTTCGGTTCAACGTAAAGGTTACTGGGCTTGAAAACCTCCGGGTTTATCTCAGTGTCCTTGACAACACTAAATGAAATTGCAACTTTTGATGTTTTATTGCTCGAGTTTGATATATTGTTTAATAGCCAAAAATATCGGAAACATAGCGAAAGGGACATATCGATTACTTAAGCTTTGAAGTGATTGGCCTATTTCGACCCACATCTGGGTATATAAATCAGTTAGGTTTCTGTTTCGTTCTCTTTCTGACGTATTACTCTGTTGAGTGTCAGACCAAAAGCTTAAGTAATTCATGTGTTCGTTTCGCTATGTTTCCGATATATCTGGCTATTTTGAAGTTTTGTCCCATTCAAAGACTCTACTAGTAGATATTCTACCAGACCTGGACGACTGAATCAGTGTATAAGTCTAACCAAAAGCATAGAAACACACGACAGTTGGAATACATACGCATGTCACAATAAGCAGCACACTTTTACAAAGCCATATAACGAAATCAAAATTCAACTGAAGATTCGTTTTGAAATTACCTTCTTCACAATCATAACACGTGATTTTACAACCATCAATAGATGGACGATCATCTTCAGATTCATGCATTGCAGTTGATGACGTGTTGTAGAACTCTACATGACAATTTCCAGCCAATGCGCATGCGATACATCCACTAATGTTCGCCAGAGTGCTCCTGACGCCTCCACGTGTCGATCGAATCAGAGGGCTGATTTCTTCTGGAACTATGCTGTGTGAGGGTTCACCAATCACAGTAAGGAATATAGGTAGGTAATTTATGGCTGTGGTTTGGATGTTAGTGTTGGGGTGACCCTAGAAATATGGATATTGTCAGTAACATAGTTTAAACATTCTAAGCCCATCAGTGTCTGAATAATATGAAAGAAATAAATCAACCAAAGAAATAGTACACAAGATGTAGCAAGAGATGTATCAAAGAACTGTTTAACCATCTGACCTTGGCATTATTCTTTCTTTGGCATACCCAGCACTATGAACATAGCCACATAAAGCTGTCCCAACGATCACAACATAACGAAACAAAACAACAACAAGAAGTTTTGCGTTTGACACTCTTTGGAGAATTATGTCAGAAAGAGAAGAAAATGCAGCCTAACGAATTGTTGCACCCAGAGGAGAATCGATATTGACTGATCAGAAAGGAGGTGAATGATCGGTAAAGTGAAAAATTAGTTTAATAGAAAAGTTTGGAGATTTTTAGTAATTAGATATGATTTTTGAGAATGGAAATGACCTGATTAGGACTCGAACCCACGACCTCTAGATTTGTACTCTAGTATCAATCTAGAGTTCGTGGTATTTGGGGGTTGTGGGTTCGAGTCCTACTCGGGTCATTTTTATTCTCAAAAATTTTCTCGATTGACTTTCCAAATCCTGCTTCTTCTCAAGATTTTTCTTGCCATTCTAAAGTCCCATTTGAAACTGACCATCAACAAGTCTTCTAGTCAATCATGAAAAAGATTAATTGATAAGAATACACCAACCTCTGATCACAAGATTAGAATCGAACTCACCAATGCAACCCGAAAGATATGGATTTTCCAGGAAGTAAACTCATTTCCAAGAACTTGCATCATGATGTGAATAGCAACCTTTATGTATTCGCAATCGATGCCTGCTTCAAGATTTTGTCTCAACTGTTTCAACTCAGCCTCAGAATGAAGACCAGGTTTCCAGTCATACCAAGGAGGATCAATGCAGTCAAGCCAGGGTAGGAATATACACTCACAAATCGCACATAATGTATCATGCTTCAGAATAATGTTGTTTTGCGCCGTCAGAAGGACTAACGAATCCAAGCATCGAATGGCCACGTGAAGAATGTTGCTCAGCGTGCTGTTTTCATTGGTGATTTGAGGCATCTGATGGATGATTTTGAAAAGTGATGTGGCTGTTTCCTCGCATTTCGTTTTCAAGTCTGTAAAAGAAAGTTAGTTGACGAGGGTAAATTAAAATTTTTGAGGTGCATAGTCAAGAGGTCTTGGTATACTAGAAAGAGATGTAGCCTCTAAACCAATGGGATGTCAGGTTCTTTTCTTAAGAGTATCTGATTGGCCTGTTCATTTTCCAATTAAAGAGTTTCTATGTTTGAAAACAAAGTTATTTAATGTTCGTCAACTAACATTAACTCAAGTCAAAAGAAAAGATCTTAATAAACCAGATAATTTCTTCTTGCGAGGCAACAACAACTGCACATGCCCAGCAACACGACTTCGTCGTTTACCATAGACAAAAAACAAATATCTTGACATATCTGGAGTGTGAACACATCAAGGTTACTGTGCTAACTTATTGTCCTGGTTTAGGACAGTAGTTAGTGCGCTCGCCTGTGTCTGCAAAAACCCAGGTTCGAGACCCGGTGGTGGCATATGTCAATTGCAGTAGCCTGCTCTGGTATAAACTAATTACCCGTGTTAGACCATGCCTTATGAATTAATATCTTGTCATCTATATCCAGCTCTAAAAGACCTACCAAGCTGGTTGCAGCTGATTGTATGAATGCAGTCAGACTGCAAAAATGTAGTGACATGTCACGAAAACAGGGCATGAACTTTAGATGGCAAATTTTTATTACCAATCAGAATCTGATTACAAGTGGAATGTTTCAAATCGAGAACAGGGGCGGATCCAAACGTTTGAAATGGTTTCTGCAACAGTCAGATTTCTATATCATACAGTATTATATATAACTAGATAATATTCTTAAAAAACAGGTTAAATCACTTTGAATTTCCCTGAACAAAATTAATAAAGAAAAATCATCTTTCTTGGAGAATATGAAGGGTATTCTTCTTCCTTCTGCAACAGTCACAAAGAGAGCTGGATTGACTCCTGAGCAAGTGGAAGGTTTTCAAGATATTTTAGCTCTTCACTCCAGTTGATTTACTTTGATTTAACTTAGTTTGACAGGAGGTCCAAATTAGCTTACCAAGCTGCCAGTAAAATAACCGCCTTATAATAAATGTGTATGTATGTAAAGTAAATAACGTAATAACATGGCACTTCAATCATTGGATACTATGTAATAGCAATGTAAATTATATATAAATTAATTTTTTAACTAAACAGGGGAAGAATCCAGCTTTTTTTAGTGACTGTTGCAGAATGAATAAAAATATGGGGATGTTTGTAGACGTTTCCCCGGCATTTTTAAGGCCAAACCCGTTGAGATAGTTGGGAAACACCTTCAATTTCACTCGCCTCTTTTAAGAATTTTTTTCTAGTTATATGTAATACTGTATAATAATATGAGAGCCCAATTACCTAAGTTTATAAAATTGTAATATATTAATTCAAAATAAACCATGCATTTCAACGTTTCGATCAAATCTTCATCAGTAAACTAACTTTGATATTTTACTGATGAAGATTTGATCGAAACGTTTAACAGCATGGTTTATTTTTGAATTAATCTTATACTGTATAATATAGAAAATCTGACTGTTGCAGCTGCAACCACTGCAACCGTCTGGATCCGCCCCTGTTACATCGTTAAATTTTTGGGGGCAACTGACTGAGTACCCCCATCAATTCAGTCACAGCTATCTTCATCAGAAGGGTTTAGTGCATCCAGTGGAAGAGGGGTGCAGTTAGGGGAGATGCCCTCCACAGTGTGCAGTCTAGTGTAAAACGAAAGTAGTTTTTTATACCTGGGAGAATGTTTTCTTGAATTTCGAATAGGATGACAAAAGAAACTTGAATTCCTTCAATCAGATTCACTGTTCTACCATCCTTAAAAATATAAATACAAATATATAAGTAGAATTTAGAATTTATTGATTTAATTTGTTCCTTTATTACTTTATTAAGAAGTATGTAAACATTATTAAATATTAGATGAAGACTAATAATATTCTAGGTGACCTAGGAAAGATTGGGCAAGTTTGAAAAATAGCAGTGTGAAAAATGAATTATCGATTGATTTTTTAACTACGAGTTGTTTTAAAGTCATAAATAAAAAGGGCTAATACCAAAGCAAGATGAATTTCTGAAAAATAAATAACTATGAAAAATTTGACAGGAGCGGGATTCGAACCCGCGCCACCGAAGTGACTGGTGCCTTAAACCAGCGCCTTAGACCGCTCGGCCATCCTGCCCGTGTTTCAGATCTGCACAAATCGATTTCAGAAGCAATTACGAGGTTACTAATTACACATCAGTCATTAGATCATTGATCTTAGAGGTCATAATATCATAAGTAATTGATCTCTAAGTATCCGTGAGGCTCTCATAAGGGGAGGGGCAGCTTGATCCCTTCTTAAAATGTAAATGCTCCCTCGCTTCCCTCAAATTCTACGTTGTTCTTCCTGATGTTACATTCCTCGAAAACACAATGCATAGCCAAAAAAATCGGAACCATAATGAAACGAACACATAGATACTACTTAAGCTTTTCGTCTGACACTCAACAGAGTAATACGTCAGAAAGAGAACGAAATAGAAACCTAACTGATTTATATACCCAGATGTGGATCGAAATAGGCCAATCAGAAAAGAGGTGAATGATTGGTATGGTGTGGGAAAACCAATCAACACCCATGATACAGTGAGCTGACCAATAAGATTATTTCAAGAGTCCTAAGGCGAAAACGGACTCCTTCTGTCTACACAATAGGGGATCCCTGGTTTTTATGTAGACAGATTCCAAAATAGCTAAGTGAAAGGTAGATCTTGCTCTGCCAATTATTCGAAAGCAATTCTCACTGTAGGCTTTAGCACACTCTGGGTTGTCGAGCAAATGTTGACCTATAGCAGAGTCATGTTTTAGTGAACTTTTTGGTTTAGAGGCGCGAGATGGTTGTTCTCGTTGAGGAACAGTTTTGTTGCGTATGCTAGACGGCACGTGTTGTTTAACCCTATCACATAACCGCTGAGATGTGCGACCTACGTACCTGGCATCACACCGGCACGAGTATTCGTAAACTACTAGGCTGTTTTGTGTGGTAGGCACACTATCTTTGCGGATGGATGGAATTATCTTCTTAGAGGAAAAGACGAGACGGGGGCTGACCGTAGCGTAGCACTTGGTTATGGCTGTTTTAATTTGTCTTTCGAATCGCAAGGAAACGTTGCCAATGTAAGGCAGTTTTAGATAAACAGGGCACTTTTGTGGACCAATCTTTTTGTCAGCCGAGAAAACTGCGATTTTATTACGAAAGCACGCCGAAATTAGGTCTTCTGGATAACCATTGTTGATGAGGGTAGATTTTATTTCTGCCAATTCTAAATTGAGTTTTGGTTCGGAACAGATCATAAGTGCCCGGTGAACCAAGGTGTTAATCAAATTAATTTTGATTTGTTTGGCACAAAAGGAATCCCAACGTGTATATAGGCCGCTAAAAGTTGGTTTCCTGTAAACACTGGTAAGAAAACCAGGTTCAGCTTTCTCCACAGAAACGTCAAGAAATGGCAAGGAGTTGTTTTCCTCCTTTTCAAAGGTGAATTTTAGAGACTGATGCAATGAGTTGAGTTTGGCAAGAAAAATATCACATTCAGACTCTTTTTCAAAAACCGCAAAAGTGTCATCAACATAGCGAAAGTAAACAAGGGGCTTTTGATGGCAGTTGAAGAGTTGATGCTCATGGAAGCCGACAAATATGTTCGCTAGCGACAAATATGTTCCCTCATCAACAATGGTTATCCAGAAGACCTAATTTCGGCGTGCTTTCGTAATAAAATCGCAGTTTTCTCGGCTGACAAAAAGATTGGTCCACAAAAGTGCCCTGTTTATCTAAAACTGCCTTACATTGGCAACGTTTCCTTGCGATTCGAAAGACAAATTAAAACAGCCATAACCAAGTGCTACGCTACGGTCAGCCCCCGTCTCGTCTTTTCCTCTAAGAAGATAATTCCATCCATCCGCAAAGATAGTGTGCCTACCACACAAAACAGCCTAGTAGTTTACGAATACTCGTGCCGGTGTGATGCCAGGTACGTAGGTCGCACATCTCAGCGGTTATGTGATAGGGTTAAACATCACGTGCCGTCTAGCATACGCAACAAAACTGTTCCTCAACGAGAACAACCATCTCGCGCCTCTAAACCAAAAAGTTCACTAAAACATGACTCTGCTATAGGTCAACATTTGCTCGACAACCCAGAGTGTGCTAAAGCCTACAGTGAGAATTGCTTTCGAATAATTGGCAGAGCAAGATCTACCTTTCACTTAGCTATTTTGGAATCTGTCTACATAAAAACCAGGGATCCCCTATTGTGTAGACAGAAGGAGTTCGTTTTCGCCTTAGGACTCTTGAAATAATCTTATTGGTCAACTCACTGTATCGTGGGTGTTGATTGGTTTTCCCACACCATACCAATCATTCACCTCTTTTCTGATTGGCCTATTTCGATCCACATCTGGGTATATAAATCAGTTAGGTTTCTATTTCGTTCTCTTTCTGACGTATTACTCTGTTGAGTGTCAGACGAAAAGCTTAAAGTGTCTCTGCACACAAAAATTTTATAACTGCTTTCAATGGTATTTGATACGGACGTGTCGAAAACGAAACAATTTTTTGGATAGATCATGCCGTTAATTTTTTATGACGCATCAAAGTTGCGAAATCTGGACGATTACGTCATATCTTTTGATTCGAGACCGCGCAGCGAATGTAAAGCGAAGAGCCTCGGTCGAGCGGGCTTTGACGTCATAGTAGGAAAGGAACTTATTGATTTCCATTCAGTCTCCATTCGCTCGCGTGCTCACATAACAGATTCAAGACACGAGGACAAAACACTGCCATCGAAATGCCTTTACGATGCATTTTACCAACTTGTAGCAACCTTGGTTTCCTACTATGACGTCGGGGCTCGCTCGTTCCCAGCTTTCCGGAAAACGCGGTTCTGAATCACGATTGGGGGAGAGAAAAACCCCCATAACTCAGCACCCAACCACCCAATGAAAAATTTATTTGCAGATTCGTTTCCACCGCATTCCAAAGTACAAAGCAAGAGTTTTAAGTATTTTGGTGAAGAGGCACTTTAAGTAGTATCTATGTGTTCGTTTCATTATGGTTCCGATTTTTTTGGCTATACTGAAGTTCTGTACCATCCAAAGACTGTTCTAAAACACAATGCCATAGTTGACTACGTGACCGTCTTTGAAAACAATCGTACCAGACCCTTTCAAACCCATAAGTGCTCCCCAGGTACCCTGTCCCCAACAAAAATGGCTTAAACAAATATGGCAAACGTTTTCAACTTTGCAAATAAATTCGCTGAATTCTGTTTTCGCCCCTTGAAGCTCCCAGTTCCATTTACCTTCTAGTCAGCCTAGTGGCATAGATAAGGAGGGTCGGGGGCGAAAACCCCCTGTAGAGCTAAACAGCCATTTTGTCGGAAATTTACTGATCTTGTCGGTAAATAATATATGTAGTTATCTATTTCAAGTATCAAAGTGTTAGTAAAAACTCTTAGATACTTGAAATAGATAATCATACATCACATCACCCTGTTCCAATGCTACGAAAAGGATCTGTCCTGTGTCTCGAGAATATGGTCTTGGAATATGCCCTCTGGTCTTGAAGCAGCAAAAATGCTTAAAAAATTTTGCCAAAAAACCGTAGTTTCTTGCCCCCCCCCCCTATAAAATTTCCTATTTAAGCCACTGGTCACCCCCTATCAAAACACCCCCTTGATTTCCAAACGCTGTTAACGATTTTGAATCCTCAAATGATTAATTTGCCAGGTAAGAATGCGTGAAAGAATATCATAAACTTACAAACAAACTTTGACTTGAAATCGAAGTCAACTCAGCGAACAACCAATTTAATTTTTCTTGGAACATCTTGTGGATTTCTTTTTTATAAATCGAAGTTTTACTTGAAATGAGTAAGAAAATTATTATTGAGAGATAGAAAAGTGAAAAGTATGCCAATAGCAAACAGTAGCCAAATTGAAGCTATTTGTATTACACTCATTACAGTTTAGAAACCGAATAGAAACCTAATTGATTGCTATTGTCGTCAAGTATTTTCTGCTAGGCTAACTTCAATCCACCTAGCTAGGGTGGAAAATATGCTAGGTTTCATTTTCTTTCTCTTTCTATCGTACTATTCTAATAACTGTCCAACGAAAGCTTAAGTAGCTATGATGTTTCATTATGTTTCCAATTTTTCTCGCCATCATCAAGTTAAAACTTTGGCTATTAGTCATTCTGAAATTATTAGAATTTACCTTTCCATTCCAGAATCAGCTTGATTTTCATCCGTATCCACCTAAAATGAGACAAATGGTCATTTAAAAATCGTTTGGACATTCTATTGATCTGCAATTTATTCAAATAAATATATGTTGATCTAAAGCCTGCATTTTGATTTCAGAAGATAGTGCTCGATACATAATAGTAGAGCGTAAATATACTTCACAGAAAAGAAACAAGAAACTACTCATTCATCTCGACAAGCCTGTTTCGTTATTGCTCACGTCAGGAGATGTACTCTAGATGAGAAACAAGAAAGGAGACTGGCTCTCTGCAACTTAAAGTTTCATGCTTTCGCAGTCATCAGTCAGACTATAATCGCTCTATGATGCAGGCATAGACTATAATTGCATTAATTCAAAAATAAACCATACTTCTAAACGTTTCGATCAAATCTTCATCAGTAACTATTCTTACAATGATATGGGGACTTACTTAAAAACCTAATTTACAAAGCACAGGGTTACAAGGAGGTTACAGGGTTTTATAATACTAAATAAAGAAATGACTTTACTAGATTTCTTTTTCTTGATTTTTTCTTGTCCATCGATGCAGCTAGCTTCATCAAAACAATCAGCAACTCGGTATAGACCTAAAACAAACAGAAACACCTAACTCTAGAAACTGAAATTAAAAAAATAGAATTAATAGGACATCTAATTAATAGGACATAGGTGTGACCGTGTGTAATAAATTGCTACAATTCTCCTCAAAACTGTTGAGAGAAATCTTTATTACACAGCTAATTGACTTATAGCCCTCTCCCTCACCCCCATTTCGATGTTGTTTGGGCATATCAAATGCATTTTGTTTCCTGATGCCCTGGCAACAAATCAAACCAACATTGTACAGGGGGCAAAGAGGTAGAGCATTTTCCTCTATTTTCTTAGAAAAAGTATTACATATTGAGCCTATTTGTTTGGCTTGTCTCAAGAGGTTTTGGTGAGGATTGTATGTATGTGTGCAATAATCTTTGAAGTAAATAATAGGCCTAAGCATAAGCTTATTTACAGCCTGGTTTACTAACTTAAATACTATCCCTTCTCATTGGTACATTGTGCATCGTACAGCCATACATAGAATGCCCAAGCTCTAAGCTGCACAGCTACTGCTATAATAACCCGGAGACCGCATTGGGTCTCATGATCACATACATATATTTTGCTTGTTGCTTTTAGTAACTTCTTAGGCACATTTCGTGTATCTTGGGCCATATTCTACCATTCTCTTTCCACTCGTTATTCTTGTTGTTGAACATCAACCAAGTGTAACCGTACATCGTATGCCCAAGTTCGCGAGTTGCTGCACAGCTAGGCACATAGGGTCTCATACCCATTTACATTTTATTTGCAGATTGATAGGTTAATAGGCAAATACGCTTACTATCTTCGTAAGGTATTGGTTTAAGTAAAAAGCAGAAAGGGCCCACTGAATAGGTAGACTAATCGAGCAGTACGACCCTGGTCCTTCCTTAGCTACCATGTGACCACACCTCGTGGTTTCTTTTGCCTTTTGCTTGGAGTTACAGAGAGCTGGCAAATTTTCTCCTCACACTTTGTAACAGGTCGGAAGGTGGTTTCGAACTCGGGACCCTTTGGCCATCCCCGTAATTGACTTTGCTCATTGTTCTTGCAGCTTCTTGAGCACTCTGTGTGTGTCTATAGCCATTTACAACCAATTTTCTTAGACTCTAGACATGTTTCAACAATACCAATAATTACAAAATAAGTAGCAACGAACAAGAATAGAGCAAATACAGCACATACAGTTTGTGACTTTGATGAACCGATTCGACTGAAAACGCATTCAGCAAGGTTGAAAAGAATTCTTCTAGAGAAGAACATGTTGTTATTCTTCATATTCGAATTCAGAATCCATTTCAATATCAAACAGATCAAGGCCTAAAGAAGAAAGGTAAAATGTATCACAAAAATCATCCGGCCAAATCAAATTGTTGTGTTGCTTGGTGAGCCACTACTCCCTGGTCAATAACAGACACTTCCTTCCCGCTGATCAATTTACAGAATGTTTTCCAACCATGAAATTCCTACTCCAGTCAACTTAGATTCCGCATATGCAATCAGTGGATACCAAAATACAGTAAGAACCTGCGAATAAGAAGCACCCCCGTTAAGAACCTACACCCTGATATATTAGTATTTCTTAAATGGAAAAATTGACTTGTTCCTCTGAGGGGATAAAACAAATAGTTCTAAAATAGAACAATACTCTGCCAGTGAATCTGTGGAATTTTAGACCTATTATCCCTATTACCCCTATCACCATATATTACCCCAAGGGAACTTGCCTGCCAATATCTGCCTTATTGTTAACAACCATTTTCAGGCTGATTGCAAAAATGAAGGTTCTAATTCGCAGGTTTTTACTGTATTCTAAGAACGCTTAAAAGTGACCTGAATCGTTTTGCAATTGCTTCATTATCTTTGAGAGCATTGAAAATAGTTTTAAAATCGTTTAAAGTCGTGTCTAGTTCGGAAAGAGTCGTTGCAAATCCTTTAAGTTCCAGCAAACATAATCAAAATAATTGAAAAACGCTAAAAATTCCTTGTAATATGTTTAAATCGGCTACGATAATTTGTAAGCAGTTTTTAAAATGTATTGTAAATATACATCGAGTATATGAAGCATCAATTTTCCTATTTTCTTGTTACATCATTCTCATTTTCTTTCCGACGCAATCCAAACAGGTTGTATCTATTCTAGCAGGTACTTTGCAAGTTACCCTACTTTGATGGTAAACCTACATTGATAGAAGGTGACTTATAGTACCTGACATGAAAAATAATTCTAATTTTATCAAGTATCAAACCTCGTATATCCTAGAGACATCATTCTCAACTTCTTTGGACACAATCCAAACAGAAACCTTTTCCATGAAATTATTCAACTCGAAGGCAGACATTAGTGGTGTTGCTTGGGTATCCATTTTCTTTAACACTCGCTTCAAGATTTCCCTGAGACTTTTCAAATAATTTTCTTCATCTTTCTTGTCCCTATTTGAGAACAAATATATTTTCAAAACCATAACCACACCCTGAGCGAAGCCCTCATCAGAACCCTACCCCTAACTTTAATCTTAGCCCTAACCATAACCCCCAGCCTAACCCTAACCCTAACTTTAACCATAACCTTAGCCCTTACCCTAACTTTTACCATAGCCCTTACCATAACCCTAACTCTAACTGTAACCCTAACTCTAGCCCTTACCCTAACTCTAGCCCTTACCCTAACTTTAACTTCACCCCTAACCCTAACTCTAACCCTAACCCTAACTTTAATCATACACCTAACCATAACCCTAACCATAGCCCTCACCTTAATTCTTATCCTAACCCTTACTTAATCATAGCCCTAAACCTAACCCTACTCTAACCCTAACTCTAACTTTAACTATAGCCCTAACCATAGCCCAAACTCTAACCCCAACCCTGACTCGTACCCTAGTTGATAGGCACATACGCTTACTATCTTCGCAAGGTATGGGTTTATGTGCTAAACTGAATAGGTAGACGAATCAAACAGTGAAACCCTGGTCCTTCCTCTCGATGTGACTACACCTCGTGATTCCTTTTGCCTTTTTGCCTGGAATTACAGAGAGCTGGCTAATTCTCTCCTCACTCTTTGTGACAGGTCTGAAGGTGGTTTCAAACCCAGGACCCTTCGAACAAGGGTCAAGGGATCTAACCACTCGGCCATGCCCACCAATTCTACCCTAGATAAAGGCTCACTTCCCAGCCTATTTTGGCACCATGGTGCTTATTTCAAAGAAGATGTTATGAACTCTTATATAGACAGTTAAAAAGATCAAAAATCACTAAAAAACGCAAATAGTTACCGTTGTACGCCTTTTGAGGAAGGTAGAGAATTGAGGAGAGCTGCAAAGACGGTTTTCGTAAGTTGTTGGACTGTGTTCGTTGAGATTACCCCTGATGTCTTTAGAAGTGATGAGGTGAGTTCGACTGCTTTCTAAAAACATTGACAAATAAAACTTTATTTGAATTTATTGATAAAGTCTGTCTGATCAGAGCCTTTGAGAAATAGCGAAGACGCCTCTTCATTGAGTGCAAATACTACAGCAAGCTCCCTCCAACTTTTCTCCTTTGCATCAACTTTTCTCCTTTGCAGTACGGTTTGCAAAAATAGACATAAAAAAGACTAGTTTCCAATCGTTTCGATTATAACAAGGATAAGTCGGCAGTTACTTGATGATATTCTAATTCGATTCAATTCAGAAAGCAAAAAACGAATAAAGTACTCACCGTAGGTAAAGCCAGTGAAGTCAAGTTTAGTCGAAATGAAATGATATTCCAAATAGTCGACAGAGTGACGCCTGCGTACTGACAGAGTCCACTGACAGATTTCGTGAGCAGAGCACTAAAAACAGAACGATATGAATTTCATTTTTCAGTTTGCAGTCTTTGAAAAGAAAATACCCTAGACCCCCCCTGATCCCCTCTGGTTTCTTCACTGCTTCCCTGTGGCTCATATAACTACTGCAGGTCGCAGAATTATAAAGCATGGTCTAGCACGGGGGATAAATAATTACGAGTTGGCTACTCTGATTCTGATATACCTCAAATCAGGGGCATTATCCACAAAAGATGAGTGAACTCACGGTCCTGAATCAGGACATAAAGTTAGCGAAGTAACCTTAGGATTTATCTAGCCCCAGGTCTGTCCATAGCAGAGGTATTACTTCCTGTTTTAGATTAATTCCTTCTTCAGAGCCATGGATGTAATAACGTAAATTCATAAGGCGTGCTCTTTGAGAATTATTCATGTATATTCATTGTGCCCTCTCTGCATCTAGAAATATACAATAACCCATAGTGTTTCGTATGAGTTTTATGAGGGTAGATTTGAGTAAATCATGAAGATATTTAAACGCATCTCTAAAGCAGAATGAACACATTAAAAACAGACATGCCCTTTTGGTACTCTAAGTTTCGTGCTTACGCACTCGTCAAACCGACAATACCAATGAAAAAATCCGAATTACAGCAGTACTTATTCACAAGAGGTGATGATTTAAGACAAAAGATACTTTTTTACATTTTAGTTAATTACTTATTCTAAAAAGTATATTTTGTCTTAACTTATCACCTCTTGTAAATAATTATTGCTGTAATTCCGAATTTTTGCATTGGCATAGTCTGCCTTACGAGAACCACGAAACTCAGAGTAACATAAGGACATGTCTGTTTTTAATGGGTTCATTCTACTCTATGATTGCTCTATACTCAGGTATATCTAGCAGTATAGCCAGGATAGGCACACTCCACTCGAGATGTAAACGTATCTTTATACACTTACCAGCACGAATCCAACAATAAAATGCTCTGTCCAATACTGCCTGTTTCTATCAATTTCATTTCCATTTTTTCATCAACATTTTCGACAGCAGCTTGATCCTACAATTAAATCGAATATTTTAAACAGAAAATTCCAAGATGTGTTTGTTCAGTTTTTTCAATTTTCTGAGGCTTTGATAATTTTTTGACATTAGACATTCGATATACTTATTTGAAAACCCAAACCCTAAGAGACTTGACACTATTTTGGGTCGCATACATGAGGTCAATCATATCGGTTATTGGGAATCTCCCCACTATCCCTAGGGGCCAATCCCTCAAGTAGAAGATGATGGATGCATTAATAACATTAGAAGTTAAAAATAATTAACAAGTACCTGGTTATCTTGAAACGTCTTTTGAAATCGGTTCAAACAAACGGTGTAACCAGGACTCTCTCCATTACAAAACACTTTCTCAATCACAATGGTCAAGTCTGTTAATAAAAGTAATTGAAAATGAATATGGAAATACCCAATTTTTCCATTAGCAACCAAGAATTTCAAAGGTGCAGTGGAACCATGCCCAGTTGATACGGTCACCTCATTATCATGACTAGTTTTAGTTCGAAACATACATAAACTTAAGCGCGATATACTTAAACTTTCTCATACCAGGAGGACCATTGCAGTCCCACAACTGGATAGAGTTGTAGGAGTAAACTTGAGGTGAAGCAGAATTTGGAAAATTAACCCAGATAATTTCTGAGAATGAAAATGACTCAATGAATGACTCGAAAAATTGTAGTGGTGCAATTTCTGTGAATTCAATGGCCTGGGTTTCTCGTAGCCCCGGTTTCGCAGTGGTAGCGCATTAGAGTACGAATCTAGAGGTTGTGGGTTGGAGTCCTACTAGGGTCATTTTCATTCTCACAAATTATCTTGATTGATTTTTCAAATCCTGCATCTCCTCAAATAAACTTAATATGTTATTCCTGCATATTTCTTCTAGCTAATTGGCGACCGTAATAAAGAGGTCCCACTGTACCTCAAGTTTCTACTTTTCAGCCAAAATTCTGATCTCAAACTTACTTTTGGTTAACAAGAACTTTGCATACGGTAAAGCATCCAAAAAGCCCCTCCATGAAAAAGCAACCTTTTTATTGTGGGCATAACTGAATCAAGCCAACCAAAGTTTTTTATGGTCTTGCAGCGACCTATCTTGAATAAACACAACCCTTCAGGACCCCATAAATTCATTCAAATCTTTACGGTATAAAGTATCAAAAAATGATGATAATGAAAGATAAACAAAAACCAAATTATATACCTTTCATTAATTCAACAATTTCAATCAAGAATTCTTTGTAAAGGGCGATTTGCTTCCCTTTGATTAGCTAAAACGAATAGTTGAAAAAATCATCATTTCAGATCATATATTGCAAGCAAGTGTACAATCATATTCTGGAGGTTCTCTGAAATATTGTGTAATGTACCATTGACGTAAACTTACTTGATCTGAAGAGCAAAACATTACATAAAGGTTAATACTTATTAAACTTCATAAGGGCTTGTTTATGAAATAGAAGCAAATACGAGGATAACAGAAACTTGAGAGTTATCAAATTGTTTTGATGATGTTAAGTTATATTAAATACTTTGAAATATGGTCAAAATCTTTTCAAGTAGCAAACATTGATTGTTCGCTCACTTTCCCAGGGGGCTTAGCCCTCCTACAAATTTTCCAAAAGGGGCTCCAGCTCCATAGCTACCCCCAAAGTTTATGCCGATGTAATGCAGGTAATAATACCTGCAAGATTCCATGAAGAACATCCAAGGTCTTCTCATGCAGAACTTTACATGCTTCAGAAGACACAAGTCTAAGCAATCTTGATATTACCCATCTTGTGAAATCTAATGAAATCAACAATCAGTCATAATCATCATTTCAATCATCAATCAACAATCACTAAAACCATCATTTATCCTGATGTCTAATGAAATCACCATCATGCATAATCATATTTTTCAATCATCAATCAACAATCACTAAATAATTGAACCTGAAGTCTAATAAAATCACCATCAGTCATAATCATATATTTCAATCATCAATCAACAATCACTAAAACCATCATTGATCCTGATGTCTAATGAAATCACCATCAGACATACTCATATATTTCAATCATCAATCAATGATCACTAAAATAATAATTGAATGCATCTTGCTTTATTACAGCTAAAATCAGATTTAAAACTCCCCAAGTCCCTATCATATTGTTCTAACTGATCAAAGACAATTTTTGAAATCAACTGAAAATTGTAAAGCCTTTGTTTCTAAAATGTTTGGCTATAAATCAAGTATCAGAGCTTCCAGGGAAAGTTTCAGAACAATTTATCTCAGTGCAATGAGGAAATTACTAAAGAATAGGCACACACAAAAATTATTTCATTAAAGAAGCACAAAGGGATTATCAAATAACTCGTTCAAATTATACCTCTTGATTCACTGCTGTTTGTCAGATCTACCGATGTATGGTGGTTATCAGTATTAACGTAACACTGAGGGAATGCATCTACACAATGGAGAAGGAATTGGAGAACGACTTGTGACTGTGGGGTACAACCAGTTTCTCTAATCAGCTGAGCACCGACTGCAGTCATGGAAATAAAAAAGGAAGTCACATAAACCCTCAAAAAGATATCAAAGAAAAATTGAAGCTCAGAAAATAGCTACAAACTAGATTTCATATGCAGACAATAGACGAATCACTTGTGGTGATTACATTTTATACCATTTTATACCTCTTAGTTTATTGAACAAAAGTTATTGAATGAATTTTCAAAATGGCTAAACTTTTCATGCTTTCTATTTTTTGAATTTCAAAGGAATCTCATTTGCCTGTTATAATTTGAGAAGAAGCAGGATTAGGAAAATCAAACGAAATAATTTGTGAGAATGAAAATGACCCGAGAAGGACTCAAACCCACTACCAGTGTGAATAAAATGGCCAGGGTTTCTCAAAGCCCCGGTTGGGCAGTTTTAGCACACTCGTATACGAATGTAGATGTCGTGGGTTCGAGTCCTACTCAGGTCATTTTCATTCTCACAAATTATCTTGACTGTTCAAAAATGTAAACATTGAGATGATCTATAAATTCTGAAGTATTGTGAGTCCCATTTCGTACCTAAACCTTGAAAATAGATTTATCATCTAAGTGGGGTAGCTGATATACCTCTACTAGGTCTCAACACCAAGACAATGCCAGCCTCATAAGGAAGCACACACACACCAGTCGCTTTATCAGGCCAATAAATTAGTTGTAAAATACGCTTACCATCTTTGTAAGGTATTGGTTTATGCGCAAATCAAAAAGGGCCTACTGAATAGGTAGACTAATCAAGCAGTGCAACCCTGGTCCTTCCTCTCAATATTACCACATCTCTTGACTACTTTTACCTTATTACCAGGAGTTACAGAGCTGGCAAATTCTCTCCAAACACTTCACACTTAAACGACAGGTCTGAAGGTGGTTTCAAACTCACAGCCCTTGATCAGGAGTTGAGAGATCTAACCACTTGATCATCCCTGCAATAGTTTTTGGTTTATACAGCTACAGGCCTATCCAAATATGCAGCATTAATGTGCTATAATACACTTAAAATCAATTAGGATACACTTCAACCCATAAAGATTCACTCTGTTCCATAATCTTTGCTGTGAAGTACACCCTACTGAGCACCACAACCCCGTTGGGCCCGGTATTAAAGTACCCTTGGGGTAGCATGTACATCATATATACTCAAAATGATGATGTGAACATTTTTTCATGATTGTAAATCTTATCAAATATATGAATACTGTTAAAGCTCTTTATCTCTTCTTCGCCCCCCTCATTGTACAAGAAAAACTACTGAGTAAAATGTGATGAGTTAAGGATAGCTAAAATGGATTTATTCTTTTCTAATATTGCAAATTTCTAACTTGAAAAATGTATGAAAAATGTATGAAAAATGTCTTCTCCAAACCCCCTTTTAAAAAGTATATGCGTTAATAAGCTTTTTGAGCCTCCAAAATCAAACAAGCACCCTGTGTGCTTGATTGAACTCTTACGATAAGTGTAAATAAAGTTTGGTCAAAAAACATACCTGATGGAATATCTGTAAGAAGATTGTTGACGCATTCGCAAATCATATTCCGAGTCTCTTGAGCAGACATTTTGTGCTCCTGCGTGCTGAGGCTGCAAACGAATTTCAAAAACTTAAGTTTTCATTCTGCCCATGAAAGAGGTTAACATGCACGCGTTATCTTTTATAAACAAAGGCAGTACTTGACAAGACCAGAACTTAAGCAATTCTATTACTGGATAGAAGAATGATTTGAACATTTTTGTTTTGATCCAATTGGCAATGAATATTGTGCAGCAGCTATAGAGCTATAAGCAATCGCTAAGCAATTTTGAGTACTCGAATTTACCCTACAGCTAAGCAATTTTTTATACTGAGCACAAGCTGAAATAGCTTAAAAATATTAATGCATAAACTGAGTACAGTACTTGATTGAAGATGCCTCTTTGAGCGGTAGTGCAGCCTAGTTCTAAAGGCTGAATTTCTAATTCTTGAAGGGCAACCTTCAAGGGGGTTGAATCCACGGACGGTTGAAATAATGAACAACAAGCTCAGTCAACTCAGCTGTCCATCCTTCTGAGGTCAGTAAATAGGAACTCGGGATATTTGTTCTGTAAAAATAATTCTGGGGGTAAAAGTGGCTGGTCGAAATCAGCTGCAAGGTACCATACTCCGAACAGTGGTAGTTTTAAAGACTGCAGAGCTTGGGGGCCAAAAACCTCCATTGGACCAAATTTGATGTTTCTTATAGATATGTACAGTATTTTGCAATTTTTCCGGGCCCTTTTTGCCAATATGAAGTTCAGGGTCTGGGGCCATGGGGTCCCCTTTGCCACCAACCAAAACAGCTGACTCTGAACATGCACTAACAAGTGTACTGTACATCTGCTTGCTTGCTTTCAGCAAATTATACATACGAGATGACGATGATGGCAATGATAGAAGTAAACTTCTTATTTCAAGATGCAACTGGACATTGGTCCCAGCTTATTGAAATATCATGGAAAAGAAATTTTATTTCTCACATAGAAAAAGGGCGTGGTCCTCAGTGTATGCCACGCCATTTTCTTAGGCCTAAATACCTAAAAAAGAGTAGGCTAGCTAAAGTGAATTTCTAAAGTAGAAACAAAACATTACTAACCTTTCAATGTCTCTCTCATTGTCTTTTAAAGCCATCAGGACAGGAGAGAGCTTTAGATAAAAAGGATCTTTCAAGTTTTCATATCCCCTATCCATGCTTCTTTCGAGACATTCCTCCCGCCATTTTCTTGAAACGAGAGCAGAACAGGTATGAAATACTTCATGTAACACGGAAAGATCAATTTGATAATAATTTCACTTTCAATTTCATATCATATCTTCAGAAAATATTACAAACAAATGTTTAAAATAAAAAAGTTTTTTTTCCGAAAATTCAAAAAATTTACAACTACTAAGTCATTACGTTTTATTACATCTTTTATCGATTTAACATTGATGTGTCTCAACCTCTTAGAGTTAACATTGATGTGTCTGTTTGGTTAACTTCAACTTGTAAACTTTACATCATTTTACGTCATAGTTTGTAGAAATAGATGATTAGGAAACCTATTGCTTTACGCCTTTGTTTCACATTTGTTGTTGAACAGTACCTGAAAGCAGGGCCGCCGACGTGGCCTGGCCTCGGGGCAATCATTGAATACGGGCCCTTTGTCAGTTTGATTGGTGGGTATATAGGGGCACGATAGCTAAACATACAATGACCGTAGGTCATTGGCAAATACAGCTGGGGATCTGGGGGGCGCTGAGAGCCCCCCAGCAGGTCCAGGACAGAGCGCTGGTAGGGGTCCAGGGGGAGAAGCTCCAGAAGTTTCTCAGATTTTGCAATTTAGAATGTCTCAAAATGGCTAAGAATCCTTTAGTCTTTTTTTCTACATACATTAGAATCCCGATAACTCGAACATGCGATGACTCGAACTCCCGCTAACTCGAACAGATTTGGCAGTCCCCTTGAGCCTTATTCATGTTATATTGAAATGGCGAATAATTCTTTGCTCAAGATAATTTCTTTATTGATATGGATAAATAGACTTTCGTTTCAATTGTGTCAATAGATGCCCTTTTTATCATAAAGGTACTTATTATACTTGAGGAGAAGCAGGATTTGGAAACATTATCTCGAGTACTTATTATACCACTGAATTATATTTTCTCAGGTGACTTGTGAGTTCGCTCTTGATGCTTAGAATAGCTATGTTGTTCATTCTTTCTTATGTTGCTCGGCAATGTGCACGAAGTTTTTGATAAGCTAGAGCTGGAGCTTGAACGTTCTACTATAGAGACTGTAACTGACAATTTGTAAAATATCTACAGAGTAGTGCATATTTTAGGAATGTGTCGGCAAGCTTGATTTCGTGAAATCCTTGTGAAAATAAAGGGTACTATTTTCAAAATGATTGCTATATATAGTCTTATTTATCGTTTTTACTCTTGTTTTGTAGTTCTTCTTGTAGTTGTTTTGCTTCAGCTTCTTCTCTTTCTTTTAGTATTATTGCTTGCTGTCTTACTAAAATGAAAAAAATAATTATATAAACAGCTTTGAAGAATTGCTGATAAAACTGATGGAAGTGTTTTTTTTGTCTACGTATTCTACATACATCTAAGCAAATTATAGAACAGCTAATAATAAATAGGTAAGCAACATACCCTTACTGAAAAACAAGAGTGACAGGGGCGGATCTGGTTGGTTGCAATGGTCGCAGCTGCAACAGTCAGACTTCTTTATCATACAGTTTGACATATAAATAGAAAAATTCTTTGAAAAAAGCAAAAAAGATCTTTTGAATTTTCCATAGTGAAGAAAATAAGGAAAATCAATCTTTCTTGCAAAATATAAAGGGTATAAATCCCAAACCCCATAATTTTCTTCATTCTGCAACAGCCACTAAGAAGGCTTGATCCACCCCTGAGTATCTGGACCTTCTGAGGACATGATAGCTACCAACCAGCCTTACTACCCTTACATACAAGAGATTGTAAGGTGTCACAGGGAAAAGAGAAAAAGAGAGCACAGCCAAAAACAAACCATCAGCCACCTGGATGAGCAAGACTAAAGATCAGGCAGCATTCGTTTACATGTTAAGTTGTGGAAGCTTTGAATGATCTACCGGAGAGTGTTGCATCAGCTCCTAATCTGAAAACATTTGTGAAAAGGCTCGATTGACATAGAAAAACCAAAGAGCTGCTTCATCACTTTAAGGTGAAGAAATCAATCAAATCTTATATCGGTCTAAAATAAAGAAAACGAAGAACTGGACATAATAGGATTAACAGCTTGCACCTAGAAAACATTAATGCTATATGACTCAGCCAATACATGCTGTCTAATTTACAATTACAGTAGTTTATAATCTTATTTGTTCGGGATATGCACAACGACTTTAATTGGAGTAAGCAAGGGTTGATGACTGCACATGCGCACTTTATTCCTCACTTGAGTATCTACTCAGTGCGCATGCGTTGTCACCAACGTTTCCAATTGCAAAGATGTTATTGTTTTTCAAAACAATCGATTTCAAAGTTCGTATGCCGAACAATTATGCTTTATAAGAGCATCACTGTCCTGTCCCATAGACTGAAATAAAACATGTTTATCTTACCTAGTTTAACCCTAACGTTGATGATAACCTTTTCGTAATACAAAATACTCTTTCTGAGGTCTCCGATCAGGTGGTATAAACTCCCCAGACAGGCGTACGCTTTTATCTGTCCATCGGCATCTTTTAGATCAGCGGCAAGTTCAGCTCGCTTCAGATGGCACTCGATCGCGTTGTCGAAGTCGAACTGTGATTCGTATATATTCCCCATATTGTTTAGTATTCTTGCATACCCCCTCGAGTCTTCAATTCTTTCGGCTATTTCCAACGCTTCCTTGTACACCTGTCAAAGGAAGGTAGTTATCAAAACAACAAACGGGTGGAAACGAGTAAAAGACGGAGGAAAAGAGTAGGAAACAGGCTCGTTTGTTGTTGCTCGAAGGACTGAATCTACCCTCTCTCCAATGAGTGGATCCTTACCTAATGCCAACATTATTTTGCCAAGTCATTTCTGCTCGTTTCTACTCGTTTCCTACTCGTTCCTACTCGTTTCTACTCGTTTCTACTCGTTTCGTAAAGTGCAAAGTGCCCGCTGAATAGGTAATCTAATCCAGCAGTTTGACCCTGGCCGTCCTTCATCTCGATGTAACCAAAGGCCCGTAGCCAGGTTTATTGGAGATGGGGTAGCAAAATTTCTAAGTGGTAGGAACAACTTTTGGCGGCGGTAAGTCTAAACGAAAAAAGAGTTATGGACACTATAGGAAAGAAATATTTTCTTGATACTTGTTTTTTTAAGAGTTATCACAATGCCTTATATTTCATTAAGTCTATTCTATATTCTATATCAACTTTATTATAAAGGGTGCAAGGCTGGGCAATTAGAAAGCCATTGTGGGTAATGCCATCCCGTGTCTACCGTCTGTGTGACCACACCTCGTGACTTCTTCCGTCTAATTGCATAGAGCTGGCAAAGTCTCTCCTTGCACTTTATACGACAGGTCTGAAGGTGGATTCGAACCGACGACCCTTCGACAAGTGATCTAGCCACTAGCTACTCAGTCCAGTCTTAATCTTGAGATCAGTGGATAGAACTGAAGCCTCCAGCACAGAATAGAACTACCGCACACAAATGGAAAGGAAATTAATAGAAACCTTCATCGCTTCTTCGTATTCTGCCTTCTGCTTGAAGACACAACCTAGATTGGTCAGGGCTGTTTTGACCTGCTCCTCGTTGAGCCATTTCTTCTCCCTCGCCATTCCCAAGTGTTTCCAATGACACGACTCTGCCTTGTCATACCGAAACAACCTGTAGTACGCTGCACCTAGGTCGATGTACGCTTTGTATATCTTGTCCCTCTCCTTCTTGTTTTTCAGACACTTCTTCAACGATTCTTGCAGCTCTTTGATAGTTTGGTTGAGTTGCTCGCTTCCGTAATCCTCTTTGCTGAAGATATCAACATTAACAGGTTGTCGTTTAGGCCTTGGGTTGTCGACAGGAATAGCCATGTTAGGCCGGTTTCATGTCAGATTCAAATTATCCACTATCATGTGCAGCTATGCGTTTGCAGGTACCCGTATCTGTATTCATTCAATAAACCATGAAGCAAGTCTAACTGGTTCAAGGTCGTCTTTGATATTCATGAGGTTCAAGTAGCGTCCAAAAACGAAGTAAAATATGTATAGCCAGAAATATCGGAAACATAGTAAAACGAACACATACATTACTTAAGCTTTTCGTCTGACACTCAACAGAGTAATACGTCAGAAAGAGAACGAAACAGGAACCTAACTGATTTATATACCCAGATGTGGATCGAAATAGGCCAATCAGAAAAGAGGTGAATGATTGGTATGGTGTAGGAAAACCAACATTTCGATCCACATCTGGGTAAATAAATCAGTTAGGTTTCTGTTTCGTTCTCTTTCTGACGTACTACTCTGTTGAGTGTCAGACGAAAAGCTTAAGTAATCTATGTGTTCGTTTCACTTTTTTCCCGATATTTCTGGCTATACTGAAGTTCTGTAACATCCAAAGACTGTTAAAATATGTATACTGTTTACTAAAACAACGAATAACTTTGGACGGCTTATCAGAAATCTTCTATTAATTTCGGAATCTACAATTCATAACAAGAATGACATAAGACACTTCCTTAATCCCGATGCATCTACACTTAAGCAGATAGAAGAGCTTAAGTGACCTAAATTAAACTGAATACGAAGCTTTATGATTTAATACGAAGCTTTTTATCATGATTTTAGTAAACTTTTGATCTTATCAACGTTAAGCATCTTTGAGGCCTTTAATAAAAAAATGTTTTCTGTTGCGACTAGTGATTTAAAGATGATATTGATCGGACTATTATTTGACCTGATTCTGATGCTAAACACTCAAAACTGGTACGCATCATAAATAGAATTAAGAACTAATTGATTATAATGTGTATTTGATATATATGTGTTTTGGCAGCTATATAGTTAATCTATAAAGATGTTCGTTCCCTTTCTGAAGGACTACTCTTGTAAGTGTCAAAAGTAAAGTTTTAGTAATTATCATGTTTCATTTACAATTCGTTAGATTTCATGTTCATTCTCTTTATGAGGTAATACTCTGATGAGTGTCAGACGCAAAGTTTTAGTAGTTATTAGCTACCTTTCATTTACAATTCGTTAGGTTTTATTTTCATTCTCTTTCTGAAGTACTACTCTGATGAGTGTCAGACGCAAAGCTTCGGTAATTATTAGCTATGTTTTATTAACAATTCGTTAGGTTTTATTTTCATTCTATTTCTGACGTACTACTCTGATGATTGTCAGACGCAAAGCTTTAGTAGTTATCATGTTTCATTTACAATTCGTTAGATTTCCTGTTCATTCACTTTATGACGTAATACTCTGATGAGTGTCAGACGCAAAGTTTTAGTAGTTATTAGCTACCTTTCATTTACAATTCGTTAGGTTTTATTTTCATTCTCTTTCTGAAGTACTACTCTGATGAGTGTCAGACGCACAGCTTCGGTAATTATTAGCTATGTTTTATTAACAATTCGTCAGCTTTCATTTTCATTCTCTTCCTGACGTACTACTCTGGAGAGTGTCAGACGCAAAATCTCCGTAACTATTTTCGTTATGCTTCTCGCAATGCTTCAGTTCTGTACGGATCAAAGACAATTCTATCCTGTGTTCAGACACTGACTCTTTAAGAAGTGTTTGTTCTTTACACAACCTAAGACAATTCCTACTTCAGCAGAATTGTAATACTGATCCCAAAATATAGACTGGATCGATAATTCTTTTCTTTCTGTGGCCAAATGTTTGAAGCTAATTGCTTCGGCTTCTACTTGGCCTCCCAATATGGCTGCCAAAGTAATTATATTGAATTGATGGTTTGTTAACAATAGCTGCACGATTATCGATTCTCGTGCTCATTGGTCATAGCATTCCAACAATCATCAAAGAAAAAAGCACTCCTCAGTGTAATCTCGATGTATTGCATTGAACCTCCCAATATGGCTGCCAATCGACTTCATTTGAGAATGATACATGCTCCATCTAGTCTTTATTTGAGATCAGTGGATTGGACTTTGGACTGTATCAATTCAGGTCAAACTTAAATACTCGGTTAGCAGGTACCAGTACTATCTTGTTTTCCTCATTTGGAAATCAAACAGAAAAAAAAAACCTGTTAAATCTCAAATTTCGTTTACCTCACTGCAGCAGGGAATTCGATTAACGAATAAACTTTTATATAGCCAGAAATATCGGAAGCATAGCGAAACGAACACATAGATTACTGAGGCTTTCCATCTGACACCCAGCAGAGTAATACGTCAGAAAGAGAACGAAACAGACACCTAACTGATTTATATACCCAGATGTGGGTGGATCGAAATAGGCCAATCAGAAAAGATGTGAATTCTCTTTCTGACGTATTACTCTGTGTATTACTATGGCATTGATGAGTTGGTTGGGGCTGGGGGCTTTAGGGGGGCAGGGGTAGGGCTGGGTGGTTGAGACTACCCTCTCTCCGTATGTAGATTTATTTTCATTTTTTTATCATTTTATCTGTTCCTTGTTTACCCTCTCTTTTCATTTATTACACATAATTCTAGCATACGTTCTCCCACTCCAACTCTGCTGTTCAAAGAAATTCCATGTGCTCGTTTCGCTATATATAGCTTCCGATATTTCTGGCTATATTGAAGTTTTTTACCATCCAAAGACTTACGAATAAACTTTTATTCATTTTTTACGATATGATACAAAATGAAATATAGAAGAAACCTTCGTCAAGGTGTGTCTGTGTTAATTTCAGTTTCTAGTTTTTCAAGAGGGTTGATGGAAGATGCTATCCATCGCGAGCTTTTAACCACAACCGTGTCTTCCTCTTCAATTTCCGGTTCTCTTACTACTTCATCTATGACGTACTCTCCCAGCTGTTCGCATCCTTTGTCAAACAAGAACCTTAAAAAAGCAATGCCTCATGGTTAATTGAGAAAAGGGGAAAGCAATGCATCATGGTTAATTCAGACCAAGAGTCTATAGTCAGGTTATCACTACATCAAAGTAAAGGGTATCATTCTTATCATTATCATATAAGCTCAAACAACTATCAGAACTTCTATAACTATTAGCTAAGCTGGTCTTTTAATTGCTAGGGGTCTCGTACTTTATTAAGGAAACCCTACAAGATTTCCGCAGAAAAAGGGCACTTTCGCCTGTTCAAGAAAAAGGGCAGGGGTTCAGACCCCCAGTAGTTGTGCCCCTGCAATACTAGCCCTCATAATTCAACCTGTACGCAGACGCCCCGGTTTAGGTATGCATTAAAGATATCATAATGTTATACCAGAATGTAATAACAAATATAGAATATTTCAAGATGAAAGGCCAACCTTCCAGGTCCTTTAGCGAATCCTTTTTCGAATGAACCAACGAAGCGATGGTTTTTATTGACGAATTCCCCAGGCCCTTGCAACAGACCTTCTATCCATCTGCATTGGTATTTCGAGCCTTGAAGACAAGATAAAAGTAAGAGACATTGTCGACCATATTTACTGCATTCCGTTTAAATGTTAGTCAGGTAAATTATCAAATAAGATTTGCGAATAAAAACGAATCTGCAACGATTGGAGATATCATCTGCCTCTTCTAGCTTGCTTAAACAAGTCCCTCAGCAATAAACTGCTATAAAAGCAAGCGACTGCAGCTTTACTGTAGCTACGGAAGAATATTCAGGCCGTTGCAATTTTGGTAACTATGCGTTTCTAAGGAGTATATTCCTATCGTATATTGCATGAAATTACAGAAGAGTAAAATATGAAACGAGTAGGAACGAGTAGGAACGAGTAAAAACAGATAAGAAACGAGTAGGAACGAGTAGAAACAGGTTAGCAACGAGTAGGAAGCTAGTAGAAACATGTGGGTTGACAGCAGATAAACAGAGAAGAAAAAATCACCTGTTTCAGCATAGGTGTAAATTCCTTGTCCATCTTTTTGGTTGCTGATCCAGTCCCCCTCGTACGTATCTCCATTCACATAGTAATAAACACCATACCCATTTCGAACGTTGTCTGCCCACGTGCCTTCGTATTTGGAGCCGTCAGGGTAGTACATGACACCCTCTCCTTGCTTTTTGCCGTGAGCATATGATCCCACGTATTTGCCGCCATTTTTGAACCTGTCATTAGAGACATAGAAAAAAATGAAATACTCAAAAGAAATGCATCTTACACTCTCTTTTTTCGATTTAATTTAGAAAAATTTCTTAAGACCATGAGCCTCAAATTTTGCCAAAACTTAAGAACAAGCTAAGAACAAACCGAGCTGACTATTTTTAGCTCAATATGAAAATTTACGAAATGACCATAACACTGAGAAATAATTACAAAACAAGCTGATGTACAGTACACAGATAATGTGAGATGGTTAAGAGAGTCTAAATTTTAAACAATTAACACTTCTGATAGCAAAAAGGCTTTCTAATCCATGTGAAAGTTTGAACAATTTAAGAACATTTCTGGCTGAAAATAGAGGAATATATTAGAACAGCCAGCTTCAAATCAATTTTAATGGTTCTTATAGAAAAAAAGAGTGTAGTAGATAGACAAGAAAGTAGGTTTGCTGCTTCTCTTTTGTACCAAGCTTGATTGCTAAGAGCTGTTAACCGATGGGAGTTGGATTTTCATGCATTAAGTGGGGAGGGTCCCAATAGATGATTCTGTTGAAGATGATGGATCTGATTTCTCGCAATGCATGATAGGAAAAGGCCCCTTAGCAACGCATAGCAACCCAGGTGGGGATCATCAGTACATGCTTTTTTGGAGAACACTTGGCTTTTATTTCAGCATGCCTTGATAATCCGAACCCATGTGTAAATATAAGAAACGATTGAGAAACTTTCGGTAAGATCAAAATATTTAAGAAAATTTCAGTACAGGGTAGATTTTCTAGTCTATTATGAAAAAATTAGTCTATTAAGCAAATAAGCTGAATGAAGTTGTTCCTTCTTTACAAAACAAGGAATCTATCAGTTGAAACTTTGCTTGAAAGATTTTGAAGGTTGAGCTTGAAGTAGAAAGAATAAAAAAATTAGTGTCGATACACTCATTTTTTATAAGAAACTGTTTATAAGAAACCGTAGGACCCGTTTTTCATAACTTTAGAAACTTTGGTAGGATATTTTGTGTGAACCAAAGGAGTTAAGAAACTTTTTATGTTCTCTTAACAAAAAAGACGTTTAAAAATGCTCCATGCCTTGCATTGACACAGGATCGTGACGTATCCCATCTCCTTTGATATTTTTTTAGGAATTAATGCGCATAGAGTGAGATTTAAAAAGCTTAAAGCTCAAACACCTCATATCAACACGAAGTTAAGGAAAATATATCTTGTGGTTAAGAAAGTTGCAAAGAAACTTTTGTGTACCATTATCGGGTTAGGTTGAAGAGACTCTGGTACAAAGATTTAGCATAGGTACTTATAAAGGTAAATGAGTGTAAATAATTTAGAAAGAGCAATAAACTACCAACTTGTAAACGCCTTGGCCGTGTCTTTTCCCGTGAGCATATTCTCCTTCGTAAGTATCACCATTTGGAAGTTTCGTTTTCCCTTTGCCATGCCTCTCCTCAAATTCGTTTCTATCGCCCTCGTACTCTCCTATGTAAGGGCCTACATCTTCATCAGATTCTTCGTCTGAACTCATGGCGAAGAAAGATGAAAACTCGAATTATTAAGAAATTATTTTGCAGTTAGAGTTCGTCTTTATCCACGCGCAGTCGATGCACAACAGAAGTCGTTGCCATGACTGTGGAAAACCAACTGATCAAATTTGAGGATATTCCTTTGTGATTCGCCGTTATTCAAGGATTGTTTGGCGAGAGAGAAGGAGTTCATTATTCAGATAACTGTGTTTACTTCCGATTTGCAAACAGGAAGTCGGTACCAAGCATAATCAAATGCGGTATTATTGGAAAGCAAACCTCGTAGGGTCTTTCAATGTTTGAATATAAGGCCTTGATCTTCTCATATTAAAAAGTAGACGAGATTTTCGTTAAAGACATTGAAACTTTTGTGCACATCAAATTTATTGTTTGCGTATGCCATTAAAAACTTTTGTGCATGTTAAAATAGAAAATTGTGCATGCAGGTCTTTTCGATTCATCTTTGTGTATACAAAAATTATAACTGTCAAGATTGAAAAAATTCGTGTATGTTGAAATTGAAAAAATTCAAAACTTTGCGCATGTCAAATTAAAAATTTACTTTCATTTTTAATTGACGCCATTCATTGTGAGCTTATTACCAAGCCTTAGTCCTTCATTCGTCTGGAACTTTTGTAACTCCACAATGTATTGCCACAAAAATTTGTCTCCATTGCCAACAACAAGAATACCACCATCTGCCTGCAAGAGTGCTTCTAACAAGCTTCATCACGTGACACACATCTAAAAAGACGTAGGGGAGGGTGGGGCAGGTTGTCACAGAGGTAAGTTGTAAGAGCCTCTTTTTGGGTCCAAATGTAACTGACGGCAGACTCGGCCAAATGATATCAAAAGAAAGCTTACATTAAGTACTTCACAATACAATCAATTCTGAATGTGACAACTTACCCCTGTGACTACTTGCCCTACTCTCCCCTAATACTCGCTCTCCAGGATACGAAGGATAAGAGAACCAATTGCTGGGGTTGAAGCAGGCACCCAGCTCTGATAGCATGGAAAAGTGACATGATGGGTCATCATAAGTTAAAGAAACAACCTTGACTTCTACAATTTTTCAAGCAGTTTCTCACAAGATTTGCTCTTTCCACGCCAGTCAGTCCGTCAGCCAGAAAATACCCCATAGAAATTTTCCAGGACGTATTCAGCGACACAACCATCAACACATGTGCATCTCTAGCATAGGGAAGCGACTCAACATCATTTACACCATTACCCTGCAGATCAACAAACCAACAAACTATTTACCATCGTAATCGAAGTGCTTTCGTGTTGCCATCTTGTCAAGCATGAGAAAGCACACAACTTCTCTTGACCTTCTTCATTTGCTGACTTGACTCAGGCTTGAAGTGTTTTAAAGGCTGATTCAGACCCCAATGGATCCGTACCCAAACTAGCACAGATAGGCCTCCCGTTTACACTAGACCTGTGGATCCATACCCATTAATTAGATCTGCTATCTTGACGCATTGATCGCTTTCCAAAGGTGTACTCATTCGGATCGGTGCTCGTTTAGGTCTTGTGTAAACGGTTGGAGCCGTTCCCAAACGGTACCACCCCATGTAATGTGTGTGCAGTACGGTGGGGGTTGTGCAGTATGGTGGCGGATGTTCAGTACATTGGGGGGATACCATGATTGCCGTGGGGAGGCATCTCGCAGTACGGTGGCGGATATTCAGTACAGTGGGGGGATACCATGAGTGCGGTGGCGGATATTCAGTACATTGGGGGGATACCATGATGCGTGTGGAGGGATACCAAGATTGCTGTGGGGAGGCATCATGAGTGCGGTGGCAGATATTCAGTACGGTGGCGGGATACCATGATGCGTGTGGGGGGATACCATGATTGCCGTGGGGAGGCATCTCGCAGTACAGTGGCGGATGTTCAGTACAGTGGGGGGATACCATGAGTGCGGTGGCGGATATTCAGTACATTGGGGGGATACCATGATGCATGTGGAGGGATACCAAGATTGCTGTGGGGAGGCATCATGAGTGCGGTGGCGGATATTCAGTACGGTGGCGGGATACCATGATGCGTGTGGGGGGATACCATGATTGCCGTGGGGAGGCATCTTGCAGTACAGTGGCGGATGTTCAGTACAGTGGGGGGATACCATGAGTGCGGTGGCGGATATTCAGTACATTGGGGGGATACCATGATGCGTGTGGAGGGATACCAAGATTGCTGTGGGGAGGCATCATGAGTGCGGTGGCAGATATTCAGTACGGTGGCGGGATATCTCTGAGTACGGTGGGGGATGTTCAGTACGGTGGGGGTGTAATATGATCTAATCCACTAAATTATCGTAAATCAGAGACGGGGGCTCGATTCATCTGCTCCAGTAGTGTGCAATCTTCGAAACTTTTTCAGCTGCTCGGGCGTTTATTTTCTCGCATGGGATGCAAGGATTTCATTTATTTAAATTTCCTTGATTCCGACAGCTTTCTTAGAATAAATTCTGTACCAGCCCTCAGTTGAACATCTTTATCAACGAAGTTTCCAGTTTTTATTGAGTATAAATGTTTTCTTATAGCTTGCTTATTTACTTAGGTTTACTGTACTAGTTACCTAAGACTTTGAGTAAAAGAATTTCACGCAATGCAACGCAACAGTTTTTTATAAGAAAACTTCTGGATGTAAGAAAATGTACTGAGTACCGACCCCTGTACTACAACAATTAAGAAAGTGAGCGAGTTTATGTTTAACGTGCTGGCCTGTGAAAGGCCCCAAGGGACCTTACTTCCAGCAGGAGCAAGATAGCATGCTCTACGTGCTTTTTTTATAAGAATACTTGGCTTTGATTTCAGCTTGCCCTCCTGTTTCTTATTTTTGACGTGATTTTTTACCAACTTTTCACCACCTACCCTTCCCAAAAATGTGTTTAAAATGCGTTTCGAGGCAGGGGCTTTATGTTGGTGAACTTTTATTGTGTTTATCTCAATTAGTGTTGGAGATAGCAAAAAACGTCTGATCCAAATTTCAGCCTAGTGTTTCCTATAAAGGTTTTTCTTATAAAAATCGTGCACATCACTACATGTAGTAGTGTATTAGGTCCTAGTATGTTTAATGCTCCCGTTTGTGCAACAGAAGTTTATAATTTGAAAACGACTGACCGTTAGACAACCCCTTATAACGAGATTCTTATAAAAAATATAAGTGTACTTCTTTGAGACTCAGTTTGTTCCTTGAACAAAAATGTTTGCAAAATGTGATGACAAAGGTAGAGCATTCAAGGCTTAATAGTGATGAGGTTCGTGGTTTTAAGTGTGGGACAGCCACTCAAAATAACATACGAAAGTCTTAGGTAACTAGTTCAGTAAACCTAAGTAAATAAGCAAGCTATAAGAAAACATTTATACTCAATAAAAACTGGAAACTTCGTTGATAAAGATGTTCAACTGAGGGCTGGTACAGAATTTATTCTAAGAAAGCTGTCGGAATCAAGGAAATTTAAATAAACGAAATCCTTGCATCCCATGCGAGAAAATAAACGCCCGAGCAGCTGAAAAAGTTTCGAAGATTGCACACTACTGGAGCAGATGAATCGAGCCCCCGTCTCTGATTTACGATAATTTAGTGGATTAGATCATATTACACCCCCACCGTACTGAACATCCCCCACCGTACTCAGAGATATCCCGCCACCGTACTGAATATCTGCCACCGCACTCATGGTGCCTCCCCACAGCAATCTTGGTATCCCTCCACACGCATCATGGTATCCCCCCAATGTACTGAATATCCGCCACCGCACTCATGGTATCCCCCCACTGTACTGAACATCCGCCACTGTACTGCAAGATGCCTCCCCACGGCAATCATGGTATCCCCCCACACGCATCATGGTATCCCGCCACCGTACTGAATATCCGCCACCGCACTCATGATGCCTCCCCACAGCAATCTTGGTATCCCTCCACACGCATCATGGTATCCCCCCAATGTACTGAATATCCGCCACCGCACTCATGGTATCCCCCCACTGTACTGAACATCCGCCACTGTACTGCAAGATGCCTCCCCACGGCAATCATGGTATCCCCCCACACGCATCATGGTATCCCGCCACCGTACTGAATATCTGCCACCGCACTCATGATGCCTCCCCACAGCAATCTTGGTATCCCTCCACACGCATCATGGTATCCCCCCAATGTACTGAATATCCGCCACCGCACTCTTGGTATCCCCCCACTGTACTGAATATCCGCCACCGTACTGCGAGATGCCTCCCCACGGCAATCATGGTATCCCCCCAATGTACTGAACATCCGCCACCGTACTGCACAACCCCCACCGTACTGCACACACATTACATGGGGTGGGTACGGATTGAAAGCGAGGCAAATTTCGCTTTATTTTGTAATTAGATTTGGGTCAAAGTACTGAAAACGGGGCTGGAACTGGCTGTGGATCCGTTCCAGTGTAAATGCGATCTGAAATGGATCCGTACTCATTTGGTTCCGTTCTAGGGTAAACGGGGTCTCAGTAAATCCAGGCTCTCTGGGTACTTTATTATACTCACCCGTAACTCAGCATGAGATGATCAGCCTTTTGAGTGGAGTTGTTACAGAGCACATCAAGAATTAAGTCTTCAGTGTCACATACTACACCATCCCATGCGACAAAGTAACATCACCGTGCATTGATGTCTGTTATCGTGCAGTACGTTTATGACTATCAAATTTGTGAAAGATGTATCAAAAATGGAGCGTGTGGAAAGTATCAGAGAGGAAAGAGTCTTGCTGAAAGCTATACTTGAAGCGATGACATTCCGATTAACAATTTGTTGGGGAAGGGTGTTGATGGTGCTAGCAATATGTCCGGCAAAGATAATGGTGTTCAACAACATCATGCTGGTGCAATCAAATCAATTTTTTCCACTGTTTGCCCACAGACGAAACCTTGTTTTGGAGAAGAGTGTAGATACTCTTCCAGCTGTAAACGATGTCTTTGACGTAATTGGATTCATTTACTGTTACCTGGAGGAGTCACCAAAACGGCATGCGCTGTACGAGAGAATGCTGCAAGAAAAAGGGATCAAAAAAGGAACTGCCTAGCATTCTTTTTCAAACACATGATGGGTTACCAAATCTAACAACCTTGACACGGTTGTCAACACTATGCCAGCCATTAAAGATATGTTGAAAGCCATGATCGATGAAAGAGAATCAGCAGCTAAAGGAGTACTTGATTCATGGTTCTTGATAGGCAAATACGCTTACTATCTTGGCAAGGTATGGGTTTATGTGTTAAGCACAAACGGCTCACTTAATAGGTAGACTAATCGAGCAGTGCGACCCTGGTCCTTCCTCTTGATGTCACCACACCTCGTGATTCCTGTTGGCTTTTTGCCTGGAATTACAGAGAGCTGGCTAATTCTCTCCTCACACTTTTTGACAGGTCTGAAGGTGGTTTCGAACCCGGGACCCTTCGAACAAGGGTAAAGTGATCTAACCACTCGGACATCCCCGCCACAAAAACTGGTCCGGATGCAGAAGTTCAAGTTCGTGGCTGCATGTTTGGTCCTCAAAAATTTTTAGCTTGTCCAAGTCCGTTTCCGAATATTTGCAGTTCGAAGAAATGGATCTTGTATAAGCAGTTTCAGCAGTCATGACTTTGCAACAGACCTTGCAATCGCTGAGAAGTGACGACAAAATGGAGGAGTTCTTGAAAGGAGCAGAAAGCTATTGTCTCAAGTTCAAGCCAGAGGTAGCAAGTTTTGAAGAAGAAGTTGGGGCATCAAAGCGAAAACGCACAATGTCAGCCCATTTTCAAGGGGTGTTGCAGTATGAAGAAAGTCGTACGCTGCAGGAAGATTCTTCACACCCTACTTTTTATATTTTCAAAACAAGTAGTATACAAGTAATTTTTTGCAGAAAAGGGCGTCGCCTACATTCTCCGAGTTTCAAAAAGGTGTGGTCGAAAATATCCCGGTAGCTCCCTGTCCACCCCTGTATATTGTAACTTTCTTAAATTATTTATCGTAAAAAAACATAATAGAACAAAATTATTCCTTGCCTTTTACAAGAAATTCCAGAAATACTTTTTATGAAATAGTTCAAGATTGTTTGTTGCATGTGGTACTGTAATAAGACAAATAAAAGAAACAAATTGTATAAGAAGTACCATGTGACATGATCAAAAATAACACTGTGTTTGTGTTAACTTTAATTATATCACACGGTACTCCTTATACCATTTGTTTCTTTTTTTATGAAATACTATCTTATAAAAAAGCAAGGAGTATCTTAAACAAAGTGTAGAACTCAGTTACGTTTTAGTAACCGATTGTGTGACTGTGAAGAATAATTGAGATTGGTTTGATCGGTAAATTGAATTGGGAAATTAGAATTGCAAGTTAATGCTTCCATTAAAGATGCTCTGTTGTGATTAAAAATGCCCTGTTTATGCTTACAAGGCTTTGTGATCTTAGCTTTGAGTAAATAAGTGTTTATAAAGCTGGATCAGGGGTTATAAAGTTGTCTTTGATAAACATAAAATAAACTTATCTTCAGCAACAAGCAAATGGTTTTGGCAACCATCAGGCTGCACTTGATTTTGTACGTGATAAAATCAAATATATGCAGCATACTCGAGCCTCACTTTATTTAGTCTTGTCTAAAGCCGGTCCTAAACGGTCAGCTTTGTCGAATTCGATTAGTCACATCAGTGTTTGCTTCAGATTTGTCGAATCGAATACGGCTTTCCCGCTATTAATCTATACGGCCATTCGATAAATCGAAAGGAATAGAGCAAATCTAATTCCTGAAAAATTGAATTCGACAGTCTGACCATGGCATCAGTCATTCGATTTTTGCCTTTACGCTATCAGATTTTATCGAATTCGACTAATGTGACCGTGTAAGAACAGCTTAAGAACATTTAGATTTAGGCCTAGATCTGAGGCTCCGTTTGCACTACACCATTTCCAGATGAAAAGCTGACCGGTGAAAACCTCCAAAGGAAATCTCTAACACATCGGAAGAGGCTAGACTGGATTTAAATGTACGTGGCTTCTAGCAGAAGGGAAAACGTGCATTTTTTGACATAAGCGTATTTAAACCCATTTTCACCCTTGTACAGAAACCAGAAGCTAGAAAACACCTTTGCAGCTAACGAGAGAGTGAAGAAAATAGCATACAGTCAACGTGTATTGCAACTGGAACATTGCTCATTAACCCCTTTGATTTTCACTCCAGATTGTGGTTCAAACAGAGTAACAGAAAAGTTTCTATCAGTTCTATCTCTAAAGATGTCAGAGAAACGGGAGCTTCTAACAACAGTAACCACTAATAATTGGATAAGGACAAAGCTTTCTTTTGCACTCCTTAGCAGTTCAATCCTGTGTAATGGTAGCTCGGATTTCCAGTGATTTCCAAGAGATTTTCATCAGAACAATACGATTTTCAGGAAAAGTGTACGAGATTTTAGGGAGTGATTTGCCCCTCGGAAATATTAGTTGCTGGAAAAAGTAGATGCCTTTTCAAATGCAAACCGGTCCTAAATCATGCTGTTTTGGTCTTCCATTTACACTAATAAGTTTGCGTAGTCGTCACAGAATGGAAGCGATTTTGAAAACGGTGTAAATTGAAAACGGCAAAAATAGCTTAAAATGTGTAAAAATTGAACGATTCTGTTTTGAGAAACTTTTGGGCCTCTCTCTGAACCCAGAATGAAATTTTTCAGTGTTCACCAATTCACACTGAAACGATTTATACCGTTTTCGAATTCATTTTCATTTCATTACGGTTATAAAACGTTTTAGTGTAAACCGAAGGCCAGCCCCATATAAATTTGCACCGACCTTTCCAATGACTCTGTACCGCTTCCGTTTTCTTGAGCGGTATAGTGTGGACGGAGTAGGCCATGCTTTATGAGGCAAAAATAACAAAATTTTAGAATACAGGGGGGATCTAGGTCATAATTTGAGTGCGACTACCGTTCACTATCAGAGTAGAGGACTCAATTTTTTCTTTATGACTTGGCGGGCAACTTCCTATTTCTACATTCTCAATTTCTAGTTAAAGCTTGAGTACAGGACAGACAGAAAGTGTTTTTCTGACAGCCAAGAGCAATAATTTTGTAGCGACTGCCAATATTTTTGCTTGAGATGTAGTGCAAAGGCGCCAAGGGTAGCAACAGTGGCAGTTATTTTCCAATAAGAAGCTAGACAACAACTGTATGGCCTAAAACCTATGTTTGCTGGAATATCTAATGCTATCAACACTTAGTTTCTTATTTCAAAAAGTAAAGTGAGCCTCACCATGTTCCTGTACACTATTCTTTTATAAGAACTAGTAAATTTGATTTGAAGCCGGCTGTTCTTAAAAATTCCTCTATTTTTAGTCTAAAATATTCTTAGATTGGTCTTACTTCATTGTGATTTGGAAGCTTGTTTTCCAAGTTGGTGGTATCAGTTCTGTTAAAATTGGTTCAAATGTAGACTCTCTTGGACATCTGACATATCTGTGTGCTGTCAATCTGCTTGTTTTGTAATTATTTGCCAGTCTCATGCTTTTTTCGTACAATTCTTTTATATTGACCTTGAAATGGTCAGCCTCGGTTTGTTAGCTTGTTTTTAAGTTTTAGCAAAATCCGAGGCTCTAATTCTAATAAAATCGTTCTTATAGAAAAAAAGAGTGTATCCCATTTCACTTTCGATTATTTTCGTCAAGATTTTTATTGCATTATATGAACCTGAAGAATTCATTTTTGAATTTATTCTTAGAAAACGAAACTTAGCCCCTGGGCATATCACCCTCTGGGCAATCACACTAACTTTTTTATAAGAAACTATACTACATCTTGATATATACAGCTTTCACCTTAAATATGGTAAGAGAAGTTTCTTAGCAAGTTTTTAAAGCCAAAATCTATTTTTCTTGACTTCGTGTTTATATGGAAAAACTCGAGAATACAAAATCTCAGCTCAAGCCCATTACTACAGAAAAAGTATGAAATGAGATGAGAAACACTCTTTTTTATAAGAACACCAGCCTCAAATTTGGCCAAAACTTAAGAACAAGCTAAGAACAAACCGAAGCTGACTATTTTTGGCTTATTATGAAAACTTTATGTAATAACCATAAGACTGAGAAATATTTACAAAACAAGCAGATTGGCAAAAGATATTGTCAGATGGTCAAGAGATTTAAACTTTGCAACAATTAACACTACTGATAGCAAAGAAGTTGTAAACATAGTAAAAGTAAGAACAATTTAAGAACATTTCAGCCTGAAGATAGAGAAACATTTAAGAACAGCCAGCTCCAAATCAATTTTACTGGTTCTTATAAAAAAAGAGTGTACGTTACGACTCAGTACCAATGAAGGGCTGGGCGTCTTAAAACATCTTTTTTGTAAAGAAAACATAAAAAGTCTCACAAAAATTCAAACCAAATCTTTTTGAAACTCTGGCCCTGTGGTTTCTTTTCTTACGAACGGTTTCTTATAAAAAAAGGAGTGTAAACCAGAACTTTCAACTTAACAGATGGCAAGCAGACTTACTAGCTTGTACTAACTACTACATCCCTTTGCAACTTGCAAAAGAGATCACGCAACTAGCAAAAACCCTTTCTGGAAACCAGGCCTGTTTTTAACTTGAGCTGAGCCTTGTGCAAATTAAAATAGAAAGAGCAATTGCTGGGCAAAACTATCGTCCGATGAGCTCTTTGTTGTTTGCACTTAAGTTTTAACAATTAAATCAATTATTTCAGCATGAACAACTTAAATATCAAACCAAAATGGTTGAGATGCGGTTTTATGGTCTGTTTAAAGAAACGAGATGATCACGCTCGAACTATCTTCAAATATCTCGAATCTTGATGGAAATTCAAGCTGCTGAGTGCAGGATAAGACAAGGCAAGCGTGACAGTTGCACTGTGGCTTGTCACTTTAAGCATCTGTACAAGATATCAGGCATATCTGTCCAATGTACACCATATTGACAACAAACTATGCTTCGAGTATTTGCCGGACCAATTGAACGTGAGCCATGAATACGAGGCTTTGTAATACTTGAACCATCTTTTTTAAAAGTAAGTTTATAGGCTGGTAGCTTAGGCTTAAATGGCCGTTATCTACATGCAATTCTAACAGCTTTAAAACAAAATATGATTTAGAAAAATTTTATATATATGATGAAATTCATTTCCCGCCCAAAAGTTTTATTTTTCCGAAGAAACTACGTACATAAAGATGAAAAAAATTAAGGATTTAGAGATGGCAATATTGTAAATATAGCAATGCGAGAAGGTAACAGATCACTTGAACCTATTTTTAAGAAACTAAAAAACCTACCCAGTACTGAAAGTTTCTTAAATTTGTCAAGCTTTGAATACCCAAGTAATATATAATCAACAATATGGAACTTTCTAAGCGAGTATTGCTCCAGTATAGGAGATTTCAAGCCATTCTAGAGTCTAACAACGAGTTCTTACAAACAAACTGTATACGAATATAAAAAACTTTGTGGAAAATTTGAAGAAATCAAGAGTTTCAGAAACAGCTAAACATTAGGCTGGGCTGAACTCTGAAAATGCCCGTGTTGAGACCGAGATAGAATTACTTATAAAAAAGTTGTTCACTAGCCAGCCAGAATACTCATTCCATTGAGGACAAACCAGAGACGGGAGTTCTGAGGTTGGTGCGACCAGACAACCAACTGAATCGTGGATGTCACGGTTCTGAACTGTACACAACATCCACAACACCACTGTTCTCGAGAAAATTAATTTAATCCCTTTCTGCAGTCTTAAATCGGTTGTGCACCAGTGAGTATTGACTGTGGGCCTTCCCTCCGCCATCTGTGAGCTCGGATCGGAGACGCGAAGAATATTAAATATCGCCTTCTGCATTAAAATCAAAGCTGGATTCCACAGAAATTGTAACATGATGTCTATAGCAGACCCATTACTATCAACTGTGAACGTTTTGAAGTCAGAACCCCGCGAGAAGTCCTTCACCGAAATCACAGACTGGAACTACGATTTCCAGACGGTAGGTACCTCCCCCTTTTCTAATTTGCAATTTTCTAATATATTTAATAATTGTCTTCCATTATATAGCATACATCGACTTTTGCTTATCAAGAACATGTTTTCGATCTCGTTTCACAAGACAGATGTTATGATTTTGCAACATTTAGACTTTATTCACAAAACATATTTTATCGATTGCTCTTCTCTCACCGTGAAAACTACTAGAGAAGTTTTATTGAAACTTGATAACATCGAAAATGTTTTATGAAAAAGAAACTGTTTTAGAAATATGGCGAAGATTTTCAATATCACAAACAACTTTTATCAGTTTTCTCATCAGCGAAATAGAAGAGTTTGATATTTGCCGTATGGCTGTCTATATTTGCTGAAGCGTTTATCACTACCCCTCAACAAGTATTTTGTGAATGATTCCGATTCGTGTGAAAATTAGTGAAAGCTGATATCTCAAAAGCTACCGCATAGTAAAATGATTTTTGAATTTCTATTCACTACATCTTTATTTAAGTTTTCAATGTGAAATTTGATCTTAGCATCGATCAAAACTTAATTTACTTTTGAGTCTAGCCTTGATGGAATTTTTAGTCGCATGATTTTGAGCGTCCTCTCGAGAATATCTTCAAATGCTTCTTAATTTACTCGTACATAGTTTGTTTCACGTATCAGTTTTAAGAAACTAAAAAAATCAGACCTACAGAAAGTTTCTTTGAATTTTTCATATTTTGTATATAGAGTCCTGAAAGTTTCTTAAGAGTTCCTCAATATTACACAAAAAAGTCTAGATTATCGAAATTATTTTGATCGTATTTTAGAGTTAACTAGCACCAAAACTCGCTTTTCATAAATAAATACATATAAGACACATAAAATCTAAAACAGAAATATAAAATGTGCTCTTATACGAGGGTTCTGAAGGGGGGTGTACTACACGCATTTTTTTTATAAGTAATTTCAGCTCGAGCTCAGTACTCAAACTTGCTTAGGTAGAGGGCAAATCTGAGTAGTCAAAATTGCTTAGCAATTGTTTAGCTTTTTATACTTGAAGATTTGTTTCTTACAATACTATCTCAAAAGCTTTTGTACAACAATTTTCAATAGTATCTTGCATACAAAAGTGTGCTGGAGTACTAATATCCACTATAACCTACTTCTCAATAGCTGCTGCACAATTTTCACTAGCAATTGGATCTGAACTAGAATTTCCAAATTGCTTAGCAATCCTTTATCCAGTACTGGAAATATTTAAGTTTTTGTCATGTCCAGTACTGACTTGCTTATAAAGCAATTGCTTATAAAAAAATGCGTGTAATCCTGATTCCCAGCACTGATTCAATAAAAATCACAATCTTTATGAGGAAAGTAGAGAAAATCTAACTTCATATCTTTTTATACGAAACTTAACACTTGCACAACACTGTGAGTTTCTTAGATTTTTGGATTGAGAGTATTGAAAGTTTCTTAGAAGTTTCTTTAATTTAAGAGTAATTTAGAGTTTGCAAGAGATTTTTTCCCATTCTTAGAGTTACTTAGATTTTTAGCCTTTTGAGGGGAAATGAAATGATCCTCAAGTTTCTTAAGTTTTCAAAATGTGACCCTACGGTTTCTTATACACGTTTTTTTATAAGAAACCTAGTACTAGAGCCCGAAAAATTCAAGAAACTTTTAGAACTACACCAATATCTTTGAGAAACTCCGAAAAAATAAGAGGTATGCGAGGGAAAGTGCAAAATTTGATGTTAAGTGCGTATCTAAAAATAAGAAAGTTTTAAGAAACCTTTAGAACTAGATACTGGTGAAAAATTAAGGAACTTTTAGTTGTAGGACCCATCAAGGTTTCTTATAAAAAAACGTGTAAAGGGTTTCTCATAAAGGGTTTCTCTAGGAAATAGAATGTGGATAGATGGAAAGTTCTGTGTCTGTAACCAAATATTTAAGAAATAACAAGCAGCTTGAGCCTACCCTACCACCTGTTTGATTTTTAATAATTAATTTTTGTAACATTGTTTACCTTGCAACCATATTAGAATCTATCCAATTACGTATCTTGATGACATCATAGAAAACATTCTGAATCTGTATAAAATGTGTGCAAACATACACATACCCTATTTAGAACCATTTATTTTGAAAATATTTTGGCCAAAGGCCATCAGGCATTTTCCCAAATTTTGATAATTTTGAGAGAAAATATTTTTTTGGTGATTTTATGCGTTTTCTAAAGCTATTACAGCATAACATTGTCCCTTAACAGTCCTGAGTGGATTGATAGTATGTCTTATGGATATTTCTATAATTGTCATATTTAGCTAAAAATGGCCGGGCTCAGCTTGTTAAAATTTTAGCTTTTTAAGTTTTGGCAAAATTTGATTCTTGAAATTCGTGTTCTTATGAAATTGTTCTGATAAGAAAAAAGTATGAGCACGGTGAGGGTTTCACCTTTTTGATAAAAAGTAGACGAGGTTCCAGGGAGAATGATTCACCCCTCAAAGCAACCTCGACCATGGTGCCAGAAAAATTGAATTGAATTAATGCACTGTAAGAATATCCTCTCTCATCGCGTTATGAGGCTACCCCCTGAAAAACAAGCTTTTTCACAGATGAGTGACTGCCAATCCGCAACAGCCTTCCGGGGTTTAGATGGTCAATAAATAGCACGATGGAATTCTCAATTGATCTTCCATTTGTGGTTCACCGCGTTTAATTTACGCAAATTTCTGGAATGTTTTGAATGAGTGTTCTACCACTCTATCACCTCCCGATAACACCGTCTTGCTTTCTAATAAAAGATTGCTGATAGATGGTTCAAAAACCTGAATCACATCCGATATAATTCTATGCCAGGCGACTGTAACATCATTGATGTGATAAGGTTTGAATTGGGGGTATTTGAGTGATTTGGAAAATACATTTTGTAGACCCATTTATTTGCCAAATATAGACAGGAATTTTTTTTCACATAGTACACGGTTTTCCTTATAAGGACAAGCTTTCTATTAAATCATTGTAGTAGTTCTTAGTTCTAGTAGAATAATGAATTTTAAATTTGGAACAGCCTTATGTTTGTCCAGACCTTTTTGGCTCATTTGATTAGCCAATCAGCTTCCAGAATATCAGTCCTCGAGACGTTGCAGTACACGTATTCTTTTTATAAGCAATTGCTTTATAAGCAAGTCAGTACTCGACAAAACAAAAACTTAAGCATTTCCAGCACTGGATAGAGGAATGCTAAGCAATTTGAAAATTTTAGTTCTCATCCAATCGTCAATGAAAATCGTGCAGCTGGTATAGAGAAACAGGTTATAGTGGACATTAGTACTCCTGCACACTTTTATATGCAAGATACCATTGACAACTGTTGTACAATAACTTCTGAGATACACTCTTTTTTCTTTATAAGAACACACTTTATAAGAACACTGAGCCTCGATTTCTATTAGAGAACAATAGATAAAACAAAAGCCTATTGTTTAGAACAATAGAAAAAATAAGAACATCTGAGCCTCGGCCAAAATTTACTGGTTCTTATAAAAAAAAAGAGTGAAGTATTCTAAAAAACAAATCTTCAAGTTTAAAAAGCTAAGCAATTGCTAAGCAATTTTGAGTACTCAAATTTGTCCTCTAGCTAATCAATATTGAGAACTGAGCTTGAGCCGAAATTGCTTATAAAAAATGCGTGTATAGACGGGAAATTTCTTAAACGGTTCTCCTTATAATAACAAGCTTTATAAGAAACATCATGCTGAAATTATTATTACAGTTTTTAATTCTGGCAGTTTTTGATTTGGAACAGCCTTATGTTTCTACAGACTTTTCCGATCATTTGATTAGCCAATCAGCTTCCAGAATTCCAGACCTCGTGACATTTCAGCAGGGGCCCTGAAGGTGGTTTCATCATTTGAGACTTACGTAACATAACATCAAGCTAACTTTTTAGGACCACCCACCCACCCGCCTACCCCCTTTTGTCACACCCCATCGTATTATTTGTGTATGATATTTTTGAATAGCGTAGGGATATGTAAACAGGAAGAACCACCCATCGCCCACCCCAACGTGACGTATATATCGAGATAATTTATGAGAATGAAAATGACCCGAGTAGGACTCGAACCCACGACCTCTAGATTTGATCTCTAGAACGCTACCACTGCGCCACCGGGGCTACGAGAAACCCAGGCCATACTCGGGTCATTTTCATTCTCATAAATTATCTCGATTGATTTTCCAAATCCTGCTTCTCTTCAAGTTGACGTATATATCTAGCCTTTTTTTACGATAAATCTTCCAAGAACACAGGTCTCAAATTCTGCCAGAATTTTAGAACAAGCTAAGAACGAGTGAAGCTGATCATTTTCAGAGTGTTTAAAATGACCATGATACACTCTTTTTTTATAAGAACCAGTAAATTGATTTGGAGCCTCTATTTCCAGCCTGAAATGATCTTATATTGTTCTTTCTTTTACAATGGTTGGTAAGCCTTTTTTGCTATCAGTAGTGCTAATTGTTTAAAAGTTTGACTCTCTTAACCTTCTGACTTTATCTGTGTGCTGTACATCAGCTTGTTTTGTAATTATTTCTCAGTCGTATGGTTATTTCGTAAAATTTTGATATTGAGCCAAAAATGGTCAGCCTCGGTTTGTTCTTAGCTTGTTCTTAAGTTTTGGCCAAATGTGAGGCTCGTGTTCTTGTGAAATTGTTCTTAAAGAAAAAAAGAGTGTAGAAAACAAGCCAATTGCAGAACACTGGTGTTGATGTGAAGGAATCTTTGATCACGACATCACGTCACCTTTTCATAGTTTCACCCATCCTGCTGAATGATACTTGTTTATGGAATGAGCAGGACTGGCTACTAGAATGTCTACTAGTATGAAAACTTGACTTCTACAACTAACACTAATGGCATGAGTCGTGTTTGTTTCAATTTCTTCTCAAAACTTCATAGTAAAATTTAAGTCTTCCTTCACGCTACCAACGAATCAAAAATCGCATGTTTGAGTTATCGGGATTCCACTGTAATCACGCTACTGCATACAACGAAATTTCGACACACCATCACGCTAGTGGTTAGGAGAGCTACCCTGTAGCATTAAATTAGCCGTAATTTATTTATTTCTAAAACAATTGCCTATTTCCCCTTTTTCCTGATAAACAACGAGCTCCCCCCCTCATATTTGCTTGAATAGGTCTTGGTTGCCCCCAGTTACAGACTCAATGTTCCCCTTCGGATCCCCTTCCCAGACCGGGGCTTAAGTAGGCAAATCGTGCAAAAACTCTAAAAATTCTGTTTGTTCTTTCATTATCTCTTATCTTTCATCCAAAGCTTTTAAGCCTTGCTGTTTGATATCTAAAAAGCCTTGTGTGCTTAAACATCGATTGTCAGACAAACATAGCATTGGTGATCTTTTTATACCACAATCTTGATAAAAGGCGATGTGGTTTGATCTGGTCAGGTATTGTGGATTGTGGATTCTGCTCCAAGGTGCCCCCCGGTGTTTTCGATATCATGATGCATCAAAGGAGCTTGTATCTAATTACAGTAATAGAAGATTAATGGGAATCGGATTTTCACTCAGCTTGTAAATCTTAATTAGATGCAGATTTAATTGGAGTTATTGCTCTAGTTCATTGCTGTAGTCCTGTTGTAAACACTGATCTCAAAATAAAGACTGGATCGAGCATCTGTCGTTTTGAAATGAAGTCATTGGCGGCCATATTAGTAGGTCCAATTCAATACATTGAGATTCAACTAGGGACTTCTTTTTTTATTTGATGATTGTTGGAATGTTATGGATGCTCAGCACAATGGAAACATCGTGTAGCTATTGTTAGCAAAGAATCAAGTCAATATAATTTCTTTGGCATTTCTTTAGATGCAGATTTAATTGGAGTTATTGCTCTAGTTTATTGCTGTAGTCCTATTGTAGAGTTTCCATCATTCCTCCAAAACTGGAAATATGTAGCTTGTAGTGCACAGACAGACTTCATTTCACAAGTCCTTGTTTCCCTGCGTTCTCTGATATGCTGACGTCATTCCAGTAATAAGATGGACCGGAGTTTGGGAAACAAGAGCTCCTGGAGCAAGTCTAGAATACAGACTCCTGTACAGTAAGGCCCCGCATTTAAGAAACCACATATAAGAAACTTTTAGGCTCATTTTCTGGGAAGAACAATAGGAGAACAATAGAAAATCTTTGTAAACAATGACACTCAATCTGAAAAACCTGTTTCTTAAATGCGGGGCCTTACTGTATAGCACTTGTTGGTGCACACTCTAAAACTTCAACAAAATAGGTCTGCTAAACTAGAATATTTTCTTATGAGAAACAATGAAAGAAGATTATAACGGCCTAAATCTTTCGTAGCTACCGTAAAGCTGCAGTCGTTAGTTTTGGTAACTATGTGTCGTTAAGGGGCATAATCATGCATTGCGAGAAATGGGATCTACCATCTTTGGCGCAATCATACATATTTTTTATAAGAACACTTGGGTTTGACTTAAAGCTGCCTCTTTCTTATCTTTGCTGTGTTTTTCATCCATTTATCATCTCTTACTCTTCTCAAAACAGGCTTATCTTAACAAGGGCCTAATTTTTAGAACTTGTTTCCAGAACAGGGCATTTAGTGGACTTGTCTTGTGTTTATCTAAAACATTTTTAGAGATAAAAGACATTTCTGACCAAAATGTCAGCCCGGTGTTACTTATAAAAACCTGTATTGATGTATTCAAAAAGACTCGGCCGAGGGGTACTACCAGAAATATCGTACACGGCTTCATATTACACGCATTTTTTATAGTTATTTCAGCTCAAGCTCAGTACTCAAAATCGCTTAGCTAGAATACTCTCACAAGTTGTTGTACAACAAATGTCAATAGTATCTTGCATACAAAAGTGTGCCGGAGTACTAATAACCAACTTCTCTATAGCTGCTGCACGATTTTCATTGCCAATTGGATGAGAACTAAAACTTTCAAATTGCGTAGCATTCCTCTATCCAGTACTGAAATTGATTAAGTTTTTGTCATGTCGAGTACTGACTTGCTTATAAAGCAGTTACTTATAAAAAATGCGTGTAGGATCCCCGACAATGCCTTAGCGTCCCTCAAAAAACCTTTACATCGGACTCAGCATTTCAGCATTATAACTAAGTTGCTTTCTTAGCTGATCGATTAATTTTGTGTTAAAACCCTGCGTATAGACTACGCCATTTCAACTCTAGTTGCTTATTGACCTGTTTCTCATTAAAAATCATTGCTCAATAAGAGAATTCCAGCAATGATATCAAAGTTTGTAAAGTTGTAGCTAGTTACCTCCCAAAGTGTTATTGTTTAGTATATCAGTTGAAATGTTTATAAGACTTTTCAATATCCCCAACACAGTTGTTTGACTGAGTCGCAATAAGCCGAGACTGGGTTTAAACTACTTTTTTTATAAGGATGGCAGTTCAAAGAACTTACAAAGTAGGATTTGGACATCGAACAAAGCTTAACTATATGAGGACGCTAGCCCTTTCCTCATCAAATTGATAATTCATTGCTCCACACAGAGGTCGTCTCCACCTCTACTTCTTTAAAAGGCATAAAGAGCACTTTTTATCCAGCATAGCCGAACGAAACGTAGCTTTTCACCCTATCAATGTTTCCTTATTAAAAACTTATGTTTATATTCCAGCTGTGGAACGAATTTGAAAACTCATCGAGCGATGGATCAACATCGGACAGTACAGATGATAACTTCACAGTGGACATAGTCGAGTTTCTAACCAACGGAAAACGGCAAGTGAAGCGAGAACGCAACGAGCAGACTAAGAAAATCAAAAAGGAGCCAGTGGAGGCCTCGGTTCCACCCTACGAGCATCAACCTCCTCTCCATGTGGATAATCAGACTGAGGTTCTTACGGGCTCGCCCCAGACTCTGCAGCCAATCGCCGTCGCTTATTTGCAACAAAATTACCAACAGCAACTGGCAAATAGCTTACAGAGCAGTCCTGTCGAAGGTATCATCGTTAACGATTCTGCTAATCCAATATTTGTGCCATCAATACAAGAATCGACGGGGCCTATTTACATATCTACGAGCTCGACAATGGCGTCCCCGTTTGCCGCTGTGCAGCCGCAGTACATTTTAACAGTCGCTAATCAAATAGGCCCAACTCAGTGCTATCATCTTTTACCCGATAAACAAAACTTTTACACGACCGTTGCAAAAACACCGTGCATCGATACGTGTTATTCGGTGGGAAATTACGCCGTGAGCGACGGTTGCTGTCTGACTGACGGTAGGAATTTCATCGTTAACCCGTCAGCGGTTTTACCGCAGATCACAAATTTGACGCGCGTCGAGCAATCAGAACTGACGGGGAAGTTTAGAGTTACACCCATAGCGAAAGAGACCGCTCAGAGCGTCTCGCCGTTGACAATAAATGGTTGCCCAAGAGTCGATGAATTCAAAATGGAGCCAGGGTTTGAGAATATGAACTTATGCGGCGACGCAGTGAGTGAACAGCAGCTATTAACAAATGGCGAATTCTCGTTAGAAAATAGTCAAATGAGGCGAAGCGTGACAGTTGCCCGCACGCATCTCTGCTCTCATCCGGGCTGCAAGAAATCCTACACGAAAAGCTCGCATTTGAAAGCGCATCAACGAACCCATACCGGTGAAAAACCGTACGCGTGTACGTGGGAAGGCTGCACGTGGAGATTCGCGCGGTCTGACGAACTTACGCGGCACTTTCGCAAGCATACGGGACAGAGACCGTTTAAATGCGTAAAGTGCTCACGCACGTTCTCCAGGTCGGATCATTTGTCGTTGCATATGAAGAGGCACACTACAAACACTTAGAGACATTTAAAGTTAGTTGACTACCTGGAGATGACAAATGCCGCACTGGGACAAGTTAACTGCGATATGATGGGTCGGGCACATCGAAGAGACGTAGCACCCTCCCATATCATGCCTATATAATTGGAAAGTTAGATAGCTAATCGTTGGAAGATGTTGAAAAGTGGCTGCAAATCAAATAACTCGATAGTCATCCCATCTGCAAACTTTATGGCATCAGCTGACTTGATAAGCATTCTGGACAAGTTCTGTTCTTCTAAAAATTTTCTAAACTGTTGTAGAATGTCTCAAGCCTCCGCGGTAGGTATACTCATTATAGGAAAAAAGGGGTTGAGCCGTACGGTTTAAGAGAGAATGAAATACCCCTGTCCTCTTACATTCAAATGAAACATTATTAAGAGGTGGGTCGCAAAAAGAGATTGACCAAGAATATTTCCAAATCTTAAACATATATAATTATAAAAACGAACTAAGGCCTTTCAAAATAACTTCATCATCAAGGTATAAGGCCTCGTTCGCATTGCTCCGTATTTGTTTCTCTCAGTTAAGCGAAAACAGTGCCTGTTCACACTGCTCCGTTTTCATGCAAATACGCTATGGATTTTCCTTTGAAAGAATACCGTCGTATTCAATATGCACCGTATCCGAAAGTGTGCGTATTTGCTTGCGTTTTCAAAAACCTCAGTGTTGATCCGTTTTCATTTAAATACAGAGCAGTGTGAACGGAGCTTTACACTCTGTTAATGCTGGTCTGAAGGGCCCAATTCTCCTTCTTGAATTCTTGGTTTTCTTCCTTTTTGCATCAAGCCATTTTAGCATCTAAATATTCCGTACCACTTTCGCCAATATAAATGAAACACAGGGGAAATCTTGCTTTGTTTTAGAAGTATAAACTATCATGAAGGCAACTTTATGGCAACCTTATGATAGTAGATAGAAAACCTTATGGTAGGAGTTACATGGTTGGAGGCCCTAATTGTTCAATAGAATGACTGGCGTTGAGTCAAGTGAGAAGTTTGTGTGTCGTGCGACATTTCACTCTGTGTTAAAGAGAAAGATAATTTTTTCACGAATGAACAGATTTCTAAAGATTTGCAGAGGATTTTTGCTAGGATTTCTTAAGATTTCGAGGGATTTTCGCAAGAACAAATGGGTTTATAAAGATTTTTAAAAGATTTTCACAAAAACAAACGGATTTCTAGGAAAAGTGTATGCGATTTTTCGAGAGTGATTTGCCCCTCGGTCCACGTCAAAGAGAGGCACGATTCTCCAGTAATTCATTACCATGGGAACAGTTGATATTGCAATCGTATTGGTTGAGAAACAATCAATTTTTTTCCAATTTATATCCAGTTGAAGGACAAAAAGACATTTTATATATTTCAAATTTTATTTAAATTCATTTTGATGTAGTTTAGAGTATTAAAAAGTTATTACGAGAAACAAAGTTAAGGCTGCTGATTCTTTATTGTAATTCTGTGCAAAGGGCCGTTGTGTCCACTGATGAAAAACCTCATTTCAACCCTTCTCCAAATTCCTAAATCCCTATTTCAAATCCAAGGCCTTTTCTCATCTTTGACCTCAAACATTCCTTGTTACTCTGCCTTGCTACCCTGAACAGCAAGGGAACAGGAACTATGGTTCTAAGAGTGGTGAAAATTTCACCTACGCCCATCGCATGTTTTCATGGTTTATTATTGTCTTAATGTTCATATAATTTATAAACTTTAGCGAATTAGCCGTTACAATGGATAGGCCTGGAGGTGGATACACCAGAAGGCTACTGCGTTGACTTAATTGTCCTAATGTAGGACAGTGGTTAGCTTGCTCATCTTTGGGGAGTAAGATCCTTGGTTCGAGACCCGGTAGAGGCATACCAGAATTGTGGTGTCCCACTTTTGAGATATTAGATATCCCGTCTTAGCATGGATCATTTACTTAGCATGGAATTTATCGAGATAATTTGTAAGAATGAAAATAACTCAAATAGGACTCGAACCAAAGACCTCTAGGTTCATACTCTAGTGTGCTAATCCACTGCGCCATCGGGGCCTAGAGAAAGCCATTTCATTCACACAAATTGCACCACCACTCACCGAAGGCGGAGACGAATCTATCGGGGCTATTTAAAAACTAAACAGGCTCTGTTGAAGGAAGGCGACTTTCTCAAACTAGAGTACTATCTGGAGGTCGTGGGTTCGAGTCCTACACGTGTTATTGTCATTCTCACAAACGATCTTGATTGTTTTCCAAAATCCTGCTTCTTTTCTAGTTCCTCAAGAGTTTCTACAACTGGAGGTTAATCCTTCAAATTCTGCCTTTGGGCACAATCTTACTGTACCCGCTAATAACTCAATTCAAATACCCCCGGAATCAAAATTGGTTTTCAAACCAATAATCAAATTAGTTAACACAAGTTTCAGACATGAATTGTCAAGACGGCCACACCTAGTGACCTCTCGTTTGTAAGCAATAAAAGAACACTAGGTTTCCTGCTTAGTCAACCTTCCCATAGCTTAGCTCTCGTTTGAAGGCCACAAAACCAAGAAGAACGGATTACTCTTCTGGTTTCGAAGCTGTCCAAGGCACCGAGGTTGATTAGCTCCTACCCTGTTTTATTGATTTTATCATTATGTTTGAATTTTTGAAATTGAATTCTTTCCTGGTAAGGAAACTCTAATCTGTTCATGACCACTAGGCTGCATGGCATTCACAGTGAAAAAGTCGTTGTGGGGGTTTTGATGAGCCGGGAAACTTTGAGTTTCACATGCCAACTAGATAGGCCTATAAATTTCTTACTCATAAATCAATGTTGACAATGTCGATACGAAGAAGAGTGGATAACTGCCTCAGTACTTGGTCCATCTTAAATTTCTTAAGGATAGCAGACATATTTTCATCGTGGGATTCAAAACTAGAGTCAAGGTGTCTACCAAAAGAATCCACTATAGGAAATCTTTGAGCCAAAATATTAGTCAATGTGATTTTTGACACCTGAAGGCTTAAGCTAAGCTTTTTTAAGCTTGTGCATCGTTGAAGCACCTGTAGTCTTTTCTGTCCTATGTACAAGTGTAAAACAAATCTGGTGTAGGAAGCTCTTATAAGGAAATGTTTATTATCAGTGCTGCAGACTGACACCGAAGAGAAATTGGTTTCATTTCTCTTCAGTGACAACTTGAGGCAAAAATAATCAAAGGTTCCTAATGTATTCACACTGACCAAATTTCTTCCCAATTGCTTGTTTTTGTGACTTTTGCAAGCACCTAGCTAATGCTTGTGAGTACAGTGTGAACATCGCCTTACGGTAATCTATAGCTTTAGGGGAAAACCAAAAGACCTGTGTCATATCATTCCCCAGACCAAGTAACTCCAAAACCTTTCACGCATCTGATGAAAATGTCTCGAATCTTTCAGATAAAGGTTGAAGCGAAAGAAATGAACTAAAAAATTCACAGGTGTTTTCACAAAAGCCAGCAATAAACGCATTTTCATATTCATTAACCATAAAGCTATATTTTGATTAAAGCTATGTTTTGATAAAAAATACAGCTATGTGTCACCCAAATATTGCTGAAATAAATTCATATATTCTGTATAAAAATATCCCATTTCAATATTCCCAAAATAAGTATGTCTGTCTTATAGAAATAAGTATTTTTAGAAATAAGTGCTTTGAGTCTTTGGTATATGCCTGACAGTGCTTGGGTAGCAAAGAATCATTTACGGTTCTCCATAAATTCTGACAAATAGGTCTTCAACTTTGGATATATGACGTTGGACTCGGTACCATGGAATGACGAAAGAATTTTCAAATCCCTAAAAGTCAATATCCGATATTCAAAAAGGCAACTATCTGCTGCATTATCTGCTCCCCTAAAATTAGAGGACAATGAAGCCCATTCCCAAATCTTTCTAAAGCCGGTTTTCCACTTGGTAAATTTGTTCGCGTGACACAAAACAATATCTTCGCAAAGCTTTACCACACGGTGCCAACTTGAGGATTGTGTTTTAAGTTAAGGGCCTTTGCCAATTAAGTATAGTTGTTGTTGTCGATAAGCAAATGTACTTATTGTCGATAAGCAAATGTACTTATTATCACCGTCAGGCATTGCTTTATGTGCAAAGCACAAAGGGGCCACTGAATATTAGGTTGATCAGTAGCAGTGCATTGATAGTTGATATGTAAATACGCTTACTATCTTCGTAAGGTATTGATTGATGTCGAAATAAAAAAGGGAAGGGCCCATTGAATTGGTTAGACTAATCGAGTAGTGCAACCCTAGTCTTGATGTGACCACACCTCATAATTCCTTTTGCTATATTGCTTGGAGTGACAGAGAGCTGGCAAATTCCCTATTCACACCTTATAACAGGTCTTAAGGTTGTTTTGAACCTAGGATCCTTTGAACAAGGGTTGGGTGATCTAACATCCCTTGGCCATCCCCACAAGTATGTGTTCTTATCATGTGATCTGTTGCTGAAATCTGATTGGTTCGAGTCAAGAAGCTCTTTCAAATAAACTCTTTGATCTTTTTTAAAAACTATTGTAACGAAAAGAAACTCTGCTGAATGTTAAGGAACAGACTTAAGATTTCAGATTTCCTTGATTTCTTTCAATTTCCATTACAGTTGAAACACTCAGCAAGGCTGTAAAACTATTTTAGCCAAAAAGAAGAGTATCACAGGTAAACGCAGTGCTTTACTCACCCATAGAACTCTAAAACAGGAGCAGTCAGTTGCAGATAATTGTCTAATCGGGCAGCCACTGTTTCTGGCTAGGGTAAAATAGAGATAACTACTTGAGAAGGCATGTAATAAATTTACCAAAAATTGATCTATATGTAATGAATCTTGATAGTTGCTTGGTTGGTACTAATATTATCATAGATCAAAATACGCAGTATCAACAGCCCCATACTTGAAAGTTGATAGTTGATGTATGGGAATTTAAATCTTTGTAGGGTATCTTTAAATGAGCAAAGCGTAAAGGGCCCACTGAATGGCTATACTAATATAGAAGTGTGACTCTGGTGATTCCATACCTTCTGACACATTTTGTCCTCTAGCCTGGATACACAGAGAGCTAGCAAATTCTCTCCTTACAATTTATGTGATAAGTCTGGAGATGGTTTGATTCCATGACCCATTGAAATGGGTTGAGTGATCTAACCACTCTGTGATCCCCGCCACTTCCATTCTACACTTCGGTGGCCAACAATAAACAGTAAACAGCCAAACAGAAACAACATTATATTGTATTTGCTCGTTGCTGTTACAACTTTTTAGTTTAGCCAGAAAAATCGGAAACATAATGAAACGAACACATGGATTACTTAAGCTTTTCGTCTGACAATAAATCAGTTACGTTTCTGTTTCGTTCTCTTTCTGACGTATTACTCTGTTGAGTGTCAGACGAAAAGCTTAAGTAATCCATGTGTTCGTTTCATTATGTTTCCGATTTTTCTGGCTATACTGAAGTTCTGTACCATCCAAAGACTGAACTTTTTAGTTCTTGAACACCAACAATGTGTAACAATACATCCTATGCTTGAATTACCAAGTAGCTGCACAGCAAATGTAGTGTTAACCGGGAGATGTCTGGGTATTTCATCTTTGGATCACATACTTAAAAATCTTCATTAATAAACTAATCACCAGGTAGGGTTACATCTCACCTTGTCGTCATGCCTCTGAATCAGCTTGTCCCCTGTGATATCATCAACACCCTACGGATTTTGAATGTGGATCAGAAGTCATTGTCAATAGAAAAAAAAATTGTTTAGATTGGCATGCAATATATTGGACTGGGTTTTGCCTGCGAGCTACATGGACAAGTTTGCTGGCAATGCAACTTATATGATCAGCAAATTAAATAGAAATAGCTAAGACGATTATTTGCAAAAAATGCCATGTAGAAATAGCTTTCTGCAAAATATCTAGAAAAGCTTGAACTGCTTTGATGGGAAACACTCACCGCATTCTTTGGTGGGCTCCACTCAGTGTGATATATTCTTCCAGAGGCTTCGTGAATCCATCGGTTCTAACAAAGTCAAAATTATACACTTTTCAGAAAAAAGATAATGGGCTTTAAACAGATCTAAAGAACATATAAAAAACAGCAAATTATGAGATGATGCTGAGAACCAATCGAACTTAACTTAAATAAACGATCTTGCAGTCAATTCCAAAGAAGAAACAGTTTATTAGCTGTAGTTATTCTAGGCAAAAACAGCGATTAACGAAATACACATTGATTTTGAAGACCAGCCAGTTGATCAAGAACTAAAACAGCACATCAATCAGGAATCAAAAATTCAATCAATCTGGAATTAAGCAATCAATGAACGAAATCACTTACGAAATAAAGCCTTAGCTAGTTAAATACGTTTTGCGCAGGGCGCGGATCACCTTCAGCAAATGAAAATTTAAGTGCATGAGGGTCTTTAACAATAACACAAAATAAAACATGCAAGGGAGAGCTAAGTACTATCGAATTCCTGATTGATGTGCTGCTATGCTCTTATTCAAATGGTTGATCTTCAAAATCTTTTATTAATCACTGTTTTTGCCTTACAATTTTTAATAAAGCTGCGTTTGCCTGAATCAATATCAATTTCATTCTAGAATTACTGTTATTGTATTACTTGATTTTTTTGCTTCAATTTCACATTTTGAGTGTTGTATGCTCAATGACAAATGTCTCCAGGAAAAGGATACTAAAAGAAATGATAGGAGAAGTGCCAAGAACAAATAGATACCTCGAGACGCTGTCTAATGGTTGCAAATGGAACATTCAGGTTCAAGACTAAGTCAAGAGCATGATGACCTTGAAGAGTTTTTGCTTGTAAAAGTGTTCTGGGAAATCCTGAAAAACGATTAAAGTTCATCATAATACATGGTGAAAGACATATGACATTGCTGAAGTCTTAATGACATCACGGTTGATAGATCAAACATGAAGTTGTTCACTTCTTCTAATGGATTTTTGCTTGACCTTTACACCCCACAAGAATTATATGCTTCTTAGTTATTTTCACCTTACACCAAAAACTATTTTTCAAGAGGGCAGCCCAGATAGTCTTTAATCCTTTGTAAAAAAAAGGTCTTGGTGCAAAGAAAAAACATTGTGAATATCTTAGCTAAAAATTTCAATTGATGGGTCGGGAGAACACTTGAAGCTAACCTCAGACTGACACAAAGTGGGTACACATTCAAAATATTCAGACCCCTTATTTTAAAACGATTCCCCCGAGGATGGCTTTTCAAAAACGAAATTAAAGGTAACTAACTTAACAAAAAGGTTGTTATGCAGACATTGTCTTCTTGCTCAGGTAGGTGGGGAATTTCAAACTGTGAATACAATTAACCTCACAAAGACAATAGACCTATTGTCGTTTAATTGTTCTTGATGTTGCTCTATTCCAACGATATCCAGTGCAACCCTCCTGTTTTCCATCCAACATGGTTACTTGCTGCTTGGGAAAGTACACATCCGAAAATCTTTGAAAAGGTTTTATTCTCCAAGAAACATTATCACCTCCCTATTTGATGGATCAGTTATTCTAATGGATCACACATATAAACAGGTCTAACTCAGATTTAAATAATCTTTTTTCAAATTGCTCAATGATTGTGGGAATATCAATTACCCATGAGAATTCTTTGGAAGAGTACTTTCCCTAGCAGCGACTAACATGGAACTTAGTATCCACCCTCTAGTTGGTCTTCATTAGTTATTCTTAAACTAATAGTTAACAAAGTTTAAATTAGTTGATGATGATGATTTTGATTATTAGAACTTTTTTCAGAGCTCCTATCTATCTACCTATTATAACCATAGTTGTATTAGTAGTAGTCCAAACGTAGTATAGTACGATCATAACAAAGCAGTATATACTACGATAATGCAAGGAAAATATTCTTTAAGCTCTTGTTGCATCTGATGTCGTTCTGTGGTCTTTCTAGGCCCAAAATCGAAGGTTACGCCATGGATATTCCTCTGGCACTGAACCGATATCATCTCACGCTATTCATCAGGCAAACATTCGAACATGCGTAAATCAAAATGTTCATACTTTGAATATATTCCTGCCTTCGCATGTGAATAAATATTACTTCCAAAGAGCCTACACTATCCCCTCCCTAATGAGTGGATCTGTGTTTTGATTGATTCACGATTTTCAAATGGTTCAACCTAATGTTTATATTTTAAGTTTTTTACTCTCATCCATTTGTGGGTACATTTTTAGTTAAAATAGTTACTGCGCATGTCTTCAGAAAAAATAGCGTGTGTATATAGATACGGATCTGGTACCAAACGAATATCCACATCATTAAGGTCATGGTTTAAGACTAAAGTTTTGGCTTTTGGCATGGCTCTTGGCCTTCGTGCACGTGGCATTCAAAGTTATTTATCATAGTATATTACGTTCTTAGGTTGCAAGTTCAAGCTTAGTGTCGCAAGTTCAATCTCTGTTTTCCGTTCTAAATTGAAATCGCACATGATTGACTCGTATTTATAACTTTTTGGCAAAATTTGCTTTTAAACTTGAATTAAATATGCTCCTAATACTAATTTTGTTAGCCACTTTGTAAAACATCTGGTTTTAATTTTGATTACGTTTTAAGGAAATATGTTAGTTTAAATTTTTATGGGGGGGGGGGGGCTCTCTCTCGATTAGTTAACCTATTTAGAGAGCTCCTCTTTAATCAATAAATCTTAATTGCAATTCTGTAATGTTTACTCTGTAACTTTTCGTATGCATGTAAATTGTAATTGTATTGTAATTTCATAGAATGGTAATTAGGATTTATTGATAAATAATAAAATCTGAATCTGAATCTGAATCTTAGCCTGTCTATATCACAAGCATATTACGATCATCGTAGTATACTCCGTTTGCAACTGACTGAGTTTCAACTAAATGTCCTCATTGAGTCTAAACCTTAATTACAATTAAAAGCCAGATATTCAGGCAATTTACCGTCAAGCAGCCATCCTTTTTCCATCTTCTTAAGCTCAGCAACAACAAGGTCGATCATGGGGCCATCGGGGACGAGGTCTCCAGCATCAATGAATTGCTTTGCATTTAGGCCAGCCTCAGTGCCTGCAGAAATCTGTGCTCTCAGAAGGTCTCCACTTGACAAATGAAGCAACCCAAAGTCACGAACGATTCTACTTGCAATCGTTCCTTTGCCACTGCCAGGAGGGCCAAGTATCAACATGCGAATTGCATTCATTTCATCCTCTTCTTATGAAGCCCCAATATTCAATTTAAAAGAGAATAGAGTCTGCTGAGCACCATTACTAAGAAAACAGTTAGGCCCAGTGATTACATCTCTCTCGTCACGTGTTCATATAGTGAACAAGAATTGTGCTGCCACACTCCGCATCCTAACACACAAGCTAGAAAAACCTTCAAAAAAGTTACTGATTTCGCCCAAAATTTGAATAAATTTTTCTTTTTCAACTGGTTCTGATTTAAGCCTGTCTGTTCCTTATTTTTGAGTTGATTTTCTATCAATGTATAAACCTCTCGCCTTATCAAAACTGTGTTTAAAATGCTCTACTAACTGGACAAGGGACCTTACATAAGTGAACTGGCGCTGTGTTTATATCATAGTTTTGGAGATAATAAATAAATTATTCTGACCCAAAGTTCCACTACAAATCCAACTTCTAATGCGAAGGTTTCCGTGAATTGAATTCACATTCGACAGGAAAAAAGATACAAATGGTTAGGTTAAATGTAAATGTCTACTTCAATCTTTGGTGAAGCGGCTTCATTTCAGAATGACAGATGCTCGATCCAGTATTTATTTTGAGATCAGTGCCTTTTTCCCATTTCAAAAGAGTCCCCCACTGTAGGTAAATACCCCTACATATGGCAGCATTTGTCAAATTCCATATCTTGGGAACTAGTATCTTTCATATGCTGATCAGTGAAAAGAATCGGGTTCTGAGATTTCTTACAAGATGATTTGGAATAACTGACGAAAACTCCAACAATTATAGAGATTTACTCAAAATACTTAAAATACTCAAATTGCAAACTTAACAACTGCGCATGATTAGATGAGGTTGAAATCATGTGAACCTAAAGTTAGAAAATATCAACACAAAATATCAACACATAATATCAACACATCAAAATATCAACACATCATGTGAACTTAAAGTAAGTTAGAAAATATCAACACAATATTATGGATTTTTGGGCCTAAAATTCTTCTTTTCTTGCTTAATGTAACTGAAACATCTAGCAGAGTATTACATGTTAAAGGATGGCATTTTCATATGGCATTTTTGGATTCTTCCAGTTGAGCCTGAAGGTTATCGTTCGTCAAGGTTTTCTTCAATTTTCAAAACATCATGGAATCGTCATCAAAATATCCAAGTATCAGAAAGTTGCCGAAAAAACTGCTCTTTATGTCAATTTGAGTTCATCGCCTTGCACAAAAATGGGTTCTGCCCAAAGCTGATATCAAACTTCTAGCTGAAAAAGTATCGAATCATTTCATCCGGGCTTTCTTGCTAGAGTTTTCCAGAATCATGGATAAGGGGCTACCGTTCCTCGAGGTTCTCTTCAGTTCTTAAAACAGCATCATAAAGTTGCTGACAAAACTTTCTCTTATATGCATTTGAGTTCATGGCTTGACACAAAAACGAATTTTGCCCAAAGTTGATTTGCAGTTTATCGATGGAAAAATATGGAATCATCTCATCCAGGCTCTCTTTCCAGAGTTGTCCAGAGCTAGAATCATGCAGATAGGCAGAAGAACTTGTTCCAATACCGTCCACGGTGAAAAATAGCATCTTTGCAGGCCAGAGTAATCCACAACCAAATACTTCCTCACAGTAAAGTATGGCACCGTCTGCAGTTCGAGAGTTAGTTGATGGGAGTGTAACGGTATTTCCATGCAGCAAGCAATGTTGGGTCTTCTTTTCCACTGTTGATTGATAACCGATCTCAATCTCGCAGTTTTTAAAGTCCTGTGGCAGTTTGACTTCAAAGTACATAACTTCACTCAGGTCTGCATCACCTGCAAATGATATTTCAGATTGGTCAAATCAAAGGACTATTCCTAATACATAACCGTGGGGAACGTCTTTGCAGTTCTATAATCGATCTGGTACTGAGAAAATGTTCAGTTCTGGGGGATTATATGGGTACTGTTGGGGATACCATCCCGAAGTATTGTGGAGGATATTTAGTACTGTGGAGGATATTTAGCTTGCACTGTGGAGGATATTCATTGCTCTGGTGGGATACGATCAGTACTGTACTGTGGAAGATATTCAGCACTGGTAGAGGGAGAGAAAACACAAGCACTGTGCGTATTATCTTTACAGTACTGATGCTACAATTCAAATGAATACACAATTCTGTTTGACTCCATTTGATGCAATGCATTATATTTATCCTTTATCAGTATACTGATTACCTTTTAAAAAGAAGCTTAACATTAGTGTCTATATAGGAATTTATCGCTAAGCATCATCAATTAGAAAGGACTATTATATAAAGACATGCGGATCTAGGGAAAATTAATGCCCCTTTTTATATTCAGAAGTCAGAATCACCCCAGTTGCTTAGCCAAAACCTTGAAGTGTCGTGCCTTCGAAAGATTGATACGCTTCCTACATCCGTATTCTTATAGATATTTTGCCCTACCATTCGGTTCAAATAAGCTTATTGATTTCCATGGAAAGCGTAAGTGATAATAAGCATAAAAAACAAATACCTTTTGAATGGATCAAATCAACAGGAGAAAAGACCAGACTTGGTTTAGGAAACGCATTCGTGGTCGATTGTCTCTTGCGAGTGGGAGTTCTGGCGTCCTTGCATGAATTGAAACTTCTGTCAGCACTTCTCTCGAGAAATTCGTACGAACTGTATGATGAGCTGCCTCTGCTATATTGAGAAGTATCTGACTGAATACAAGACGCTGCATGGGGCGAATTGAGTAATGATCCCGAATCGGAAGGTTTGTCTGACTGCGTTGATTCTTGTATGCTTATGTAACCTTCAGGTGGCTCGTACCTAAAATGTGACATACATAATTAGGAAAAACACATTTTACACTCTTTTTGCTTAAGAACAATTTCATGAGCCTCAAATTTTGCCAAGATTTAAGAATAAGTTAAGAACAAAACAGGGTCGACCATTTTTAGTTATATATAAGAATTTTACTAAATAACCAAGAGACTGACAAATAATTACAAAACAAACAGATTGACATCACACAGATATATCAGATAGTCAAGAGAGTGGAAATAGGAACAACTGATAGAAAAAACAGGCTTCTAAATCATACTTTGTAGACAGAAGGATTTTGTTTTTAACACGTTTCTAATTACGTTTTTGCCATGTTTCTAATTATTCTCGCCATTCCTTAATTCTGTACCCATCTAGTGCACGGATGGATTTAGGAGAAACAAGAAAGAGAAGCGACTAGTTTATAGGGGGACTGCAACATTTTTCGGAATTGGTTAAGAGTTTCCGATTATGTGTGGGTACAATAGAACCACTTTTCCTTAACTGCTGATATTGAAGGTCTCCTTATCATCTAAATAGAAAGATCTTTTAAAGGGGTACAAAACGTAGAAGAATCAAGTGCAAAAAGCCATTTATGTTTTAGGAGGCAAATGCAACTGATTCAGTAGTCCCTATTTTTTAGCAGATAACTCAACACCCTACGAAGATAGAAAGCGTATCTGTATATGAATCGATTTGAGATAAATGTTATGTTAAGGTTTTATATTGTATAGCATCCATAGTATTGTGAGTAACCAAAGGAGATTTCCTGTATGTCTTGAATAGAACCACGCTGGTTACATGTGATATTCAGTCTTGAGTTTTCGATTAAAGTGAACACACTCATATGCTTGATTCCTCTCTGAGCCTTCTCTAAGAACCTTAAAACGCTACATTAAGCTATGACTTCAAAACAGACTTCTACTAAAACTTACGTGAAAATTTCTGACCCAAAGTTGACTCTACTCTGCTGATCGAGGGAGAGTGACAAGGCAGGATGCCATAAAATATTTGTATCTACGTTCTTCAGAGCAATGCCGAGGTCTTGACCATTAAGCCAGAATGAAACTTCACCTGAAGTAGACAGCAAGCAACTGACTGCATCTCCTACTTTCCACTGGCTAAAAAAGAAAAACAATGTGATATTTGGGATAGCAGTAGAAATCAAAATCATGAAATCAAAGGAATCACGAGGTGTGGTCACATCGAGAGGAAGGACCAGGGTCACACTGCTCGATTAGTTTACCTATTCAGTGGGCCCTTTGTGCTTAGCACATAAACCCATACCTTGCGAAGATAGTAAGCGTATGTGCCTATCAACTATCAAAATATATCCTTCATGAGGATGGTGACGAAAATTGGAAAAATACCAGAATGTAATTGCTAAAACATCATTCAAGGAAAAGTGCAAGGAAGGAGGCCGCGTGGAAGACCCAAGAGAGATTAGCAGGACGACATAAAGGAGTGGACAGGGAACAGTCTGGCAGCTTCTTGTCGGGCTGCATCAAATAGGAGTGACTGGAAAATGAAAGTGTTCAGATGGGTGCACCCACAGCCAAACAGGCTACAGTGAAGAAGAAGAATGCTAAAACTTAAACTCTGACTGCCACACAGAGTAGTTGAGAAGCCAACCTCAAGTTCTAATCAAAGACTATTCTATGATATCGAGCATACTACTGAAGCTCTCGGCTATTCATCAGTGTCAACATTTTTCATTGGAATATTTGTAATCCCGAAAGCCTTAAGTTTCCTTTATTGTTTACTTAACATAGTATACCTACAACTTTTGAAAATCCTATAATTTCCAATGAAAAGCAATGATTTAGCTTGAAAGATGCTTCTCGACCTACTTAAACAATATTGTCCAAAAATTCCATACGCTAGTTTCAATCATTAAGAAGGCCTGTATCGAAATATTCTTAGGCAAGACTGTCTTTATCTGAGACAACTGCTTATTTTAAATCAAGGGAAATAGACAGAATGATAAAATGCAACTGACCGGCCATATTTGTTATCCGGGTCATCTTCACCAATGGGACCATTCCATATTTTACATCTTGACCCGTCAAAACCAATCGACTTCAAGCAATCTCCAACTCCCAGGCCTTTCTCAGGCTGATATTTACAACCGCCAAGTCCACGCGTCGCCCATCCTTTAAACGTAAATTCAAGTTTATGAAGGAAGAAATTTCGGTTGAGAGGAAGCTAAGGGGACAAGCATGAGAATAACGACACTAAAATTAAGCAGAATGAACGCATTAAAAAACAGACATGTCCTTCTGTTACTCCGAGTTTTGTGCTTACGCACTCATCAGATCAGGTCTGTTTTTCCAATTAACCTAAACAGGTTCTTATTGAAATTGAACTTACTCCTAGAGTTCCAAAACAGGTTCATGTTTTTACATTGCAAAATCATTGAAAAAAACCTCTTTGAAAACCATTAAAAACTCAAAGGAATCTAACTCCTCTGATAAGAGCCTAAATTCTAGCATTCACCATTATGAATGATGAAGTTTCAACCTAACAGGTTAATAAAACCCAGGTTCTTATACACGGTTTTTGTAGGCCCTTCCTAGAATCTTGCAATAATTGCTCAAATAACATCATTGCTTGCTTCTACCAAACATAAGTCAATAGGGAAGAGTATTCAAATTGTTTACCTATCTGCATAATTCCTTTACTGAATAAGGTAACTTCGTAATACCACCCCAGAATGCAACACGATGCATCAGAAAGCATATGTTTCCCAACGCAATGTGTAGCCTGGGCACTTTCGAATGTCCAGTTTCCGTTGTAAATATCAAGGTGGTCGTTGCTTATGATCATCGATGACGTCAGCTTCTCACCATTCAAGCACACCGATCTCTGGTCATCAGAGCCTATAGAGAAAGTGAACAGAGAAATTTGTTAAAAGATTCTTTCATCATTTGATCAATGTTTAGGACCACCAAAGACAGCTATGTTGCAGTATAGCGCACACACTTTTTTGACTTTGCAGATATTAGATTGAATTAGAAAAATTAACCAATGAAACTGCTTCTTCATTGTCTTGATATGCTTTGATTGGCTAATCAAGTTTTTGAACGGATTACGTCGAAGGATCTCGGCCTAAACTCGATTAACGAAAGCGACATTGGCACAGCAACAGAGCGAATAAAGCTATGGAGAAACCGACCAAAACCAAATATTACCTCCATAACGGGGGTTTAGGGGGGTAGCCCCCATAAAAGCAAGTGGCCTGAAGATTTTCGTTTTTAGCAGTGACTAAAAACACGTGCTTGTGTTGTGCGTAATTCTAGAACATCAATAGTTCAACTTAATAGAAAAACGTGTCTGCTATATTAGAATCTGTCTTTAATTGCAGGAGCGCAAAAATCATTGGGCCTTGCGAAACATACTGTAATGCTCTTATATCTGTGCATGAAAACCAAATGAAAATGATATAAATAGAAATTGGTTTATTTACCTTTAGGTATCGAAGAATCGTTGTTAGAAGTAGTCAGCTTACTGATGATGGCAGATATCAACATTCCGAACTGCAACTTTTTGCCAGACCTGCAGCTCAACATGATACACCACAGAATATGCAGCAATCTAGAAGCCTCCGCCTGATCACTCAGCTGCGCAGTACCCTTACTTTTCACGCAGAAATAAACTGTCATCAGCGCATAGTTCGTTAGATTGACCAACGCCTCGTCGAAATCCTCCAAATCTGACGCTATGTCTTTCAAAGGGGATTTCGAGCGCTGGGCCGCTTCGGTCAGGGTTCTCGATAAACTACCGGATCTGGTCGTGGGCCAGTCGTTTGGATTAAACCCGGATGCGGATCTCAAACGTTGCACCGATGCCATCCTCGGGATGTCGAAGAATAATCGTTCTTGGGAGGCAGCGAAGTTATCTTCTTCGTTATCGAGATTCGGAAGATCTTCTTCTTCGAATTCGTCATATTCAAAGTAATCATCGTCATCATTTCTACGTTCCGTTTCGCATTCACTCTGCCTGTGCATAGCAGGGCTTTTACTTCGCGTGCTGGATCTATGGTTACCGTCAGCACTCTCCAAACGTTTCCGATGAACGGAGCTCAAGCTTTTTTCGGTAAAGCCAGAATCGTCTGTATTCTTGCATTTAATTTCACAATCCGCTGTGGAACTGGACGGCATATCTCTAAATTCGGTACACAGTTCGTTTTCAAAGTCCACCCGAGGAGATCGTAAATCGTGATTCGGCCTACGTTTCACAGATTGATCACCTATAGCAGATTTTGATGCATGATGCTGATTCTGGAGCATAGAATCGCTGACGACCTCGTTCACAGGATGCTTCATGTTACTATCATCCTTCAAACGATCATCTTCACCAAACGTTTTCTCAGACGTCACCTGAGCAATAAGAGCCTCGATTTCAATATCACAAAAGCCAGAATGTTTGTTCCTACTCAGCTGATCCGTTTCCGGTACAGTCTCTGTAAGTTGATCCGCATCGTCCATACTTAGCGAAGGCCATATTTTCGAAGAAGGACTTCTAGCATTTTCAACGAAGTTTCCGGAGTGAACAAATACCTCATCGGATGGAGAAAATATATCATTTTGCTGAAATCTTAGCTCGCTTTCTTCGTAGTGTTGTTTCATTTCACTTAAAAACACATGACAGTTCGTGAATAAGAAGGACTTGACTGCACCGATGACAGGGCTTTGTAGAAGTTTCTCGCAGAGATCTGAGTTCGTACTCAACGAGTGGACGATCTTTAGAGCCCCGACACAGTGAGCGATCATCAGCGGTTTGATGGATAGCTGGTCAGACTCCAAGCAGGCGAAACACCATATCAGCTCAGCCAAGTAGTCGAGAAATCCCACTGTTGATATCATCACTGAAAAACAGATGATAATTGTTGTTTATTCTTGTATTCACTTTAACTGCGGATCACCCTACCTTATACATTGCGTTAAATTATCTGAAAACAATCATGGGGATACCATCATTACTGTGGAGGTAATACCCGCAGTGATAATGGTATTTCTCCACAATACTGAATATCTTCAATAGCACTGATGGTTTAACCCAACAGCACTGATGGAATCTCTCCACAGTACTGATGGGTTCTTCCACAGTACTGGTGGGATCCCTTCCACAACCACGATAGTTCTGATGGTATCCCTCCTCAGTGCTGATTGTATTTCCCCACCTCCACAGTACTGAACATCCTCAAATGTACTGATGATATCCCCAACAGTACTGAACATCCTTTACAGCATTGAGTATCCCCCCATAATATTGAACAACCTCCAATGTACTGATGATATCACACAGACCATTACGCTGCAAAAGTCATCCCAAGATAATTTTTTGTATGGAACCACAAAGCACTTTTGTTTATGATGTGCACCTTTGTGCTAGAAAGTATAAATCAAGACAAGTAATTATGTCTTACAAATATTGCCTTTAAGTAAGTAATAATTAAGTCTAGAGGACCGTAGTCTCAAATTTGAGACTACGGGGCATCTCCTTTGTTAGCTTTGTTTTGCAGTTAATGGTGGGGAATCACCGTCTTGTTAACAATAGATTTAACTTCCCATAAGTCAATTCGTTTGCTTTTATTGTTTTGGACTGTTTCTTGCCAACATTCAATGTTCTGCAAAGAGTTTCACATGTGGAGTTTCAGAACCAGTTTTGAAAATGGCGTTCAGATCGAAGGCCTCTGTTTCTAGCGCAGAGGCACTTCAGATTTTAGATCAAATGAGCAGTGATGACTACAGTAGTGAATCAGGTAGTGAGGATTCGATTACTGACGAATTTTCTGATGCTGATGTTAGTGATGCTTTATAAGAAACCGAAACATCTGAAGATGAGGAGGGCGAAGACGAAGAATAAAAACAGACCTGGGCCTAGTACTACTGCAAAAATAGCAGAAAAACTAGGAAAAAGAACTGACTCTGCTAAATTTTTCCAGGAAAATATGACAGTTTGGGGTTTGCAACATGGAGAATCCATTTCTGTAACAATGGCATGAACATAACCATTTTGTATTATAGCATGGAGTGGTAAAATTATAAATTTTGATTACATTTTGTTGAATAGCTACCATTTTAGTTAATTAACTGGTCACATGACTTTCATAATTTGTTTTTGATTTAATTTTTAGTTAGAAAATTTTATACCCTTTCGAAAAATATATGCTTTTATATATTTGAAACTTTGTTTTCAATCTGAAAATAAATACAAAGTGTGACACAAAAATCCTGAAAAAAAACTTGGGCCTCTAAAGGTTTAAAACGCAAATGTTTCTACTCATGCGTTAGCTACTTTGGTCCCACATTCAACCAGATTTAAAAATTTAGATTTTAAAAGTAGGTTGAACACTATTTATCAATCGAAATCACGGATCCAATCCTCGGGGAAGGGATAGTGCAGGATTACGAAGAGCAGATTGATTGTCATTACTGTCTTGGTTTACTTCGAAATTATCGTTCTCAAGCGTGAGTATTTTAAAGATATAGCAATCAGTTAATTTACCTGCTTGGTGATTTTGATGACGTGCTAAAGTTGACAGAATCTCAAGCTCGGGAACTTTGCTGATGTTGCTGCCAGCCGGAGTGCTCATTATGATGTTCAGAACAGGTTTGAGAAGATCATCTCGCACGTATTGATTCACTTGAAGAGCTAAAAAATATAAATTAGAGTTAGAATCAACAATTAGACGGATGTTGAGATTAAGGATACTTTCTATCTTTGATTTCGGTTTAGATTTGAAGCACCAATTTCGATTTTTGATGAGGGCCAGTGTGGGTATTTTTGTGCAACGTTATTGGGATTTGGTATTTTTCATTCATCGTGTCTGGTGGTTTAAACTTTTTATTCTTTCTGAATCGTTATAATTGTTGCCGTAATTCATAATTCGTTCAAGTTTTCCACATCTTGTTTTTTGTGATTAGGTAATTAATTCATTTTGTTTTTCGTGAATCCTTCTTTCGACCCCCTCTCCATACCCTCTCTCAATTCACCCCTCAACATGCCCCGACCTTTTTTAATATTAAAGAGACATGCATATTTTACTGTTCTCATCCTCTCGAAGGCAAATTCTCTACCTATACATTGCTAAGGCATTGTCTACTACGGGAGGTTGAATTTTACGAAAGCAGACTACTGCAATTGACATATGTCATCACCGGGTATCGAAACCGGGTTGTTGTCACCAAAGGTATATAAGTATATCAAAAGAATGAAATTTGGTGCAGCAATGGGTTCCCTTTTTTTCTTACTAGGGCGTCAACTATAATAGCGCCATCCTGTGCTCTATATAAAACAATGAATATCAAAGCTATGTCAAACATTCAATTGCTCTTCCTTTTTAGACATTCCTGCCCCCTAAATCGCAGTTATTGATATCTCTAATAGTTGATAGTTGATAGGCACATACGCTCGCTATCTTCGCAAGGTATGTGTTTAAGTGCTAAGCACAAAAGGCCCACTGAATAGTTAAACTAATCGAACAGTGCGACCCTGGTCCTTCCTCTCGATGTGACCACACCTCGTGATTCCTTTTGCCTGGAATTACAGAGAGCTGGCTAATTCTCTCCTCAACATATGCCACCAAACCACTTTTCTTTTCTTTTCTTTTAGATATTTTGTTGAATAAGTTGTAGTATATTTAAACTCACTCTTCTTTTTTTTTTCTTTTCTTTTCTTTTAGATATTTTTTTGAATAAGTTGTAGTATTAAAAATTTTTTACATAGTTTTTACGTAATATAGGGTTGAAGTATATTCAGTAATTTTAATTAGGTTAATTTTTCACATTTAACAACTTAATTTTGTAGCTATATTTAAATGGAGGGCCCCTCGAACATCAGCATTGCTGAATTGGGCTACCCTCCTTAAAGAAGTGAAATTATTATTATATTATTATTATTATATCATTATTATATAACATTTGTGACAGGTCTGAAGGTGGTTTCGAACCCGGGACCCTTTGAACAAGGGTCAAGTGATCTTACCACTAGGCAATCCCCGCTTAATAAGAAGAACTTGAGACCAATTCAAAACTTACCCAAGCTGATAGATATATTTTCGATGATGTTTCCGCCATCTTGCTTCACGAATAAGGGACAAATGGAGCTATTTTCGTCGGCCTGAGCCACAATGCACCATGATCCACAATCGTCCAGTTTGTTGGTTTTAAGACCATACAACTCCAGTGCTAGTTGCAGAGCCATTGGCATTTGGTCTGATAGAAAGAAATATCAAAAAAAATATAAATATAAAAAATAATATCAAAAGACCATACAAATATAAAAAGTGATATCAAAAGACAATACAAATATAAAAAATAATAACAAAAGACAATTCTAGGGTTGCTAAAGTTCTTGATACAGTGAAACAGTCTTTGATCAGTTCAAAACTTGAGGATGAAACATGGTGAAACATGTTAACTGTGGAAGCTTTTCGTCTGAAATTCATCAGAGTTGTAAGTCAGAAGAGTCTTTGATCGTTAGAGGACTTGAGGATGACCAGGAAAATAGAGACATAGCAAATATACCACTCAAAGCTTTTCGTCTGAAACTCATCATAGTGGTACGTCAGAAAGAGAACAAAAATCAAACTGAACGAATAATAGACCCCTTTCACAATGACGTAGAATATATATGAAAGTGAGTCAAGTGATGTGATTCCCTGCTGAGCAAGGATCTTTCATCGTATCATTATGCTAACAGTACAACTAAAAAGCAAATCTATGCGTTGCTAAGAGCAATGCACGCCTTTGGGATTTTGATCCACATGGTGAACATGACAAGCCTTTGATATTTAGCGGGGCAACGTTTCGGGAGAGATCTGTCTCCCATCATCGGGCAATGAGAAATTTGGTTTCATCCCTATTTAAGCAAGAGGTGTGAACTTTGGCGCAGTAAAGTATCAAAGTAGGACAGTTAAGTATCAAATATAATTAAAAACCAACCTTTAATTTGAGCATTAACAATTCCTTGCGTGGATAGCAGGATAAGTTCATTTTTGCGATGTTTCCCCAGCACTTTGATGAACTTGAGCATATCAAGAGTACAGCCCGGGTCGTAGGTCTTCCCTCTGCTCACTTTGAAGTTGAGAAAATTGACAGTCACCATGTTAATACCAGGCTTCATCCGACTGTATTCTTTTCTGTCGATTTGGATGCTGGAATCGTTACCAGATTTTAATCTGATCTTTAACGTTGCATCTGAAAGGTAAGAGTTTTTATGAGAATAAGTTAGTCCTTGTATCATGATTCAAAAGAGCCTTTATTTTACTAGCATAGGCAGATGAAGGTCCTAAAGAGGGCATTGGTCTCAATTCCTAGCACTAAAACAGTTAAAAATCGTAATCCCAATGAGAAAAATAGAGGTATTCCTTATATTGACTTGTTTAACAATCCTAATCCCAATTTATCTTTCCATTCCCCTATCCTGGTCTCAAGAAGTCTAATCCAATTTTTCCAGTTAAAAAAGGCAAATTAGAGTTTCCAATTAAACCCTTCATGACCATCTTAGAGCCTTTATAATATTAGCATGGGCATAACTGTCGTTGATAGAAGAAGAAGGCTAGAGAACTTATTGTTGTGCGTCTTTTTTCAAGTTTGAAGTTAAACAGTTGCCCAAAGTGCACAACATATGCCTCTTTCTTTCTGAAATGTTTGTACGTACACACATTGTCTATAAACATGAAGTGAAATAGTGTGAAATATTTCATAAATAGCTGAAAGATATTTTTGGATAGTGAAACCAAAAGAAGCATTTTTGTTCAACCATGCTCTTCTTGGCTGAAATAATGGTAAAACAATAAACAGTGCACTCTCAATCTAGATAAACTTTAACAAAATGATAAAAATCATCAAACCATGTCATCAAACTATGGTCTGGGCTAGGTGCCTACTGTGGGAATGGATGTGAATTCTGGAAGTTGGAAAATCACTATGGATGAAAGGCAATATGGTTCAAGTAGTGGAGTGAAATTTAAAAAATTGGGAAATTAGGCCATGTGTTGAGTGGTAGAGCAGCCTAAGAAAATAAGCTGAAGTTAAGCAAGGTCATGTGAGGTCAGCATTTGGATAGGCTTCTTTCAAATAAGGGCTTTAACAGCATTACGAAAAGGGTGCAACCTCAACAACGTTTTGATTTCTTTCAATCTAAGTGAGGCTAATAGGGCAAGCTTTTGTTTTACACTGGAATGACCGCTCCATTAAAGAGGCCTACCTTGGAGGTGTTGACTAAAAAAACAACCTCCTTCTGAAGGGACATTAAACAGTAGGTTCAGTACCCCTGCTGGAAATGAGGCAGGCTAGCACCCTAAACATAAACTTACTTACATGCCACCCCTGCCAGTGAAAGATAAAAACAGGAATAGCAAAACATTACCTGAAAATCCTAGCATTACTAGAATTTTTGAAGCCTGTGCCATAATCTGTGGCATTTCTGATTCTTTGACTGCCATCTCCAGCAATATTCCAATACCACCTTCTTTGATGATGCTTTCCCTTGCTTCGTCCGATGCCATGGACAGATTGAGAAGCAGTGATGAGGCCCAGAATTGAAGATCAGAATTATCAGATCTCAAGAACTTGATAATTGATTTTATCGAGCCGGCTTCTACCACAGTTTTGCACAAATTCTCTGAAAAATTTAAAATGCACTTTGGAAAAGTGGGGAAAATGGGAAACATAGCAAGACATGATTCACTACTATATTGGAAACCCCTGTTTTTCAACGTCATAAGATATGCTTTTTTTGTGCCTTTGAGCTTTTTGTCTGACACTCATCAGAGTAATACTTCAGAAAATAGAGAAAACAAGTCTCTAACAAATTCTTTTACCTAGAGGTGTGTTGGAATATGCAAAGGCCAGTAAGAAATCAAAAGGGGCTGGTCAAAATGATAGTAAGCTATCTAAGCGATCTATGGTATTTACCAATAAAAAGAAAAGTAAGCAAGATTTACCACATGAACAGAAGAAGCCTAAGGTCTCTGCAACGAGTTTAGCATCAACCAGACCATTTGCGTTAGTTTCACTCAGTGCAATGACAGATTTCAAGAGTTCTCCGTTGGCTTTTATCAACTTCATTGCCACATCTTTCCCTTAAAAAAAGAAATAAATGATTATGATTTAGATCAAATATGAGGGTTGTTCTGGAATATTTCCGAATAGATTTTGATAAGTCAAGCCCCTGAAACTCCCCTGGATACAACTTTAATTAAACTTTCTATGAAAATCTCAAGGATCATCTGTGAAAAGTTTGGGGATCCTTGGATTGCCTCTTGCATACAAAATTGTCTGTCCATATGATGAGAAATGTGCAATATAAGCAATTATCTATAATAGCTAAAAATCTTTCTGGCAAGCAAATCTTTTGTCTCTTAGGAATATTCAAATTGCAAGTTTTTCTTCCAAAAGGGTATATCTTTTCCTGTACAACTCCGTCCTAAAGAAATTATTTTGGAGGGAGCTATCCCATTGAATGAGCAGCCGATTTATATCTCAAGAGGCCAACACACTTTGAATGCTATCACACTTACAAGTAAAACTATTATAAGCAAGATCTATCATTAGTTTTCCTGACTGGTCAAGTTCTACTGTTTAGCAAATAAACACTCTCAGAAGTTAAAAATCTTCTAAATGCGTGTGGTACTGTTGATGAGATGAATCAGATTTTGATTATATTACATGGTACTTCTCATATAATTCATTCTTTTAAAAACACTCAGAAGCCTGCTTATCTTGTGAACTTGCAAACTATGCATATATAATTTCAGTTTCGAATCACAAGGCATTTTGGAAGATGGCTATATTCAAGTCCTGCTCCCAAAATTGAAGACAAGCAGTGCGTGCCTAACATTGATAGTTTTCCCAAATTACTTGAGAAGAAAATTTCCTACCCTTGTTTAATCAAGGTCATTTCCCCACTTCATTTAAGACCCCTTAGTTTGAAATACAAAACAGAATGGAAAAAAATACTAACCCATCATTGCTAGGTCGTGTACCAACAACAATGCCCAGTAAACCAAGTCATTGTTGCCTGAAGCAAGGCATATTGTCAGCCTTTTTATCAACGGCTTGAAGTTGGAAAGCTTTGTCTTGAATCCATTATCATTTATACTGAGAAAACACAGAATTCTCAGGACGAGTCTTTGCTGTCCAGACTCACTGCTTACTAGTATCTGATACAAAATATCGATGATGTCTGGAATCCGAGAGATGATTCCTCTGTGCAAGTCCTTCAGGAGAAACTCATGAATCAGACAAGTGCTACAATACACCAGATCCGAGTCATCAAACTTCAAACACCCGATCAAAGCAGGGACAATGCCAAGTTGGGCCATCTCCTGCAGGAACTCTTCGGTGACGTAATCTTCAAAGAAGTTGATGTACATGACAAGTATTTGAAGGCAGCTTCTTGATAGCCAGGCATCTCCTATAGTTCTCAAGAAGCACAACGTGATCCGATTGATTATTCCGTAACTTAACAGATTCACCCGCAATTGCTTGTTTTGCATCATCTGCTTCAACATGAGAATGCACAGTCTGGTAACATCTTGCGAAATGATACCTGAAGCATCGCTTATGATTTCTAGTAGGAAAGCAACAAAGGTCTTGCTGCTATCAAACAACTTGACAAGATTTGCCTCAGAGTCTATTACTAAATCATAAACAGTAACAATAGCATATTTGAGGATCTGAGCTGATTTGTAACTCTGACGACACCTTTCCGTCAATTTTTTCACTTGGAACTCTTCAGATATCATTTTCACAATATCAGGGACGATTTCAAAAATGTTGTGATCAATCAAGCAAGGCTTGAATTCATTACTTTTCGTGAGGATGCTCAAAACAGTGACGGCCTTTTTTATTTCTTCCTCATCTTCAGAGGCACACTGATTTAATAAATATGTGAGATTGCTTTCAGACATCATCCGGTCAACAAGGACTTGTTCAGCGCTTCTTCTTAACGATGCACTGTCTGAGAGGGTCAATGCTGCAAGATCCTTGGCGCTTATTTTCGCTGCAAGTTCTGGAAGGCTTTTCTGTTTCTCTTTTTCGATGAGCTTCCAATCTTTGTACAGCTTCCAAGTAACAAAGCAACCGGCTGCTGCTGCAACAGCCGTCGTTGCTATAAGAGAGCGGTTCGGTTTGCTTTCCATCTTCTGATTGCAGTTATCAGAAACCTTGAAGCCTACATCGTCAAACGAAAACAGTTTTCCTGTTTATTCTCGCTCTTTGACCGGTGAAGCGAAATGAAAGCAAAATGCGATCCAAGAGCGAATGTGATTCCACTCTGGATCTCACACGAAAAGGACGCTGTAGTTTGTTGTTGCTGTTGCGTTTTGTTTGTAACCTTCATTTCAGTTGTAGGTTCTAGTTGTTAGTTGTTTTTGTAATGTGATGGTGTGAATGGGTGTAATTTTTAGAGCATTTTCCACTCAGGACATTCTAATTCCAACCCCCCTGCTAATTAATTCTGGTTACGGGTGGAGAGCAAAACAAGGGTTACACTACAAAAATCTATGACATTGAGAGTTTCGAGTGAAATCAGTGAAGTAATTGCCCTATATTTTTAACGTCTCAGTTTTGCTTTATTCTGTCTCTCACAGATTTCCCCTTTTAAGTAATTTTTAGATTAAGTTTCCACCCAGGATATTCTTATTCCAGCCCGCCCCCGCTTATTGATTTTTTGAGATTTTCCAACCCCCCTACTATTCAAACCCCGCGTCTATTAGAGACCAAAGAGTAGTTGGATGTTTGTCTTGCTGCTTCCAATGGAATATTCAGACTTCTTGTAATCATATAAAACATATCTACTGGAGCTACGAAGATTTGATCGCAAGGGATACTTTAGGAGAAGGGAAGTTTTAGCCCATATTATGCAAGAATTCCAAATATTTTCAATACGCTCAAACTGAAAGTGCTATTACGAAAAAAAGCTTCCCCGTAAATGAAATAAAATTTGGATATAAGTAGTTTACAACTGGATAAGCTATTCTCTACAGGATTTGCTAGGGCTAAGGTAAAGCCAAGGCCGGGGCCAAGCAAGAGCGGAGGTTAAAATCGAAACCAAGCCCTACCCCTATCCCTACTCAGACGAACAGTTAATCTATCATTTAGGTTAGGAAACTTATCGTTTGTTGTACGTGTTTGTTCCACAATTGATGTCGAACAGTACATGAGAGTCTACAACATATGGGCATACGTTGTATGTACATATCCTCTCTCTTGACTGTTAGAGTTGTAAATTAACACATTGCTTTCATAAATATGATAGTGAATACTTTACGATATTTCATGAATAACGAACATCTTTAGATAAGGAACCAAAATAAGTGTTTTGGTGTATTTGTTCAGCCATGACCTTGTTGGCTAAAACAATGACAGAACAATACAATGTGCACTCTCAATCTTCAAAAACTTGATAGGCACATACGCTTACTATCTTCGCAAGGTATGGGTTTATGTGCTAAGCACAAAGGGCCCACTGAATAGGTAAACTAATCGAGCAGTGCGACCCTGGTCCTTCCTCTCGATGTGACCACACCTCGTGATTCCTTTTGCCTTTTTGCCTGGAATTACAGAGAGCTGGCTAATTCTCTCCTCGCACATTCTGACACAGGTCTCAAGGTGGTTTCGAACCCGGGACCCTTTGAACACCCGCAATGAAAACTTGCAGAATAAGATAAAATCATAAGTTTCCAAAGCACCCCTTTCTTTAAACTTTGGCGTCATGCATAGTGTGTAGACAACAGAATATTCATTGTTTCTCCCTTCTAATAAATTTCCCCTTTTCTTCGTACGGTTTTGTCAATTCTCTCTTCGCGAGACCACCTCCCTGTTAAATTGATCACAAAAAAATAGATCCTAATTTTCTAGACCTTATCTTTAATCGTCGTTAAACAACACCTAAAGATTACCCTGGTAATTCTTTCTACAAAAATTTAAAATTGATTACTCTAAAAATTACTCAATAAAATTATAGCTAGAAAAATCGTAAGCAAACCGAAAATAACGAGTACCGAAAATACTGGTAACGAGGCTATTCATGTCAAAATATTTTTAACAAAATTAAAATTTCCCAAATGAATTTTTTATGATTGTAAAAGGATACAGAATATGCAAGTAAAAAGTGACAACCACTTTGAATGTAAGACTAGGTTGCCACCACTGTTCTCAAAATAAAGACTGGATAGAGCATTCTTTCGTTTCTGCAGCCAAATATTTGAAGCCATTGCTTCTACTTGCACTTGGCCTCCCAATGTGGCGGCCAAAGAAATTATACTGACTTGATTCTTTGGCAACAATAGCTAACCGATTATTATCATGCTAATTATTCATAATATTCCAAAACTCATCAAGGAAAAAAGCACGCCCCAGTGGAATTTTAATGTATTGAATTGAACCTTCCAATATGGCCGCCAATTCAGAACGACAGATGCTCGATCCAGTCTTTGTTTAGAGTCAGAGATAAGTGGTTGCAGCGGCACATGGAAATTGCAAGACACCAACGAAAGACACGTGACTGAGTGTGGCTTTTGTCTACTGCCAAGATTTCCTTTTTGAAAGATATCAGTAAACACAGTAATGGTGGGCATATGTCTTATCGAACTTCAAACAAATACGCTATGAGTACGATAAAGTGCTCAAATTGCTCCAAACAAATACGATGCTTCAAATCCCATTTCTAGACAAAAGTTTTCTTCCAAAGAATACCATCTTATTCGAGTGTCTCCTTATTTGTTGTTCACACTCAATACGCACCGTATTCGAAGAACCCCGCATTTGAAGCGTATCTGTGTGAACGCAAGCCCGAGCCCAATATATTTCATTCAAATACGGAACAGTATAGTTGGGCCTAACGACTCGATTGCTTACGAAATCATTCAATTGCTTATAACATAACTCGATTTCTTATGCAAACATTTCTTTTATACCAAGGCTTTCTTACTTTTAGAAATTTCAGCAACATTTTCGCTATTTTGAATGATGAAAATCGACAATATCACGCTGCTCGAACTCGAAGGAAAGCTGGAACAGAGTAGCCTGCGTCACAGACACTGTCCTTTGAAAAACTGTAGTTACACTTCTGAAAGTGGTATGTTCTGTGCACAGGCTGGAACAGAGTCCTATTGCTTATTGGAAAAGTGTACACAAACTTAATGACGCATCCTTATTCAAGATAAGAATATAAGTGGAATACTTAAGAAAAACCAAAGGTTTTAAGAACCTGGGATTAATTATTTGTTCTTACGTTTCTACAATAAGCAGAAGATACAAACCGCACAAGAGTTCTATCTTTTATGCTTTCTCCTCTCCTTCTCAATGTAGCTGTACAGTTCGTTTCCGATGTATTGGAATGTAGGGCGTTTGTCAGGCCTGAAATCGACAAAAAGTAAAGTTTATTTCTATATCATGAAATTATCCACTTGGAAAAACAGAAAAGCAGTAATTCGCCCACTTTCATCAATTTTCACAGAACATTTCATTTTGTCACATTTCTGTATTTTTTTTAAATTTGCGATATGGGAAAAATGATGTTTGCGGGTTTGGAAAGTAACCCTAACTCTTACCCGGACCCTAACTCTGCCCTAATTCTAACCCTACCAAGAAAAAAATCGATCAACATTCAACTACTCTTGGGGCACCATTACTGGTCTAGCTAAGGGTACAATTTTGAAAATAACTATTCTCACCAACGTTTTAGATATGCAAGCGGCTTGTCCTTACCTAAAATTAACCAAGAACCCCCTCCCCCCTAAGTGTGTCACATCAAAAAGGCAAGACCTCTAAAGGGAAATACTTACTGCCATTCCCAGCACTTTTTCATTACGTCATGGATCTCCCTGGGACAGTTTTCCGGCTTGGGTAATCGATAACCCCGCTCTAAATCTTCGATGAGTTGCTGCCCCTTTTTTCCCTGCAAAACAACGCATAATTTAACGAGATTTGTAGAACACACAAAAAGAAGTGTATCTTCTGCCTACTTAACATAGTGATAACGAAATACATGTTAAAATAGAAAGAAGCTGCTGTACTGAACAAAATAAACAAAGAAAAGCATTTAAAATTAGACTTACTGGGTATGGTTTCGCACCGTAATTTAAAGCTTCCCACATTGTGACGCCATAACTCCAAACGTCACTTTTGCTTGTAAACTTGAAGTAAAATATACACTCTGGTGCGTACCACTTTAACGGCCATTTCCCAGCTCTTTCAGCCTGTAGAATTTAAATCAAATAACATAGTCAATTTATGAACAACATGAGAGTACTGTTTATAGTCTATACCCGAATATGCTTGCCATTTTCGTAAGGTATTGGTTTTAGATATGCACAGAGGACCCAACTGAATAGCCAGACCAATCATAGTACAGTAAAAACTCGCAACTAAGAACCTAAACATTAAGGACCTCTTAGCCTAAGATTTTAAAAATTTGACCGTATTTTCAGAGGCAAAGATTACAAATTTCAGGTTTGAAAGTAGTTAAATTATACCAAAAATAATAATGGTATTTAAGGAGTGTCCAAAGACCTACAAACAACCATTAACCATATTATCACTGCTGTTGACTACAATTTATCTATGAACCTGCTTAGACTAACTTCTAGAAATACAGGTTCTTAGTTGCGAGTTTTTGCTGTAGGGCATTGATAGTTGCTGGGCAAAAACGCTTACTAATGCAGCAAGGAATTCTTTTTTCTTTCCCCCCCTAGAGCTACAAAGACCTTCAGGCTCTATCCTCTCGTATCATCTCACAGGTCTTAAAGTGGGCTAAGCTTCCGATTCTTCGTACAATAAAGGATAAGGAAGGATTTACAAAGTAGGATAAGCATTAACAAGAAATCATTGATTAGAAAAATTGATGTTAATAGCTGCGATGGATACGCGTACAAGAGGTGGTTTATTACCTTGCAAGGGGTGTTAATAAGCTCATAGGGGGATGGTGAATTATGCTTAAATGAGGTATATACACTTAAAAGGGGCCGGTATATAATTTGTGGTGGTATATCATATTTCCTGGGGTGAGCACTTCATGCAAGATGATATACCAACCCCTTGTAAAGGTATCCACCACGGTGAGCGTACAGGTTTGCAAGTGCATATCTCTCTATATCTAAAATAGTAGATTGTGGCTGGAGATACACAAAGAGTGCTCAAGACCAGGTAGTGATAGCTGGGTATCACTGTTGTAGAGATAACGGGGAGGGCACATTGAGCACACCCTCTATATCTATAACTTTACCCCATCAATTTGGGACCACTAAAACCACATTTAGTCTGATACTGGACTACTGGAGAAATGCAATAGATTGGTGACGTCATGAAGAATCTTCTTACTTACCCGATAATATTCGTTCCCAGCCCCCATGGCTCTGCTCATGCCGAAATCGCTGATTTTCACAAAATTCTCGGAAACGACAAGAACATTCCTGGCCGCTAAATCTCGATGAACAAAATGCTGAGATTCCAAATACTGCATTCCCTGTCAAGCAAAATATAAAAAATATGCAACAATATTTCATATATTTTTCGAAAGCCTGATTTCTACAGCACAGAAGGGGTAAAACCTAGAATAGGTCAAGATAGGATTTTCATATTAGGCTCTAAAGGCCCTGGGTGAAATCCAACGAATATCAGGGAGCTTCCTATCTTGCACAGATTTAAAAAGTAAATAAAAAATTACAAAAGTATAACTACCGGGAATATCAGCAACCCTGGCAATATTTTCAGCTCTTCAAAATTTCCCTAATATTTCATATTATACTAACAATCTATTTATTCAAACAAATGTAACTATAATTAGCTGAAGGGATTTTGTGGGTAAATATCATGAAATTAAGAAAAATGAAAATAAAGAATTAGTTGTGCCAGTGCTTGGCACATCTGCATCATGGGTGCAACGTCCTATTTGTTATTGAAAACACTTCTTCATGAAGGGTTTATCGTGACTGTATATTGCTCTAACTGTGCCACATCAGTTCAAAAAGTTGAATTGATTCGAGCTCTTTTATCTTTTTTCCTACATCTATGTACCAGATTGGTGCCGCCGACTGTGGCTACATTGAAACCAGGCGCAATGGTCTATCTACTTTTTAGAATAAACTCAATAGCGGGCTAGGCGATTGAACAATTTTAAGGAATTAAAAAAGGAGGGGTACGATTAATCGACACTCGAGGGTATAATACTTTGAAGTTTTGAAGTTTGAAAAGATTTTGAAGAAAAAAATGAAAACTATTTTTATGCATTATTGAACAGGTCGGTATCTGAAGCGTATCAGTATGAAGACAACATCAAATCTGGCAGGTTTTGCTCCATTTTTGAAAGAAAATTTGCTCGTCTCTTTAGTTAATTTTGAATATGGCCTAAGTTTGGTTCTCGACCAATAACGATCAAGATTTGCACAATCAAATGAAATGAAAATATTTATTTACCTCATCAACTTGTAAGAGTAAAATCATAATGTTCAGCATGGGCATGGATCTGTCAAAATGGAATGAAATGTCATCTAATAAAGTCATCATTACTTGTTTCCTTTAATAAACACATGAACTTTCAGTGAATGTCAAATTAGTCCCTATTTTTCGTGTGCCATGTCATATCAAGACATTTAATCCTGGCATCGGATTGCTTTGGTGTCTGAAGTGAGCACAATTCTTGGTGCCGTGCTGATATCCTGGCACAAATATTAGTTATAGTTTAGTAGTTAAAATATTAGTTTATTGTGCCATACTCGCGATTCTAAGCTAAAATTGTTTTTGAGCAAGTTATCGAGTGGATTTTAACAGAAATTACGTAAAAAATTTACCTCGTAAGCGGCAGAAATTTAGATAAACTATCATAGATTTGAGAAATATCAGAATGGTGACAATTAGTTTGTATCTACGGCAAAAAACAGAACCCTGAACGCTATTTTTTCCGCAGCTTTCGCGTTTTTCCGCCATTTTTAAGGCACTTGAACTGTTGAATCTTCGAAATCTATCGTCTTTTCAGCGATCTGATTGGATAAATTCTAAGTCAAAAAACGCCCTGGTTGGTCAAAACATTTGTCCACCTAGGTAGCACAAATGAGAGTCACAAATACGAATAGGAATACCATGTCATACTCATGCTGTGGCCGAATATTATAGCAATTGCATAATATGTCCCTTTAGTGAAATGTTATAATTATGAACACGCATTCCAGATGTCCCAGGCACAAAATTTCTGCTATAAAATTGTCATCATCTTAGTTACATTTGTGAGACGTTTGATCTTGGTTTGTGTCCTAGAGTGTCATAATATGGTCAATCAGCAATGATATTTTTTTGACTGTAAATGGCTGTCTCCGAATGGCCTACGGCTATGGGAAGCGGATGTCACTATCGTCAGAGGAACCCTCTTTTTCTCAGATTAACTAGGTTTTTCTATAGAGAAACCCAATTTCTCAGGAAAAACCTATTTTATCTGGTGGAAACCGCTTTTTCTGATAACGCACTTTTTCCAACGGATAAAAACTTATTAAGAAGTGATGCAACAGTCATTATCAGTTTGATCGATGCTAATCCGCCGTGGCCCCCTCGCTAGTCTTTTCTAACCATTTCGGTTGCAGCCAACTCGCCTGCTCCATACTACCACATATACATTAATAATTTCCTCATTTATTGGGTTTTTGGTTTGCCTCTTCCTCGCAGTCCATAGACCATACCCAACAATAGGTCCTTTATTTAAGTAAAACTCATTTCATCTGATGAACAACGAATTTTTTCGAAAAACCCATTTTATCGGTTAGAAAAAGTTTGTTAATCAGAAAAAGTTGGGTCTTTACCATGATAAAGTGAGTTTTTCCAGAAAAAGCGGATTCATCTGATAGAAAACCCCGGGGTATCTGATAATAGGTGGTTTTTTCTGGTGATGGCGAGTCACTGACATCCACTTACCATGTACAACCTTGGATGAAAATAGTCATAATACTGACCTTTTCTTCTTCAGATATTTATGCAAAGGGCCTTCCGGTGCAAGCTCCATAACAAGCATCATCGGTGATCCCTGAGTGATTCCTGAAATCAAATATTCAACGTGAAAACTGACAGGATGAGATGCACAATCAAACATTACATAGGGTGAGCACGTAATCCTACTGGTCACAATAACAATCCACAGAAATTATGGCCCACGTCCACACCAGGAAATATTCTAAGGAATATTCATGACTCCATAAATGATTATGTAAGTGGCTGTTTACATGGGCGAAATTACTTCCTGGCATGAAAATACCATATAAATAGTGCTTGAAATTTAGTTCGTTTGTCAGCCTCAGGTCTGGTAGGTGAGGTGTTTTTGCCTATATAAACAGGCCCTTTAGTAGCTACCCTGGAAGGGTATTTTGTGCAGTAGGTAAGGTAGGCAACAACTTTCAAAAATATTGTCAAGAGTGGTACCCAAACTACCTAAAGTCCCTAAAACTTAAACTCCCTAAACATAGAGGATGGCGGAGAAAATAAGCTAAAAAGGTGTTCATGATTAAAAACTTGAATCATGTTATGTTTAGTTTTTTTGCTAGTTGGGGTATCCATCACTGTGCATATTTTAATTTAACATTTCATATTTCTGAATCATTTCTGCAAAAATTAGTCATCACTGCATCCTAGAGTATTGCCCGGTTCCCCGTGCGCTATCTTTTACCAGTGCCTGTATGCGCTTTGAAGAATCATACTGAATCAAGTGTTAACAATGACCAAAATCTCATTTTAATAGCTATGAATGTATCCAGAAAGGTTTTTTGTTATCCTTATTCCAAATGTCAAATAGCCTATCGATATACATACCAATCATGCGGACAATATTAGGATGGTCGAGTTTGGCCATAATTTCTGCCTCGTGCATAATCTCTGACTGAAATGGATGAAAATAACTAAATAAATGAACAAACAATCACTTCAAAATTATTCAGTAAAATCGAAAGGGGAGAAAATTTAACAGAGAATGTTTCAAGAAATTCAAAAAATTACAAAAGTTTTGAATAAACTTTCTCATAGGAGGAAAATTAAAGATATTTCACATTTTCGCCAAAGGAACATTTATGAGTCATTTCGTTTGCAAAACACCTTTCCGATCATTGCATTGTACCTAATAGAAAGTAGTGTTACATTGGTATAAAACCCTGTTTTTGCTAACTTTCAACCCTTCTTGTTACGATAGGAAGACAGTAAAGTAATTTGTGGAATGCTTGCGACACGTTTTTAGAAGAACAAACGTTTGGCAATTAAGAGAGAAAAGTAAGAGTATTTTAAGCATACATCACACATATATTTCTGTATAATAGCAAATTACAGACGTTAACGAAAACTTTAGAAAATCAGATTGATAGTTTCAACAGGTGAAATTTACATTCACATGTTCTAAATGTTAGATGGCCAAAAATTATAAAAAATGAAGACGTGTATGATACAACAAAAGTAGAACCATGGAGTAAAAGAATCGGGGAAAAGCGTATAAAATAGTTTGGTCACTTGATGAAAACACACCCGCAGGAACAGCGTTCGAGGTAGCATTTACACAATCTAAAAGAATTGAGGAGGAGCAGGATTTGGAAAGTCAATCGAGATAATTTGTGAGAATGAAAAAGACCCGAGTAGGACTCCAACCCACGACCTCTAGATTTGTACTCTAGAACGCTACCACTACCACCGGGACTAGAAAGTCGTCGCCCTTCAGCAGGTCCAGTGTAGTTTCAAAGAGCCCGGATAGGTTCGTCTCTGCATTTGGTGAGTGGTGGTGCAATTTGTGTGAATGAAATGGCCTGGGTTTCTCGTAGCCCTGGTTGCGCAGTGGTAGCGTTCTAGAGTACAAATCTAGAGGTCGTGGGTTCGAGTCCTATTCGGGTCATTTTCATTCTCACAAATTATCTCGATTAATCTAAAAGACCGAGAAAAAACTCAGGCTTACATGGATTGAACTTATGAGTAAGCAGCTCACCCCGATTTGACATGGGAGAAGGCCAGGCAAAAGAACGCGAGTAATGGAGGGATATTACGACGATTTGACAAAACTTCTGTAAAAAGCGTTTTGTGGCTCTGCCACGTTAGTTCGTACATAGATGGGACACGATCTTCGCAGTCTGGTAAATTCTGTGGAAATTTTCATACATGTCAAAAACGTGTCTCTCTAAATAATTAAATTTTCACATTGATTTTCAAAATACCTTTTGGTTAGGAATATCCTCTTCCTTCAATGTTTTGACAGCAACAGCTAACGACTTGCCATTGGCTATTGAATATACGCCTTTTAATACAGAACCAAAATTACCATGCCCTGGAATAAAACCCATATATTTTCATATCTTATTACTTTATTATTTTATTTTCATTTTGGGATGAATGCACATCAAACATAAACTCATTGGAAACCATAATCAGCTGATGATTTCATGAAATATAAAACAAATGATAAGATGTTTAAAATGCTATATAATTGTCACCTTAAAGAATAAATACTGTCAGTAGGTGAGGAAGTTCATACCTAACTCATCTTGAAGGGTCAACCTCTTGGAATCAACAAGCAACCTTCTTGGTTCTTTAGACCCGCTAAACGGACTCTCGAAGCCCTCCATCTTTCTCATTTTGACACTGTCGTAGATTCGCTCGTACTTCCAAGCAATTCCTGCATCTGTCACATCCATGGCTGGTACTGGAACAAAATATGATAGAAAATAACCGTATATTCTAAAAAATTGTATTAATGATGGCGAGGAAAATCAGAAACAAAGCAAAACCTAATAACTACTGAAGCTTTGTGCCTGACACTCACCAGAGTAGTATATCAGAATAGTCTTTTATCGGATTCGGAGACATAGCGAAACATAATAGCTACTTAAGCTTTGCCACTCATGAAGGTAAAGCATCAGCAAGAGAACGAAAGTGAAACCTAACAAATTTTCACACCCAGATGTGGATCGGAATAGGCCAATCAGAAAGTAAGTAAATTATTGGAATGGTGGGAAACAAACAATCTTCATCAAAAGTCCAGTGAGACAAACAATAAACCAAAAGAGCCTAATAAACAATTTTCGATCCACATCTTGGAATGATGTCTATTTGGGTTAAGTTTCAATCTGTTTCTAACATTCTATATTCTAATGAGTGTCCGGGGCAAAGCTTCTAGTACCAATTATGCCCCCCTATGTCACGATCTTCCTGCCACCCTCAAGCTCAGTACCCATCAAAGACTATCTATCAATCCCTTAGAATAGAAACAAGAAAGGAGACTGGCTCTCTGTTACTCAAAGTTTCATCTATCAATCCCTTATGTTATTGTTTTCTTACTTATCATTCTCAACGAGGCTCCAAAGAAATCTGTAAACTTCATAATAAAAGACAGGAATCGTAAAGATATCTTTCGTTATTCCTTTCACGCAGTATCAAAATCAATATACACAAGTAAGAAAGAAAAATCAGATCAATTTTTAGAACACATTTTTTAGGAATAACGAGTGAATCTTTCTGATTCCTGTCTTTTATTATGAAGAATGTCATTGTTTATCTTGATCTATAATCTTGATAAATAAGTGATTGCGAACAACTGCAGTGGCGGCGCCAGCCGCCAAGAAGTGGGGGGGGGACATGTGAAAGACGGGGGACCGGGCGCAGCGCCCCCGGAAAATTTTTTAGGGCCACGCCCTTTCAAAACCATGGAAACGCCCTTTTCAACGCTGGGGAACAACTTTTTATATGCTGGAAACGTCCTTTCACACAAAGCTCTATTTACATTAGCAAATTTCCTTTGATCAATTGCCTGTCAAAATCAACGATCGAACGAGGCTGTCCAAATCTCAGAAGTCATGAATGTATAGAAATTGATAAGAATTTATACAAAACAATACTGGGTAGCTATTATATTGAAATAATCTTGTGACACAATTCACAGGACGTAGGCCTACCCCCCTCCCCCATTTTCTCATCGGATTTGCATGGATCTCAGATACCATCTTTCTGAAAAAGTGGGGTGGACTACCATTCCCCCCCTGGTGCCGCCACTGCGAACAAGGGATGTATAGCGATCAACCAGGACGGCCCCTAACAATGTCTGATCATTCGTAACATAAATACGATATGTACAATAACTAGAAATGTCGGGGAATAATGAAAATCTACTTTACTTACTTGGCGGTCGGCTGGGGCTCGGAGGTAGTCGAGGAGGGGGCATCTGAGGTTTCAAGTTATTAGAACCTAAAAAAGAGGAAAAATCATTCAAAATACCTGAAACACACTATTAGGCTGTGTTGTGACAAATGCCAGCTAAAACAGAACTATGCCATTCAATTGTTTATCCAACACTTTACCTGTCCATGCATTTGAGAATTTGCCAGTGGTGGGGTACTTGAAAAAAGGTATTTATCTATTTTTGAAAATATCGACAGAGCCCTTTACAGCTGTCTAAAAACAGCAGAAAAGACGAATTATGTTTATTAGGCTCTAACAGGACGAGTGGGGTTTACGTCCGAGCCTTAGTTTTATTTAGTTACAAACAATATGCTATCGTTTAATCGTGAGAAAAACAAAATCCAGGGGTTGAGTTGGGGGTCAATTGGTCACAAGGAGATTGATAATGAGGGACCTAAAACAACTGGGTTTCATTGGGACTGTAAGTCAGTTAGTGGTGGTGATGGGGGCGAGATACATTTAGAATCCGTAGGCATCAAAAGCATCTCTGAGCATGCGTAAATCAAATATTGCATACTTTGAAAATATTTCTGACCTCTCGTATGAATAAACAATTTTTCCCAGAAGTCTATATTATTCCCTCTTTTATGAATTGATCTGTGCTTTAGTGGATTCAAAACAACAATATGGTCCAACCTAACACATCTTTTTAAGTTTCTACTCTGGACAATTGTGGGTACAAAGTCAGTGCAAATATTTATTGCACATCGCAAGGTGCCACCGACCATTATCGATGCTTCCGACCGACTACAGTTTCTAAATAAGCGAAGACGAGGTCGTTAGAAGCTCTGCGCCCACAGAAATATCTTTATCTTTAAATATCACAGCAGCTTTAATGCAAAAATGATGAAAATTATTATTTCCCACCTGGGGATTTCCCGGTATTCCGGTGGGCTAGTCAACCCTAGGCAAAATTACTGAATCATGAGTTAGGCAAAAAACATGAAGAAACCATCATACCGGGTATAGGCATAACAAGTGACGGCGGCCTCCTTTCCTTCACAAGCTTCTTGAGTTCAGCCTCGGACTTCGTCACTCTCCTCCGCAATTCCATCTGAATATCAGCATCCAACAACACGTTCTGTTTCGAGGCACTGCGGGGCTTGATTTGGAAGAGCTCCACATTACAGGGCTGTGTTAGTTTACACAATAAACCGTCACTCTTTTGGGAATAATACTCGACTATCTGCATCAGGTTCAGAAATTTACGGCCTGCCTTAATCGAGAGTTTTCCTTCTTCGTCAGGGGAAAACAAATAATGGTAGGCCTTGGACTCGAATAGAATTCCAAGCACATAATGGCCTTTAGCTCCACCACGTTCTCTGAATAGGTAGCTTCCCTCGGGCTGTCCAGGCATTTCCAAACGTCTATCAGCCTCGTGCCTCGGAATGATGCCATGATACCAAGGCTGCTTGCGATGGAGAATGTTGCCAAGAACTTCTTCAACTTCGCCTTTGAATTTTACAACAGCCTCTTCACTCTAGTATAAATATTATAAATGAATGCATATCATGAATCGATACCATGCAAGCAAGTAGATTAGTTTGTTAACAAAGGTTCGGAGTATGGCAGCTTCCAGCTCATGTGGACCTGCAGCTTGTGCCCCTAAAATCAATTTTCTAGAACGAATACCTCAAGTACTAATTTACCGACCTTGGAGAGATAGAAAGCAGATTTGGCTGACGGCCTGTAGTTCATGATTCTAACCATTCGTGGACTCGAACCCACTGAGGCTGCCCTTCAAAGTTAGAAATCTAGCGCCTCAACCCTCTAAATTTAAGGATATAGCAGGCTTATTGACCAAATTGGGTCTAATCGCCTGTCCTCAGGCTCGACAAGGCCCCAATGATAGTGTAAATGATAGCTTTCAGAAAATCTTTATTTTAGAGTCGGATAGGGCTTCTGTTCAAACTACATACGCCAAGGCTATGCTTTGCGAAACGCTAATCAACATCACTCCAGAATTGTTTTTTTTTAGATGTGAACAATTCCATTTGGCATTTCACTGCGAAACTTTGCTTTACTTTTAATACTTTACTTGAAGTAGACCAAGAGGTATCATCTCTCGTTAAAGAAGTTTTTTATCGAAGCAAAGATACGAATAAGGCAAAGATAAATGACACAGTGCGATTAAAGGGCCTATCCTGGATGATTCAGTCCGCATGGATTCACTCCAAAAGCTAGCCAGAATAACAAACAAATGGTGCTAATTATCATAATTATGATGATTATAATGAGAATCTGGCCTAAATCAAACCGAGGCTCTAGCATAATTTTGCGTTCCATTACCTCTTTTGAATATGACGTCACATTAACAGCTTCTAAAACCAGCCGAACATAATTGCAACTATTTACATGGTTGTTTATTTCGTTGGACGATCAAGTTATCGAATTTCAGAAAAATTTTGAGATAAATCTTTATATTGTATACGATTATTGTGTATCCAATACTTTATTTCTTCGATAGAGAATATTCTACGATCGACAGTAACTAGACGATTGCCTCAGTAGCCGTTGAATATTGGATTTGAAGGTAACCAATCAAAAGTCTAGGATTAGTTCAATGCGCACGCAGTATTTATACGAAGTTGGCCGAAATCTAAGGTTACTCGCCATGGTTTATCGAAACCTGAAGCTTTGGAGAAGAAACATAAAGAATGAAATTACATTTCTATCTTCAATCTTTCACTACATGTTGAAGTTAAGATCAGTGTTATGGGTTTAGTGGAGCACAACAAGATGCAAACAAACATATTAAAGCCTCGTACTACTAGTTAAATATAGTGATTTAATGGGTACTACTCTTGCCTTACTCTTAAATAAACCTGATTTAGTATGGATACCACTTAAAACATAAACTCTTTCACAAACTAATAAGAGTAATCAAACAAAATAGGACCTAATACTACTAGTTAACTGATGGAACTGATCTAATGTTTCTTACAGGAATGCAGTCGAGAGAGAGAGAATCGATGAAGAATCTGGTGTCAAGATACCAGTCATTCATTGACAAGCAAGAGACGAGTGAGCCGAGAGGATCGGAGATTCCAGCAGAAAGACCAACTGAACCTGCTGGAGATGTTGAATTGACCTTCGAGGAGAGGCGGTTGTTGAACCTGGCCAAAATAACAAATCGACAAGAAGTCGCTGATCTGCAGAAGATAGGCAGTGATGTGCAGTGGCTGTGTTACATCATACATAAGGATCATGATGCTTTTGATCTAGAGATGGTAAGGACAATTAATACCACTTAATTTGATATGTTGGCAGGAGAAAAATGTCTCAGAATGTTAAACATCACTAATTTTCTATTTCAATTTCTACAAAGACATGAAGAGAAAGAGATACACTACGACCTCATACTAAACTTTATGTAGTGATGCAGTGCATGGGACCAAAGTTTTAGCTGCACCTCGCCCCGAGCACATAACATGATAGAAATAGAAAATATCAATCAGTGAAGGAGCTATGTGTATTTGTTCTTTATATCAGTCAACATTAAGCCATGTGTTCTCAAATTGTTTTTAACTTTTACTGATTTCAAGGATTGCGTTCTTATAAACTATGTTAACATAAATAGAGGAATGTGAAATTCATTTTGATTAATTCTTGATTTGCATTCTTAGGAAAGCCAGGAAGAGCAGCCAAGTTTGGTTAAAAAGATTCGTGAGAGACAAGAACTCGAAGAGCTGCGAGCCAGACTTCCTGACATCGATTTCAATAAGGACTGCAAAGACCTTCGCTTACAAGATAAGATCAAGCAGTTGTTGTTGTTGCACGGTCTTAAAGACACTAACCAAAGGGAGATTCAAGAAGATGGAAACAAGGCAACCAATCGCAAAAAAGAGAAAGGACCTCAAGAGGCTAGTGCCAAAATTGACCAACACGGTTCAAGATGCTGCAACTCGTATCTACTAGAAGAAACTGTCATGAATCAGCGTATTACGCTACAACTGTTCGCGGAGCATACCTCGATTGTGAAGGAATTAATGGCCGATAACAAGAGTTTGCAGAATGAGAAAAATAAGCTTGCAGAAGAAAAACGAGCAATGGAAGAGGTGAATACATACAAAAAACCTTCGTAAAATTCTCAGATGAGAAACGAGACCAAAAATAGACAAGATTTGTTTCTTAACACTTTAAGTCCTAATTTATCTCTGGTCTAAACAAAGGAGGGATCTTGCCTAGATTGCAGGATGGGGGCATATCATCCAAAATGATACCGTTGTTCCAAATTATACACTTGATTAGGTTAATTTGGTCAAAATTGTTATCTTTGAGTCTAAAGAAATTCTGTTTTTTTAATCACCTTCTTTTTAAACGTTAATGATGAAACTTTTATTTACAAGGTTGGTTAAATTTCCGTCCCAATGTTGGCAAAGATCCGTTACCTGGATCAAAATTGCAAGAAGTACCCATAGCTGGACTAAAATCCAAGAAAATACACCCTCTACAGCGGTAGATACACCCCCAAGTGACTTTACTACACAACAACCCCCACTAATGCTTCTCTATTTGTTCGCATTTTAGGAAGCACAACAAAGGCTAGCTAAAGAACAGCTAGATAGCTTAACAAACGAGCTCTCCCAGGTCAAAGAGGAATTGAAGTTACAACTGAGCTTGAACACCGAGCTAAATGCGATTGTAAGCGAGCAGAAGAAGAAGATCCGCATGCACGAAAGCGTTGCAGAAACGCAAATGCAGCAAATGCTCAATTATCAGTGCGACGAGTCGAAAATAGACAGCCTAAACGATGAGCTGAAGAAAACAGAGGAGTGCATGGAAGACATGCAGAAAGTGATCGACGCTCAAAACGATCGTATATTCAAGCATCAACTCCAGTGCAAAGAGATGCAACAAGTCATACAGCAAAAGGATGACGAATTCGCAGCTAGCGTCAATATGGTCATACGAACACAAGAAGAGCTGGCTAATGCGGAGCAGAAGATCGGACTGCAGGAAAGAGACTTGAAGCGGGCGAGGGAGCAGATTGCGCAGCAGAGTCAAAAGCTTGCTCAGGCGGAGGACCTAATCGAGCAGCAGACAGAAAAGCTGGCTCAGGCGGAAGAGCAGATTGCTGAGCAGCAAGACGAACTTCAGCAAGCAGAGGAAGATGTCAATGAGAAAAATGAAACGATTGACAATCTCATTGATGATCTTTCCAGATACGTAGCTGGCAATGTTGTCAAGAAAGCAATTAACACCATCGAGGGTGATGACTCAAACTGCAAAACAAACTGTTCTAATCACGATGATTCGGAATTATTCGACAAAGCTATTGGAAAGGATGAAATATATATATTGCCAGTAGAAGTTGAGACTGAAGGGATTAAAACAGCAAGCCTCAAACTTCAAGAGGAGGTAAACAATGATAGTAACATGGAAGATCACCTGTCGAAGGAAATGGCTGATGAAGCCATTAAAGCTGCAAGTATCGAGTTGCAGAAAGAATTAAAAGTTGAAGAACGTGCAAAACTGAAATATTGCATGGAAAATGGATCAACTGTAGACGACAAGGAAATGATTTATATTCTTGGGGAAAATTATGAAACAAATGCGTTGTTTGAAGATTCCAGGAATAAGATCATACAAAATGCAAGTAATGATCAACAAGAGGAATTAAACAAAGAAGAAAATCCAATGCAAGAAACTGTTATTGTAATAGCATCAAACGAAGGTAACAATCAGACAATAGAAATAGACAATGGAGAGGGTCAAATTATTGACTTATCGAAAAAATTGGCTAATGAAGCCATGGAAGCTGCAACTATTGAGTTGCAGGAAGAATTTGAAGTTGAAGAGCATGGACCAATTGCAGAGGTCCACGAAATGATTAATATGGAAGAGGAAATTGATGGAACAACTACGTTGTTTGAAGATTCCATGAATGAGATCATTCAAAATTCAAGTAATGAATTACAAGAAGAAAAAAACAATGAAGAAAATCCAATGCAAGAAGCTTGTACAGACATTGCATCAAACGAAGGTAACAATCAAACAATAGAAATAGACAATGGAGAGGGTCAAAGTATTGACTTATCGAAACAATTGGCTAATGAAGCCATCAAAGCTGCAACAATTGAAATGCAGGAAGAATTTGAAATGGAAGAACATGGATCCACTGAAGAGGACCATGAAATGATTGATAAAGAGGAAGACATTGATGGAACAAATACGTTGTTTGAAGATTCCATGAATGAGATCATTCAAAATTCAAGTAATGAATTTCAAGAAGAAAAAAACAATGAAGAAAATGCAATACAAGAAGCTGTTATTGTAATAGCATCAAACGAAGGTAACAATCAGACTATAGAAATAGACAATAGAGAGGGTCAAATTATTGACTCAGCGAAACAATTGGCTAATGAAGCCATTGAAGCTGCAACAATTGAATTGTAGGAAGAATGTGAAATGGAGGCAAGCACGCCGCAAGAGCAACATTGAGGTAAGTAAAACATTGAGTATTTTTATGAACACTTTACACCTACAGTTTTTATTGAACCAAATGCTAAGAGCGAAATAGCAATTTTATTATTCTAGTTTATTTCGAGAAGTAGCTACGTTTAGGTTGGAAAGATAGGATCGCAAACAACCAATTTGTTACTCAGCAGAAGTTTGTTATTTGTAAACATGTCTTTACGTTTCTGATTTATGAAGCAAGAGGAAATATATCCAATTATTCATTTTCTTTTTCAGAAAAAATTAAAGAACAGCAAAATTACAATGAAAAGAAATCATTGTATTAAAATTGATGAAAACCTGGCAAAATTTAGAAAAACTGACTTTGAACAAATTTGTAATATGAATTGATTCTATCTATATTTATATTACACATAATTTTTGAAAACCTTTGTTGATTATTTCATCTTGTTCTTATACGAAGCAGTGTGCCTTTCTACGCATTCTGATACACTGAACAGTATTATGCAACTCAACAATATCCTTTCTCTACTTTAGACTAGGATACTCTGTCCCAGTCCCCTTTTGAAATATCTCGTACAATCAACAACTATTTGGTGATACTAAACTGAAAGGGTGCTTTTCGATAAACTGAACAATATCAAATTGTCAAGATCGATATTGTCTCTCCATACCTTATAGTGGAGATTGTAGTGCACTTAATTATCATTAATTCAGAGAAACTAATTAAAAATCTTTTCGTATCATGTTCAGGCTATAAATCAAGAACCTTGAACATTACTGAACTTATCTCAACCGAATAGAGTCCTTCTCAACTGTATTACTGTGCAGCAACTCTTAAAACTTACCCAAACGATTTAAAAAAAAATACATTTCGATTTTACATATAGTTTCTTATAAAAAGTGAGTGTAAACCAATTAGACTTAACTTTTTCTTAGCTAAAAAAATTCTTAACATAAAAGTTGATCCTTGTATAAAAATAGGTTCGCCAAGGTGATAAGGCAATCCAAGTGGATTAACAGGGAAAACAAAACAGGATTGAATGTAAAGCGTAGTGAACTAGTAAGGACGAATAATAATTCATTAAATAAACTATGAGGAGGATTTACTGGAATGCCAGACAACTGACTGGAATGCGGATCAACAATCTTATTTGAATGCTATGGAGATAAATTACAAGAGATTGGTAACTTTATTGTGGCCTTATAACTCATTAAGGACTCTTCAACTTCCTAATCAAAACCTGGTGCAAGCTCTGCCAAACACTGAATCACAAAACGAAAAAAGGTGTTCTGTTCGAAACTTCCCGAGTCATGGCAAAATGAGTGAGTTTTACGCGAGAGTGCAATCTCGATTAGCCATGCTAAAAATGGGGTCAGTGTGACGTCGCACGTACCCCATCTAACGCAAACTTTTTTCATTTTTTCTCTGAAAGTTTCAACTTTAGAGCCTTAATGTGAGAAAACGGTTAGTGATATAAAAAAATAATTGCGAATTCGTTCTTTGCGGGTTCTTTAACTGAGCAAGTAAGGCCTGGTTTTGATTTTGCAGCAAAATATGAAATGGTTTGAGGATTTTCAACAATGGAGGAATGATTTTTGAAATAAATTGAAAGAATTTTGAAATAGAGGGCCGTATTTTCAGTCTTTAGCCTTAGTTCCTTTGAAATTTCTTCGAATTGATAAATTCATACTTGCTAACCTGACAAAAAGAGTAAATTTGCTACCTGGCTAAAAAGGGCAGGAGTTGCTAAGAGCTCCACATCACCCACTTAGATGTACCCCTAAAAAATCAACTCACCTGGATTCCCGCAGCTTCGTATAGAGCAGCTCTTGTTGCCTCTTCTAAATCATCATGAGTGATATTCTGATAGACTTTAGCTTTGACTCCACGGGCCTTTCTGCATGGTAGACTTAACCGTGTTAACAATCCATCAAGATTGACTTCGTGGTGATGAACCAGCTCAACGGGTCCTGGAAATCGTAGCCCATCAGCTATTCCTACTGTGCCGTCTCTGTGGCGTAAAATTTGGTAATGCACAATGTTACCTTCGTAACAAACAGACAGCACGTATGTGCCCAACTGATTATTACTTTCTCTCAGTAAATATTTGCCGCTCTTGAGAGGATTCTCCCTCAGCAGTCTTTCCGATTCTTCTCTTGCTATTCTGCCATGAAACCAGGGCTGAGAGTTTGGGTCCGCCATTTTATCTATGAAAAATAAAGTTACGGTCAGCTCAGCTTTCATACCTCTCAAACTTTTGCTCATTTGAATTTATGAACTTTCAACTTTTACTATTTAGGGCAAAAAATTCTGTTCCCATCAGTTCCCTTATACATGATATCTTATACTTCAATCGAGATAATTTGTGAGAATGAAAATGACCCGAGTAGGACTCGAACCCACAACCTCTAGATTTGTACTCTAGAACGCTACCACTGCGCCACCGGGGCTACGAGAAACCCAGGCTATTTCATCTTCCTGCAACTCTATCCAGTGATGGGACTGCAATGGTCTCCCTGGTGCGAGAAAGTTGTCGCCCTTCGGCAGGTCTAGTGTAGTGTCAAAGAGCCCGGATAGGTTCGTCTCTGCATTTGGTGAGTGGTGGTGCAACAATTTGTGTGAATGAAATAGCCTGGGTTTCTTCTAAGGTGAAGTTCCTTATTGAAAAAAGGGTATATCAAAATGAAAAAGAATATCCAAACATATCCTAAAAAAGAATAAAATCAACCATGTTGAAAGGTAGTTATTAAATAGGCTCTAGAAACGCCTGCAAAAAATTCTTTTTTCACCAAATAATGAAGGTGTCAGAGTTGTTTAACATACACGTTTTTTTTTTTATAAGAAACCGGTTTATAAGAAACCTAGTACTAGAGCCCCAAATATTTAAGAAACTTTTAGAACTACATCAATATCTTTAAGAAACTCTGAAAAGATAAGAGGACTTTCTGAGCCGGAAAGTAACATATCAACAATACATTTTTGCTTGATTTAAGTTTGCTAAACGTTTTTATTTAGAGGAACATAGGATAGAATTAAAAATTTTAATACAAGAAATATGCGAGGGAAAGTGCAAAATTTGATGTTAATTGCGTATCTAGAAATAAGAAACTTTTAAGAAACTTTTAGTACTAGAAACTGGTGAAAAATTAAGAAACTTTTAGTACTAGGACCCAAGCTAGGTTTCTTATAGAAAAAAAAACGTGTAATACATCTATCCTTAACTTGGCAAGAGCCAGCTTTTAACCTTGTCCATTCCCTTCAATACAAATGACAAACGTAGTGCCCCAGATCCAATCAAAGCAAAAAATCTACATAATTTTTTAAGGAACCTTGACCTTGGATATGGCCTCTATTTTCAAACTTGATTGTGATTTTTGAATGAAATTACTCAACACATCACTAAAAGAAATTCCACAAAAAATTATTCTATGTTGTGTTCTTTCATTCTCTTTATCTAACTTCACAAATACAGATATATTTACTGATTCTGTCGAATCTCAGCCAAGAGTTCCTTATAATGGTATTCCTCATAAAGGTGAACCTCATAAAAAACCTTGATGCTATATGGCCTAATAATCAACGTTCTTCCTGTTGTGTTCACCACGACAGTTAGGTAAATACATTTGCAAGGAAAAGGTTAATTTTCTTTTAACCGATTTCTACTCACCTCGATGATATCTTGAGTAATATTTGCGTGGATTCAATTGGCAAATTCTTTCATTAGAAGCTCATCCAGGCCAGGACAGGATCAGGAAAGTCACTGTTTACGTATAAAACCGTCAAGGGCAACCGAGGAAGGAGCAAAAAGTGCCTAACCCTCTGCCTCTATTATAGTTCATTAGTGGTTTATGCAGGGAAATGAAATCCTGCAAACTTCTTCATGACTTTAGAAAACACCATAACCTGTATTTCTTCTGCGAAAAGTTAGACTATACTTCGATTTATGTAGTCAAGTTGACATTTATTCGCTGCGAGATTCAATAATCGAATTTATACTTCCAAAGATCATGAAGCTAGGCACATTACTGCTGTCCAGGAGGCTCATCAATAATATCATCAGGTAAAATGAGGTGAGCAAGGAATTCTGTAAAAATTATGTTCTATCTTTTATGTTAAACATTTAAAAACAAAATGACCTTTATCAAAAGTCGCCTTTAGAACGAAGAATCAACGATAAATGCTTCTTTATACTTTATGCTATATCTCTAAACGCAACAATGTTCATTCACTCTCTGGTCCTAACATGGTCGTAATAAAACTTCCATAGAACTGAATCTGAAATATTTGACATAAAGATCGGAATCTAATTTTTACGGAATTTCATTTTACCCGATTCAATAACCTATCCAGGGTTGCCAGTTTGAGCGCCAAAACTTTTACGTGATGACGTCATGCCCTGGACAGTTTATTCATACAAAAAGATTATGGTTAGATTAATAAATTATGATGTGTAAAAAAACATATTTCAACAACCAGGAAATTTGTTCATTGAAAGAGGAACAAGAAAGGATGGAGTTTCTAGGAAGGAAAAGAATACTCAGAAAGTTACGCATTTTAAAAGAACCGAGGTTAATGGTCTTAAAGATATAAGTTGACCATAAACGTATTTTTCTTATTAGAAACTAAAAATCGACCCAGCAGGGTTTCTTAAATGCTTCAAGTAGTGACAACTGAAACTTTCTCTTGAGTTTCTCAAATCTAATACATTTAGATTGAAACTATCTGAAAAATACAGATCAAAAAGTTAAACACTTTGAAATTCTAGAACTAAATAGAATACAGAAAGCAGCAGCTCTTATACTCCGCTCTTATACAGAAAACTCGTTGCAAGAGCGAAGATTCTCGAATGGCTAAACATTTGAAAAACTCCAGCACTGGAAATATAACAAATTTCCAAAAATGTTCAAATGCTCGGATAATCGAGGCTCAGATCCAAATCAAAAGAAATTTCCTGTCCTGGGCGAGGTTCTTATAATCTACTAGCAGACGCAATGTATCAAAGTTCCAGAAAAATGCCAAATTCGGTCAGATGCCAAAAGACTTCTTCAAGATGCTTGAATCATAAGGCTTCACTTCGAAATAAGGTTACACTCTTTTTTTAGAAGAATACGAGCCTCCAATTTTGCCAAAATCTAAGAACAAACTGAGGCTTGCCATCTTTATCTCAATATCATAACTCTAAGAAATATTCATTACACTGAGTAATGATTACAAATCAAGCAGATTGGTAGCACACTAGTATATCATACAGGAGAGTCAAAATTTGCAACAATTAACACAACGGGTGGCAAATCATTTATGAAAATAAGAACGGTTGAGGAACATTTCAGCCTGAGAAAGAGGAATATTTAAGAACATCAAGCTGAAAACAAATTTTAGTGGTTCTTATAAAAATGTTAAGTAAAAAATGTCTAAAGCAAAACTAAAAAATCCCAATCAAATAGGAAATAAGCACTTAGCTCCCCAGCTCTGCAACCCCTATCCATGTGATTGTACAGTTGTAGAGTTTCTGTTTCAGAACATTATCAAAAATAAAACCAACTAGGCAATAAATCGTAATTAATTTTCATTGCAAAAACTACATTTAAATATACTTTACATCATATACCAGGTGCACTGAAAAATCATACAAATTTGACTGAATACGGTGAGTAATAAATCATGCCTCTATTCTCCTCATACATGCCTTTATTCTTTGCATGTCTTATAAAAAATCAATAACGAACAAGTCCTTGCACATTAGAAATTCAATATTAAACCAGGCTGTTCGGTTTCTTCTACAATCGGAATTGTTTCCTCACCAACTGTGGATCATTATCCAAGGCAGGGTTTTTTAACGTGCAGTTCTACACAATATGTGCAGTTTTAAAGAAAATATTGTACAGTTCTAAATAGTTTGGTGGTTAAGAATGATAAAAAAGGGGATGATGATAATGAAAATAATTTTCTCACCCTTCGCTGCTGCTTTGAAGAGCCATTAGGTTTAGTGAGAGCTGATGGATAGGAAAATTTAGTATGTACTGCTGAGCTTATCTTGAGCAAGTTGAAGTATCATCAATATAAAATCAACCTATTTTTTTGAAATTAAATTTCTCTAAAACTTTACAGACAAGTAAAAATGTGCAGTTCTAAATTTCTCTTAAAAAAAATCCTGACCCAAGGGAATGACATAAGATTGTCAATTTACTTTTTAAATCTAAATGATTTCTATATTTGCAATGAAAGCAGGCACGGAACATAGGGGGCATAGGGGAGCTTTTTCCTCCAAAATATTCTGCTGAAATATTGCACAACATCTGCTGTCTCTATTGTTCTTTCTATTGCCTGGCAGGCTGTAGCTTTTTATTCTTACAGTTCTCCTATGTGGGGACTTACTTGTATATTACATTAAATCTGAATTTTTCATCATGTCAAAATATTGCAAAAATAGGGTAAGGAATTTTTACATTGTTGAAATGTTCCTTGTTGTTACTGAAACTCCTTTCATAATTTCAAAACTTTGGAAAAGCTTCCTATTCTCAAAGGGAAAGAATCAGGCATTATTCTAAGAAAATTGTATCACTGAACATTCAGAGGAAAGCAGCTTCCCGACAAGAGGGATCTGGAATACGATCCCCCCCCAATACTTAGGGTGTATTTTCTTGATGGAACTATGGGACAGGGTATCAAAAATGATACAGATTACCCCCAAAAAAATCTATTTCTGGTTTTTTCAAGTTTTCATGTGACAGGGTATACCTTTTCAGAGTAAATCCTTATGGGGTAGGGTGAGGTTACGAGAGACTTTTTTGCACAACCCTGCCGTGGTCATAGTGGAGTACTCCCCCTCATATTTTCAATATTAACAACTCAACATTAGCGTGCAGTGGGTCATCACGAGGGGGGCTTTATTCCCACGGCAACACCCGCACCACTTTTACCGATTGGCATTGTCGATGTAACGATTTTCCATGAGTCCGTACCTTCATCATACGTTTCAATACTTGGTAGAAATTGTTCTCCGTCATACCCACCCAACGCAAAGATCTGATCTTTAATGACAGCTACGCTAAGGGCACTGCGATGACATTTCATCGGCGATATCATTGTCCATTTATCCTCAACGGGATCATAACGTTCTGCACTGTTCAATTGGGTGATTCCATTGTATCCTCCAACGGCGTAGATTTTTCTAAAGGAAATAATATTTCAAATATTGGGAAGATTCTTTGAAAAACAGTTGAATAAAATTTTTTCTTTCGTCAGAATGTTCATAACTCTCAGTTAAGATGAAAGGTTACCTCGAGTTTACTTTACAAAAATATCCCTTCTCCTATTAAATTTCATTACTTTATTGGAAATTTATTGGATTTCATGTCAAAGGCTTTGTTAATGAGGTTAGTTGATAGGCAAATACATTACTAACGACATAGGGTATTGGTTTATGTGCAAAGCACAGAGGGCCCACTGAATAGGTAGACTAATCGAGCCGTGCGACCCTGGTCCTTCCTCTTCATGTGATAACACCTCATGATTCCTTTCGCCAAGAATTACAGAGAGCTGGAAAATTCTCTCCTCACACTTTATGAGAGGTCTGAAGGTGGTTTTGAACCTAGGACCTTCTGAACAAGTGCCAAGTTATCTAATCACTCGACCATCTTTATTCTGCCTTGACGTCCATTGTTAGGTTCATTCATTGATTTGCATGATTGCAACTCAATACATAGCCTGCTAAAGGTTTTTGAATAGCAAATACCTGTATTTCTGATAAGCAAAGCACTAGCTGAGAGTCTTTCAAAGCAATATACAATTCTGGCAAAGGTGGTGGATACAACTTTACAAAATGCATGATGGTAAGATACTAATGCATAGCTACAAAAACTTATTACCGTAGGCAGCATGGAATAGTTACTGCAGCTACCAAAGATTTAGGCCTTAGAATTCTCTTGTGAAATCTAGCACATCTAATATTTCTCAAACTAGTTTTTTCCAAGGAATCACTTTGTCTGTAAGTTTTCTTGACAAATAGATGGATCCAATAAAGTCAAATACAAGCTGTTTCGTTTTCTCGAATGGCTAAACAACTGAAATTATATCTTTTTAGATTTTTCACGATTCAATTCCATAGAAGAAGGATTTAAAATCTTGACTTTGATTTTCCAAATCCTGCTTCTCTTCAAGTTTACTTCCTGCAACTCTATCCAGTGATGGGACTGCGATGGTCTCCCTGGTGTGAGAAAGTTGTCGCCCTTCGGCAGGTCCAGTGTAGTGTCAAAGAGCCCGGATAGGTTCGTCTCTGCATTTGGTGAGTGGTGGTGCAACAATTTGTGTGAATGAAATGGCCTGGGTTTCTCGTAGCCCCGGTGGCGCAGTGGTAGCGTTCTAGAGATCAAATCTAGAGGTCGTGGGTTCGAGTCCTACTCGGGTCATTTTCATTCTCACAAATTATCTCGATTGATTTAAAATCCCCTTAAGCACTAAATTGTAATGCTGTAGAAAATTCCTTACCCATTCAAGCATGCTGCACCAGTGCCACTTCTGGGAGTATTCATAGGTGCTGCTAACGTCCATTTGCCAACCTCACGACTGTAGTACTCCGTGCTGCGCAGTCTGTTTTCTCCATCAAAGCCTCCAATTGCATAAAGATAATGATTGAATACGGCAACTGCCACTCCTGAAAGAGAAGACACGAAAGTGAGAATAAATTATTCTATGCAACGATAAACGAATGAGCCATAAAAGATCCTGTACCATGTTGAAGTGAAAGATTCAAATTGCAAATTGGAAACATAGCAAAACATATCAAACTACTAAAAAGCTTTGAATCTGTGCTCATCATCAGAGTAGTACGTCACAGGACAGCCTTTGAGCAGTACAGAACTTTAAGATTGCATAACATAGCAAAATTTAACAACTATAGTGAAGCTTTGCCTCACACACTCTTAAAGGTATCATGTTGGAAAGAGAATGAAAACAAAACTTAATGAATTGTTATACCTAGGTGTGGATAGAAATTGGCCAAACTGAAAGGAGGTAAATGACTGGTATGGTGAAAAACAACCCTTCATCACCAGGAGTCTAGTGAGGCAAAAATTGATAACCAAAGAGGCCTTTTGAGACAACGAAATGATTTGATCAAACATCATTCGATGTAGAAAATGTTTCTCTTTGGGCTAATTTCGATCCACCAGAATTGCAAATGACAGTAAAACCCATACCTATTCGCTTGGTTGTCATAGGGGGAACTTGAGTCCAACGATCGTCCTCAATATCGTAAGTTTCAGCAGAATTGAGGTGCATCATTCCGTCTGTTCCACCTACAGCATAAACAACTCCATCCATAATACCAACACCCAGCCGATTCCGAGGCACTGTAAGTGAAGCAACTCTTGACCACTCATCATAAAATGGGTCATATCTCTCTACAGTATCAGAATCCATGTTCCCATTTGCCGAGTTATTGCGCCCGCCAACCAGATACAGTTGTCCACCTACAAAACAATAATTATGTCAGTTGCAACAACAATTTTCAAGTCATTACAACTCATTCACAACTGGTTAGAAACCCCAACAGATAAAGGCAAACATCACAATTAGACTGGAGAAGGGAAAACAAACATATCAAAATTGAGAATTTAGGCTTTTTTGAAGTTATTGTAGAAATCAATCTTAAAATATAACATATTATGATTTTGGATTAGTTTGATTTTCCCTTTGATGTCCGAGGATCAAAGTTTAGCACTGATTTTTGGGTCAGTTAACTGCCTGTGGATTTTAAGTTAGTAACTGAATTTTTTGTAACGTACCAATAAAGACAGCTCCAGCGCCACTTTTCGGATTCGGCAGCTCCTTCAACATGTTCCACTCACCAGTCTCTGGATTATAGCACTCCAAGCTATTCAGAGAATGTTTAAGGTATCCACCCGCTGAGTATATAACAGTGGCACCCAGAGGACACCTTCTGTTCTGCCGAATTTCTTTTCCATTCTCCAGATCCTAGATTTAATAAAAAACAATTATAAAAAGCATTCAAATAGTTCCTTTTCACAATGACGTAGAATGTTTTATGTTCCTGGATGCATTTCAAAAGACTTGACATCATTGTATAATTGGTCTATTAGTGATACCGATTGAAAAAATGCTTGATTCTCCATTCAAAGTAGAAACCTGCCTTATGACTATCTGGTTGATAAAACCATCTTGTCATTACTGGCAATTTTTTTGTTTCGAAAATATAATGAAATAAACCCCATTAATGGAACCACCTGATCATTCTGGTCAATTTTTCTGCTGTATTAACAAGGTTCAGATACAAAATTTCAGGGCCAATTAGGGGCTAGAATCTATAAAGAAAATTGGGCTAAAATTTTGCTAAAATCACGCCATGATACCTGAATGATACTCTCAAGCAGTTTGCGGCATATTGAGTCCTGATGGAGAAACTGATAATTCTCCATCTGATTGACAAGAAAGGATTTTGGTAAGAGCTGAAGTCGGATGTACTCAAGAATTCTGGTGGCGTACTTTCCCCTTTGCTTCTGACAGTGCTGGATCCATTCCATTCCAGCAAGAAATACCTTTAGGAGGAATGTTTGTAATGGATCAGAAACTAAAGACATATTTTCATCCAAAGATCATGATTATATACAAAAATGACAAAAAAACATTTCAACAATAATTCTTGGATTTTTTGCTGTGTAGACATCGATATCATAATAATTTGATTAAGCATCCTCTGTTAATAAGCTCCTCTTATCAAGCTGCCCTTCTCAGCAGGTAATTAGAATGACCCACCCTTCGAATAATTCCCCCTTTCAACCCACTAAGGTTGCCCTTCACTGATTCGAAGTCAAGCACAATTACCATAAGGCTACACCACTATTCATAATATGTAGACATTTATAACACACAGAGACACTCTCATTTACGGTTCGCTATCTGAAAAACAAGGAACATTGAAATCATAGAGATATATAATGAACTATGCTCAGCTTTTCGCTTGACTCAACAGAGTATAGTAGGCTAAAAAAGAAAACGAATACCTAGTCATTTTTAAACCCAGAGACAGATCGAAATGGGCCAATCAAAAAGTGGGTAATTTTTGTTTTTATTTCTTTTCCGGCGACTACTCTAATAAGCGTCATATAATAAGGCTTCAACAGTGTCGGTTTAGGTGGGAATCAGGACACAATGGCCCATGGCTTAATGCTTCATATAGATAATTAAAAGACTGCTACAAAATAAGTAAAATACAGAAAGTGTCAAATTTGGTCATGGCCTCCTGGCGCTTGACCCCCAGGCCCCACACTTTATAAAACCACCACTGGGCTTCAAGTTTATCATGTCTCGCTAATTTTCTAATTTAATTGCCTCAATCGCAATTTTTTAATTTAATCATGTCTCGCTTATCTATCATGTCTAGGCGGGGATTTCCAAGTGGTTAGATCACTTGACCCTTGTTCAAAGGGACCCGGGTTTGAAACCACCTTCAGACCTGTCACAAAGTGTGAGGAGAGAATTAGCCAGCTCTCTGTAATTCCAAGCAAAAGGCAAAAGGAATCACGAGGTGTGGTCACATCTAGAGGAAGGACCAGGGTCGTGGTTGTTTCATCTTGAAATATCTAGATTTGACATTTCCTAGAGCGCTCTAAACAAGACGCATCTGAGCAAGAGGTGCAAATTTACCTCACTCTCTGAGCGCACACACAATTCATTATGCGACAAATACCAACAAACTCTCTCTAAAGGAAGCGACAGAAACTCTTCATGCTTCACAACTTTTCCAAAGAAAGCATCACAGTAATTTTTGGCCTTTGCCTTTAATTCAATACAGCCATGCAGTTCAGCAAATGCATATATCCCGAGACAATTAGTGGCATCGAGCTGTGCCTCAAGAAAATCACAGCAGGCCCACTGCACTCTGTTCATTTGGAGAATGGTTGCAACTGGCAGCAGGGTCTGCACATTCTTTGAAGATACATTTAGATTAGCTGTGTATGCAAAGTCAATGATAGCTTCAACCGCCGAGGCGTCCATGTCCTTCAAAGTTATCCGAGTCTGTTTACTCTCGACCAGATCACTTGTAAACATTGCATAGAAATAAGGTATACTTGCAACCAGGACTAGTTTATGGGCATAAATTTCCCGTTCGTCCACAGCTAAGATAATGTCACACATCATTTTCTCTTTCCGTAAGTTGTTCATTGTCCTGAAAGCCCCTTTCATGTGTTCATCTGTCAGGTCGAAATTCATCTCGCCCAAAGATGCGGGCGCCATCTTGTTTCTCACAGTATTCCAAAAAGTAGAACTGGCAACGTAAATGTTGTTGTTGTTGTTGATGTTGTTCTGAGACATGGCAATTGTAGGGTAAAGGTTTTAAGGTCGAAGGGCCAAGGTAACTGTACCAAAGCTCCAAACTGATATGGCCATGATGGCAATAACTACCCCTTTTCTTGGACTGATATTACTCATAGGATGATTGGGGAGGACCAATATTAGATCTAGACCAACTAAGCGTGCCCTAAACCAATATGATCTTCAGGGAAATTCTTATCTCTACCTCCTTGTTGACCATAGAATTGTTTTGAAATACACATACTTTCTTATTAGAAAACCCTTATAAGAAACATCAGGCTGAAATACGGGTCAGTATTTTCGCCATCTCCAAAACTATTTGAGATAAACACAAGAAAAGTTCACCAACGTAGAAAGCTTTTTGTTCAGAAAAGCATTCTAAGAAGGTTTTGATAAGGGTAGGTGTGATAAATTGGCGGAAAATTACCTTGAAAATAAGGTACAGGCAGGTTAAAAACGTTGCCAAGTGGTCTTTGAAAAAAAACGTGTAAAAGGAGGATCACAACAAATCCTAATTAACACAGGATAAAAGTAAAGTTAACCAGCTGTTTTGTATAACATAATAAACAATTTTCTTCGGGAACAATCGTAGGAGAATTGATTGGCAAAACTTCAGCAACCATTTTATAAGTAATTGATGCATTTCTATGCTATCTGCCTTTCAAAGGATTGGTCACCAAAAGATTTTGGGAAGTAGTGGAAGCTATCAGTTGAGAATGCTTGATCACGCCCATTTCCAACAACAAGTTTTTTCCTGAGCGACATCCACAAGCCCTTTTCAATCAATGTAGCACGTCACAAAAGCAGTTATCTTGCTTATCTGCATTGAGGAGGTCTGAAATTGTTAATTGTACTTTTAGCCAATTTGATCTTTCGTCTTTTTTTGCTGTTTCTATGCCATTAGACCAAGTTGCACGGTTTTGCATTTGGTGCCAGACAAAAATACACGAGCTGTCTAAAGGATGCATGTGTTGATAAATCAAAGCGTTTTTATTCAAAAAATATAGACCTTCGTAAAAATAAGAACATCTGGCCTTTCTGGCTACCAAATAATTCCAACTTGATTTCTAATCACTTAGAGAAAGTACTTTGGGGACTTAGATGCTTAGTTTGAGAAACAGAGCAGAATCATAAGACTCTGATTCGTTGCATTTCGTACTAAATTTTGTTTGCATCTAAGGATACCAAAAATCGTCTAAATCAACAATTTGCATATGCTAAGAAATAAATAAAGAAAACAATGCAAATTATTACCACTACATATGATAATAACACTACGTACACAAGTTCTAAATCATGAACTTCTATTAAACTAGAAAAGTACACAAAACTTCACAGGGCAAAAACACTTTTGGATGCGAACGTAGAATGTCTTTTTGGGGTTTTATTGGAATTAAATAGTTGGTAATAAAGGATTTTGTAAGCACTTTTATTATAATAAGGCCAAGAGCAGAAAGATTGGATGTTGGATATCGAAAATTGGATGATAAAAATTGGATGAACTTTCAACAGAAAATTGATGTCGAAAAATGTTATGAATTACACATGAAGAGATTCCTATGGCCTGGCCCATTAATAAAGTTAAAGTGTAGTTTGATGCGTGTTCAGCTTCTTATCTGCTGTTTTCTTCTCAAGAACATAAATCACTATAAGCTTGATAGATATTTATCTTAAATTGGCCAATGTTGTTTATCAACAGACCTTGTTTTGCATAAAATTCATTGAAGTATTAGTGAATATAAAAAGATTTTGAACGATTTGGAGCGAATATGAAACAATTGTAAACGATTTGCAGCAAATATGAAATTATTTTCCATGATTTGCAGCGAACTTGGAAAGATTTTGAATGATTTGGAGCGAATATGAAACAATTGTAAACGATTTGCAGCAAATATGAAATTATTTTCCATGATTTGCAGCGAACTTGGAAAGATTTTGAATGATTCGGAGCGAATATGTAACAATTGTAAACGATTTACAGCAAATATGAAATTATTTTCCATGATTTGCAGCGAACTTGGAAAGATTTTGAACGATTTGGAGCGAATATGAAACAGTTGTAAACGATTTGCAGCAAATATGAAATTTTTTCCATGATTTGCAGCGAACTTGGAAAGATTTTGAATGATTTGGAGCGAATATGAAATTATTTTCCATGATTTGCAGCGAACTTGGAAAGATTTTGAACGATTTGGAGCGAATATGAAACAATTGTAAACGATTTGCAGCAAATATGAAATTATTTTCCATGATTTGCAGCGAACTTGGAAAGATTTTGAATGATTTGGAGCGAATATGAAACAATTGTAAACGATTTACAGCAAATATGAAATTATTTTCCATGATTTGCAGCGAACTTGGAAAGATTTTCAAAGATTTGCAGCAAATATGAAACGATTGTAAACGATTTTCAACGATCTGCTGCGAATATGAAATGATTTGCAACGAATATGAAACGATTGTAAACCATTTGCAGCGAATATGAAACGATTGTAAACGATTTTCAATGATCTGCTGCGAATATGAAACGATTTGCAGCGAATATGAAACGATCGTAAACGATTTGCAGCGAATATGAAACGATCGTTAACGATTTGCAGCAAATATGGAAAGATTTTCGACGATTTTCAACGATCTGCTGCGAATATGGAACGATTTTAAAAGAATGCTTTGAATTCGTCTAACTTCAGCGATTTTTGAAGAAATTCTCTGCAAAAATGTATTGACAATACAAATCTCAACGTTTTCTTGTTAGAATAAGTTTCAATGTTTCCCTGTGGTTAGCCCATCTAAAACATTACGAAGACCGATTGAAATTCATCTTAAATTAGAAAATTACCAATCAATTTTGAAATTCTATCAACTGGTTTGTTTTTTTTTTGAAAATTGTTCATTCCCAGGGATTCATATCTGCATCGATGGCAATGCAGTTGTAGGCCGCATATCGGAGCTTCTCTTCCGCAATCTGGGCACTAAAAGATAAATAACAATCAACTTTGGTTATAATTATCTAAATTTCATAAGAACATGTGTGGGGAGTTTTATGATATCATATGTATTGCTGTGACAAAGGATTTAATCCGAAACACGAATTCGTAACTCCACTACGGATAGGACTGAAGCTACATAAAACTTAAGTCTACTGTGCTAGCCTAGAGTGATCTGATTTAGGACATTGGTTAGCACACTTGCCTTTTGTGGGTAAAACCTAGGTTCGAGACCTGGTAATGACATATTAGAATTAAAGTGGCCCACTCAGGCAGAATAAGTCCTTAATAAGGATATCAGAGTGGTTAGAATAACCCTTGCAATTCTTCTACAGGAAGAAAATCACAAAATCTTTAAGCATTATCTGAATTCAAACAGTAATTTGACGGGATGTTGATAGTGCGCAATAACTTCACTGTGTCAGTTATTGTTCATAGGTCAGTAGCATTTAAAAAAATTACGTCACAAAATCGTAATGAAAGTCCAAGATATCTTCAAAACAAAGTCATCTAAAATACATCTAGTTACAAATTAATGCCTCACTGTAGATAAACGTTGAGTTGCAAATACCTCAAGGTTGCAATCATCTTGGTTTAGGATAGTTTTTAGCCCACTCAATTTAGCGTATTCACTTTTTTGGGTTCTTTGGGTAGCTGCAGTTAGCAATCATACGACTGAAATCGACGGAGTATTCAGTGACATAAACAGTGAAAGAGATGCTTGCACTTACTTCGAGTATGAAGGTAGAAACAAATTGCTTGAGCAAGTAGCAGACTCGGGAAGAGAATCCATTGGAGCTTCACTAGAAATGAAAATTCAGAAGTTTAGTCCTTGTTTCCTTGGTTTCCTTGCAATCCTTTCAGCTGTATATCTATCTTGATTGTGGCGATTAAAAAAGCAGTAAGATATGTATGCAGGCCTAGAACATAGGGCTTGGTAATTATTTCTAAGCTTTATATCACATTTGTATGTATATAAGTATGCAAACAGTCTTTGGATGGTACAGAACTTCAGTATAGCCAGAAATATCGGAAACATAATGAAACGAACACATAGACTACTTAAGCTTTTCGTCTGACACTCAACAGAGTAATACGTCAGAAAGAGAACGAAACAGAAGCCTAACTGATTATATACCCACCTCTTTTCTGATTGGCCTATTTCATTCCACATCTGGGTATATAAATCAGTTAGGTTTCTGTTTCGTTCTCTTTCTGCCGTATTACTCTGTTGAGTGTCAGACGAAAAGCTTCAGTAATCTATGAGTTCGTTTATTATGTTCCCGATACTTCTGGCTATATATGTATGTGTATATTTGAGAAGAAGCAGGATTTTGAAAATCCACACAAATTTGCATCACCACTCAAACACAAACCTATCCAGGTTCTTTAACAACCACACAGGACCTGCTGAAGGGCGAAGACCTTTTCATACTAGGAACCCATCGCAGTCTTACAACTGAATAGAGTTGTGGAAATAAACTTGAGATAAAGTAGGATTTTGAAACTCAATCGAGATGATTTCTGAGAATGAAAATGATCCGAGAAGGACTCAAACCTACGGCCTCTAGATCTGTACGCTAGTAAGCTAATCCATCAACAATCCATTTTGCCAATCAAATATAAGAGAATGTTGAGATATAACAGGGGACATAACAACTTAAGGATGCAATTGTGAACGATAGAATATATCAGTTAAGGATGGGGTACAATTATACGAGGAAATATGAGATGCAGATTTGAGGTACATACGATTTGCTGGCGCAGATGAACAGAGGTGTGGGCAGTCGTCTTCTTCCGGTAACGAATCTCAGGAATCTGCTCCGGTCTTCTGTAAATGAGAAATAGATGAATATTTCAGTATAAATGACTGACTTCATGACAGAAGCTTCTTCTTACAGCAGACAAACTTCCTCAACATGAAAGAATCGACTTGTGGCAGAAAACCAATCTAGTTTGATTTATAGTAACATTTTTTATAGCAACTTGATATAGTTCAATTCATAGCAACGTTGTAAATAGTTAACTCGGACTTGAGTCTGACCATAGTCAATTGAGGGAAATGGTCTGGAAGGCTTTTTTTATTTCGTCTTGATGTTAAACTGGTCTTCACCGTGCACAAATTTTGTTTGAATTCGTTAGAATATGGCAATATGAATAACCAAAACTTTTGTCCATCGAGTCATTTATTGAAATAATTTGACATGGTTGATTTCAGACGAGAGTGCATCAAGCAATCAGTAAAAAAACTTTTTTCGGGATCAGTCGATCAACAATGTCAATTGAGAGGAAACGATAACAAGATGGAGGGTTTTCGCATGGTTAATGTTAAAAAATGTTAACAAAGACATACAATAAAAGGCATCCAGACCACTCCCTTGATTGACTATGGTTTGACTGATGAGCCAAGGGTAGCTGAAGTACTTGTTGCGCCTCAGAGGTGTGTCATTCAGTTCTTAATACGCCAACACATAAGGGAGTTTCTCAAAAAAGCACCCAGAAATTTCAAAATTGGTATTTTACAATCATGCAAGCCGGAGAAAACTACATTTCTAAAGAGACAGAACTACATTTTCAAAATATTGTCCACTAAATATCCAGGAAAGTTCTTAACAACATCACGAAAAAATTCTTAAACGCAAAAAAGCCTTTAAAAAGTAGGCCCATAAATAGAAGAAATCTAAAAATGGTACACAAAACCTCATATGGCTTTGTAATAAAGTAACCCTCTTACAAGTTTCTAAGGCAAATCAGTGTTCTTGAAAACACCCAATATATTACACGATAATAATATCCTGAAATATCAGTGAATGATTTTTCAAATATTTACCATTTGTAAAGTTATTGATGGCTTGCCACAGATATTTTACTCGCGTGCTGTTTTCATTGAGGTCGAGATAGTGAGCTGAAATAGGAGTCATAGCAATCGGAGTTTTACAAGCAAAATAAACAAAAATATAGAGTGAAATACTGTAAAACCGCGCACATAAGAACCTTCCTTTATTTAGAACCTACAGCCTGAAATTAGATATTTCGTACCCAATAAATAAGAACCATTTCAGCCTGATATCCTAACTAGGTTAATAATAAAGGGTTTCTTTCATTCATCATTGGGAAATAAATCTTCACCAAACTTTTTTAAAAAAATGGTTGTCTAATGACTGTGGATAGGTCAGGAGACGAGAAGATACAACCTCAAGGACTAAATTTTTTAAATCAAAGCTTTGTGTTGCTGGCTACATTGCTTTCATATTTCAATGCAAAACATTCAACTATCAATTTTTTCTTCTGCTTGCTAAAGACCCAGTGTTAAAACCTACACCCTGATTACTGGATGTACCTCAGTATGTAAGAACCTAAACAGGTTGAGTTCAAAAAGTTAGGTTCTTATGTGCGGGTTTTTACTATACTGTATGTAATTCTCTGGTATTTCTACTGGGCATCGTAACAGATGGAGCAGGACTCGTCGAAAACACAAGCTTAAAATATAACTACAACGTACTGCAACGCAAAATCATCATTATCCCTACTTCGAGACGAATCTCTTTTTTCATGAACTAGTATTCGTCCACAAATCATCCCTAGATGTCCCATAATTCATCCCTTAAATTTCAGTATGAATTTCGGAAATCACAGTTTAATGATAGATTGAAAGACTATCCTTTGTCCCAAAACAGCTATCTCCTTTGTCCCGAAATTCAACATAATGTTGTTTTAAAAATTCTCCAGAATGGTTTTAATTCAGAAACTAGTGGTGACGCAAGGTTTTCTCAGAAAAAGGGCAAGCACTTCCCAAGGAGGACTATTCGTCAACAAAAACTAAAAATTGCCTCTAACAAAGAAGTTTATAGTTATTATAAGTTATCATTATACTCCTGCGTTTTTCGATGGGGGTTATTCTCCTCCGACGGGAAATCACTCGACCCAATCCAATAATACCGAACACCCTCCACAGTACTGCAAAGACTTTCCAAGATTGATGATAAACAAATGAGAAACAACGAAAACGGCATTAGAGTCCGTTCATCAAAGATTTAGAAAGACCAACCTGATTTCTGCAATGCTTCGACACTGATTTCAGGATCCCCACAAATCTTCTTCTCCAATTCTTGCCAAGTTAACAAATCTATCACTGCCAGGGGAACTGTCTTTAGCAGGCCGCGACGTATAGCTTCAGTCTAATGAAAGGTAATACATAGATAAGATATCAGAAGACCACGGAACAAACATAGTGGCGGTAAATAATAGCTTTCAAACTTTAATAGCCAGTTTCAGCGACTAGAACAGGGACGGGAGCAGGAACGTCGTTTATCATTAATATGCCAAAAATTATTCCCTTAACCGTTTCTCTGCATGTTTTTCAAAATGTTATACGAAAATTTACTTCTCCAGATAGAATACCCCACCAAGACATAGATTTTCTCTTATTCAACCAGCAAGCTAACTAAGTTTTACTCCAACCAGCTTGGTTTAAAGAATAGCACGTCAAAGATCGGATTTTCAGTTCTCCATTTGAAAAGGATTACGTCAACAAAAACGCATGAGAAATAAGAATTCTGTTGAAGCTAGAAGTCAGCAACAGAGGAAACTTGACGTCTTATCTTGAGTTGCCGTACCGAATGACTTCCTAACGCAACGCAAAATTAGTTAAAGTAGAATAAAAGCTCAAAAGAAATTATTACCTGATCCTTGCATTCGTTCATTCTTGTTAACTGCACTGACTTGAGGTAATCAAGCCTCTCCTCGTAAGGTACGCTGGTTTCCAACCCCCCGTCTCTAAGCTGGTGGACGGAGCCATCAGAAAGAACCTTTAAGGAAAGTTTACATTTTCAGTAGAGTAACAAATATGATACGATTATAGTGGAAGAGTAAAGAAAAATATAGTCAAGTGCCCAAAGTTTAAGACATTGTTTGATGAATATACAAGATTTATTTAAGCATGTTTGATATTTTTCTAATGTTTAGGCCATAACATACAGTTAGACTGTGAAATAGGGATACTATAGAAGCTTCAAACCCCCCTTTTCTAAACTGGCAAACGGGACGGATCCATCAGAAAGGACCATTAAGGAAAGTTTATATTTTGATAGAGTAACGAATATGAGAAGACTATAGCGAAAAATTTTTCTCATGTTTGGGCCATGAAACATAGTTGGTGAAACAAGACTAATATCCATCAATAGCAATGCTCTGTTTACTTTCCAAAACCTTAGCAACTTTTAGGCAAATTTAAGGGATGAAAATCCAAAATATTAAAGCAACATTGATCGATGGGACGAAAGTTCAGTTGCTTATTGAAAGATGTATAGGCTACTTACAGTGTTGTATTTCAAGACTTCACCAAATTTTTCATCGAATGTTTCCTTGTCCAGTGCTTCAATCGTCTCATGTAACTTTACCTGAAAAAATTACTATCCTGATTTAATTCTTAATAAGTTCCTTTATTATTGAATAAAGCATGGCCTTAGGATAGGTTTAGCACAGTGGCTAGAAGACGGTGGTTAGCACGCTTGCCTTTCTTTCGCAACATCCTTCGTTCGAGACCAAGTTGTGGCATACATATGTCAGTTGCAGTAGCCTGCTCTGGTATGATTTAATTACCAATTTTGAACTATTACTTGTGAATTAAAGTCTTTTTAGATAAGCATGGTCTAGAAACTTACACAACAAAAATTTTATTTAATATAGAAATAGGCTATAGGCTAAAAGGAGCTTTATCAGGTTTGCTAATGTCGAGCACGTAGATTGTATAGTCGCGTATGCAGGGCTCAATTCAGCAAAAGGTGGCTTAATCGGGTTTGGGTCATCAGAGTTTGTGGGACTCTTGAATTGGAAAAAATTCAACACAGAATACAGAGTTCTTGAAATTTTTTGACGGAACACTGAAATACGGAATTTTCTTAAAAATTTACATTCTCGCTTTTCAAGAATTCTTGAATTCTTCAAAAATTTAATTGCAAAAAGGAAGGGGTCTCTGAGTTTCCCGGTCACAACCATCTATCCTTCAAATTACCTGAATGGCTGAATTCAGCTGAAAATTGCGCGGAGCAGCGGATTTCTACCGCTTCTGATGACCCCAGCAATCAGTTATACCATCAAAAGTAAAGTAACACCCAAATCTACAATAAATACCTCTGCAGCATCAACAGTGATGTAGTCTCGACCCCACGTGACTTTCTCTCCAATGAGCTGCTTCCAGATAAAAGATGGCAGCGACAGAACCAGACTCTCCTTCCCTCGCAGACAAGCCCCCATAACCATTCCCATCCATTCGTACTTGGCAAACAGCTTGCACGAAGGATTAGGAAGGTAGCAGTCTCTATTGACGTTTGAGGATTCCTGAGTCTGGTTAGGACTTCTTATGAAAAACGGCAGAGGCATGGGAGTGTCAGTGGCAATGGGACAAAGCTCTTCCCCCATGTCCGCAAGACTGTCTCTAAAACCACCACCTAACAAAAACACAAATAATTTAAAATAGGGTAATTCCATATCAATGGGGGGGGGGGGGGGCAAACATTTCTAAAATATAACTCACCAACTCAAAATGACCTAATTTAGGTAGATATGTTGGTCTTAATGAGAATAACACATCCTAAAAATTTTAGGTCCCTGTCTTTACTAGGCCCGAATCGAGAGACGTTGAACGAGGTTTGGTCCAATGAAGAAGGTTGGCTAAACATAAACACATGGTGATAATGGGGATACTAGAAATGCTTTTATCGGAATAAAGAAGTTCAGAACATCTAATTTTGATTGGCCCATTTTGATGTATTGAAGGTGAAACACTTTAACACGTTTCACTTTCATTCTCTTTCTAACACACTACTATGAGCGTCAGACGAAAAGCTTTAGTTTCTGATAACAGAGTTGAAGATTCAATCATATCGAGAGGGAATTTATGACTAGAGCCTGATACAAAATAACTTTTGGTTTCTAGACCAATGTGGTCTCTACAGATATGGCCTAATTGTTCAATTTTGATACTGAACTAGAGAGACATGGGTTATCATGGATTGAATAAGATGGCTTATTAGTTTTTTGTTTCCGTTTTCTTTTTAACATACCTTCCAGTGAGTGTCGGAAATAGCTTTACAACTTTAAAAACGTGTTCTCGATTGCATTTGGAACAATTCCTTCGTAATTTTCTAAAACCATCTCACTTCTCCTCTTGCTAACAATACTTCAAAGGCACAGATCCAAATAGCAAGTCCACTTAGCTTTCGTAAACAACTCAGCAAACAATTTAAACTGCAAAAAACAGGAAACGGAGTCATCAAATATTTTAAATGCTTTTATAACAAAACAAAATCCATTCACCTTGATCTATGATTCCTTCTCCGATAAACTTACATTCCCACCACTGCTCGTACTTGTTTCCCCATCTACAATAGCAAAGTAGTAATGAATGACTTTTTTCACGCAAAAAAAGATACTTATTATCAGAGTCTTTGATCGGTACATAGCTTGAGGATGGCGAAAAAGATTTGAAACACAGCGAAATATAAAAACTACTGAAGCTTTGCTTCTGACTCTCATTAGAGCAGTACGTTAAAAAGAGAGCAAAAATAAAACCTGACGAATCATTATACCTAGACGTGGTTCGAAATAGTGCAGATATTATGTTTGGCTATGATTCCGATTTTTCTCAAACATCCCCATACTAATCATTATTCTTTAGGCATAGCCTCAGATAAACCCTTTCCTTTTTACCCAGTCTCGGCAGTCTACCCTTGACCGAATTCACTCCAGGATGAGTTTTGGCTGGTATGTCAGTCAACGATCTTAACATGTTTTCACGAGAAGAGGAGAGTTGAAACTTAACACGAACAGAGAACTCAATTTTACCACCAGTCAAGGTTCTTATTGGGTTAAGATGAGACGAGGAGAGTTTAAACTCCCCTCAGGCTGAGAATCTCTGACATTTGATTTTTCTAAAATATGTTTCATGATTAAATTCTAAAAAAGTGAATAAAACAAGTTTATTGAAACCTGAAATTCAGTTTCACACCGCATCTCTCGGGTCTTAAGGCTTCGTACATCTAGAAAAAGAGAAAAAATCATTTCAAACAGGCTCAAAGACTTTGTACCACAGCTTTGGTTCAAAATTCAACAATGACATTCTATCATCGTTGTTCGAATGCTCCGATAGGTGAATAGATTGCATATAACATTGATAGCTATTTTGATAGCTAATAGAATAGAGACTTTAATCTCTGGCTTATTACCCCTAGAATAAAAATTCTATAATAAAATTCATTCAGCATTGCAAAACGAAAAACCTTCAAAAAAGCAAAATGAAATTCGAAGATAACTGAAAAATAATCACACATCTGTTGCCACATTTAGTGGTGTAGTGAATGCTAAGGTGTCCCTACTGCAAACAAGGGCTTTGGTTAGACTAGCACGTTAAACAGAAACTCATTCACTCACAAATAGGAGTGTTGAACACACTAGGAACTCTTACTACTATGTCTAATTGTTAGATATGTAAGCAGTAAGTTAACGCAACTATATCTCATCACTTCATCCTCGTAGGCCGACATCACAGAGCCACGCTTCATCCACAACAACCCTCGCTAGTTCCCAGTCCATACAATATACAACAACAACACATAACACTAATGATGTATACTACCGTGTTCTTGCTGATAAGAAGACCTTTCCTTAGTCTGGTTTGCTCGTTAAAACAAAAACCTACTCAATTCACCAAAGCATGCAATGAACCAGGACAACTTTCTGTAGTTATGTAGAGTATGCAACCGTGATGTAGAGTATACCACTTTGCTCAGCCTAGTACGTTACACATAAACTCACTCATTCACCAATCTTACAGATTTCATTATGATTATAAGAATAAAGCAAGTTCTAACCTGATTGAAAATAGCTTGCTTTGCGTCTGGGTCTTTGGATGGATTGACGACATGTTCCGCAGCTGCATGGCGATTTATGAAGATTCTTGGTGCACTGGTGTGACCACTGAAATGAAACCAGTTTAAAACTTATTAAAATATGATAGTAGTATCATGTGCACCGAAAAAACGCGTTACCTTTGAGGGGCTATAGGATATCCTGTATAACAGTGTACATCTTCTAATGAGAGGGCAACCACGTAACAGGCTTGCAGAGATGGAGAAATTTGTCTTTTGAGTCTCTTTCTGCTTAATGTATGTAGCTCTAATTTATGTATTGAGCACTCGTATGGAAAACCGAGTATTGTGTAGATTGTTAATATTTACTTCACAATGGCTCAATAACTTTGGAGGGATTTCCTATCTTGACATGCATTGGTGTCGGTCAAAGCCCTAATTACTGTTTTATGCAATAATATAAGCCTTTCGTTTTTGGTTTCGTTCTTGATAAAATAGGTAAAACAACGATGATTCTAATGGAAATTCCTTTAAAATACCCTGTCAATGAAAGATGAAAACAGCATGCGTTAAAATGAGCAATTTCATCCTACCTTCCAGCTGGTGACCTCACATCTCTGCCTGGAAGATGGGATGATTTTGTGCATGTAAACAGATCCTAGTTGGGGATGAAAGGAGCTTGTTCGGAATGGGAGCTTATCAACAATATCTTCATGCAAAAAGAAAGGGTTATTCGAGGAAGGGTTTCCAGAAAAGGGAATTACTGGTGGGAATAGGCATTAAGATGACAACCTACCTTGACTGGGTTTCTCTCAGACAATTATCAATCAAACCAGTTCGTTTCTTTGACAGTGGCATCAGTGATCGTATACACTAAAAGATACAAGGTCACGAAAGACTCAACATGACACTAGCACTTTTTCTCTGACAATAATCAGCAAAAGTTGTCCGCCTCTTGGATAGAGGCACCTATTCTTCCTGCATGGAGCATTATCATTATTTGCTATCTAAGTACATAAGATTACGTTGTCAGTAAACTGGAGTTTAGTCTGCGAAACAGGAGGTGAATTTCCTAACAAAACTAATGGATATGAAACAACTCAAGTTTAAAAGAGATTTCTGAAATATAAGAGGTTGAATTGTCAGAAAACTGATTTAATACCTCAAGAGATTGAAATGTTCCTGCAGTGTACTCCCACTGAGGCAGCAGAAAGTGAACAACGCTGTCCAATAGCGAGGCAAACCTAACAAAACAGTAATAAAACTATCAATGCTCGGAAAATACGAACTGGTTTCTATAGCTTATTTTCAATAAACAACTTTAGAAAGAATTGAAACCAATTTTCAGCAAGCAAAACAGCAGACAATATCAATAAGTGATTTTTAAATTTTAAGACAACAGAAATATGGAAAAGAAAATCACGGAAAAATTTCAAACCTTAAAAGACATCGAGCTCTTTTGTAAAGTAGATCACAATTTATGCCATCTAGCTTTGGGTACCTGAAATAGCACGATTGAAAGTTGGTTGAAATTAAAATATTAAAAATTTGTAAAGACTTTTCAAATCAGAATGAGAACGTTGAATTCCTTTTATTAAATCATCGCCGAATTCAGCACTAATACAGATAAACTTCTAAACAGAGAAATTTCTATATATATTTCTCGTGCAAGACTCGTGTAAGAAACAATATCAGATAAAACGACCCTACATGCTCAGAAAACCCTTATTCTAAACCTTAGCTACATTTAGGTAGAGCTTATTTTTAACTTTTTGATTCTTTCAGACTGTTTGTTGAGATAAATTCTATGTATAAATTGGCTTTAATAAGAAATGTTGCAATTATTGCCAACATTCACTAAGTTCATAATACATTAAGAATGAACTTAGATATTATAATTATAGGTATTATAATTATTAGTTAAGTTCATAATATGTTCCTGGAACATTCTTATCAAGGCCAGCATAACATATAGGCCTTCTAACTTGACTAGATAGATACAGTTTACAAAAGCAACGTGGAAAGATCAACTGATCGAAAAGCTATGGAAACTTACCTCACTAAACTTTTCTCAAATAAATCCCTGTTTAATCCATTGTTCTTCTGTTTGTTCGAAACAATCTTGACTGAGTACACACGACAGTCAATGCCATCATCTGAAATCAAAAAGCAATCTGTGAGATTCAAGCTGAAAGAAAACCTGCAGCTGACTTGCGGTAGTGTATTCGAGCACAAATTTAGCTTTTGAGAAGAAATGATAATATATGAATGCCTTCTTGTTAGTCAAAATGCATTGACATTTGCAATAATAATCCACAGTCATCTTGCAATTCAATCAAAAAACCAATCCCTTGTTTCATGTATATTTTCTATTTCCACAACCATGGCATAATTCTCCCGTCAGTGGCAAATTTGACTCATCCCCTACAAACTACAAAGAGTTTTCCAATATATTTTCATTGTCAAAATACTGATGTCTTCTTTATGTAGGAGCCACGACAATTTATTACATTGCAATGGAAATGATATTTCAAAGTTTACGAAGTGATTAAATTCAAGCTCAGCACATCGTCTGATGATGTTATTTCCAACGTAAAATAACCCCTTAAGGATCATACACCCCTCATTTTTCCCCTGGGTATTACTCGAGAACTAAAGGATACCTCTGCATTCTTTGATGTGAACATGTATCTTCTTATAATATTCAACTGCATTTTCCAGTATACAAACGTCTTCCTTGCCAGTCCTGAAATGAATAAAATGAACTATCGTAAGCACTAAAATCAACAAATAATCTTTGACACCCTGTAAAAGATTTCCTAATAAGTCGATTTTGAATGTTAAAGTCGATATTGATAGCTTTACTTGGTTTGACATATAGGTCTTTTAAAACCTTTCTATATGCCACAAATTGAATAATGAAAATATGAAAAGTAATAAAAATTCTAGCTGCTCTAAAATAGATAATGACTAAAATCTTTGCAATTGACAGAGTATGTATGATGTCTCAAAGGCTAAGTTTGATTTTTGGCTTTAACATGAGATAATTTACTAGGAATGTATAAGATTTCTAATAAACACCTGCAGACAGCATTTCATCCTTTTGAGTTACCTAAGTGAAAACTTTACAGAATTCTATTAGTGAAAATTCAAGACATATCGTTTTCTCGTACTCAATTTCAATTCATCAAAATTTCCTCCATTCCGGTCTGTGATATTGATATATCTGCACAGTGAACCTGGGTTGTTTGACATATAACCGGCGTAGAAGCATAAGGCAAAATTGTTGTGAATAAATAATAGACTGGACTAAGAACGTTTTTCACGGATTGAAGCTGAAATCGATACAATTAGGAGTCTTTCTTTTTGCAGAGTAATAGGCCTTCGAGGTGTTGCAGAGATATTGTATATAATGTTTCAAAATGTAAGTGAGCATCCCCGCTGTAAGATAATATAAACAAAATTGAGCATCATATAATTTCAAATATAGTCCTAAAAACAGCGGTACATCTTTCTGGTCCATTCGGTAGAGAAATATACCAAAATTTTACGTAACAAGGGAATGTGCTTACGTTTCAATGCACATATCGTTTAGCTGTACTGTCGTCCCATTATCCAATGTTCCTGATACAACAACACGTTCTGGTGTGTAATTATCGTCATTCAGGTTCACACCAATCATCAATTTTCTACAAAACAAATAATTATAAGTAGGCAATATGGGATATAAAAATATATTAAAAGAGACCTTTAAAGACGAGCATCACTGAGGTTTCTAAAATAGAGCCTCCCTTACATTGCCCGATGATGGGAGAGGGATCTCTCCCGAAACGTTGCCCCGCTAAATATCAAAGGCTTGTCATGATAAGTGGTGACTATCATGTCAAATATCGTGTGAGAAAGAACCTTGATAAGTCCAAATTTATTTATGCTACCTTAATAAATATCAAATGATTGTCATGATAAGTGGTGACTATCATGTCAAATATCGTGTCAGAAACAGCTTTGATAAGACCAAATGTATTTACTCAGAGCCTCCCTTGTTAGTTATAACATTACTTGTTACATTAAGGTAATGAAGACACGTTAGATATTGATTATGCACAAATGTGGTGGATATTCATCACACACACAAACACAAATGCAAACAACATTTGTATTCCGGTTGTTTTCCTAGTTGCAGGGGCTGACCAGTCCATGGATTTGTCTCCTCCAGGTCTCTCTATAGCTTGTCATTTATTTCTTCAACATCATTTCATTCTCAACCACATCCTTCAATCACCTCACTTGTCATTTCTTCCCCTACATCCCTGCTAATTCCATTGTCAAGACTCTACCCACTTCTATATCCTCCCCTCTTCTCAACACACGCCCAGACCACCTTAAAATGGGGTAGATATTTATAAAGATGATAAAACAGTCTTTGGATGGTACAGAACTTGAGTATTGCCAGAAATATCGGAAACATTATGAAACGAGCACATAGATTACTTAACCTTTTCGTCTGACACTCAACAGAGTAATACGTCAGAAAGAGAACGAAACAAAAACCTAAATGACTTATACAACCAATGATTTGTTTCGTTCTCGTTCTGACGCATTACTCCGTTGAGTGTCAGACGAAAAGCTTAAGTAATCTATGTGTTCGTTTCATTATGTTTCCGATATTTCTGGCTATACTAGAGACGATAAACTACCATACTATGCATGATGAACCACCACAGTAGTGATTAGCCTATTATTGTTGAAATTCAGAATGTAAATAGAGTGACATACTTGATGATGACGCCAGGTCTGATGTAGAGATACATATGATGTCTTCCCTGACTTCCATCAGATTCCCAGAAAGTTCCCGGATCGTCATCCAGTAGGTTACTTGCCATCTCTTGCTCCTGAAATGAAGGGTTATATCAACTCCAAAGATAGGAATTCTAAACAAAGTGGTGAAAATAGATACAGCTAGTTTGAACTTATCAACTGACATTGTAGGGGGATGGCGATTATGATATCTTGCAAGCAAACAAGCAAGCAAACAGATTTATTTCTTAACGAAGGTCAGAGTCGGTGTGGACCTGCAGCTTGTGGCCCTAAAAATTAGAAGTAATTAGAATAGATTAAAATAATTAAAATAATTAGAATCAAAATCAATATTCTAAAACAAATATCCTGGGCACTCATTTACCGACCTCGGAGGGATGGACAGGTGAGTTGGTTGATGGGTTTTAGTTCATGGTTCCGACCGTTCGTGGATTCGAGCCCACGAAGGTTACTCTTCAAGGATCAGAAATTCAGCACCTTAACCAATAGGCTACACCACCGGCTAACATCTTAAAAAACTATGAAAAATTCTTGTTTTGGATTTTAGCATAGAAAACTTTTCACTGGTAACACTTTTTAGTCGTATAGGAGGCTTTTGGTTCAAGCAAAATAACATCAGAAAAATCAAGAAAATATAACAGGAAATGTATGGTTGGAGATGGCAACTCTTTCCATTTATGAAAGAGTCCTTCCATGATTGCCTGCAAAGAGACTAGTTGTTAGCCCGCAATTTTATTTCAAAGTTCTGAAGGGTCAGTATAGAAAGAGGTGATGCAAATGGCTCCTGTGCTTTTAACCATTTTTCAATGTGAGTCAGATAGAGCCCTCTACTCTTGAAACAAGGGTTTATTGATCAAACCACTGAACTCAGCCATTCCTGTAAGAGAGTTGTTTTATGCGGGTTAAAATCCACTCACTGTAGACAGCTCGATCTTCTCAATGTATCTCTTTGCATTGCCATGTTGTGTCTCAATGGAGTCTGTATTTTCACTCAAAAATCGAACAAGTTCTTCGTCAGCTTCGAAGCACCAATTAGGTGGAGGCGTCCTGAGATTCTCTGTTGCTGCTTGATCAATGTTGAGAGGCAGCTTTGGTGGAATTATATGCAAGACAAACTGCTCTTCGACCACATCTTGCCATCTGGAAATAAAGAGGATTATGGGAATTCTTGTATTGGAGAATCAAGCCATAAATTCTCTGAGAAAATGGACAAATACTGTAACGCATTGAATTAGCATCTCTCTGAAAATTCCCTTTATCTTGCAAATAACTGAATAAAGCCTATCTGAGTGAGCCCATCATGAGTTAGGAAACAAAGTTAATTTGAAGAGATTTTGATTTGTTTTGATCTTGGACTCATCTTGAATAAAAACACCCTCCAGGACCTTTAAAATTCGTAAGTGCTCAGACTTTTATCAAAAGCTTTTTGATACGACAGGTATGAACACTTAAGCAACCATTCAACATTGGAACGGTATCAGGGCTTGTACTAGCTTTTTTATGCAGAAGGGCAATCATTCTAAAATTTCCAACAAAAAACTTACAAATTTTAAAGGTCCTGGAGGGTGTTTTTATTCAAGATGAGTCCAAGATCAAAACAAATCAAAATCTCTTCAAATTAACTTCGTTTCCTAACTCATGATGGGCTCACTCAGATAGGCTTTATTCAGTTATTTGCAAGATAAAGGGAATTTTCAAAGTATTAAAAACCTATGTTCTTTTTAACTAGAACAGATGAGATTTTTCTCTGTGTTTATCTAGTAGTTTCGCATGATTTTCATGACCAAAGCATGTAGAGTTTTCAATAAATGAAACATACAATAAAGTGTAATATATACCTTTGCTCATGGTTTGCAAAGTCATATTTGTCCTACATGCCAACAAAGTTCACTGCAGTGACAATGTACAAATACCAAAAGACAGAGTTTCAATAAATCAAAATTTTGAACTGATTTTGGTCTCAGCTATGAATTCAGGAACATATATTAGTGTAAAATACATTGCATACCTATAGAAAAATCCTTGCTTTAGTTTTCCCTTTTTAGTTCTTGACGCAGAGCCACCAAATAAATCTTCTTGTGATGGGGTAGGGGTAACATTGGTGCCACCTTCTGATTCGTAAACTGGTTCCAGAACTGGGAGGTGCTCACTCTTGCTCTCTCGTGTATGAAGAAGGATCCACCCATCAAAACCAGCAACGTCTGTCAGAAGTTTATTATCTTCAAGTTGCTTCAAGCATTTCTGTTGGAAAAGGGTTTTAAAAAGTTTTTATGGTGCTTTACAAACACAACTTTGGCTTGCTGTGCACACTAACACCGAGTTTTGTACTGAGGGATAAAAAGTTCTTCTTTTGCAGTTGGTGCCTTAATGCAAGGTAAGTTGAAGAGGAGTATTGCGTAAAAAATCAAAGAATCTTGTTAGCAAAGTCTTATATGAAGAGCAGAACCCAAACATTTTCTGATTGTGACCTATTTATATCATTATGGTGCATCCAACTTGCTGGAAACAAGCAAGACAAGCCAACCATATGTCAAGTGATTTGCCAAAATATACTACCATTCTTCCATGCTAGAGGGCACAAGCACACAAAAAAAACACAATGCTATGACCAGGCACCAACTTCTTCAGTTTAAAAGCAGGGGAATTCCTTTATCTTTGCTAACTTTTATTTTTTTCATTGGCAGTACCTTTGATGCTTGTAGGGTAAAACTGGAGTCTCTCAGTGAAATTGGGGGAATCGGTAGTTGTACATTTGTTGCTGTTTTGCATACCTGCCTTGTGGCTTAAAGCTACCCTGGATCGTGCCAGAGAAGTACAGTACACGTAGTCACTTATAGTTATATACCATGTACCCAGCCCGAGAGTTCATTTTGTATACTTTGCCCGAGAGTGCATTCCATGTACTTAGGCCCGAAGATCTTTGGCATACAACTAGCCTTGGAACAATAGAATCTATTGCTTTTTCAGCCTATATCACAAAATATTCGGAAAATAGACTTAAAATGGAATGCACACTGGCCTATGTACAAACCTCATTCAATTTAATCCAATCACCATCATTGTTGGAAAATTCATCTCCACTCGCGAAGAGTCGCAGCTCATTAGAATGAGGTATCTTCCCAAGCACCTTTGCAACTAAAGAAGGCTGATGTCTGACAACCAGGGGTTTGTTCTTTGCCTCTGCTGACAGCTCACTGGAACACTTGTATTCGATTTCAAGAGGAACATAGCACAGCGGCATTGGAAGCACAGCATCATTTCTAAATGCTTTTACAGCTTCCAGAACACAACGAATGCGAGCTAGCTTCCTTCTGGCTTTATTGTGGCTCATTATGAAACATTAATGAGAAGGATAAAGCCGAGGAGAAATACTCAAAATCATTTTCTTACGCCATCTTCTTCGTCGTATAGCTTCGTGGAGTATTTTGACAAAAATCTCTGGATTGAGATTGGGAATCATATTCATGTCAAATAGCTCGAGATTTATATGATATTCAGATACTATTGACGCGCGGTACCCTAGCAATCAAATTTCAACGCGCGGTGGCTTGCTACTGTATCCGCATCTCCAGGCTGCCGTGGCGAAAACCACGCGATTTCTTCGTCTCTAGTTGTTGAAAAATTTGATTCCCCAGGATAATCACAAGGCGACAAAACTCGCTCGCCGTGAAAAAGCTGGCTACGATATCTTCTTTTTTTCTTACAATTTTCTAAATTCCCCACACTAATAATTATTCGAAAAGACAGAAGAACATTTCGGAATCTTGGCGTAGACGTTTTGAGCATGTGCTCCGGGTAGCAATTCTTTCAAAATCTAAACTAATACCGGGAAGCCCTTTTGAAATTTACAGAGAGTGAGTCAAGCTAAAATACCAAATATCTTTATCATGCAACCAAGTTCAAAAGCATACCTTACTTCAACTGTTCCTAAAATAAGAAACACAATGAATAACCATCAAAGAAATAGTCATCAAAACCATTAATCCTGATGTCTTTTTTCAAGTTTACTCTGGATGGCCACTCCTTGTGTGTCCTCTCTAGGATGATTTACGTTAATACGGTCTTTGCTCACTAGGTATATCTTACTTGCATTTATACTTGCATTTACTAAATACATGCAACGAACAGAAACTGGTAAAAAATGAGTGGAAACGAATAAGAAACGAGTTGAAAACGAGTAGAAACGAATAAGAAACGGGTTGGAAACGAGTGGAAATGACTAAGAAAATAGAAGGTTGGCATCAAGTATAGATTCACTTTACTTATTATGGATATAACAGATAAAGTCCTTCCAGAAACCACTGCCTGTTTCCTGGTCGTTTCTACCTGTTTCTGACTCCTTTCAATTCGTTCCATGTTTCAGTAACTACGACATCTTTCTGTTGATTTATTGCTTTAATTTTGTCCATTCAACACTCAAGTCCCACAATTGTTTGGCCAATGTTTCATTCTTCGCAAAAGCAGAGGTAGATGCGACTCCACAATCAGAGAAATATTCTCCAGTGAACTTCTCTAAACCTTCCTCAACAGCACAGCAAATCGAAGTTTGAGCTCCTTGTTTGGCACTTTTCATGAACGTATATTCCCCAATACTGTGTACGATATCTGCGAGTGTTTTGTTGCCGAATATGTGTCTTCCCAGATCTGTCCTAACACTTCCGGGGTGCAAGGAAAAGACGGATATATTCTTAACCTTCACACGTTTGCTAAGCTCCTTGGCAAAAAGAACGTTGGCAAGTTTGCTGATACCATATGCATTTGTGGGCGAATATGAACCCTCGTCGTTCACCGTCGTGAAATCAACAGAGAACGGAAATCTATGCGCAAGGGAAGACACCATGATGATCCTACTTGGAGCTGATTTCTCAATGAGATCTAGCAATAAGTTGGTCAACAAAAAGTGGCCCAGGTGATTAACGCCGAATTGGATTTGAAAGCCATCCTCGGTTCTCCAAAACGGGCATGCCATTATTCCAGCATTGTTGATCAGGACGTCTAGCCTCGATTCTGATTTCATGAAATCATCAGCAAATGAACGAATTGGTGTGAATGAGGCCAAGTCCAATAGACGCAAATGCACGTTGCTGCTGCCACTTTTCTCTTTGATGTCAACAAGTGCATCGTTGCCTTTCTGCTTGTTTCTGCAAGCGATGATTACCTTTGCACCTCGTTTGGCAAGATCGATTGCAGTTTCTTTACCTGTAGAAAAATAATTGTGAATTGATACTAGGGAAAAGAGCCACATGGGGGACATTGAATCAATGTTTGACGGACAGGGTAGAGTATGGCCATGAAAATTGGAAACATAGTTGCAAAACATAATAACTACTTAAGCTTTGCGATTGACACCATTCAGAATAGTATATCAGAACCGTATTTGGTAGATACAGAACTTGAGAATGGCGACAAAAATCGGAAACACAGCGAAACATAATAACTAGCTACTAAAGATTTGTTTCTGACACTTTATCAGAGTTGTACGTCATAACAGTCTTTGATTGGTACAGAGTGAGAGAGAGGCGATGAAAATCAGAGAAATGGCGAAACATATAACAACTTAAGCTTTTGCATCTTACACTCATCAGAGTAGGACGTCAGCTACAGAGTAGTACAGCGGAACAGTATCTGTTTGGTACGGAACTTGGAAGTGGCAAGGAAAATCGGAAACATAGTGAAGCATAACAACTACTAAAGCTTTGCTTCTGAGACTTACCAGAGTAGTTCATTAGAACAGTATTTGGTCAGTACAGAGCTCGAGAATGATGAGGAAAATAGAGCCAAAGCGAAACATAATAACTACTTAAAGCTTTGCGTTTGGCACTCAGCAGGGTAGTACGTCAGAAGAGAACGAAAATTAAAATTGTTATACAGACTGTGATAGGTACAGAACTAGAGTATGGAGTATGGTAAGGAAAATCGGGAAAATAGCAAACCACTATTACTGAAGCTTTGCGTCTGACACAATTCACAGCAGTACATCAGAGACAGAATAAGAATGGAACCTAACTAATTAATTATCATAACCAGATATGGATCGAAATTGGTCCAGAAAAGGAGACGAATGATTGGTTTAGTGAGAAACAATCAATCACCACCAAGAGTCTAGTTCGACGGACAATTAGCTGTTATTGAAAGAGCCAAATGAACTCATCAGGGCTGTTTCAATAAAAGTATATTGTCTATCTCACTGGAGTTCACTGGTTGTTCCTCACTATATCAATCATTCACAGCAGGAGATAAATAAGCAGAAGATAGAATAAAAGTGTGCAAGATTGCTCTCCTTGCATCCTTTTCAAACTTGAAGTCATTATTTTTTTAGCAATTACTGTTGCAATTAGCTTCAATAACTAAGGACATCAGAGCTTAGTATAAACCATAGTTTATAGAAAAAGATGGTTTAGAAACCTATGGTTGTACGTCTTTGTTTCACAGCGGATGTTGAGCAGTACTTGAACGTGTACAACGTATGTCTTATCCTCTCTCTTTACTTTTAAAATTTTACATGTAAATGTTCCCTACATAAATATTATATTGAATATTATAAAATCTTTTCTAAATAACGAATATTTCTGGATAGGGAACCAGAAGAAGCATTTTGGTCTAATCGCTCAACGATGACCTTGTTGGCTAAAACAATAGCAAAAGAAAGACTGTGCACTCTCAATTTTGGAAAACTTGCACAAAAAGATACAATAGGTTTCTAAACCATCTGTTTTGATAAACTATGTATAAACTGGACAATTTCAGAAATTTATTATCTAAGTATCTAAGTATCTCTAGTAAAAGCATAAACAACGTTCTTATCATAAATCTTGTAAAAATTCTGCAAACGAAGCTTTTAGTGAGGCTCTAGTCTCTTAATTCCAAATAGATTAAAAATCATTATCACATATAAGTAATAGGAGAAAGCGCTACTATTGAATGAATGGCCATTAGACAAACTAACCTAAAATCAACCGAATAAAACCTGTGAAGAAGCAGGATTTTGAATTTCAATCGAATAAATTTTTGAGAATGAAAATACCCTAGCAGGATTCGAAACCATGGCCACAGATTTGTACGTCATTGCTCTACAAGCTAAGTTATCTAGTCGGTTGATTATTTGGTGAGATTAATGTGACTCGGGGAGTTGGATTAACTCCACTGTCCCGATAGCTTGGTTGGTAGACCAATGATGCACTAAGTCAGTGATTCTGGGTTTAAATCCCATTTGGGTCATCATATATTCTCAAATATCAATTTGATAGAATGAGAATCCCTCAGTATATCTCATTCGACTTAATACCTAAAATCTAAAATCACTTTTAATCTTTTAGATTGGTCCATTCTACACTCAGGTCCCATAATTGCTTTGCCAATGTCTCATTTTTCGCAAAATCTGACATAGTCGCAACTTTGCAATCAGCGAAATACTCTCCAGTGAACTTCTCTAAACCTTCCTGAACAGCACAGCAATTTGTGGTCTCGGCTCCTTGTTTCGCGCTTTTCAAGAAAGTAAACTCGGCAAGTTTGTGTATGATATCAGCAGTGAATTTCCAGTTAAACCAGTGGCGTCCAATTTCTGTTTTAACACTTCCGGGGTGCAATGAAAAGACGGATATATTCTTACCCTTGACACGCTTGCTCAGTTCCTTGGCAAACAGAACATTGGCTAGTTTGCTGACAGCGTAAGCCCCTGTACGCGAGTACGACTGCTGGTCGTTCACTTTGGTGAAATCAACAGAGAACAGGAATCTATGCGCAAGTGAAGACACCATGATGATCCTACTGGGAGCAGATTTCTCAATGAGACCAAGCAATAGGTTTGTCAACAAAAAATGGCCAATGTGATTCACGCCAAACTGAATTTCAAAACCATCCTCAGTTTTCTGAAATGGAGTTCCCATTATTCCTGCGTTGTTGATCAAGATGTCTAATCTTGACTCTGATTTCTTGAAATCATCAGCAAATGCATGAATGGATGCAAATGATGCCAAATCTAGTAGTCGTAGATGCACATTTTCACTTCCACTTTTCTCTTTGATGTCAACCAGTGCATCATTGCCTCTTTGCTTGCTTCTGCATGCAATGATGACCTTGGCACCTCGTTTGGCAAGATCAATTGCACTTTCTTTACCTAATGAAAACAGCAATTATTGAACTATTGCACAACCCCTGGAAATCCAATATTCAAAGGGGCTGTGTAGAGATACGCGATTAAAAAGTTTCCAAAGGTCAAACTATGAAGGCATATATAATAGACGTAAGGAGTAATAAATAAATTATATGATAAAGGTGTGTCTAGTGAAGACAAATGTGTGAAACTTTGAGTAACAGAAAGTGAGTTTTGTTCTTTCCTCTCATCTATTATTGCTACGTTCCGTACATTAAGCACTGTGATGCAGGCTACAACTACAGAAAACTAGGGAGATAAAAATTCCTACATATACCAAAATTATGATAGAACTTACATCAGAACTGATTCACAGTCGGAAATGACCTGAGGTCAGCCGCCAGATTTTGGCACTTACACACACAAGCTTAACAATAGAACAATAGGATCGAGTAATATAAATGATGCTTGCACACAGGAGACCTTAATGAGAACTGCCACACTCCACACAAAGGGGGCTACAGCCTGCTGAAGGGAAGGGTGCCTCCTTTTTATGCAGAGATTACTGTTGCACCGGACGGGGAAAGATGGAAAATCATCAAACATCGCACATTGGGACGCTCTTCGCTCTAGTTTAAGGGGGCAACATTGTGATAATCTAGCCCTGGAAATACTTGCCTATTCCTGTGTTTCCTCCAGTTATTACCACAGTTTTTCCATCCAGTCTCGCTGTGCTTTCACAAACTCCTCCATCAAACCATTTTCTTAGGCCATAGAAACCTAAAGAAGCGATTGCAATGACAATCGAAAACTTAAAAATTGAAAACATTGTAACTTTTATTACACTTTCGCCCTATTTTCTGTCTTTTGTACTTTCTTGTATAAGCTGAGGTCCTTCTAAGTTGTGGCACAGAAGTGAAAGAATGTTTGTTGCGAAATGCTAACAAGACAGTTTTATTTAGGAGCCTCTCTTTCAGTTTTCGTCTAGAACGCTTGAGCGCTGACGCTTGAACCGCGCGTAATTTAGGACAGTTGCGCGGTAAGTCTCCATATTGGCCTAAAAAGAAATGTTTAGCTGTGAAGCTGTACCAATCAGGGAAAATGTGCAAGTTTATAAAATATACAATAATGTGAATCTATTGGCCACCATTCGAATTTTCTATGAAGCTCTGTACCCAATATTTGAATCTGGAAACGATATTTTCCTCTGTCTATACGCTGCTGATGACTGACCCTTACTGCCTTGGCCTCTTCTTAGACCATTGTTTATTCAGGTTACTTCCGGCTGGCGGAACTGTGTTTCCTTTCCACTGTCTCAACAGCTCTCTGCTGAACAGTTGATGTGAAGAAGGAAAGCAAAATGAAATACCAAAGCACGCGTGGCTCTCCTAAAAGACTTTCCTTTGAAGAGGTCCTGGTCAATGCTTATGCCGAAGATGGTGGCCTTTATCTGCCAGAGAACATTCCACAAGTCTCCTCTGAAGATCTCAAAGCTTGGTCTTCTCTCAGCTATGTTGAGCTTTGCAAGGCTATAGTTTGCTTGTACGTGGATGAAGTCGGATACAAAAGCCTAAATTTAAATGGTATGGACAGTGGAAATGACCTTGTCAATACGGCCACCTCTAACTGCTGCACCAAATTCTTCCTGGCGCATTGGGGGCTGTGTTAACAAGGTCTTCTCCACAAGATAATGAATGTATCAGATCGAAAAACTGGCTATACCAATAAGGTGGCCGGCAAAGAGGGTTGTAAGGCAGGGTTCTTTTAAGATGTATGGGGGCGATTTGATTTTTGTGTTGGTTTTCTAACTTTTTGAGGAAATCCTTTAATCTATGTTATACTTTTAGAAATTTCTAGGGACAACTGGTTGGATTGTGAAAATCTAAAATAGCATGCTTTCAATATTTTGATAATATTAATTCTATACTAAAATTTACATAGCCCATCAAGGATTATACATTTTTATGCATACTGTACATTATTCCCTTGGATGTAAGAATGCAAAAGGGACATTCAAAAACCCATGAGCAAAGAGTGAGTTTTGATTTTTGAGTATTATATCTTCTTCTGCAGTTCTCTATTTCTTGTTATTAGATAACTGAATTTTGAGATATTATAAATTTCATTCTAGATTTGCTCGAAGAAGCTTTCAGCTCTTTTGATTGTCCTGAAATCATCCCTGTTGAGAAATTCCCCAATTTTTGTGTTGCTGAATTATGGCATGGCAGAAGTTTAGCATTCAAGGATCTTGCTGTAAGCTGTGTCAGTCGCTTTACAGAAAATTACTTCAAAAAGATCAAAAGACATGCAAATATTATATGTGCAACATCTGGAGACACTGGGAGCTCCATCATGGAAAGCATCAAAGGCAGTAAATTCATTGATGTGTTCACCTTATTTCCCGAAGGCCGCTGCACCGAAATCCAAGAGCGCCAGATGTGTTGCATTCCAGACGGTAATATTCACGCAATATGTGCTGAAGGAACTTCAGATGACTTTGATATTGTTATGGAAAATATATTTGCTGATCAACAATTTTCTGCTGATAATTCTGTCATATCTTTTAGCTCTATGAACTGGGTGAGGATCATGGTACAAATCGTTCATTATTTCTACTCGTATTTTCAAAGCATAAGTGAAGTTGGTGACTTGGTTTCTGTAGTGGTTCCATCTGGAGGACTTGGAAATCTAACAGGTATATGGCATTTCTTTCTTTCAAAAAAGTTTTGTTTATCTACAATGGTATTTGTGCTTGACAGTGCAGATATTTCTCAAAATATTTGCCCTCCATATTTTTGATGCTGTGAAACTTACTGTCACCTCCTTATTACACCCAGTTTTTTGGTTTGGAAAATACATAATTTCATGAAAAAGACCCCATTAATACTATCACCCCAATAGTTTGGCCAATTCTTTTACCCACTTGTGGCCATATTCAGAGATTTGACAGAATTTGAAATTTTCTATATTGTATTTTGCATTTTTAGTTGTTTTACGGGGCCTCTTCTCGTCTATATGAAACACTCATCCTGGGGTCATGCCCCCTGCCCCCTGCCCCCATGTAAAAGCGCTGCTGGCTTTATTAACAGGGTTCCACTGTAACTCAATAAAGACTATAATGTTTATAATGGCAGTGATGAAATTGAATCATTAATTTCAGTTGGTCAAATTTTTTTACTTTTAGCTGGTTACATTGCGCATCTCATGGGGTTACCAATCAAGCTTGTTGCTGCAGTAAATCAGAACGACTCTGTACATCGAATCATCAGCAAAGGAGATTTTAGTGAACCAAGTGAGGTTCTCAAGTCAAGTTCATGTTCAATGGATATTGTGGTGGGTATATAACACGTCTATAAAAACTTGAGAAAAATACTTTCTTTAGAGTAGATGTTTCACATTTTGTTTTGGGAGTGGATTAGGGCACTAGAGTACCAATCTAGAGATCGTTGGTTGGAGCCTTACTTGGGTTATTTTCATTATGTTTTAATTGTTTCCAAAATCCTGCTTCTTCTCATGTTCTTATTCGGTTGATTTTAGGTAAGCATATATAATGGCCATTGATAAAACACTGTCTCTTATTACTTATATGTCATTATGATTTTTAATCTAGTCAGAAATAAGAGACTAGAGCCTCACCAAAAGCTTCGTTTGCAGAATTTTATAAAGATTTATTATAAGAATGTTTATGCTTTTATTAGAGATACTTAGATACTAAATTTCTACCATTGTCCAGTTTATACAAAGCTCCGACATCATTAGTTATTGATGAAGCTAATTGCATCAGTAATTGCTGAAAATTAATAACAATTTTGAAGAGAAAGTTATTATTGGAAGAGATATTCAATTTATCTATTTACTGTGATATCAAGAGCTCGATTTAATGACTACATATACTACTAAACGATGGTGATAACAAATATGGCTCGCAAATCAGAATTCTAGCCCCTTGACCCATTTTAAATGCTGTATTTCCTGTTTATCTGTCCGAAATTAACATTGCAGAAGGAAAGAGTCAAATAGTCATACAAATTCTTATCTTTTTGTCCAGAATTTTAGGTCACTTAGAACTCAAGCTGTCCACAATCTCATGTATGGGACAGGCCCATTTCTTGCCAGCAGCTAATAAAGACAAGTATATCTAATTAAGTTCTTGTATTTCAGGTTCCGATAAATATTGAAAGAATTATTTATCTTGCGAGTGGCAGAGATTCTAAAGCATTGAGCAATCTTATGAACGAGTTCAAAGAAAATAAAAGGGTTTTAATACCAGATAATGTTCTGCAAAAGGTACTTATCAATGTATTAATATTTACTAAGCTTTGTTCTTCTATGATAGATAAAGAGTGCTCTATGTCATTCTTAGAGTGATATACGTTATCTGATAATCGAATGAATGCATGAAACTCGTAGTAAAAACTAAGATATGTTTATTTTCTGAGTCTATCATTGTGTATAGTAATATATAAGATTTTACATTCAAAGCCTAATTGGTTGAGAGTCACCTCATCTGCTGTTTAATGAACATCACATCACTTTCACTGTATCGAATTTAAGTGTGAAATGAATTAAAGTATACTATGACTTTTGTGATCATTATCGGATAGCTTTGAACATATGTAACAAATGATAATTGTTCATCATGTTTTTCTGATAACTCAAACTTTAATGTCGTAGATTCGCGAAGTTGTCCAATCAGCCTCTGTATCTGAATCACGTGTTAGAGAAGCCATCAACAAGACATGGAAGTCTCATAAGTACCATATCGACCCGCATACTGCTGTTGCAATGGCTGTTATACTTCACCCAGAGAGGTAGATGTCTGTTTTCTCTATTTGCCTCTTCAATACTTAGTTATCAGTATAGCGGTCTTTGAACAGTACAGGGCTACTAGATAGCATGAGAAATCAGGAACAAAGCAAAAAGCGAGACATAGCAATTACCATACCTATAGCACTCATCATGTTTGCTCCAATTTTCTCGCTATACCAGAGATCTGTACCTATCAAAGATTATTATTCCGATTATTATTGAACGAGATAATTCCCAATTCAAGGAAAGGGTTTTCGGCTGCACCATACAGCCTCAATTTATAAAATCTACTAATGATTTGGGAAATATTGATGTTTTTGAGAATAAAAATTTAGCTCTGGTGAGATTCAAAATATTGGCACAAATGATCCAAAATTATATTTGCATGGCGGGAGCAAATTATAGCTGAAATAAAACAGAGGAGAAATTTTTCCTAAAATCATTCACCTATGTAAAGTGATCAAATCTGAAGGTTTTGGCAGCACCAAAAATTAGATTTAGGGTTCTGATTTCTTTTTTGAGAATATTTTCGAAATTAGCAAAGTTTGATCTTTTGACATATTTTTTGAAAGAATGGAATTATGTAGAAAAGTTATGCTTCTGTCAATACTCGCCAATAGGTTTGAAGTGTATTCCCTAAAAATGAGACCGAACCATATGCAATGATTTTGAAAATAACACGTTTGAGGTTTACAGTAGGCTACTAACTCAACCTGTTTCATATCAACATCCATCTACCTTAAACTGTTGTTATTAACCAGAGTCAGGAAATAATTACGGTCGTCATTGACCGGAGGAAGGTTAAGAAGAACCTGAGAAATCGAGAAAGGATTCTAACATATTCAAATTAAATGGTATGAAAGTGGCGTTTGATAGCATTGTAAGGTTGCAAATTCTAGCTGCATTGAAGTCTTTTATGATGCTTTTAGGATTATTTGGTAATACAGTAGAATCCCGATAACTCGAACATGCGATAACTCGAACTCTCGCTAACTCGAACAGATTTGGTATTCCAAATGAACCTAATTAATGTCATCGAGAGCCTCGATAACTCGAACTATTTTGATCATCCCTTGCTTGTTCGAGTAATCGGGATTCTACTGTAATAATGTTTATCTGTCTCCGCATGCAAATTTCAGATTAGCCTCCCTAGTATATAACCCAACTTAAGTGAGGAAGAACATTGGCTACTGGAAATTTATCTGAAGGAAGGTTGAAGATTTTGTTGGACTCTGTAATTAACGTTTTGGTGTGATAACCATGATAATAATGATAATAATAATAATGACCAAACTTAATAAAGTTCATAAATCGTCTGCATCAATGGTTTTTTAAAAGGGGCTTATTTGCCCTTTAATAGGGAGGATAGGGAGGATATAGAACTCACGTTATTCAACTCGCCTCTTTCTTTCTTTTTAGGTATGATGTTAAATTTTCGGGTAAAAAGATAGTTTGCCTCTCATGTGCATCACCACAGAAATTTCCAGAAACTTTCAAAGAGGAAGGAATCCCATTTACGATCTCCAGAACCATCGAAGAACTTCTCAAAAAGCCAAGAAGGTTCGAGCATTTCAAAAAAGGTGAAAATTGGGTTGAAGAACTCAAAAAGAGAATTGTTGCTGCTTCAGAAAATGCTAAGAATGGAGAAATGATATGATTATTTGTATGTAACCCACTAGAATTTGTTGTTTTCGTATTTCAATGTTTAAAACCAGACACATGAGCTTGAAGTTTATCCAGAATCCTCACGCTAGTGTTGCTGTAGTTTGAGGAACTTGTAGCAAGTAATAAAGTTAAAGATATGATATAAATAAATTATATATGATTAAAAAAAACAATTCAATGAAAATCAGTCACAGTTTAAAAAGTCCCAAATTCAATAGCCAAAGAACTACTTATTAAAAACATTAAAAGCTAAATAAAAGCTGAATTTATCCAGAATATGCTTACCAAGAGGCTTCTCTATGGACTTAGCCCTTGGCAGTTGATCTTCCTAGAAGATGCTACTATAAAATAATCCAAGTAAGTATTTCAAATATATCATATCAAGTTTCATAGTAGATTAAAATAGTAATTAACGAGCTTTCGGGTTTAACCCGTTATCAAGTGAAAAAAATATTATTCATTTATAGAATATTGGTTAGCAATATTCTTATTCTCTTGATAATGATAATGGGTTAAGCCCGAAAGCTCGTTAACAACTATTATAATATTCTATGGTACTTAATATGATATATTTGAAATACTTACTTGTGTGATTTATGTACCAAAACCTTACTTTCAATATTCATCAAATGATCCCTCCAATAAAGTAGCCTGGCGAATATCATCAGGGTTACTGTATATATTAGGGTAATTGATCAATAAATGGTTCCAGCACGGATTCTTGTGGGACAACTGACATCATACTTTTGAAAGCACTGTTGGCGTTGCTTAATTCGAACAGTGTGAACTGTGAATAATTGCTCTCTCAGACGAGCAATTGTTACAATGCTCCGAAGCAGCTTCAAATCTAGAACATGTATACAACATCATCAATTTTAGTGTAGAATGTGCCTATTTATTCTTTTCATACTTGAATTTTAAGTATATTTGGCCTTATTTAGTGGCAGGGATGGCCGAGTGTTGAGATCTCTCGAGCCGGGTTCGGGGTCCCGGGTTCGAAACCAACTTCAGACATGTCACAAAGTTTGAGGAGAGAATTGCCAGCTTTCTGCTGTAATTCTAGGCAAAAGAGCGCAAGGAATCACGAGGTATGGTCACAATGAGAGGAAGGACCATGGTCACACTGCTCGATTACTCTACCTATTCAATGGGCCCCTGATACTTCGCAAATGAACGAATTCCCTACCAAGATAGCAAGTGTGTTTGCCAATCAACTATCAACTTTTATTCAAGCCTGCCTGGATCTTATTTTCGAAGGGATTTTTCATCAACTTATCAGCCCTACCCTTCTCTTTCTAGAAGTTGTACCCACAAACTCTAAAACAGCAAAGATTTTGGCAAGAAAAGCCACATAAACCAAAACGAGGCAAGATTATTTTGAGGCCTCCTAAAATTAATTATCCAGCGAGAGAAATAACAAGAACAATATAATTTTCAAAATGTCGGACGATATTTATGGAAGCGCTGTTGTTGGAGGTTTGAAGTTGAAAGGATCTAAGAACGCAGGAATCAAGAAGTTAGCCTATTTAGTGTCATATGTTTCATGATTATTTCTTCAATTGGATCCAGATCAAACTACAATTCTGAGGGACCTGGAAGGGGTCCTTTTATAACTTGAAAAAGAAGATAGATAGGCGGCAAGGCAAAATAGAAAGTGCACAATGATGAGGCCATAGGCCTAGACTATCTAGACATATACTGACTATATTTGAATATATTCAGTTTTGGTGCTCTCTCACACTTTGACCTTTTTAATGCTTTAACTATTACCATTTAGTAAAATAGACACAAGGCCAAAGGTGTGTTTAGATATTTTGTCAATTGATGTTTTGAATAGGTAACTGTCTCTAATTGAGTAAAGTAGATATCCGCACATTAGGTAGGAGGGGGGAAATTCAGTCCTTCCAGCAACCACCGCATATTTCATACCTGTGTAACTGCTTGTTTGCTACACTCATTCCTGCCTATTTTCTTTTTGTTTCATTTTGTTCATTTTTACGTAAATCACTTTCTTAAGATGCAAGAAATTGCCTCTTTGAGAACCTGAATTTCAAAATTTTCAGGGGATATGTCCTGAGCACCGCAAGTTTAGCTTGAATTAGACCAACTATGAACAGCTTCTGCCGGGCTTGTTATTTACTAACTAACTTACTTAAACTTACTTACTTTCTTACTCACTTACTTACTTACTAACTTAATTACTTACTTACTCACTTACTTAAACTTATTTACTTACTTACATACTTACTTAAAATTATTTACTAAAAACTCACTTACTTAAACTTATTTACTTACTTAATTACTCGTAGGAAAAAGAAGAAAAAGTCAAATAAGGCAGGGGACATTGAATCACTTGCTTCATCTTCGTCCTCATCAACAACACCCAGAGACCAGGAAAGTACAGATAAAGATAACGAAATAGACACAAGAACACCAGCTGAAATAGCATTTGAAAAATCACAGGAAAAGAGAGTGAGTTGAAGATCTTTATAAGATGCTCATAGTCTATTTATTCCGTACTTAAACATATGGTTGGGGTATGTCTGGAAAAATTTACAACCCAACCCCAAACATCAGATGTCAGATATCAGGGCTGCCAAGAGCGAGGCCTGGCCCTGGCGCAATTATTTGATATGGACCCTTCGTCTTTTTGGTTGGTTGGTATTAGGTCATTACCGAAGGTCATTACCAAATACAACTGGTGGTCTTGGGCGCTGAGAGCCACTGGAAGCTTCTGAGTTTTACCATTCTTAAGGTCACAAAATGGCTAGGAATCCTTTAATTTCCCTTTATACATATGTATGTTTGACACGCTCCTGTCCTTTCACTATGACTGCAACTTTACAATGAAATGTTGCATTATTCTAAACAAAGAGGATAATTTTTTATAAATCTGGATAAATTAACTTTCGAGACAATTGTTTACACTCAGTAGCGAAGCCTTTTTTGATATAAAGGTATTTATCATATCACTGAATTATATTTTCTCGAATGAGTTCTCTTGATGCTTAGAATAGCCAAGCATTTGATCTTTATTATGTTGCTTTATGATGTGCATGAATCTTTTGATTAGCTGAGCATGCTAAAAGAATGTTCTACTTGAGACTGTAAACAGCAATCTGCAAAATATTTTGAGGGTAGTGCTTACATAGGGAATATATCGTCAAGCTTGAATTTAAGGATTTTTTGCAAGAGACGAATGGACTTGATGATTGGCTAATTGAATGAATTGTGATATCACTTGAAATGTGTAACGAACAAAAAGAACATCTAATTTCCTCCAGCACTTTAACGGGCCCAGCTCTGTGATATCAAACCAACTTTTAATAGAAAACTCAAAGCTTCCTTTTTCCAGCCCCCCCCCCCTCTTGGTGGTCCTGGATAATATTGTTCACTTACTTCTGAGTATCTAGGATATTCATTCTTGAACACAAATTCTGGAGGCACGAGCTGCAGATCCACATCAGCTTCAAATTGCCAGCCATGCTCTGAACCTGTGTTAACAAATGTATCTCTATTAGCCATAGATCATTCCATAGGTTCTTATCCACTGATCAAATTCATTGAAATCAGTAAGAGCCATTTATAAACATCTTTCCTCATATTTCTAGGCTGCAGAGAGGATTTTGAAAAAAGCAGCAAAGACTCACAAGCAAAGAGTTGAGGTGGGTAATTTTTGAACTGTCTTTGATTCTTACCAAACATCAGGATGGCGAGATAAATTGGAAACACAGTAAAACATAAAAGTTTTTTGTTTGACACTACAAGGATTTCAGAGGTTTTGCACTGTGCGTTTCTAAGGCTTTCTTTATACGGCCGCATTTTGGTTGCGTCTAATTTATTTCATTAAATTTGACTTAAATGCGAGATAAGTGCGACATTCACTTTATACGTGTTTTGTTTGCCGCATTTAATTCTACTCCTAACAAAAACTTCAGTCCAATTCAATTCCAACAAAAGCACGCCAAATTTCAAACAAACATGGCTCATGTAAATCACGAACTAAAAATTTGCATGTGCAGATTGCTTGACTGGGCAAATTTGACATATTTCATCATTATATTAAATGAAGTGATATAAAATTTAATTTTAGTGCAACCAAAAGGCGTCCGTATAAAGTAAGCCTAAGATTGCCTTCTATGCCGTTCTCAATTGGTCTTCATGCATGCAGTACTATGTTTAGCCTCTCTATAACACATTCTACACTGTTGCTGTCAACAACCAGCCTCTTGATAGTGAATGGCCGGCCTTGCAATGACAAGAGCCATATAATTCAAGATTTACTGATTGGTTTATTGGCCTAGTTGATAGAAAAAGGGGGATTTAGAGGAGTAGACCTTATTTAAAAAGTAAATCTGAAGAAGCCCTGTATGCCAGGGCGAAATATTGAAAACATTTTTTATATACAATTTTTCATCTATCTGGATTTTTTATCGTTTTGTATTGTTCCTGTCTCATTTCATTTTACTTACTTTGCCGCAACTATTTAGAGAGGACCCGGCAAAGAGCCTAGTATAGTGGACTTTCTTTGTTTATAATGAGTAAACCTTAATTATAAACCCAGCTATTCTTACAGATAACTGCATCTCCTCTGACATCTGTTTTTTGGCCTTTTGAATTTTCAAACCATTTTATACCTTTCTCTCATTCAGGAATTGAACCAGTATCTTGATGGCCTCTCAGAGCACTATGACATACAAAAAGTCAGTTGGACGAAATAGAGGAAGATCTTAGAAGAAATACTTGGCAAAAGATTTGTATAAAGAATTTTATTTCAATTATTGACTGCAAAATGATAAATCATAAACATCACATATTTGCGCATGCAGACAATTTAGATGGCACCCTAACCATCTTTTAATCAAAAATTCTCTATGATCCCCCAGGTTTATCAAGTATCCCTTAAGGGGGCTTATTAGAGTGGGAAGGCTTAACTGGGAAGAGGCTTGACTATTTCCATTCAGTATCTTATTTTGGGTATAGCAGTGATGCAACTAATGTTAGAAGACGACAACTTCAGTAAATAAATTTCTAGGTACACTTGATTTGAGTTCAACATGATCAAGTTGAAAGCCCTTTTCTTGAAAGCTTTGCATCATTAAGCTTTAAAGGGGAAAATCAATCAAGAGACATGCTAAAAAAGAATTTATGGTAATCAAGCCCATGCAAGTCATCTGGCTGTACAGTGATTTACAGATCCTTGCCTCTAACTTAATCCTGAAAAAATTTTTTAAATATACTATGGCTCTGCAAACAACAATGAATCTTTCCCAGATTAAAAGAAGGGCTACGTATCAAACCCAGTGGTCTGACAGATAAAACATTTTCACCTATATGAAATGACCCCTAGCTCCATGGTCTAAACTTTAAAGAGAGATGTAAGCATTGAGGTGTGCTTATCTCATGTTTAAGTTTCACATCCTTAAGAAACATGTAAGCTCATTTCAAATGATTAAGAGAAAATGAGTTCAAATTTGAATTGATTAGCTTCATCTTCTCGTGAGAGCATTTAATTTAGGCCTGCTTTATGATATACGATTTCCTGTTTGCTGATTCATGTCTGTTCAGTCAAGTGCAGCTGTGTAGACATTAGTAACTTATTTTATGAACTGATGTCATGATTAAGCTGTAAATGTGAAATGTGAAGTATTCTTTTCATTTAATCATATTTTCTGATTGCATGCTGATTTAAGTCGCGTTATCTGGTATACATACTGCTTTTATGTTTCTACATAGTTTACATACATAACCACATAGTTCTTCTAAAACTACACATATCGATTTTCTAAATTTTTGTGTAAGTTTGGGCATTGGTTTTTACGATTTTGGTTAAGTTTGGGTATCAATTTTTATGATTTGTATAAGCTTGTAAAATATTTGCACAAATTAAGACAATGATGATGATCTTGTTGATGAAAATGGAATTGATGATAGTTTTTGACACAACAATCAGTTGTAAATATAGCTAGTTGTTTGATCCCTGGACATCAAACCTACTAAGCTAGGGAAAAGGATATCATCTGAGGGTTCCGGCATGAAGCTGTGTGCTAAAAGAACTGATGATGATGACGATGATAATGATGATGATGATGATGATAATGATGATGATGATGATGATGATGATGACGATGGTGATGATGATGATGATGATTATGATGAAGATGGTGATGAAGATGATAATGATGATGGTGATGATGATGATGATTATGATGATGATGATGATGATGATGATGATGATGATGATGATGATGATGATGACGATGAGGATGATGATGATGATGATGATAATGGAGATAATGATGAAGGTAAAGATGATGATGATGATGATGATGATGATGATGATGATGATGATTTTCCATCTGAAGAAATACAGATGTTGCATGAAGAGAAACGCTTTCATTAGAAGGTTTGGCCCATCATTGTTGACGATAAGCTTGCCCTGCACTCTCGACATGCTTTAGAAATTATGATGAAACTAAGGGCAGTAAATTCAATACTCTTTCAAACAGATTTCTATCAAATTCAATTTCATTTACTGTGCATCTTTCACAATATTCAATTAAGTCTCGCCTATTTATCCAGCAATCTCCTATCTTGAGCGTCTTGGTTTATTCCTCGATTTCCTTCATTGAATTATTTATTTCTGTGTCAATCGCAGCATTGCCGCTGTTTTTAAAGAGAGGTGATTATCGTTCATTCAATTACGCGACCGGTGAAAGCTTTTAGCTCATGTTTTTTGGCATGTCGGTGAGTCTTGATGTTTATTTCCTGCTGATTGCAATTATTTTCAACTCTAATTGCAATACAGTGTGCACCAGAGAAACATGGGCACGTTTGATGAGTCACTTGATAGTTGATCTTGATCGAATGCAGTAAGCCCCCCCTCCTACCAACCGCTCCTTTCAATAAGCAACTCGCCAATAACCAAAATGACCTGGATTAAGGGTACTTGTTCTAGAACATTTTTTGGATGGGACAAAACTTCAAAATAGCCAGAAATACCGGAAACATAGCGTTGTTTGGTTTTCCCACACCATATCAATCATTCAACTCTTTTCAGATTGGCTTATTTCGATCCACATCTGGGTATATAAATCAGTTTGGTTTCTGTTTCGTGCTCTTTCTGACGTATTACTCTGTTGAGGGTCAGACGAAAAGCTTAAGTAATCTATGTGTTCGTTTCATTATGTTTCCGGTATTTCTGGCTACTTGTTCTGCAAAAAGCATCTAATAATATCAATGACATTCTGGCATTGCTTTCATAGCTTACACTTGCTGGTAGCATACAAATAAAGGGGTTTTTAAGGTAGGAGTTAGTAGCAATCCTTAGAGTTTTGCCAATATCCTAAGCAACTCCGAGGGCTCTCACCCGAGTCCAGTTGTTTATTGAACAAAGAGTACATCTAATACATGATAATACAAGAGCCCATATTCCTGTGTTTATGAAATATTAGGATACTAATTCAAAAATAAACCATTCTTCAAACGTTTTGATTGAAATCTTTTCAGTAAACTATTCTTACAATAATTAGGGGACTTACTTAGAATCATAATTTACAAAGTACAGGGTTACAAGGAGATAAACCTAAACAAGGACCTACTTAATAGGATGACGGCTAAACTAGTAGAAATAAAACAAAGGTTTGGCTAAGAAAACAAAGAAGTTAACAAGTCAAGAAAAATGACTAATTTGGAAATTGGATTGGGAAATGCCGCTGTCACACCTAAGAAATGAAAATTATGCTAAAAACAAATTAAAAACAAACGCACTAATTGTTTTATACAAGATGCCAGATGAAATAACCCAAACACTGTTAATTTTTGTAGGTTTTCTTGCCGTGCAGAATTCTTAGCATCAAAGCGGTTTTCACGTCCTCAGTACCAAAGCAGTTTGCACGTTCGGGTACACCTACGCGATAGTTAGTATTGAGTCAAGTTTTATTGACTCAAAAGTTCATTCATCAGTCGAAAGTTTTTGTAGTTATGCGTTGCTAAGGGGCATCTTCCTATAATGCATTGCGAGGAATCAGATGCACCATCTTTGCAGTATCGTCTATTGTATTCTAAACGAAGGTGAAATATCACTTGTCAACTGCGAGGTGGAATATTGATTTTGCCCATATAACCAAGCCTTGATTGACCTGATGAAATCATATCAAATCTTTCGATCCGTATGACGAAATTCTTCATCTAATTCTTCATAAATTCTTCATAATAAGGTCGTGCGTTGTTATAGCATTTTACATCGCGAGCTGGCCAATGAGGAAATATTAACAGTTTTAGTTTTGTCAACAAAAACACTTGGGGCTTTTAAAGAAAGTTACTGAAGGTAAATAACAATTTTTGAGCTTTGCATGCTAAAGTCTTGGCAATCCAAAGATAGATATCGACCAATGGGATTTCGAACTTCTCCATTTTCAAACAACTATCATATAGACTTGAGAAGAAATAGGATTTGCAAAATCAATCGAAATAATTTGTGAGAATGAAAATGAACCGTGTAAGATTCGAAATCACAACCTCTGATTCTGTGCCTCAACCTCCCTGACAGCTGAGATATCGAGACAATCTATTTAAATGACCAATCCAAGCCATATCAATCTCACAAATTGCACCACCACTCACCGAATATAGATATATGAACCATTTGGGACAGACCTAATCGATTGCCCTGGTAGCTAAGTTGGTAGAGTGATTGAAGTGCAGACTCTGGGATTTCTGGTTTAAATTGTACCAGGCTAATCTTCATCTTCGCGAATTGTCTCGATTGATTTTTCTAATCCTGGCTCTTCTCAAGTTCATGCAGTATTTGTTTAGAAAACAGAGCAGTTTGAAATAGGTGCCATTTTCCATCTTCAAAATAGAGAAAGATTTATAGTGAGTATTGCCCCACCCTTTACTTTGCTTTTTTATTTCCAAGCTCTAGCTTATTTTGCTGTATAGAGGTTCCTAAAGGGTGGTACTGATCCCGATTCCCAGCACTGAAATAATCAAGAATCCCCATCCCAGTGTTGGAAAGCGAGAAATTCCCAATATTGACGTGTTTGACTATCCCAATTTACTTTTTCATTCCCAAATCTCAGTCCCAAGAAGTCCAATCCCATCTTCTCAGTTAACGAAAAGGCAAATCCCAGTCCCCCATTGACCCCTTCCTAGCCCTCTATATGTTACAAGGAAACAGAATAATCGTAGTACTCTTGAATTATTGTCTTAGAAACTAAAAGATTGTATAAGACTACACACTACATCAAAAGCAAATAGTAACACTCTCTTCAGTTCTTGAGTACACAAGTCTTCCTGTCAAGATGGCTGACACAGCCTAGGTTCCATGCAGTCTTGTTTAGGGTATATCTATAACATATACAGCACAATCGCACAATCGCTAAGACACTTGGTTTCTAACAAAGTAGTTGTTATTTCGCTTCTACCACCTGAACCAAGCATTGTGAACAATGCTTACGTCTCTTGCAAACCAATTTTAAGAGTTTATTAAATAGGCTCTCCATTTGCACTTTTGAATTTGCATGAGATTTGCGGATCGTCAAAGAAATTAAAATGGGTTTTCAGGAGTCTAATCAAAATATGTGATTAAAGACTTTTAAAGAGTCAACGGTTGTTAATTGTTCGGATCATCAATCCATAATATTCTTCCAGTTCTGAATGAATAATTAATATACTTTATTAAAAATGATCAGTGATATTAATAAGCACTAATTTCAATGTTTAACCTGTCTTAAATCTGATTTAACAAAGATTATTTTCTTGGTAAAATCACCTGGATTTTTTAGAATTTACAGTTTGTTAGGCCTTAGATAAACGTCGCTCTTTTCTTGTGCCGAACTTTTCATGTACATTAAATGTAGACGTACTCACTGAAGTACTAACATTACCAACTAAAGGAGTGTCATTCAAAACCTTACAAATCTGCCGAATTCTGGAAGATTATTTTCTTTGTAAAATCACCTGGATTTTTGTTAGAATTTACAGTTTGTTAGGCCTTAGTCAAACGTCGCTCTTTTCTTGTGCCAAACTTTTCATGTACATTAGAATCAAATGTAGGCATACTCACTGAAGTACTAATATTACATACTAAAGGCGTGTCCTTCCAAACCTTACAAATCTACCGAATTCTAGAAGATTTGTAAAATCACCTGGATATTTGTTAGAAATTACAGTTTTTTAGGCCTAAGTAAAACGTTGCTCTTTTTATGAGCAGAATTCATTAGACTTGAATGTAGACGTACTCACACTGCTAACTTAAGGCGTGTTTTTGTAAACGTGACAAATTTTCCGAATTCTGAAAACAGGATAATACCAACCCATGATTTCAGAAATACAGGGATTCTGAAATTCCGAAACTTATGAACAGCAATTTTTGTTTGGCTCGTCACCAGTCCCATTGACTCGTCACCAGTCCCATCAGCTCGTCACCAGTCCCATTGCTGACTTGTATCCTAGCAACTGACAAAAGTGCCAGTAACAGATTGTGCAGTGAGAATCTACAACCCCCGCCAGAAGTAGTTGGAACACCCTTGATCTCTTTACCAAATAACTACATTTTTAGCTCTCCTGATAGCCTTTTATTTCCAATCCAACCCTTCCTCCTCAAAGCAATGTTGTTTACAAAAGGAACTATATGAGACCATACCAAACACTAGCTGAATGTTATTGTGCTAGTTTTTGTTATCAGAAACAACATTGAAAAGGGGGAAAGGGAGGGGCAAAATGAAGAAAACTGTAAGAATCATGGAAGTGTTCCAAGACTTTTTGGCGGGGGTTGTAGCCTTACCAGGGTAACGCAAAACTAGGTTAGGTTAACCCATTTTGATGTGTACAGTGTAAATAATGAGCGTGTTATTATTCCTAACTAAGACCAGGCTTGAAGTTGTTAACTTCAAAAATTTTGCATCCATTCTTGTTTTGGTCTCACCTTCTTCAATCACTTGTTTGTTTATTCTTTGTTTCTAGGCAACATCGAGAGAACACACTCCTCCTGATGATTAAGTATGTATAAACATAAACAATCATTCTATAAACATAAGCGTGTTCTCTCACCTTTTTTGTTAACTTAGGAATCAGTTCGTAATGCAATTAGAGCTTGACTCTTGAATACAAAGCACAATTAATCTCCTCCCTTAGATAATATTTAAGATATGAATTTAATTATTCTAGATAACGCAGAATGTACAGGGGGGGTGGTACTTCGAAGAGAGAATCAAGCTGGGTAGGGAGGAACGTATTCCCGAGTGAGTTAGGTGATGTTTCAAGCCTACGAAAGGCTACAAGAGGCTCAGTTTCCAGAAGGGCCATAGTTGCATGCACTACATCACTATATACAATAGGTGTATGATGTCCTACCGATGAGTGAGTGACTTTATGTTTAACATGCTAGCCTACAAAACGTCACAAGAGGCCTTACTTCTGGAATGGGCAATGTAGCATACACTTTAACACTACGTATATTCATCAATGAGTGAGTGATTGAGTGAGTTGATGTTTAACCAGCAAGCCTACGACAGGCTACAAGAGGCCTTAGTCCTAGAAGGGGCACAGTAGCCTGCACAAAATCACTATATAAAGTAGGTATATCAGGTCCTAGTGTGTTTAAGCTCCCATTTTCGAATGATTGAGTGACATTATGTTTAACATGCAAGCCTGCAAAACGTCACAAGATGTATTTCTTCTAGAAACGGCAATCATAGGACTACGTGAAGTAGTATGAAGTTTTAGTGCGGCTTATACTCACATTTTTGCAACAGAAAAAAAGGAAATCAGATGAGTGAGTGAGCTTATGTTTAACGTGCTAGCCTATGAAAGACCACAAGAGGCTTTATTTCCAGAAAGGGGACGGTAATATGCGCACAACACTACGTAACTAGAATGAGGTTCTAGGGTATTTTATTCTCTCATCTGTGCATCAGAAGTCCATATTTGACAACAACTGCCGACTAGACAATCCCCAAAATTACGTTTAACGGTGGTTTCGAACTTGAACCATCCATAATATCGAGCACTGGAGCAGCTGGTGTACATCATGGTTGTCGTCGAAGATCCTTGGGTTCGTGGACGATCCGCGTAATTTACAGCATTGTTTATTAGTCGTTGTGAACGGCGAATAGGTTGCTGGCTGGGCTTTCCTTTACGTCGTGGAATGGTGTACAGATTGTTATTAAAAAAAGACATTTGCAGTTAATGAGAGGAGAAACGAGATAGCCATATTTGAAATAGAGGAGTGAGATTTCGACTATGTCGCATCCCCCTGAAACTACATCACATGCAATCAATGCCTCGTATAATGAAACTAAAAATCATCAAGATAATTCGAGTTTGAGTTTTAACTATCTACCATCGAGATAAAGACTTTTGAAAGTACTCGTATCACTACTAGCGACAAGCTGTCGTAGATTTAAATCTAGCATGATTCATCCTTTTCTAAAATCTCTGCATGATCCTAAATCGTCATTGACTTGCATATAAAAATATAATAACAAAAGTAATGATAAGATAAAGGTGGAAACGAGATTGTGTAGGAGTGTTCTATTCTAACATCCAACGAGCTTGGTCTTAGTCCTAGTTCCTGTTCAGAGTTCTTTGTTTAACGTAATGATATAATAATAGTTTATAGTTGTAGTAATAATAGTTTACAATGTTAGTTAATAGCAATAGTGCCAGACACAAACTACTAACATGCAGCAACCAAGGGATTGCATTGATTCAGTTATTTTTTACAAAGAGAACATTCGCATTTATTTTCAAGAAACCAATTTTGAATAAGGTCTTTAAAATGTTCGGTATTTTTAATATCATCAGGTAAAAAATTCATATCTTTGGTCACTGATAACATAACATAGGGATTTAATACCATAGTATTCACCTTAGGTATCTTGAGAGATGAATCATGAATCATCAAGGAAGGCTGCATGATATGGCAATAAGTCCTGAACATCTATTTGATAATCACTGTCTCGCAAACATTATTGTATGCCGTAATAGTTTTCTAGCGTTGATCACCAGGAAACATTGACTGTTGTAGCAAGGACAAAACACGTAGAGAGGGATGTAACCAGTGTTGTTACTAAGGAGCCTGGGGCTCCTAGGGGCCCATCAAATCTAAGTTATCTATATTTATCTATTTCAGGTCTCTTTCAGGGAAGTTTAGGTCCATTGAATTTGCATTTACCCTGGAGCCTAGTTGGTCTCTCGACGGCCTTGAGGACAATTAGGGGTTATGAGAAATACTATTGATCAATGTTTTAATATTCGATGTAAAATTTATCATAACGTGCAGGTGTTGAAAATAAACATCAAAAATGTTGTATTGAGAATTTTAAATTTCAAGTTAATCTATTTGCATGCGGCAATCTCATTAACAATAAAATTATGTATTGATTGTTTTGCATCAATTGGTCACCGTTAGTCACATATGAAGAATTTCAATAAAGTTCTGGTGATTATATGACGTATTCTATTTAATTTTTCATCAGTTTTCAGGGCTGGATTCAAGGGGGGCCTAAAGGGCGTACGCCCTCTCTGTTTTCGCAGAAAAAAAGCAATTAGCACAATAATACATGCTTTCTCCTCATATGTGTTACGCCCCCTATCTAATGATAATAGACCCTGCCGTGAGTTAATATGAAATTAGGGCTTTTTAGTTTCTGGCCTGGATCTCTGATTAATTTTAGATAATTATGACTTGCTACTCGTGAAAATTTCAATAAAAGGCAAACAGTACCCAGTTAGATCCAATATTGAGTAGGCAGATTGATTCTGCTTTGCCATTTGGCATTTTTCAATTGTCTATCTTTTATCTCACTAGATAGCCATTGACGATTTGTTATTTTTTTACTATGATAATCATTCACCTCTCTTCTGACTGGTTTATTTCGATAGTAATGGATCCTATATTGTGTAGACATGCATGCACGGAGCTGGGTCAACACAGGGGGGCAAACATAGTTCAATAAAAATGGGAACCATAGAGGATGTGCATTAGAATAACGGGATCTGCAATCGTTTGGGGGGTGGCAATGCCCCTGTGCCCCCAGCAGCTACGTAAGTGAGACATTGGAGTTCGTTTTGCCACTTGGGCTCTTTCGGTAATCTAGTATTCATCTCACTGGACTGTCTGTGTTGATTGGTCAATTCTTTAATATGCTAATCACCCACCTCATTTCTGATTGGCTTACTTTGAAAACCATAGATCCCAGACCCCTGGTGAAGATTTTTTCTTTCTGTGTTTACTAATCTTTTTTTCTCTTTTCTGATTGGTCTCTTTCCATCCTCTTCTGGATGTAACAATTGGTCATGTTTTTCCTGTTTTCTGACGTACTACTCCAATAGTCCAGTCAACGAGACACCAAGTTTTAATATCAAGATACATTTTATCTTCGATTGTTCTCGCTATTTTTAATATAAGAATTATTCAAGCTATCTTTCCACATACGTTCAACATGAATAAGACGACTGGTTGAATTGTGGAGTTATCTCACAACAGTTCTCAAGATTCGCGATTTGATTGTCTTCCTGCGTTCATCGCGTCAATACGTTGGGAAAGTTTTGAAGCTTTTGAGGACTTGATGTTTTTTGATTGAGAATATTTCTCATTTGTTTTGAGAACGAATTTACCTAATCTATACTATAATATATTAGAAAATTTCGGTTTTCAGTCTCCCCCTCCCTAAGGCCGAAAAGCTTGTTGTTATCTTTTATTCCCTCCCCAGTGTTGCACTCATTACTTAATTTTCAAGTTATTACTCCACATGCCGATAGTTCCTTCATATGGTCCCCCTACTCAACGGAGTTATCAATTAACAACATTGACAATATAGGGAAGGGCCTGGTACCCACTCTACCCCAGTCTCCTCGTTCAAAATTTTCGCGCCAAAATAGAAATAAATGCTCACGTCATCCAAAATGGCAGAGTTCAGTTAACTGCGAGAGTTTTAGAAAGTTTAACAAATCAAAAAAGTCTAGGTCGGGAAAAGAAATTTCAAAGTAAACATAATGTCAATTGAAATATAAGTTATAATCTGGATATGTTTTAGGAGAACTAATAACGAATTACGGCTGAAATGAAAGCTGGTAAGTTTGGAATTCAGATTTTTAAATTCAAATTTATGGAATCGTTTGAAAAGTCGAGAGATGAAAGAGAATGAACGGAGACCTTTGAAAAACAAAAAAACGCAAAACTGAAACTTTTATATTCGATTCAAATGATATAATGGTCTTTATTATGTTCATATAATTTTCATTCTTTTTAATTCATGAAGACATATCCCCTCTCTTGTTTATTATTTTTAATCTAGCGAAAAGGTCGCTGCAAATGTTTTCATAAGTGGAATTTAGGACAGTATCTCATTCAATTGTTGTTGTAAGGAAATTATGTTGAATAGATATGATTTATCGAAAAAACTTCCCTCCTTTATGATATAAATTGATCTTAAATTATCTTTAAATTCTGGGCCTACATCCAACGTGAATAATAGATTCTTGATTTAATTGCTTCAATGAATAATTGTCTTTCAAAACAACTTGTGAAATTAGATATATACTCTAATAAAATCAAAATGAAAACAAATGATATACTCCTTGCAAATTTCGATCAAATTTTCAATGACTGAAAAACTTTCCATTCTTTTATTTCTTTGCTGTTGTTTAGTTTCAAAGAAAACACATGGTTTATGAATTTGCTTTGGGATTTCTCTGCGTGATATTTCGTGTCTTTCTCGAACCTTTTCAATCTCATATCGCCACTTCACCTGAAATGTGATTAATTTATAGTAAAACACGTGTTCTTGTCTTCTCTCGTTGTAGATCACAGAAAACCATCAACAAGTTCTTGTTAGAGTTAATTTATCAAAAATGTAAGTATCCACGCTTTATTTTTCCAAATTTCCAGTTCAATTGTTCATAGATTTTCCTTTCCTTCGATTTCTTGACCCTAAATATTGAATTTCATCCATGTTGTCATTCACAGACCCCCAAAATTGATTTGACAACAAATTTCAGGCTCCAAATATAGGCTTCGACCCCCCTGTATTGAAAGTAAGGGAGTAGCCACCTGGTATAACATAAATGACAAACGAGAGGGCTTGATTTCGCAGCCATCAATTTTACCTCGTAATGCATCAATTAGAACACAGTTTATAGTCAAAAATTGATTTTCCTCTGATGATTGTAAACTTTGAAAACTCCCAGACGTGAGACAAAACATCTCCTGCTGCAAACAGTTTATTTGCATAAAATCACCTTTACCTCACCATTTAATAATTATTACGTGGTCGTAATTAAAAAAACACGACTTTGCTTTCCGTACATGTAAAATCTAAAAACTCCTTTAAACAGTTGATTTTAAACTGAGTCACGTTTGCGTCATCATTGAATGATTTTTAGTAGTTGTAATTAAAAGAAATAAGATGTTCTCTGCGTAAAAATAATTATTACGTGGTCGCAATTAGAACTTAGAAGAAATATGATTTTTCCTCGTAGATGTTGAAATTCCTTTAATGTCTCCTGCTCTAAACAGTTGATTTTGCACAAAAGCATCTCTACGTCACTATGTACCTGCAATCAGTACAAGTCAATTTAACTTATGATAAATAAATTAAGAAAAATACGATTTCACCTTCCGTGAACTAAAATCGAAAAACGCCCGAACGCAAAGACAGAATGGCTCCTGATTAAACTGTTGATTTTGTACAAAAGCATCTCTTCCTCAACATTTAATAATTATAACGTGGTCATAATAAAAAAATATATGAATTTGCCTTTGTAAATGTTAAGGTTCCTTTTTAATGTCTTCAACTTAACCAGTTGATTTCGCACAAAAACATATCTACGTCACTACGTAGCGGAAATTAGTACACGTTTATAATCGAGGAATTTAAGATTTTGCCTTCCGTGAACTAAAATGGAAAACACCCAAACGCTGGACAGATTGGCTCCTGATTAAACTGTTGATTTTGTACAAAAGCATCTCTTCCTCAACATTTAATAATTATTACGTGGTCATAATAAAAAAATATATGAATTTGCCTTTGTAAATGCTAAGGTTCTTCTTCAATGTCTCCAACTTAACCAGTTGATTTTGCACAAAAACATATCTACGTCACCACGTAGCAGCAATTAGTAAGCGTTTGTAATCAAGGAAAAAAAGATTTTGCCTTCCGTGAACTAAAATCGAAAAACGCCTCATCACCAGACAGAATATTCCTTGCCTAAACAGTTGCTTTTGCACAAAAGCATCTCTACATCAACATTTAATAATTATTACGTGGTCATAATAAAAAAATATATGAATTTGCCTTTGTAAATGTTAAGGTTCCTTTTTAATGTCTCCAACTTAACCAGTTGATTTTGCACAAAAACATACCTACGTCACTACATAGCAGCAATTAGTACACGTTTGTAATTAAGGAAAATAAAATTTTGCCTTCCGTGAACTAAAATCGAAAAACGCCCGAACACTAGACGGAATGGCTCCTGATTAAACTGTTGATTTTGTACAAAAGCATCTCTTCCTCAACATCTAATAATTATTACGTGGTCATAATAAAAAAATATATGAATTTGCCTTTGTAAATGTTAAGGTTCTTCCTTAATGTCTCCAACTTAACCAGTTGGTTTTGCACAAAAACATATCTACGTCACTACATAGCAGCGATTAGTACACGCTTGTAATTAAGGAAAATAAGATTTTGCCTTCCGTGAACTAAAATCGAAAAACGCCCGAATGCTAGACAGAATGGCTCCTGCTTAAACAGTTGATTTCGCAGAAGACAATGAATGAAACGCTTTCTTTGCTAAACAGCCTGCTGGTGGAAGCTGATGAGAATGGTAATGCATTATTAATTAAGAAGTGTAATAAAGACTTATTCTATCGTCAAGGAATCATTCCAGCCCTGCCGCCGAAGGAGTATCATCGTCTCCAACACAAGATCAAAGGTTTTTAAGGTTAGTCGAATTTGATTATTCTAACTGTATATTTTGTTAAATCTTTATCGAGTAGAGAGTGCCTATCGCGACTATAGTGCCCGATGTACGCTAGAATAGAGCAATTATAAAGTACACTATATATGTATTTCGTTAAATAGTCCTTGATCATTATAGAGAGGGCGTTATATACCGTATTTAGTCTTTTATTCCCATTATGGGAGAAGTGTGGAAACCTACTTGAAATAGACAGGATAATTATAGAGGTGGGTGGATGGGAGAGGTGGCATTACTTTTCCATTGCCTTGATGTGGAGGTACAAATACCGTTTCAACAAAAATTTGTACTCAACATAAATTTGCCGAGTCAGATTAAAAGCAAAGAAATTGAGAAAGTTGGTTATGGATAATGTTGAAATATATAAATATGAATAACAATATATCGACAATAAATCCTTAAACAGTAATACTTGTCGAAAGAATTCCACTTAAAGTCAATTTCACATATTCCATTAATTTTTCTACTGTAAATGACGGAGCCTTGAAATCAGAAGCATACTTAAGCGAAAACATAGATTACTTACGCTTTTCGTAACCAATCCTTGGCTTACCTCTTAGTTTCACAGCGTTGTTGAAATCTCCAATCTCATTTTTGTTTTACGGTTGCCGAAAAGAATACAACAGTTCACAGTGCATTAGACAGCCTTATTTCTGTTGATTAATCAAAATAACAGCATGGAATATTTATCCTTATTTCTAACGGATCTCTAACGGTTGTTTCAAAAAATATGGCAATGCCTCAATGATACATTGCTCCTCATTTTGTACTAGTTGTTTGAAACAGGCTTAAATGGAAGTGAAATTCAAACCAGCCACTTCTTATAGAGTTAGTAATGAAGGCTCGATAATCAGTGTTCGTGAATCGATGTCATTATCCCTTTCCGTGACTCGAACCTATTACCCAAAAAGTCAAATGTGTTGCCTACCCCAGTAAAAATTGATTGAATTAAAGGTTAGATAACTTTCTTGATTGATTTTGGAAATTGAAGAATGGTGAGACATATTCATGGTTAAAAATACTGTTCGATTCACGACTAACTTATTAGATATCTTAACTTGTAAAAGCTCGCAAACGGCCTTGACTGATATTCTTGTCTGTACTAAATATATGGACTCCCAGTGGAGCTTTCAACTCGTTTGCTTCAAATTCCGAGGGAAGAAATGGCGAGTATGCTTAAATCGTGATAAGAACTCGTGATTTGCTATTCAACTGTTTATCTTTCGTGAATCCTTCCTTTGGTCATCTCATATCAGCTCTCTACAAAATTTCACAAGAGTTTTCAAGAAAGCCTTTCTGATTTCTTAGCACTGTAGATATACTAGAACAAGTGTCCTGGTTTCTCTCCACTGTACTGACTATCCTCTACATTAATGTAGGTATCCCCCATAGTACTGATGGTATTCATCCAAAGTACTGAATATCCTCCACTGATGGTATCCTCTCACGTTACTGATGGTATTCTTCCACAGTACTAGACATCCCCTGTAGTTCTGATACTTAATATCCTTCAAACAACTGTACATTCTCCATTCTTCAGGGTGATTCTAAGTTCTTTAGAGAACCCTTGATAGACTTTTCAACCTAACATATCCCTAAATAGATATTTACTACCTGCAATACAAAACACTGTTCAGAAACTATTCGGTTTTGATGCAAAAGAGGATGCTCTGTACTTCTTATCCCTTTTATATTTAGGAATGTTTTCTATGAACTATTAACTATTCCTTATGTAAAATATCGTTGCCAGGCTTATCACAATCAAACAAAGTCTGGCTTGGGACAGCCCGTCTTGATTTCAACCTATGACGCATAGGGTGTGGGTTAGAAATCAGCGCCTTGCCGTCTGTAATCTCTTGAAAAAGACAGCTGCTTAATAGATACATTTCATTTCACATGTGTAATTATTAAGCAGGCACTTAGTAGTGCCCTCTTATTTTAACTGATATAAATCTCGTTCAAACATTTCCATGAAGCATTGAATTAGACGATTAAAATTATTTGGCAAACAAAGATTAATCGGTTTAAGTTATTAGCAATGTTGTGGTGGATTCAGAATATAACGAATCTCGCCATTGAAATGAAATTTCGACTACTCTGGTTAGAGCTTCAACGCCCTTTTATTCAATGATTCGGGGACTGTTCAAATACGCGATTTTCGAAAGTCTTTCGTTTTTAAACAGTCAATAAGCGTTTTTCCTTCATGCCTCCACCGAAACCGCAGACAACGTTACCTAACCTATTGCTCGGAATATATGATATTTGTTGTGGTCGAAACATTGTGGCAAAACTGGGCATCGCTTCTATCCAATATTACAGTCGTTTTTTCCGTAAAATTTGCAAGAATATAGTAGTTTCTATTGAACTGTTGCAATAATTGATATGATAGTCACCACTGTTATTTAGTAGGGCAATATTGGAAATACATTTGGTCTTATCAAAACTGTTTCTGACACTATATTTGACATGATAGTCACCACTTAGCATGACAAGCCTTGATATTTATTACGGCTCTACTCTTGATAAGACTAAATTTATTTATTCTATTAAATTTCTCTTTGGCATCGATTTGAATGACGATTTTTGCAGAAAAATATTTTAGAGCAACAAGGTTTCTCAAGAATTGGTCCACTAATAAGATGGACAATATTTGCAACATAAGAGCAATATTTAGGAATTCGTGGTTGTCACTCGATGATGTTGCAAGGCCTCAAACAGTGACAAAATGTCCGTTATTTCCACTTTTAGATTTTTAAAGTAAGCAGAGAAGTATTAGTTATTTTTTAATTGTTCATGTATGCAGAGAATGATTGGAACTTTTTAATTGTTCATGTATGCAGAGAAATATTTGCAATAGTTTAATGAAAATAGGGCAAAGTCACTGCTTGATTTAAATCGTTGCTATCTTTCCAAAGATAAGACGGGTAATGCTGAGTGCTGCTGCTCCTATTCACGGTTCATTAACAACTAAGCCTTGATCTAACTTCCTATAGCGGCTCTAAGCGGTACTTATGGCGGGGATGGCCAAGTGGCTAGATCACATGACCCTTGATTGAAGGGTCCCGGGTTCGAAACCACCTTCAGACCTGCCATAAAGTATTAGATGAGAATTAGCCAGCTCTCTGTAATTCCAGGCAAAAAGGCAAAAGGAATCACGAGGTGTGGTCACATCGAGAGGAAGGACCAGGGTCGCACTGCTCGATTAGTTTACCTTTACAGTGGGCCCTTTGTGCTTAGCACATAAACCCATACCTTGCGAAGATAGTGAGTGTATTTCTCTATCAACTATCAATGCACTGCTACTGATCAACCTATTCAGTGGGCCCTTTGTGTTTTGTACATAAACCAATACCTTACGAAGATAGTAAGTGTATTTATCTATTAACTATCAATGCACTGCTACGGATCAACCTATTCAGTGGACAATTCGTGCCTTGCACATAAACCAATACCTTACGAAGATAGTAAGCGTATGTGCCTATCAACTTAACTATAGCGATTGCTAACAGCCATCTTCCATCACTTTTAAAGTCAGAAGTACGAATCGACTAGGGATTAAACCTACTACTCCTAACACAGTGGCGAAAAGAAGAGCACCCAACCAAAAGGCTACTAGCTAATCACTTTCTGCTATCTAATGGAACTGTTTAGTTTTCTTAACTAAAATGATTGTTTTCTTTTAAATAGGCGATTAATTCACATTTCTTAACCATCTCAGAAATTGATCTTGGTTTTCCTTACTAACAGGATTGTTTTCTTTATAGATAGGTGATTAGTTTACATTTCTTAACAATTCCAGAAATCGATCTTAAAGAAAACGCAATGAAAATTTCAAATAGATGCTGGCAGATGATATAAACCGCAATTAGATAAATGTTATATGAGTAATTGATTCAAATATGCTTTGAATGAAATATTGATTCAAACGAATCATATTCATATTTTATTTAAAACAGTCGTTGATGCCCACAGAGCTTTATAAAAGTATTTATTTGCTTTCCTAAACTGTTATGCTGTTTTTATTGAAAGACTTGAGATTTCGAGATGGTTGAAAAAATATTTGAAATGTTCACAAAGGTTCCCTGCTGCCGACAAAAATGCTGTTTATATACCTATCTATCAGTGATTAATGTTGATGTTTAGGCAATCGTGTTTCTAAAGATAGATTTGTTATGTTTATAAATAACTTATCAAACTATTTTTATATTGTCACGCTAGCGAGCCTGCTACCACTATCATGGTGGATAATCACTATATTGCTTGCATCACTTCCATAGTTAGTAATCACTTCTGTAATTGATGATCACTTCTGCAGTGTCGTAGATAGTCACTACTGCGGAAGATAATTACTACTGTGGTGGACAATCACAACATAGCTTCATCACTTCTGTAGTTGTGGCTGCTGTGGAGAATAGTTGAAAGTTGATAGTTGATAGGGAAATACGCTTACTATCTTCGTAAGATATCGGTTTATGCGCTAAGTACAAAGGGCCCACTGAATAGGTAAACTAATCAAAGTTGTGTGACCCTGTTCCTTCCTCTCGATATGACTACACCTCGTGATTCCTTTTGCATTTTTGCCTGGAATTACAGAGAGCTGGCTAATTATCTCCTAACACTTTGTGACAGGTCTGAAGGTGGTTTCGAACCCGGAACCCTTTAAACAAAGTTCAAGCGATCTAACCATCCGGCCATCCCTGCTGTAGTCGCTACTGTGGTTGATAATCACTTCTCTAGTTGATAATCACTATTGTGGTGGACAATCACTTCTGTAGTGGATTATCACTACTGTGGAGAATAGTCACTTCTGTGGTGGATAGTCACTACTTCAGTAGATAATCATTACTTTGGACAATAATCAAATCTATGGTGGGTTAACACTACTGTGGTAGATAACTACAATACTCTGCTCACACAGTGGTAGTTTTACTTCAAGTTTATTTTCATAAAATACTTTTCTCGCACAACCTTATCAACCATATTATATTTTGTATCCGAACTCAAAACCTTTTAATCTCATATTAATATATTGCTTGCATCTTTACTCCCCCATTTTAAACTGTTTAATCCTAATTGAGCCATGTTTATGTTGCAAGTTTGTTGTTTGTTTTATTTACGTTAAGTAACAAAGGGAATTTACATTAGAAAGTTTTCGAGAGGAGAGTGAAAATCCCTTGGTGTTGGTTGTCATAGAGAAGCTGTCCTTGTTAAAACATGCGAGAGACTTTGTTCAAATATGTCGCTTCAGCTGAATTTATTAGCAAGGCTAAGCAAGCAAAGCTAATTGTGTAAAATGTGCAAGCTTGATAAGAGGGATAATGCTACATGCTATGGAAACGAAACCTTTCGTAACGAGGAAAACACTTCATTTTGAATACCGTGCTTGCAAAAAAATATTGTATTGTATTGTATTGTATATATTATTTAATGTTAGTTTAAGCAATAGTGCAACTTCACTAATTTAGACTAACATAAAACATCTTTAAGGATTGCATCAGACAAGTCATCTACTACAAAATATGCAGGAACATTTGTTCTCAAGAAACCAAGTTTTTATAAGATCTTTGAAATTTGTTATGTTGTGGGCCATTTTTATTGCATCAGGAAGTGCATTCCAAATTTTTGGCCCTTGAAAAATGTGTGATTTGATTCCATAGGTAACATAATCTTAGATGAATTGGGTAGATTCGAGTATAAAATCAATTGAAAAGATTATGTCATTGACTATTCTAGAATAGCCAAATTAAGGAAAACTCAGTTTTTTATAGTTCTCACGATTTAATTAGTTGCGTAGGAAACAATTAAAAAGCTTTTTGAATTGACTTACGTGGAAATGAAATAAAATGAGACCTAGAATAGAGCCTTGTGGTACAACTTAAAAATATCGAATCTAGCATTTCATTTTCATGTCTTATTATCAAGTAAGGGATGTCATTTATGTAGAATTGAATAGAATCAGTAAAAATAGAGCCTTGTTGTACATCTGATTTAGATTTAGTATATTGGGGATTGTATGGTTTAAGGTGTTTCTATCTGATGGTATATAATAAGGACATACACAATTCTATCTATGTCTGCTTGATAAGAGGGATAATGCAACATGTTATAGAAATGACTGCTTTCGTAACGAAGAATACACTTTATTTTGAATACCGTGTGTACCATTAAATCGCATCATGTTTCATGGGCTGGGTAAATTCTAGCATAAAGTCGATTGCAAAGATTGATGTTGTTGTCTGTTGTAGTATAGCCAAATTAAGGAAACCTTTATTTCTTAGCTTTTCCACGATTCAACTATTTGTGTAGAAGGAGTATTATGGAGAGAAATTTAGAAAGCCCTTTTAGTCAAAATCAAACCTGTGTGATATGGTTAAAAGTGCAAGCAACGATTTCCATTGCCTAGTCTTTCCATCAAATTATGTTTTCATATTTTTTTAGCTTTTATTTCAAGTTCTCCTTGCTAAGAATTGCAATTTCCAAATGTTTTATAGAAATAAATCTTAGATTTCCCAATAAGTTATGCTTATTTCTGGCCCAATCTATCACCTTTTATTCTGAATACCGTGTGTACCACTAAATCGCATTATCTTTGATGGGCTGGGTAAATTATATCATAAAGTCAATTGCAAAGATTGATGTCGTTGTCTGTTCTAGTATGGCTCGAAACAGTTTAAGGGTCAAACAACGATTTCCATTGCCTAGTTTTGTCGTCAAATTGTGTTTTCATAGGATTTTAGCTTTCTTTCAAGTTCTACTAGCTAAGAATTGCAATTTTTAAATGCTTGTTAGAAACGAATCTTACATTTCTCCATATGTTATACTTACAAAATCGCCAATTACTGGACCTTATTGCATTGTGGTACACCGGACTAATGTCGAGCATAGCTTTTGCTAGGAAGTAGAATTCACCACTTTTTTATATCGAAATTGCACTAGATCAAACTTCAGACAGGACCTTGTTGAGCACCTAAGCATCTGATTACAGTTTAGTAAAGGTCTAGGTATAACATGTCTCAAAGATGAAATAAAATAACACTTAACGCAGAGCCTTGTACTCTTGACCTGACAAATGTTTAATGCAGCTTTTGATATGAAGAAAAACACTTGTGCTAAATATTTGTAATTGAAAGAAACCAGACCTAAGACAAAGCCTTGTAGTACTCCTCGAAATGCCGAGTATAGCTTTTATCATGAAGTAAAACTTGTAACTCACGTGAAAATTAAACAAGATGATTCCTAGAATAGAGCCTTGTGGTACAACTTACAAATAGCGAGTCTAGCATTTTATATTTCATATCCTTTAATCAAGTAAGTTAAGGCATGCCATTTATGAATGATTGAATAGAATCAGACTTAAGACGGAGCCTTGTAGAACACCTGACCTTCCAAAAGTTGACTGTGTCTTAAATGATCAAGTAAAACATGTCATTCATGTTGAAATGAAATACAATCGAAGTAAAAATGGAGCCTTGTTTTACACCTGATTTAAGTTTAGTGAATTGAGGAGTGTATAGTGTAAGGCGTTCCTATTTCATGGTATACAGTAAGGACATACACCATCCTATTTATCTCTGCAACTGGAATCCTGTCTGATACGAAGCTGTATTTCAAGATTTCCTTTAACTTATGATGGGTGTTTTAGACGACCTCCCACCCTGGAAATCATTTGAACAGAAACTACAAAGCCAATTACCACCCAACAACCATCTAGGGCATCAAAAACTTGTGCAATTGAAATAAAACTACCGCCAGTCGTTAATTCATTTCTAATTTCAAATTCAGGTATAAATAACTTCCTTGTCCCACCAGTATAAGCAAACGAAAATAAACTTGAATCGACTTTATTTTCTGTTTGTTTGCCTTTTCACCCGCATAGAACCAGCTAGCTAGAAATGATGTTTATTTGCACCCACACCCAAAACCATTATTTCTTCTTTTAACCTTTCATAGTCAATCTTCAACTCTTGTTTTTTATTTAACTTCAATATTTGCACATTGGTAGGAAAGTTTTCAGATAGGTTCTAATTTAAAAAGATCAAAGCTAGCACTGGCTTGTTAATCTACTCTAGTATTTCAATTTTTGCCCTTATTAAACCGAGGCTTGGGCTACGCTTACTTTATGCTGGTGCAAAATGAATGGGCATGATTTCAAGCCGGCGTGGTTTTTCATCGTTTACACTATGCTGGCAGGAAATGTTACTTCAACGTCTTGTGGGCATGCGCAGAAATGCTGCTATAGTCAGCGTACAGTGTAGTGTAAACGTAGCCCTTTTCGTCTCGAAATGAATCCGACTTGAAACAGCTCTGTCTTTACCGTTTGCATTATGCCGATATCGTACTGTATTCGTTTCATTCTGCTTAGAATTCCGTATTCATTTCGTGCCGTTTTAAACCCAAAGCTGCGCCGCTATAGTTGATAGGTTGATATGTTGATAGGTCAATAGGCAAATACGCTTACTATCTTCGTAAGGTATTGGTTTATGTGCAAACACAAAGGGCCCACTGAATAGGTAGACTAACCAAGCAGTGCAACCCTGGTCCTTCTTCTCGATATGATCCTACCTCGTGATTCCTTTTGCCTTTTTGCCTGGATTTACAGAGAGCTGGCTAGTTCTGAAGGTGGTTTCGAGCCTAGGACCCTTTGAACCTCAAGTTGAATGCAAACGAACTGTTTGTAGCTTAAGATTTTGACCAGCGTGGGTTCTCAGTGGCGCACCCATAGCATCAAAAACTTGGGGTTTCTATGGGTATATCCCAAGGACCTTCTAAAATACCACATCCCTTGGCTATCCTTCGCAAATTTGTATTTTGTAATATTGTATATTAGTGAGAACGAGTGGTCTAATCTGAAAAAAAAGTAAAAACTCGCCATTTTGACAGGCGTAAATCAACCCCAAACGCAAAAGGGATACTAGGATATTTACAGTAACAATAAAATGATAATGATAATCAGTCTCTTCGATACACATTTCAATTTTCGGATAATTCATGGTCCAGCATGCGATCCTTAATATTTGGAGTATATATGAAAAATTGGTATATAAAAATTGGTATATATTTGTTATATAATGATCTATAGCTGTGACTCTGTGCCATGGCTTTTTCAGATAGGATAAACTGCTCGTTAATTTAGGGATAAACTGATAACATCAACAATTCAGCTCTAATCCCACTCCTGCTAGGAGTACCAGAAGCTGTTTATCGATTGACAAAACAAGATCTCATTAGGAGGCTTACAGGAAGAGAGGTAAAAAATCGAGGTTAGGTGAAAGCCAAAACTTGCTAGAGATTTGAGATGCACATTGGAGGAAGATAATCATGGCAATATAAACTGACTAAATAATTCATCTCTACTAATTCCACTCCTGGTGAGAAAATACCAGCAGCTGTTCGCAAATTAGAATTTGCCATGCATCTGCTACGGTGGCTATAGGAATTATTTCCATTGATAAAACAAGATCTTATAAGGAGGTTTACACAAAGAGAGGTCAAACATTAGAGATCAAAAAGGGAGGAAAATAAGTATGGCACTATAAACTGATTAGATAATTCATCTCTATTAATTCCCCTCCTGATGCGAAAATACTAGTAGTTGTTAAGAAATTTGTCGATTGTCAAAACAGAATCTTATAAGGAGATTTGACGAAAAGAGAGGCGAACAAAGAAAGGTCAGGAAAAAATTAAGAAGGATGAAATCTGTAAAGAACCATTAGATATACATAGTATACATGATGATATACATAATATGTACAGTGAAACATATTTATCCAACTCTTAATGCTTTAGCCAAATTCTACTAAAGACTTCAATCAGATCTTGATGAATCTGTATTTTAGCTATTATCGGAATAGCAATGTTTTTTGTTTTGGCTTTTGAGAAGCCTTTTGGAAGCCAACTGTCAAGGTTCCTTTCCATGCAAGCCATTGAGAATCTTCTTTTTCTATGTCGTTTTTATATTGGTCCTTCAGTCAAAATCTGCTTTCCCAACTCCTTTTTATCTGGGTCCCAGTCCTTTTTCCTGTGTCCCCTTTTAGGCCCTTCCTGGTAGGCTCTTGCTGGTATTTGAGCCAAAGCTTGTTGTTAACAGCATCAGCCTCTTGCAAACAGCTGTGGTGATTTCCTAACCAGGAGCGGGATAAGTGGAATTAAGTTGCTGATGTTATCTGTTTATCTCTATTCTACGGTCATTCCTATCTAACCTAAAAGCCATCATGTTGCATTAGTGATCATGATGAATGAGGGAGTAGAAATAATGAATACGAGGCATTGAAGAGAATTTGAAATAATAAGAAGAATATCATTTCTATTCATTCTTTTTAAGGATGGCATGGAAAATCGGAAATATAGGAAACAAAATAACAAGCTATCGACGCTTCTTGTCAGACGCTTATCAGAGTAGCACGTCAGAACAGTCTTTGATTGGTACAGAATTTTAGGACGGTGAGGAAAATCGGAAAAATAGCAAAACATAATAACTACTGACGCTTTATAAATCACCAGAGTGAGAACAGTATTTGATCGGTACAGAACTTGTTGATGGCAAGGAAAATCATAAACATATAGTCAAACACAATAACCACTGAAGCTTGGTGCGTCTGAAACTTGTCAGAGTAGTACGTGAAAACAGTTTCCAATCAGTACAGAACTTCAGGATGGCAAGGAAAATCGGAAACATGATAACTACTGGTTTTTTGCGTCTGACATTCATCAAAGTAGTACGTCTCAGACGGAAGACGAAAATGAAACCTAACGAATTTTCATACCCTGAGGTGGATTGAGATAAGCCAACCAGAAAGAGGATGAATTAGTGGTGAGAAACGTAGCCAGTCATCACCGCTGGCCCAGTGACGAACAATACAATACTGAAAGAGCCTTTAATGCGAAAAAACTCCTCCTGTTTACGAAATTTGAGATTTTTAGAAACATAACCATACTCATTAGAATAGTGCGTCAGAATATACGTCAGAAAGAGAACGAAAATGAGACCTTACGAATTTACTTGCCCAGAGATCAGTAATGGATAGACATTGGCCAACCAAAAAGGAGGTCAATGATTGGTCAAGCCTACTCTGATCCACCTCTGGGGTAAAATAATTCGTGAGGTTTCGTCTTAATTTTCTTTCTGACGTACTTCGCTACTGAGTTTCAGACACAAAGCTTCAATAGTTATGATGTTTCGCTATGTTTTCGATTTTCCTCCCTACCCTCAATTTCTTTACCAATCAAAGACTGTTTTGACATACTACTCTTGGTGAGTATCAGATGCAAGGCTTTAGTAGTTATTATGTCCCGCTATGTATCTGATATTTACCTCGCCATCCTCAAGCTCTGTACCGATCAAATGCTGTTCTGACGTACTACTCTGGTGAGTCACAAAGTTTTAGTATTTAGTATGTTTTGCTATGTTTCTGTTTTTCCTTGCCAACCTCTGTAACTCACACAGACTGTAACTCCACTTTCACATGTCAACAATTACAATGAGTCCTAGGATCGTATGTACTTAACTTCCCATATATTCCCACTCACATGTACTTAGTTAAAAGGTGAATAAACTTGTTCCAATATTTGGCGGATTCTTTATGGCTATTTGTGTTCCTGTGCATGATTCACCGAGCGTTATTAATGGCTTGGTAAATCTGAGGATCGGTCTAGGAAGTCACAACCTTGCTTCCAATCAGATTCTATTCATATCAATGACGCCTATTTGTTAAACAGAAATAATTATCGCGAATAAAATGAAATTGCTATGAAAATTTGCCGTGGAAAAGTTTTCTCGTGTAAACCACGCTTTGTATACACATCTGTATTGCTGTGATAAGTCAGTAGAAGTGGGTGTAACATCCTAAACCAATGCTTGATTTACGTAGCAATCATTGAAAGTAAATTTTAAACATTTGTCATTATGGCAGACCTCAATTAACGCAATGCATGATGGGAGTATGGCCTTAGCAACACATAGTTACCAAAGTTTCAACCGCCTTAATCTTTCGTAGTTGATTGTTTTGGTATGGTCTATCTCTTGTGCAATGGTTTATCGTCATTTGAGGACAGTTTGTCCCAGGGACCCAACCTTTTAAAGAGCCTCCAAAATATTAAATATTTTTTATCATTAATATTATTAAGTACCTTTAAGTACGCTCCTATCTTCCAAATTTGCCCTAGTGCTTCAGATTTCTCTCGGTGGACTTGGATAGGGATGTAAGAGCGTTCATACTCTTTGCAACATTTGCATTTGTAGCCCACGACCTGATATCCACTGTATTGTCAGACAGCTTTGTTGTATAGTTAGTTGTAAGGCTAATGTTACACAACATCACACAACATCACACAACAACCTAAATGTGCAAAGATCCAAACTAAAGATGAGGGGTGCACAATTTTAGTAGCTACCGCAACCTTAAGTGATAGTCAGTCAGAGCCGTCTAAAGATAGGTAGGACATGCTAATGAAATATGTCTATATACCCATGAAAGATCAACTACCTTTGTTAACCCCCTCCCTTACGCAAGCAGAAGGGCAATAGCTATACTTGAGTGAAAACAACACAACGTTTGATTAATTAGATTCTGTTTGGTACTCTTTCATTAAAATGAGGGGCCTTTTTCTCCCTTCTACACAAGGAGAAGTAGATCACTTGACCCTTGTTCAAAGGGTCCTAGTTCGAAACCATCTTCAGACCTGTCACAAAGTGTGAGGAGAGAATTAGCTAGCTCTCTGTAATTCTAGGCAAAAATGCCAAATTAATCACGAGGTGCCGTCACATCGAGAAGGAGGACCAGGTTTGCACAGCTCGATTAGTTTACCTATTCAGTGGACCCTTTGTTGTTGGCACATAAACCAATACCTTACGAAGATAGTAAGCGTATTTACCTATCACCTATCATTGCACTGCTCGATTAGTTTACCAATTCAGTGGCACCTCTGTGCTTTGCACTTAAACCAATACCTTATGAAGACAGTAAGCTTATCTAGCCTATCTATCTATCTATCCATCTATCTATAACTGCCCCCTGCGGCATTCCTAGTAACCCAACCAGGCAAGTTACACATGGTTTCATCTGTTGTCGATCGAAAACTCTCTGATAACAAACACAAAGTGTACGCTACCTGTCGAACGGGCCTTGCTTTACAAATACCAATTTTTATGACTGATTTTGATGGCTGGAGAGCAAAGATTAGAGATGAAATATTTATAATCACTAGCTCAACATCATTACAAAAAGGAATAGCACCTGTGCAAATTTAAACACTGTTAGCAATAAAAGAGGTTTTATGCATTGAAACTCATCTCAACTGTTGATTTCGACATTAAATAAATCTTTAAAACCAAGCCAGTGCTAATTAATCTCGTCGTGCTGTTTGTTTTTGTTTCTTTTATAAAGTTCATGGCTTGACAGTTGAGTTCGATTGTGATTTTAATTAAGGATTTGCCTTGCAGTGGTTGGTGGTGCCGTTGAATGGGTTGTTGTGTGCAGTCGATGCTGTCAATGGTTTGTTTGCAAGCGTCTCGTGTAACTGGAATAGCAAAGATCTGTGGCCTGAAGATAACATCTATTAGTGTTGTGTTGCTTGCTTTATGGTGAGTGATACATCTTTATTCTGCTTGTTGGATAGAGGTTGGGGTATGCATTATTTGGCTTGAGGGCCTGGAATCCTAATTCTTATCAGTCTAATCAACTCTTTAGTCTGCCTCTTAAAGAGTGAGATAGTTTATAGTACACTTCCTAGCCAAGAAAAGGCTCTGAGGGACCTCATTTCCGGAAGAAGACGGTAGCATGCATTAAGTCACTACAATTAGTAGTATATGCGTATTTTGTATGATCTTCCTTTTTGTAAAGCAGAATTTGATATTTGAAAACCGTACTTTGAGTACATGTAATCTTACGTGTGTTAGTCTATAACAGGGAAGATGACTAAGGGGCCAGAGGTCAACTTTGTGAGCATTAAAGAGGCTTAATCATTATTGGAAAAAATTTCAGTGTGTAGATGCGCTAAAAGTAAATTTCCAAGCACATGGGCGCATGGTTGCATAACTTATCTGTATCACCCATTCTTAAGAAAATTGCAGATGCTTAATTGTTAGTTGGCTAAAATAGGGGAGGACATGGTAGTATGATAGACACGGAGGAACTTCAGTCTAGAGCTAACAGCAAGCCATTGTCCAAATTCTTTAAATCCGGTGAGAACTTAGCCGATCACGTGACCCTAAGATGCACTTTACACGCATTTTTTCGAAAGCAACTGCTTTACAAGCAAGACAGTACTCTAGATGACAAAAACTTAAGCAAGCCCAGTACTGGATAGAGGAATGCTAAGCAATTTCAAAATGTTAGTTCTGATCCAACTGGCAAAGAAAATCGTGCAGCATCTATTGAGAAAAAGGTTATAGTGGATATCAATACTGCGGTACACTTTTGTATGCACGATACTGTTGACATTTCTTGGACAAAAACCTCTGAGATAGTATTCTAAGACACATATCTTAAAGTATAAAAAGCTAAGCAATTGCTAAGCAATTTTGAGTACTTAGCTAGAGCTGAAATAGCTTAGAGAAAAAAATGCGTGTATAACTAGTCGGTAAGATAACGTTTCCGACAAAGACCTATTCGTAGATGGCCCATGCGCACTTGCCTTGACGTAGGCCCTAGCTTAGCACTTCAACAGGGACGTAGACAGCACTTGGAGGGGCACAACGCTTTAAGGGCACTTTTTAATAAATAAGGAAAGAAGAAGAGGCAATTTCTGTAAGTATAAAGGGCACTTCATTTTTCCAGGCCTGTAGCGTAGGGGTGTCAGGGGGACTTTGCCCTCTCAACAATTTTAAAATTCAATTGTTCACAGCAGGGTTCCTAGTCTTCCTGATGTTCTATGGTCACCCCCAATAATTATTCCCGAGCTATGGTGCTGAATTGTTCTTTGCAAAATCTCAGGGAGGCACGTGCCTCTGGGGCCTCCTCCCCAGCTCCATTGTCTCTACAAGAAAAGTCGAAGAAGCAATTTTCCGAAATTTCCACCATTATTGGATGCTACGGGCTTGAGAGGGCACATCGTGGCGGGAATGGCCGAGTGGTTAGATCACTTGACCCTTGATTGAAGGGTCCCGGGTTCGAAACCACCTTCAGACCTGTCACATACAGAGTGAGGAGAGAATTAGCCAGCTCTCTGTAATTCCAGGCAAAAGGCAAAAGGAATCACGAGGTGTGGTCACATCGAGAGGAAGGACCAGGGTCGCACTGCTCGATTAGTTTACCTATTCAGTGGGCCCTTTGTGCTTAGCACATAAACCCATACCTTGCGAAGATAGTAAGCGTATGTGCCTATCAACTATCCTATCAACTATCATTGCCATGGCCGTTCGCAGCGGGGAGGTAAGGGGGGCTGCTGCCTATAGAGGACATCATCGAAAAGTTCTTCAAAAGGGGTTTTGCACCCCCGCTAAAAATTTTCTGCGTACGGCCTTGCACCTTCCCTCGTCTCCTCACCTCGTTCTGTAACCCATTGAAAAAAAAGAATTAAGAGAGGAGAGGAATGCTGAAAATTGACACATTATCCTCAGAAATTCATGAATATTTTCTTCCGAAAAGCCAAAAAGGAAGTGGTTGGGTTATGGTTCGTTCAAAGCCCTGTAAACTATTGTTTGCAGAAGAAAGTAAAAATGTGAAACCGAAACCTCGTGTCTGACCCTGTGATCCTTGATGTAACAGAAGCTGAATGGTGGTTAGCTGGTAACAGACTTGACTGCGATTTGATTCAACGTCTTCTGTTTCGAATTTGTTTTGAGGTTTCCACCGGCCTTTGAATCCAGCTTAAGGAACAATCTTTTAATTTCAGCTCTGTTGTCAGCTCTCAGTTTACTTTTATTCAAGCTGAAAGTAGACGATGAATTTGTGAATTTCGATGCATAAAAGACATATTATTGGCTGAATTAGACCAGTTGCACTAGCAGAGTACGCAAATATATGCTACCCAACTATATGTTATCAAACCTAAAGAGATCAGTGGATGTTTAGAACGAATTTTGCAGCTTGGGTTATCGATGATTAACTAAAACATTGGTTCATCTCGTACTTTGGAGGTCAGGCAGTATTGCATATTGTCAAAGGTGTCACACTTAGTGCACATGACTTCCACGAATCGTATGACTTCTTCCCTCGCAATGACCTTGTCTCATTGATTCCTCTAGACGCATGCTGCGAAGCTGTGAAGTTACATCTAACTCGACAAGATTCTCGGTAAGTACGGAAACTTTATCAAATCTTTGTACTTCTGCTGTTGAAAACTGTTCGTAAGACTATGATATCAGGGTGGTTTTTTGATGGAAAATGTCTGGATCAGGAGATAGAACTTAACCATAAAGTTTAGCACGTGCACATGCGAGGGGTAAATCACTCTATGGAAATCTTGTACAATCATCCTGAAAGTCCCTTTGATCTTATTATGACAATGCCTTGAAAACATAAGTTGGAAATCCTGTTGTTTATGAAGAAATCAAGGAAGGGAGTGGAATGCCCTTTGTGCACGTGAGTTAAAATCTTGGGATGTTGCTCAATCAATAACCTCTCTTACTCCAAGACAATATAATCAAATTATGCAATCACTGATATGATATGATTGTATAATATTAACTAATAATGTCCAAAAATATGATGATAATAACATACATACAAATATTACCCAGTACGCCTACAATAACATACATACAAATATTACTTAATATGCCTACAATTAATCACTTCAAAATATTATTGGTATTCGAATAATGCAATTAGTGATATAATGACCTTAATGGATAGGATGATATAATAATACTAGATAATCCAGAATTTTAAGAATAAAATTCACTGGAAGAAATGAAAAATAATTCCTGTTTTGTTGGACCTTGATTCCCATCTTGACATGCAGACATAACATCCTACTTCCTTGTCTGCACCGGAAATGGCTTTTAATTGATCGGTAATTAACTATTGTCAATGGTAGCTTTTATCCCTGATTAAGTGTATTGAATCATTTCCTCAGATTTAATCTCAGGAAACCCACTTCTGGTTAAACCTTATTTTGTTATAAAAATTCAAAATTTCCATTTTAAGATTTATTTTTCTGAATCTTTCAGTTAAGAATGTCTGTTTATCAGATACACTCTTTTTTTATAAGAACCAGTAAAATTGATTTGAAGCTGGCTGTTCTTAAATATTCCACTATTTTCAGGCTGAAATGTTCTTAAATTGTTCTTACTTCTACAATGGTTGGGAAGCCTTTTTTGCTATCAGTAGTGTCCATTGTTTTAAAGTTTGACTCTCTTGAGGATCTGAGATCATCTGTGTGCTGCCAATCTACTTGCTTTGTGATTATTTCTCAGTCTTGTGGTTTTTTCATAAAATTTACATATTGAGCCAAAAATTGCTACCCTGGATCAGAGTATTTTTAGTGATTTTTTTAAATAAAATAAATAACATAAAAAAAGGAAAAGAAAAGAGGAGAAAGGAAAAATATATAAACAGTGCTTGAAATTTACTTCGCCTGCCAGCCCCGGGTCTGGCAGGTGAAGTAATTTTGCCCATATAAACAGGCCCTAAGTTTTCTATTCTAGGTTGCAAAATTATCCATCTTCACCCCAGGTTGACCAATCTGGTTGTTCATACCCAAGAACTGAGCTTGAAAAACCTCAAAACCTGTCTGCATCCTAAGGCGTCCCATTTTCCGAAATGGGCAGTTCTAACTTAATTTTGGGCAACTCTAAATGAAAAAATGGGCAGTTCTAAAAATTTTATTTCGGATTTCTCAGGTGAGGTCGGTTTCGGTATAGAACAAAGAAAAGGAAAATGAAGAAAAACTAAGAACTTAGCTTGACTGGTAAATGCAATGCTTACATGGTAAATGCTGTTACAAGCATGTAAGACAATAGTGATGGGTTATAAAGGGCAGTCTTGCATTATTTCAATCTAACAATTGCTATCTACTCTAAGTACTATTATTGTACTGATTTTTGCTGTTTTTTCTAGTTTCATTCAACACATTTTCATTCTTTACAAAGTGTTAAAAAAAGCTGTGAAATGCATTCTTAGCCAATCTGAGGCACTCTATTTACAAAACTTTTCTGGGGGGGCATACCCCCAGACCCCCCTAGGATAGCCCAAAAAATTTTCCGGGCTGCGATGCAGCTCCGTCAATTTTTTGGGCAGTTCTACATTTTCCTTAGGATGACCTCTGGACTGGATGGTGCTTTAAAACCCAAAACCCACATGGTTTTCACTTACACTCATTTTCTTTTATAAGAAACTATTTATAAGAAACTGTAGGGCCAGATTTTCAAAACTTAAGAAACTTTGTTAGGAGATTTTGTATGAACCAAAAAAGTTAGGAAACTTTTTAGATATTTTCTAACAAGATAAAAAACTGCCACACTTCAATCCTACAGAGTTGAATGCAGGTCCTCCCTGGTTGAATGCCAACTCACTCACAGATTTATAATGATGAGACCTGTGTTTTTTAATATAGAAGCGAGTCAATCCTGATATATCAAAACTAAGTTTTTATGTTGAGAAACTTGCTAAGAAACTTTCCGTACCATAATAAGAGCGAAAGCTAAGAAACTCTGGTAGGAAGCTTTAGAATAGTTTCATATAAGAATGAGTGTATAAACCAAATGACCAGAATTCACCAAGCCGTGAAACCCCAAAGCCCCCTCCACTCAGTTTCATTGAGAGAAAATTTAATTGAAAATCATCTTACACACTATCTTGCACATCATACTAAAGAAGGCTGAAAGGCAAGCACATTTGAATTGTCTGGAAATTCCTTTTCTTCACCAAATTTGCATATGTACTAGCAGGGTATTACGGAATTGCAAATAAAAGATAATCACTAACAGGGGCCGTCCTGATTTCTTCTTAACTTCAAATATCAGATTTCATCGGTATTTCATTCAGGGATAGCTAGAAAATAGGATTTGTACGCTGACCTGGTTTTGTATAGTGGAAATAAATGAGTTCCTAACTGAGGATGGCTTTGTACCCACGCCGTTAAGAATCCTTTGCACTAAAGCAGCTTATTTATAGATTTCATTTCATTTCGTTTCATTTCATTTTTTAAAAAAAAATCCTAAGGGAAGGGTAGCCCATTCAGCAACATGCTGTTCTTAAGGGTCCCTTCCAAAACAAGAGTGTAACAAAATTACAAAAAGTTAGTTAAAATCTAAATCTAAGTTACAGCATACAATGACTAATAAAATATGTACAAATGTTAAAAAAATGCTAACCTAAGATAATAAAACCTATACCTAAAAAACTAAAAGAACCCTAAATCGTTTCTTTTAATATATTACATCTACATCTTACTGCATCTTATGATGAGCAAATCGTTCAGAATCCCCAAACTATTCCTAAATCTCAGCCTCAAGAGGGTCATTCACATTTTCAGTTAGAGAGAAGCAAATCCTACTAGCCAATGAATGTGCCCCTTCTGCACCCTCATTTATGCAAAATTCAAAGGGGATGCAAAATAATATGAAAATAAATTGCTTTGCTCCTTATTTCAGATCTTCAAATTGCTGATTGGCCTTTCAAGACCTGGTATTTCAGCAACCAAGGTACGATTCCTTCTTACATTATGTCCGATATGATATCTCCAACTCTCGATCACGCGCTCGACCATGTGCTTGTCACTTGAACGAATCACGGAACGTTTACCTGGTAGTAACCTTTCAACACGTGTTCTGATTGAAGATATGTCATTAAACTTGTTGTTGAGAATTTCATTCGTCACACGATCGATCACTAGTAATGACAATGCATTTGCGCATAGATTAACTATAGGTCCTTCTATAAACTCTTTAAACTGAATCTATTATTGCTACAAATATTTCGCAGTAGCCTTGAATGATCTCCGGTATCATCTTTATTGATTCACTGCTTTAGAAGTGACTAAAAATTTGCCTGTTGGAAACAATATAAAGACATTGTACCACAAATTGTGCCACCCTACATACTATTGGTCCTTCTCTCATCATATCTATCATTGCCACAAACATTTCGCAATATCATTGGAAAATATCATCAGATATCATCTCAGTACTTCATTCATTGCTGCATAAGTGACTTATAATTCACTTGCTGAAAACAATATAGAGACATCGCACCACATAGTGTGCCACAAATTGTCCCACCTGATTCATTATAAAAGGTCCTTCTCTCAACATATCTATCGTTGTCACAAACACTGCGCAGTTTCATCGTAACATATCGTCACTGATCATCTCATTCATTGCTGTATAAGTGACTTATAATTCACCTGCTGGAGACAGTATATAAACATTATGCAACGTATCAAAATACATCGTTATATTCTAATCTGTTGCATTGCTGCATTGATTCTTTGCATCAGCAGTTGCCATGCTAAAAACAACACAACTACCCACAATAACAACCAAACAACCAACAGCAACAACAACACAGATACAGACGTTGCATCAGACCCTGAAAGTGGCACCACACCCTTGCAAACATTCCAAGTAATATTTTGTATTGTTGTAATCATTGTGGGCTTCACAGGCAACTTCCTAGTCATCCTGCTCTTCACGCTTCGCTGTAGTCGGCTAAAAACATGCGAGGTGCTTATGGTGAGCCTTGCGGTAGCCGATCTGATCGGAACGTTTATAATACCACTTGACATGCTCAACGATAGCTTAGGTGTGAAGAAGACTATTGGTAATGAGTTCATCAGCTGCCTGTTTCCGACATGGCTCGGAACAACTTGCGTGTCAGTGTCTTCCATAACCCTAGTGGCGATTGCTATCGACCGGTTCATCATAGTGGCATGGCCCATGAAGATCAGGTACAGCAACAGTATCAAGCTGTATGTGCTGGTGGGTGTCACGTGGGTGATAGGCGGATTGTTCGGTGTGAATAAATTTACCTGGATGTTTCAGACTTACAACAAAGAAACTGATTCGTACGTTTGCGCGTCCAACCCAAGAAGCCATGGGGAAATCGCGGAAAGAGCGTACACAGTTGGGTTGTTCTTCCTGCAAATTGCCATCCCAGTTTGCATAATGACTTTCTTGTATACTTTCATCGCGATCAAACTGCGCTCTGGGTCCGTCTCAGCGAGGCGTTTGAGCGAAACGGACAATGTCACACGAATACGCAGCAGAAGGCAGAAGAAAGCCACTAAGCTATTTATCACAGTCTGTACCATATTTTACGTCCTTGTGTTGCCGTCGAATTTCTTCCAACTCTTTTTGGCGTTCGGTTATGTTGAATATACGGAGACTAATATGTTCATATACCATATCGTAACCCTGCTGCTACTCACCAATTCCTGTGTCAACCCAATCATTTACTCGCGCCTGCACAAGAATTTCCGCAAGTCTACCGTCTCCCTTTTGTGCGGCTGCTGCATACCGAAATACAGGCGATACAAATGGAACTCCCAATACATCGGTCACTCTTCATATATGCCTCCTCGCCGCTCGACGGCCAACACGCAATCGCAGTACATAAACTCAACACGCGCGTCACCGTCACCGTCACCTGCGACTGGAAGCTTAACGAGATCCAAGAATTCTTCCTCGTCAAGGTTATCCTCCACAGTGTCTCCGCGCTCTTCGCGAATCCGGTCAACAGGCTCTGATGACGTCTTCGTCCGAAAGCCGTCTCTTAAGGTTGACTACAGCAAGAATGAAGACCTCGTAAAAATACAGCTGGATGAGATTCCGGAGCAGAACGGCGTGTTTACCGAGACGAGAAACGGCAGCTGCGGCCAGGAGAAGTCCTCAGCGGCAGGCAAATACATCAGATTCTCCAATATCTCCGTCGATGGAAAGCTTACCAATGGCCGACATACATCACATGAGTCCACTTCTACGATGAAGAGTGATTTGGGAGGGCTTACACCAGAAGATAGTCAGTGTAACAATGTGCGAAATGACGATATCGGGGTAAGCAAGGATGAGAGTGCAGTATTTACTGATGAGAAAATACGTGACTCTCCTGATGTTCAGCTTTAGGTAATTTATAGTCGTATAGAAGAACTAATTTGAAATTAACATATTCTAAATGATGTTCTAAATTCATATGTTTTGAACACTGCAAATCATGGGCGTAAGGAAGAAGCAAAGACGTTAAACTTTAGTTAGATTCTAATCGTATGGAGAAAGATATTAGTTTGAAATAAACTATGCTTTAAACACTGAACATCATGGGCCTAAGGAAGAAGCAAAGACGTTAAACTTTAGTTAGATTCTAATCGTATGGAGAAAGATATTAGTTTGAAATAAACTATGTTTTAAACACTGTACATCATGGGCCTAAGGAAGAAGCAAATACGTTAAGCTTCAGTTAGATTCTAATCGTATGGAAAAAGATATTAGTTTGAAATAAACTATGTTTTAAACACTGAACATCATGGGCCTAAGGAAGAAGCAAAGAAATGTTTGAGTCTCGTGGTGTTAAGCTATAGGTTATTTCTAATCGTATGGAAGAAGATATCGATTTGAAATGAACTATGTCTTAAAGACTGCAAGTGTTTAAAAAACTCGTAAATTATAGGCCAAAGTTAATGAATTACTACAAAGCCAGTGTGGTGAGAACTAATGAAGATATTAATTTGAAATAACCATAAATAAATATCATGCTTAAAGACTATAAATTATGGGGCTTAAGGAAGGAGTAAATTGTATAAAATTTACTGATGAAAAATGTGTTAATTCTCGTAGTGTTAAATTTTAGGTTATTTCTTATCGTATGGTTGAAGATGTGTATTTGAAATGAACGTGAATAAATATCATATGCTATTAAACTGCAAATAATTAGACTTAAGAGAAGCAAAATGCACAATATGTACTGGTGAATAATATGTGAATCTCCTGATGTTAAAATTTAGGTAATATCTAACCGTAAGGTTGAAGATATGTATTCGAAATGAACGTGAATAAATATTATATGCTATAAAACCGCAAATAATTGGCCTTAGAGAGAAGCAAAATGCACAATATGTACTGGTGAAAAATATGTGAATCTTTTGATGTTAGAATTTAGGTAATATCTAACCGTAAGGTTGAAGATATATATTCGAAATGAACGTGAATTAATATCAAATTTTAAATACTTTGCATCGTGGTTCTAAGAGAGACGCATATTTACTGTAGAAAAATATGTGAATCTCGTGATATTGTAATCAGGTAATTCTTCTGGGTGAAGATATTGATTGAAAATGAACATAAATCACATGTTATTAATTTCTTAAATTGATTAATATCTCATGTTTTAAAACTATACCACCATGGGCCTAAGTGAGAAGCAAATAGGACAATATCTACTAATGGGAAAATTTGTGAATCACTTGATGTTAAACTTAGGGAAGAAAACCCCTAATTGTCCAGATGAAGACATCAATTCGAAATGAAAATCAATTCTTGATGACCTGATCTTATAATTGCTTGTTTTTCTTATGGCTTTGTATCATTTTAGTTGATTGTTACGTTTTGTTTTGGTATGATCGTCTACATAGTATCGTTGCAACTGATTCGGGACGACGTTAAGATACTAACTCTAAACGAAGTTTTCAGACTCATAAACGATGGCTTGACAATCGCAAGAAGCCGAATTTGACCCCCAAATGTTCTCCGCAGAGTTGCAAAAAAAATTTTCTTTCTTGAACCTGTGAACTGATTAAAAGTGTTCAGCAAGGGAAAAGCATTGTGTGCAGAAAATGTGCCCCTCTGGAAGTCACTCTCGTTAGGGTCTAAAAAGGGGCCTAGTGGAATTACGGTTGTATTTTGGGTCATTGTGAGTAGTCTCCCCAGTGGGATCATTGTGAGTAGTCTCCCCATTGGGGTTATTGTGAGTAGTCTCCCATTGGGGGTCATTGAGATGGCACCCTATTTCATGCTGAAGGGGTACTTTGTAGGGTTTTTAATCAGATCGCTGGAAATTGTAAAAAGCCATATGCTGACATGAAATTATTTTAAGTTTTTGCATATAAACTGATCAGTTTCTTTCTCACCGAAACTGCACATATATTTTCTGATAGGCCAAAATAATTTCTGGGAACTTATTTCCCAGGTTCCAATAGTTTTTACAGCTCTGATATCAATAATGCGTTAAAATATCGTTGTGAATTACTTGAATATCATAATTGCAAATCGTATCCCCATCGTAGTGAATCCCCTTCGTGGTAAATCCCCGGGAATCACGTCTCAAAATCCCTTCATAAGCTCTAGGAAAACTGGAGAATGACGTTACGTGAGGCCCCAGCCCTAAACTACCCAGGTAATATGAAAACCTTAGTATATGTCAAGTTATAGGAACTGCAACTGAAACCTTAGCGATAACTGAAATTCTTTTGGTCTATTATTGACTTCAAAAATCGTCACGAAATTGTTTGGATTCGTCCAAACTCGTTTCAAGTCGTTTCAAGCAGGATCGATCATTTGTGGACGATCATACTATGTATATATGATTCTAATTAAAGAAGATAAGATGTTAATAATTAAGATAGATATATATTGTACACAGAGTGCAAAGCTGAAATTTAGAATAATTGATTTTGGTGTAATTATTACTTACGAAAATAATCATGTCCGAAAAGTCTACTTTTATTGCTGTTTGCTTTAATTAGCTGTAACGAGTTTATTTAGTTGGTCGAAAACCAGTAACTGTAACTATACATGGTAATCCACCAGATTGATGCAAAAGACTCACCACAATAATGATTTTCTATAACAGTGGTGCTTATCCACCACAGTAGTCTGCAATCACCATATCAAAAGTAGAAAACTTACCCATTAGTAGTGGAATTTCACCACCACAGTAGTCCAATATCACCACATAAATAGTAGTTATATATACCATCATACTAGTGAAACATTACTATCATAAAGATTACCACCATAGTGGTTAAGGATTATCGCCACAACAGTGAAAGAGGACCACCACCATGGCACTGGAGCATTATCCACCCCAGCAGCAATCATCTATACTAGCACAAACATGATTATCCTCTACAGTAGTGATTGTAGGTTTGCAAAGTAGTGATTAAGGCTCGATCACAGTTTCCTCAACACATTGGTGCAAAACCATAGTACAATTGATAATCAGCACAGCTGTTCTCACTTTCTTCAGTTTAATTTTGAATGAAAAAAATCAAGGGTTTTACGGTCATTTCTCTCACTGTGGTGAAAATGAGTAAAAACAACGCGTACAAACATGATTATCCTCTACAGTAGTGATTGCAGGTTTGCAAAGTAGTGATTAAGGCTCGATCACAGTTTCCTCGACACATTTGTACAAAACCATACTATTGATAATCCAGCACAGCTGTTCCCTTTTTCTTCCGTTTAAATTTTGAATCAAAAAAATCAAGGGCTTTACGGTCATTTCTCTCACTATGGTGACAATGAGTAAAAACAACGCATTAATTTTCACTAAAAACAATCTCATAATGTTGATTCAACACAAATCATACTCTAGAAAAATTATAAATTGTTAATTTACTTCCAATATTTTCATCACGATTGAAGAATTCTCAATATAAAAATTATCTGAATATACAATAATTTTCATTTTATTCAAAAAAGATAGGGGTATTGAAGAATCCAAAACTCGTAGTTAATGAGCACAAACACGTTTACCTAAACTTATACCATTCTTTAAAGGGATACCATGAATTAATTTCTACCATTCCTCAATACTAACAAGGGTACATGCTCAGCCTAACCTTCTACACATTCAATGGCCCCATTGACAAGGTCGCTCCAGTATGTGTCCAAACTAGAGTTTGAAGCTCTGACTGTCTGCTTCATCGAATTGGGACATCTGAAAGCCTTACTTTAGTACTCCTACCACTTATCTCAAAAAAGACTGGATCGAGCATCTGTCGTTCTCAAATGAAGTTATTCGCTGCCATATTGGTGGGTCCCATTCAATACATTGAGATTCCACAAGCGGTTGCTTTTTCTTTGATGATTGTTGGGATATCAAAAATGCTCAGCACAAGACTGAATAAACGTGCAGCTATTCTTAGCAAAGAATCCAGTCAATGATTCCTAGCACCCATATTGGGAGGCAAACGCAAGTCCAAGCAATTGGCTTCAACATAAATCCAGAGACAACAAAATGCTCGATCCAGTCTTTATTTTGAGATCAGTGACTCCTACCAGGAAGTTAGTCAAATCTAATATTTCTCAGGACCTGTTTATATGCAGCAGGCAGGCGTAAGAAGTACATGCTCCCCCTATTTTGGCAGAACAACAATAACATTCGTCCAATAATACTATTTCCCTTGACATTATCCTTCCATATACGTGTTACGCCCCCTTCTATGATTTCTGGATCCGGCCCTGACAGGCCAGCCCGTTAAGCCGAGATCTCGGTGTTTTGAAGGCTTATAACATAAGTTCAAGTTATCAACACTGATCTTAAAACAAAGACTGGATCGAGCATCTGTGATTCTGAAATGAAGTCATTGGCGGCCATATTAGTAAGTTCAATTCAATATATTGAGATCCAGCTACGGGTTGCTTTTTTCTTTGATCATTGTTGGAACGTTATGAATGCTAAGCATGCAACTGAAAAATCGTGCAGCTATTGTTAGTTGCTGAATGCTCAATCCAGCCATTATTTTTAGATCAGTGGTTATCACAAACAGTTGAATTGAATTATTAGTTAAACTGTTGTTGCTGTTGTTTAGCTGCTTGCTCAAACTGTGGTGACATCGTCAAAACGGCTTATCAAAGCTGAAACAATGGATAATGTAAGTCTAAGGTGTTGCGCTTCAAGCTCTTGATTTCTTAAACGTGTTCCTATAGACATTGGAACGAGTTCTCACTTGAAATAATTCGGAATCATACACAGGGAGATGAAATTTCCTTAGGCCAGCCCATCTTTCCGGGATGAACTTTGAATTTTGCGCATCTTCAATGCACGAGTCAAAATGGGAGGAGAAAGGACCAGCTCAAATAAGCCAAAAAGCATTTTCGTTGGTCTGTAGGTTAAGAAATGAGATAGAACTCTTCGTATTCCGCTACCTTACATTCAAGGAGTATTTCATAACCTAACTTCACACTTCCGAGTCAAAGTTTGTCAACATTCGGTGGTGTGGACAACAACAAACTCCTCCAAACTATGAAAAACTTTGTAAGCTTGTTAACAAATTTTGGTGAAGTTTGCCAATGTGGACAGAAAATTCTGTAATCTCAGATGCCTGATCCGATGAAGCCTTCCATCTCAGTCAACCATCAAATTAATATTGAATTAATGAATAATTGATCAATCTAATATTCATTCGTTGTTGAAACCTTATTATCATTCTGCAATCCGAAATCCAAGGAGTATTTGAAAACTTTAACAAGCTCCACTCCTAGGGTCAATAGTGAAAATTTGGTACGGGATGTGCAGCTTATTAAGGTGAGTTTTTCATCGACAAACAGCGAAACATGGGTACGATTTTTCTGTCGAATCCCATATAAATAGATACGAAATCTAAAAACTAACTTTTCATGAAGATAGGTCCAAATTTTAGCCTTAATTTAGGATATTTAAGTAAAATGGGATCTTTGCACTATTTCATTCATAATGTTAGGTGTCATTTTCAAAAATTGGTATTATGACAAGGATTGCTCTAAAAATATCAGTTGCACGCCCCCATCAAACGGCAATTCATATACCCCCTCCTCTCGGGCTGCACTACTCTACCAGAGATGGGACTGAATGAAAAAATAAACGCGGAAATATTTGAAAAACCTAGTTGTTGCCTAGTTTCTTACTGATGCAATTGGTTTAGGTAATCCCAATTTGTTTAAGGTAAACCCACTTTCTTGACAGAAAACCCTAATTAATTCCACTCCTGGGTATAATTATTCGTTAGGTAGCATCTTCACTGCACTACTAGAAATGGGACTCGATGAAATAAGAAATGCAGAAAAATTCCGAGGTTTTTTGCTGAGGAAATTGGTTTAGGTAATCCCAGTTTGTTGTTTAGAGAAACCCAATTTCTCGATCAAAAAGCCTAATCCATCGACGGAGAACATGCTTTTCAAGCAAGAGTCTTAGGTTGGGGAAGCGTTAGGTAGTTTAGTGACGAGTCCAGTCTATATCGGCACAAGCATATTTTACTTCGAAAGTAAATTTCATATTTATAAATTCAGCTGTAAAAAAAAGAATATATATAATGATCTACTAGCATCCATAGTTTTTTTATATTAATCTCTCTTCAAGTAATAAAAATTTCCTACCGACTGAGTCCTCTGTTCCTATTGTTTTTTGGTCCAGGATTCAGAATGAGCCAAGATCTCCGAAGGGGTCCTTGAAGATAAAAATATGAAATATCAACATCAAGCATGACAAACAACTTGAAATGACAGAAGTAAATAAATTCGGTCTTATCAAGGCTGTTTCCGACACAATATTCGACATGATAGTCACCAATTATCGTGACAAGCTTTTGATATTTAATAGGGTAACGTAAAAACATTCAGTCTTATCAAAGCTGTTTGTGGCACCTCTCGAAACCTTGCGTGCTTTAAAGAAGAAGAAAACATTTAAACTCTCTCCTTAGGCCTAATCTGTGACGAGGCCAGGTCAGTTTAGTGGAAAAACAGGTTTTTATTAACTAAAATATATCAAGAACATCAACCTATAATTTAGAATTGATTTAGAATGAAAAGTTACAATTAAGAGCTTTTTAAGACTTATATTGAATATCTAAGAACATTAAGGCTTCCAGGATCCCCTATGTTCTAATTAAAAAACGTGTAGACAATCTACATATATGCATCTATCATCAAACCAACATCGTTCAGGGATACCATACTAGTCTAAACATTAGTCCCTGTAGTGTGTGCTTACCTGGTTAGAAGGCGCGGTTGTGGTCGTGTTAAAACTAGAACCAAATGCATCACCCATTGCATTCGAGCTTGCAGGCGGTTTGCTTTCAAACATAGCAAACATATCCGTGTTTGCTTGTTCGGTGCTTGCGTTTGATTTTCTAGACTTGTCCACGGTTGAGTATAGTGGTTCTGAAGTTGCAGCTGTGTTGCCCATAGAGAATGCTCCTCCTAGGCTGGCGAATGGATCGCTTCCACCCATGTTTGGCATGCCTGAAAAATGAAAATTACTGATTGATGCTTGCTTAATCATGATCGGAAATTATAAGCTCGATAGAAAAATCGAAGAAGAAAAAAGATTCACCCAAAAACATAAAAGTTGCATACATAAAACTGTCATACAAATACTTAATTCCGTCATGCAAGCTATCTAGAGCTATAAGACAGTTTCCTTGGCTAAAATTGTCCATCAAAAAAAATTAAGACCAGTTTCCGACTTTGTAAAAGATACAATAACGCTATTGATCATACAATTAAATGGCATCTTGTATAGCACTAAGCCCCAAAACAACACCTAGATCATGTATGGAACCAAGAAAACAAAGAAACCGAAAAATCCTAAACTCCGATTTTCATCTAACATTAATGAAACAACAGCCAGATATAGCCTAGAAACTCTAAAAACTCGTATTTACTTCAAAGTTATCGATACAGATATTGTCAATATTGAACCCTAGTTGCTCTATTTGGAATCGATATAATATATTGTTCGTGCGCTCCAGACAATAAAAGATTTTAGTTGCTTATCAAACTATCAAAAAATATATTTCATCTCTATCAAATATCAAATCAATTGAATTCAGTTCCACATACCTGATGTAGGAAACGTGGATCCATTAGTTTGCATGTATTGGTTCTGTGCAGGAGCTCCAGGGGCCATTTGCATTGGGGGTCTCGCTGAAAAGTTACCAGTTTGCGACATGAGGTCAACTCTTGGTGGAATGTCAGGCCTCGAAGGGATTTGTGGGGCAGCCGGCGAGTAACCAGCATTGTATGGAGCTGGTGAATTTCCGAAAGGGTTCGTTTGGCGTTGTTGTTGTTGCATCGGAAACTGTTGTTGCTGTGGCGGGAACTGTTGTTGTTGCGGGAGAAACGATTGTTGTTGCTTTTGCAATTGGCTTGGGTGCACTGTAGGCCCTGAAGCTATGGTTAATGGTGCATTCGTAGGCGATGTTGGCTTGGGGCTATTTTTCTTCGGGAACTGCGCCTTGCTGTCCCCCTCAGCTGAGGGCAGCGTGCCTTTGATACTAGTGATGCCTCCGTCTAGTGCCGCGAACGGGTCATTACTGCCTTTCTTCGGCTCTGATATTTTCTCAGGGACTAATTGGGGCACTGGTTCAGGCTCAAGCGTTGTAAACAAGGAGTTGTCATTCGTCATGGGAGTCAGGCTTGGCATTTGTTGGTGGTTCATGTTGTTAGTATTTGCAGAGGTCCAGTCCGGTTGAGGTGTGGACCATGCTGATTGCTGTTGGTTTGGTTGAACGGAGCTGAATAGATCTCCAGCGTCAGACATCAATGTTGAAGTTCCTAAAACCAACAAGTCACACAATCCGTTGCATGAAAAACTACATGAGCTTGGGGTTTATCCATTTCAAGTCAACCTTTCCTGTTATATATGCTTCATCTCACCGGACCAAAGGTGATCTGATTTTTCTACACTATGCTAAATGTACCAACTTATGTACCAACTTATCCACCACTGGGTACAACCATTCATTCGATTATCTTTCTGACGTACTACTCTGATGAGTGACAGACGCAAGCATCGTTAGTTATTATATTTCGCCATGTTCCGATTTTCCTGACTATCCACAAGTTCTGTACTGATCAAAGATTAAAACACACTGCATATGTTTTCTGCGCCAAATGAAGATAACTATTTTATCTAGTTGCGTATTTCATGGCATCGTAAAACCTTTACTTTGATTTCACATGACAACTTCCCAAAAAGGTCCTGGCTCACAGTCCTTTCACCGTGGTATATAATTTTTGTCAGTAAATTCATTTTTACCAATTACCAATAGTTGATTGATATGGTGTCAGCAAATGTTCCAAAATCGACCAACAAAGTTCAAACAAAAGGTGCTGCTATTTTGGAGCTAAGAGTGAAATACTAAACCGATACCAGTGTTTATAGCCTCAATTTACCAGACGTCAAAGCAAGATGAATTTAATTGAAACAGAAAATTCTCCAATTATTCATCACAATTTAAATGACTTATAAAAAATCGTGCAGGTTATCACATGCAGGCTCTTGATGAGGGAACATATCGTTGCTTATCATGATTTGCGTGACTTATAAAAAATCGTGTAGGTATTTACCTGTGGGCTCTTGATGAGAAGAGAACATATCGTTGTTGTCAAACAACCCAACATCCATCGATTTGCTTTTGTTAATTGACAGGTTACTCATGGGTTGGCCCATACCGTTGTCTGCAGCCAGTAAAAACGGGTTGCTCTTCTGCTTCAGATTTGGGTCAGATGTGGACGATTTCAAACCCCCCTGGTCAGCAGGGGAGAAGGGTGATGCGTCAAAGAAGGGGTCAGCTGCGAAGACGGCCTTGTTTTCTGCAAGATGAGGGGGAGTCTCTTCCATGTTTAAGTCGCCGAGCTCTGCTAGTAATTGCTTGGTGTCTGATCGCTTCATGTCCTAAGGAGAAATGAAAAGCTTTAAATTCCAATTCATACGAGTCTAACGAAATTAACTTTACTGATCAACATAACTATCACTTACGCTTCTCACTGCGAATACAATTATTATTGTAGTGATATATCTATCAATAAATATTGTATACATTTGACAGCTTACTGAAGAAGATTATATCGAAAAATTCAAAGCAATGGTTTATTCCTGAATTGTCTTCAAGAATTTCTTGAACTTGAGAAATTTTGCTATTGTATTCTCCACTACAATACATTCAGAAAGTACACTAGTACGCTAAGCCAAGTGAAGTAGCTGCACCTTTTATGTCAGGTTCTCATCTTTACGTTTCACAGCAAATCTCCTTAAAGGTGGCTGGGATAGGAGGCTTGATCTTTCTACACAGTTTACTAATAGAGTTGATTGTAAGTATATCGAAGGAAACTTTCCCTAAAGTAAGGTTTTCCAAGCATTTTCTGCTCTGGAATTCATTTTAAACTCTACTTTATGGTTCTATTCTTGGTGACTCTTTCTATCCAGAGCTTCATCACATTTGCACTTAAATTCGGGTTTCTGTCTTTCGGTCCTCCAGGTAGTTACTGTTGTAGCTTGCATTTCATGTTAACTTCATATTAATGCAAGCCTTGGTGTAAAGTTTATATAAATTTCCTTGTGTTTAGAAATGGCGACTAGATTCGAAATCAAACTGCTGGCTCTTGCCTCATCTTCCCTTTCTAAACATTTGTTTTCAAAATACTCAACTTTAACAGTTACCATAATTGAACCATCCATTGCATTTGTTTAGTTCTAGAATCCTTGCATTATTTTCTTTAAGTGCATTTTAAGATCAAAGCTTTAGTTTTTCTAGGCATGATATATACATTCAGAATGAATTGAATTTTACCTTGTGCATAAACTCTAGCTCTTCGTTCACATCCTCCCAATCTAATAAGTTTGCATTCCCCGTCTCTTCTTGCATTTCCATCTTGAATAAGAACATACAACACATAAAAATAGTTTCAACTTTTGGATAGATGAGCACACGGTTTTAAGAGTTAGCATCCTACTACACCGTAATTTGAAAAAGAAAATCTAGAAAAATCTAGAAAAGTAAACAGTTTGAATCAGAGAATGAAAAGTCCTTTTATATATTCTCTTATCTTCACTTTGAAATTATGTTTTTTCAAGTATATCAATTTCAATATGTAGTCTAATTGTAAAAAAATTTATTTCTTATATCTATTTACTTTTATCTTCATTCTATGCGTTTATCAACTAAAACTCATAAGTATAATTCATGTTGGTAGACGTAAGAAAAGGCACATATTTTATCCTTAATCGTCGGAGTTTCAAGCTTTCAAGCACTCGCAAGACAACTGATAGATGATTTACATATACTAGAGACTTGAATGGCAATCTGTGAAAGTTTAGCTGGCAAGTTATTGAATTTTGGTAGTGGCATACCTGGGTTTGCTGTTTCGTTTGAGGAATCTGAAGAATAAAATCGAGAATTCAACGAGATACAATCAAAACAAAATAAGTAGTAGCTTCGAAATTGTCATAAAGTACTTTAACATTACAGCAAAAAGAAGATAGCCATATATAGCAACTTATTCTACAGTAAAAATGTCATAGGGCTATCAAATAAAATGAGATGGGGGTACGAGTCAGGTAAGGAGTGAAAAATAATTTACCATAACTTCTAGTCAGTAAGGTAGGGTATTGGTTTAGGGGCAAAGCGCAAAGGGCCTTCTGAATAGGAAGATATCTCAAGAAGTAAGCCTGGTCCTTTCTCTTGATGTGAACACATCTCGTGATTATTTTTGCCTGGAATTACAGAAAGCTGGCGAATTCTCTAATTACACTGATGTGACAGGTCTGAAGGTTATTTCGAACCCACAACGCTTTGTACAAGGGTTGAGTGATAGAAGTCTGGCACTGACACATGTTCTTATCTCTATACTTTTCTGTAAATATTTAACAAGATGATTGACACTTCAATCAAATAGTTAAAGAAGTGTTACATTTCAATTAGCAAGAATCCAAATATTTCAAGTATAAAGAAAAACAGATAAAAAGATGACTCACAGAGTAGTGGTTTGGTCCATCGTCTTCCTTCTGCTCGACTAACTGGAATTTTGAAGGTATCTGAAATTGAATCCGAAATTTCAAGAAACCAAAATTTCAACCAAAATCGAATCCATAAATCGATTTTAACTGCAGTTGGTAAATTTCATCTCCATTTGTAGTTAAAAGCAGAGTCAACAATACAGCTTTTCAACTTAGAGCCTCCTTTTCATAATTTAGGAGAATTTCACCCCAGATCTAAATCTAGCATGTACACTTGAATACTTGGAATAATATTCCGATATCTGGCCATTGCAGTGAAGAGTTTATAATAAGGATAGTTCATACATTTATAAGCATGCGAGTTTTGAAATTTTCAAGGGTAGCTCGACACCCTCTGACAATTTCTCAGTCCAATCCTCACAAACTTTTAATCTCTATGAATATCTGTTGTAGGGAGAAGCAAGGGAATTGCCTCAAACTGGAAAGGGTAATTGCAAAAATGAATTTGATAGATATATACCGCATAGGGATCTTCTTCTTTTTCTTCAACCCCTGTGAAAATAATTTTACTAATTTGAAACTTTGATATAACAAGTCATTGTCACCATGGCCAGCTAGTGTCATCAGTCACAAAACTGACCAACAGTGGGTAAAGAACCAAGCCTCAACACGATAGGATAAAGCTACAATTGCCATGTGCAGTTTCCTGGTCAGGTCAACACGACATGTCAAATTTATCAAAAACAACACAGCTGCTGAAGAAGCTAGGACATATCATTTTAGTACTTGACACTGCATCATAGAGAAGAGAAATTGTAAAATTGGCAAACCATAATGTCGCAGTATAGCAGACACACTTTGTAGGATCTACTGGAGATTAAATTGGAGTCGATAGCCTAGCAGCCAATATAGCTTATGCATAGTTCTGAATAAGCAGATTTTTGAACAAAAGGTTTGGGGACACCATCCTTCAGATACTGGCCTTCTCCCCCTCGTCCATCGTGGTAATATGAAAGAAAACCGAAAGCAAAATGCAAACTTGTCCAATATATTGATCAAATTAGATAAGGCAAGAAAAAACCAAGATTTCAGACATATCTATGTAAAATATTCTTCAGCAAAAGTTACTGAAGATGATTGATATCAACCAGTCTGAAAGCATGGTTTGCTCTGGTCTATCTATTCATGTTTATAAACCTAGGTTAACCTAGGTCTTGTATCAATATAGATCAAATTAGTTCATGAAAATAGGTCACACACACACAAACAAACAGAATTTTTATTCCAGCTGTTGACCCTTGAATGGGTTTTTTTGCTATGGAGCAATGTTTTAAATGGTTGGACGCCCTCCCTGATACTGAGGATAAATTCTGAGCCCCAACCATTCAAGATAATTTGTAAAATAAGTGCAATGTTAAGAATCATATTTTTGAAGAAACTGTCATCAGATGCTATACAAACCTGTTTCGATTTCATTATCTGCTTGTTGGTTCATGTTATTTTCAGTTGGTTTGTCAGAAGTGATTCCCTTCTCACGGTTTTGCTTATGTTTTAAGTAAATAACATGAAACAACTCTTTTAAACTTGCAGTGACGTTACCAGCCTATAGAAAGATACACAAAATAAAGCTTCAAAACAAACTACAAACAACATTTTTAAATCACCCGCCTCTAGAAAGAAACATAGAAACATAATGATCACCTTAATTTAAGGAGCCATTTGCTAGGACAACTACACTTCATCAGACAGATATTCAGCATTATTTTACCGACATGTAGGCAACTGATTCAGTGCAAATTAAAAGCATTACTCAAGAAATCAGAAAGCATCTTTTGCTCTTTTTGGAGACATTGAGAAAAATTATAAAACTTACCTCCTTACCTGTTAGAAAAACCAAATTAACGGTAGAAAGATTTTAGGTTTGCATCTAATTCATTCATTTGTTAACCAACCAACATAAAGGTATTTAATCCTAGGGGGGCACTCAAGAATTTCAACTACTGGAATGTTAGTCTCATATTTTTGGGCCAGATTTTTTCCATAAAGCCGATATTTTGGGTCCAAAATTTTAGGAAAACCAAAATGACATTTTTGAATGAAAGACTAGAAAAGCATCAGATAGCTTTATATTGCGGAAAAACATAAGTCAAATTAAATGAATTTTTAAGATACCTCTAGGTTACTAAATAGAAATCTTTATCATAACTTTTTGTCTCTGAAATCTTTTGGATATTCTTAGGGCTCTGGAAACTTTTTAGACTGACTTACGTCCCCTTGTATAAAAGTATTGAGTGCTCACCCTGGGCGTTAAATCAATTGTGAGTTGAACACGTCTTATTACTTAAGAAATCATAAAGCATTACTCTTTTAAAAGGTACTGAAAACAATGAATAACTTACATTTTTTTCTGTGCGGAACGCAAACAAGTTGTATCCATCAGGAAGACTGACAACATATGCAAAAGATCTGCGATCATCTTTATCGTGACTAATGTATGAAATTTTGTGTACAATGTGCGCATGCTCCAATTTCTAACAAAACAGAGAACAAATTTTCAAAAATTATTTTGAACTCTTTTATTTTTAATTTAACGGCCCAAGCCTGATAAGCATTGCTTTTCTTGGGTCTTTTAGTGTACAATATTTTGTAACCTTGTATTAGGATTTTATGCTACGAATAAAATAAATTGAATTGAATTAAGCAGAAACTTTTTACTCATATCAATCCTTATCTAGACGTTCTTCAATTTCTTTTTATTTGAGATATAACATCTCTTGGCTTGCATTGTTATTTCAGCCTCCATGATTTCTAGAAAATGCAATCCTTGAACATCCAAGTGACTTTCTGAGCCACATAAACTCTGACTGAAGTTATTTCTGACCTAGCCTGATCTTTGACCTCAGCAAGATGGACAAAGCAATCGGAAGGAGATCTTACCTTGGTCTTCTGATCGATGATTCTGATGCCTTTCAAGGAAATGTTCAAAAAGATTCTTTGCTTGTGAACTTTACTCTCTTTGTTCAGCTGTTTGGCTTGTAGCTATCAAATAAAAGAAGATTTTTACGACCATTGATCAAAACAAAATCCTGTGGGTGTACATGGTCTATTGTTCCAGCAAAAGCCTATTGTTCTGATAAAGCCCCAGCGATGTTCCCCTGAATCAAAATAGGTACTCATTCTCTTTCTGACATACTTCTCCAGTGAGTTTTAGACGAAAGGCTGTAGTGGTAATTAGAGATCGTTACAACCCTGGTCAATATGCTTATTTTGACTTTTGATCCATATAGTTTGGTATTGAGGAGAGATTTAACAATTTTCCATCATTTTGTAGAAAAATGGTCCCCTATGGTTGGCGTCAAGAGTTAATCCACCGCATTCCCGCATAGGTATAGTAAGATGCGACTAAAAGGGTTGGCATCAGTAATATCCGGCTATAAAACTTTGCTGCAAACCAAAAAGTCCATGCACCAGTCAACCCCTGCTAGCAGAAAAAACGGTCGTAATATAACTTTGGTGTGGGTGTGTGTCTATGAAGAGAGGAGGTACATCACACCTAAACTCCTAATTGCTAGGAAGATAATAAATCTACTTAGTCCATAATCAGGAATCACTCAACATCAAAAAATAACAAAGATATTAGAATAACAGAAATCAACATAAAGGCTTACCTTGAGTTTATTGATCGCTTCAGCACACATTGGATCTCCTCTTGGTGCTTCCACCTTCATTGATCCAAAAAGCTAAAGACGAATATGAATTCAAAATTTAATAATTGTGGCATGCACCTGATAACCAGCTGCTTGATGCAGAAGATTCTGAATGGTGGTTGGTTTAGACTTCAAATTTGAGAGGTTATTTTGTGGGCAATCGTTTAGTATGGAAAACAGAAGTCCAGATAATCCTCCACACCAAAGTAAAGAGCATTTTTCACACTACAACACATGCTAAACTAATTTACAAAAACTGTTTCAGTGCTAAAGCCTAGAAAAATATTGTAGCATGCACCTGATAACCAGCTGCTAGGTGCAAAAGGTTCTATATTTTTAACCACTGTTTATCAAACTTTGGATTTGAGGAGCTGTTTAGTGGGGGCAGCAGTCAAGATGATTGATCCCCCATAGATAATATCAATTTCCCAAAAGAACATCCCTTACATTACTTTTTATTTGCTAAACTATTACCGAGTAATTGTATCAGTTTTAAAGCCAAGAACAATTTTGAACAACTAAAAAAATTACTCATAGTTTCTTAGTTCTGCAAAAAAATCTTGGCCAGCTTGCCAATTCTTTTAATAAACATCCAAATCTAAGAACAGTTAGACAGTGCAAGGTTAAAAACAATTACATCTAGATGACTTGAGTGCGAAAGGCCAGATTTCTTATATACAGTAGGGGTACAGGACTCCTAGTTTAACATCCCTTCCTAACAACAGTGGAATGAGTCAAGACCCCAAAGGTCATCCATCTGTATGTTGACCTCACACGATCAAGTTTTATTTTAGCTGCCCATAACAAACCGCTAAAGCCAGATCGGACACTTGCCCCTTGCATCCATTGGTGAGTTGTTCTTGAAATCACAGTTTGACAAAAGGAGTTTTAAATTGAAAGGGTTATTGGCAACTCTCAAGCACTGCTAACTTCGAAAAAGTTTAGAATGCACACCTTACAGTTAAACATGACACCTTCACCAAGGAATTTATCCATGTTGAAAATAGCATCATCTGGGGATGAGTCTGACGCTCCTGAAAAATTTTAACAAAGAATTAAACACAACTTTTCTTTCAATACGCAAACATAAAATACTTTACTGGAAATTAACCAACATTTCAGACGTAAAATGAACGGTTTCCACAGAAGTACTTGTTCTGGATGACAAGATAAGATTCGCTAAATTTATTTGTTGGGAACAGAGCTGATAATACAGAGATGCAGAGAATCAAGGACATGTACACTGCTAGGTTGCCATAGCCCTAGCATAATAAGTCAAAAAGTCAAAGTGCAACTGGAAGATTGCAACAACAAGCAAGGAGGGCGTGGTTGTGCTGCACTTCTCCAAGTTTTTTTTCATCAGCAGAAATGAAGCTTTTTCTGGAAGCAAATAATTCCCATAGAACATAGGTGTGGCACATTATTTGCTTTCACCCTTCCCTAAAGAAAAATATGATCCACTACACCCCTGGTACCTGCATACTACACCAGCACACATGCAGTTTCCTAAATTTTCAACTATTAATTTGCATCATGGCTGCATCCTATGAAACACATGTCCAGGAATTTATAGCCTTGGGGTCCTGCCTTTGCAGCCTATTCATCCAGGAAGTCAATTTGGTTTATCAGGAGACAACGCCAGGAAAAGGACAGCAAACAGGATAATTTCGGTGAAATTCTAAATTAATTTCCTCTTTCAGTCAGTTTTACTGTCATCTTTTACAACAAAAAGTAAATGGCCAAAAAATGAATATTTTGGTATGTCAGTGCTTTTATGGTTGGGGCTGATATATTAGGTCAGAATTGACATGAAATTTAAGATAGGCCTACATGGTGTGACCTGACAGCAGTGTGATAAAAAGTTTGTTTACAACGAGTTTATCCCATTTGCGTGTTGGAACATGCAACTGTGGAACTATGCAAGTTTGGTATAAAGAAAAAGAACCCCACAGCCTTCATTGGGAAATACAATAATGAGCCAGCAGATGAAATACATTAATCTTACCTTTCGCACTCTTAAGTTTACCCATTTCCTCCTTTTTTTCGAGAGTTTTCCAGCATTTACAAAGCCTGGAGAAGTTGCGACGGCAGGTCTGTTGCAATGCGATGGAAATTGGAGAAGAGGAAGCACTTCCGGTAAAAGAAGTTTTACATCGCTTCTTCACCGGATGTTAATAAATTGACCAATCAGAATTCATGACCAGAACGAGACTGTCTGTTGCTGCTGTTGCGAATTTGAGATTTGTTGCTTTTCAAAATGTTTGTTCTTGGAAAGGAAGCCCTGCTTTTATGGGAAGTTGCGATTGCAGAAAAGAATAGCTTCCAGTGATGATGAATCAGGTGAAATTCAAGCATTTGGAGAAGGTTTCCATATACTAGCTGTTTAGGTGAGTAAAAATATGTACAAATTGGTAAAGCTTTACCTATAGACCAGTTTCAATGTGTACATTTTACGCCTGTTGGTTTCTTTGTTTACTGAACGATTGGCATTGAATTTATTGTCAAAAGGTGTAACATCTTATTTTAGTTCTATTTTGAAGTTCAAAAGAGCCTCATTTGCCTGTCCCAAAATGTAAACATTGAAAGTGGTCTATAACATTAGTTGGAGTGGGAGTTCAAGACCAGAGCAAGAGGCCTTTTAGGAGTAGTGGTAGTGGTAGGGAAAGTAGCTGTAGCATGCACCAGTAGATCACACAAAATACATCATAAAGAGATCTCCTAATTTTTAATGTTCAAATTTGTACCAGAAGTTCATATTTGAAAACACTGCCCGTTTGGGATAACCCTGAATTTTAAAATCAATGGATGGTGGCAGCAAACTTGAGACACGCCTCCTTTTCACCCAGAATATTTCCAATTGGATTACAGATTGACAGATTATTTATAGATGTGACCATGACGGTATGGCATAAAAATCAGAAACATAGGGTGTTTGACCAGAATGAATTCCATGTTTGTGTGCACGCCAAAGATTTTGTGATATATGCTAAAAAACAATAGATTCTATTGTTCCAAGGCAAGTTTGTCTTAGTACATAAAATGCATCCTGGGTGTTTGATCAGTATCTATTCAGAACATCATAGACTTATGCATGCATCATCTAGGGATGGTTTCCTGGCAATATTGAGCATTCTAAACTTTGGATACGGCCGACTCCATGTATGGGGCCCCAAGTGGTGTCAAGTCCCCATCTTGCAACCTACAGGATGGACCATTGGTGTCCTTCTTTGTCTGTTATCATCGTTGTTATTCTGTTTAACCATATTCTGAACTAAAAAGTCTCCACCATCCTTAGGAATTCACCCCTTGGGAACATAAATCCACCTATCCACCTAAGATTCCCAGACAAAAAAGCAAAAGTTTAATATGCTATGCCTCACATTGTTAGAATTGTATGTAAACAATTATTTTTGATCCTTGCCTAATTTTCTTTAATTTGAGATTTTTCAATATTCCCCACAATATTTATGAAGGCAAGGTTTGCATATACAATTTTAGTTGTTAAGATAGATAAAAGGTATATGAAGTGCACTTTGGGTACTGTTCAACATAAAATGTCAGTTAACACTCGAGATAATCTGTGTGAATGGAAACGACCAGAATAGGACTCGAACCCACAACCTCTACATTGGTACCCCTAGCATGCTACTATGTGCCATTGGAATGCAACATTGACATGCAGTTTTTAAGGAAATCAAATTTAAGTGAAAAATTGAATCATTCCAACTTGATATCATATCAACTTCACTTTATATAACTCTCTAATTCTTCATTTTAATTTACATACTCGTAATCTCAATCTCAACCCCTTGTTCGTGTCTTTTCGGCCATATTTTCAGCAGAAATTCCAGAGCTTCAATAATTCTTCGGAAATCCAACACTGCAGTGGTTGTCGGCGGACAGAGCAACACTGGACCAAAACAAACAGCCAAATTTGTTAAGTCCATTTTATTCACCTCTTTCTGTTCTTCAACTCTGATTAAATGATCCATTATGTAAATGAGCGTTGCTCGACTGCCATAATGCAAAAGTTTCAGCAACTCCGAGAAGATTTGTTGCCGCCTGCTCAAGTCTGGAGAGGCATCAGCTGCACGGGCATCGTTGATCTTATCAAATACCTCAACTGGTATCAGCGGTTCAGGCAGCTCTCTCAGGTAATCCTTGAGTATACCAGTCAGTACGTTGCAGTCCACCCCGTTCTTAGCCGAAACATCAACTGAATGGCTGTCCTGGTCAAACTCCGCTTTTAAGATTTTTTTCTTCTTAGCATTGCCGCTAATTCTATACAGGCCGACAATGCTCATGCCACGAGCCTCGATTTCATCCACGCATTTCCTCACTATTATTGGGATGGTATTTTTTTCATCGTCCAAAGTCGATATTATATTAAAACCAAAGACTCCGCTTTTTCGGCTTGACGGAGTCCGCTTCAGATATTTCCTTGCCTCTGTGAAATCAAGTGTCATGTATAACACACCCGAATTCTCAAGCTCAAGAGCAATGGATCGGGAGGTTGTTTTGCTGAGCATGCGCTCTAAGAATATCACACCACTTGAGGCTAGACTGTGCTGTTTGCCAGACCCAATGGAGAAGACGTATATGGTAACCTCACTCCCCTGGCTGATCTCGATGTCAAACTGCTCATCAAAACTGAGGTTATTCGAGCTTTCGAATTTCTTTTTTGAAGTGGAGGCCTGAAATTCGTCATCCACCTCAATGGTGCAGTAACATTTCTTCTCTTTGGAAGATTTCTGCATGTTTTCTATCTTCACAATGTGCACAGCCAGCATTCCTGAATACGCCCTCGAAAAATCCATTTCTGAGTTGAGGTTCTCGCTTTTGTAAGGCTCAAACACACGATCCACGGCCAATTCGTTCTTCGTCTCCTTTTTAACGTCTTTGGTAGAAAGACTGCGGAAGAATCCAAGCCTATTGGAGCTTTTGCTTGTCTCAGAAGTAGCCTTGCGAGTCTCCTTCTCAGCCGGAGCTTTCTTTTCGCTGCTTTTATCAGAGCTTAGAATTTCTGGGGGGCTAGATTCCTCAGTCGTATTCAAGGCAGTTTCAGGTGAATCGTTGCTGATTTCTGGTTCTGAAGTTTGTACACGATAGAGTTCCGCTCTCTTGAAACTGTTGGGTGAGGACGAGAGTACATCTTGATCTGCTTGACTTGTTGGGGGCGTGCTCCCACTAACCCTGCTCGTGTTATCATCTTCTGGGCCGAGTGGGGGAGTGGGCAGTTTTCTGGGGCTCTTTGCCATCGGAACATCGGGAAGGCTGCGAGGTGATGCTGTCCTGTCCGATTTCAACAAATCAAAAGACTCGTTTGATTTTTGGTTAACTTCCTTGTTTGACATTTGCAAAACTTTCACCTGCTGACTCTGGGTTTTTGAAGGTTGGGTGGAGGATGTAGATTCGTTCATTTGAGCAAAACTAGATTTCTCCTCCAGGCTTCTACTGAATATTCTGCTTTGCTTTGCGTCTGTTTGTGATCTCACGAAATATCGGTTTTGGTTTGTCTCTATGTTTCTTGATGGTGTCCCAGGACTCGACTGCACGCCTTCCCTAGCCCCATTTACGGATAATGCCCCCCAGGTCATTGTCCTTCTGTTGACTGGAATGTGCGATTTGGTAGTCAACAATAACTTATCTGGAATCTGCATCATCAGCGCCACGTCTTTCAGCGGGAAGCCTCTCAAATTAACTCGGTTGACCTCCAACACCTCATCACCACTATGCAGCAAGCCGTTGATGTCCAAAACGCTTCCGAGAGACACTCTCGATATAAAAACGCCGTTCTTCCTATCGAAACCGTTACCTTTCTTGATAAAAAACCCGAGCCCTTGTCCAGGCACTTTAGTGATCTCAATTTTGCGGATCCAACACCCGTCGTTGTCTTGAAATAAATCGATGATTCCAGCTATTCGCTGCGACGTGCCTTCGACTACAGCTATGTTATTGTTTGACGTCTGGCGTTGGAAACTACAGTTGAAGTTTTCCTGTCGATCTACGGACGCCATTTTCACCTGTCTCGTCTCCTCGGCTTCGGCAAGGCGAATTATATTTACAATTTCCTCTGTGATTTTCGAAGCTTCCCTGTTGCTGCTTGAAAACCTGCGCAAGCTGCTCTCCTTCTCAGCACGACTCGAACCCGGCTGGATAGACCCGGCCCCCGCTAAATTATTATTATATCTGAAATACGGCAAACTTGGCAGTCTTCTTCGCTCACACTCGCTTTCCTTGCTCATTGCTGTGTAAACCAACTTGCACTTTTGTCTTTCAATGTACATTATTATAAAAATCCGTCATCTTTCAACAATCCAATAGATTACTTGATATTCGGGCTTTTTATTCCTCTTAAACTGGTGTTTGCAAGCGTATTAGTGACTGACAAAGCTATATAAACATCCTTTCTCCTGCGATAGAAGAGCTGAGATTCTGCAAACTTGTCGATTTTTCGCGAATTTCACAACAAAACTCGCGCAAGATGTTCCCTTTGATGTTAGCATAAATTACTAGCTTATATTTCCCAATGAATATTCCAAACTGTGATAAACTCTTAAGCTTGTACGCTAAAGAAACTAAAGCCGTTTTCTCTGTGTGCTAATTGTCATGGAAACAGTAAACTCTGATTCCGAAATTCGATAGCTATTCTAGTAGCTCTCCAAACAAAGGCCAAGATTATTTCATCTGTTTTTATCCCTCAGAAACTGGAAGCCGAAGCGTTGAAATTTCGTCAATGTTTAGCTAATAATGTCCTCTTTGTTTAGACAATCGGCAACTTGGGACCGATATTTCCAAACTTTTTCAAATGAGCTATAAGAAATTACGTTTCTATTCTTCTTGCATTGAGCCCTTGCATTGAGCCAAGAAAATCTAATTTTAGTCGAGATAACGTCTCTATTTTTCTTCTTTTTTCTATGAATCCCAAAATATTTTTGGCTTTTAGTTTGATAAAGGACAACTGTAATTTGATAAGTACCTTTTGTTCATAATCTGTTTCTTTACTTGGATGAAGAAGGAAATCCTCACATAATTGTCAACATTATTGTAACTATTTCGCCATTGTTATGCCCACTTCTTTTCTCTCCTACCTCTTGCAAACGACAAATACAGCCATCAATGATCCAGCTCAACCTTTATTGCGAAAATGTAAGAAAACTTTTCCTCTATCTCAAATTGATGAACCCAGATACTTTCAGAAATGTTATCAATCTTTGCACCGCAGAATTAGGGTAGTTATCTACCGTGCTTAGCCAAAACCAGATGATCCAATCAACTCGAATACAATTTTCGATTTTCGCGTTGTAAAAAACCAAAAAGAATCCTTTTCTTCAAATATTGATGAACTTTGGGAAATTTGATTAATATACTCCCACCCAGACTTTGCTCAAAATATGTGAAACACACATCGATTTGCAAATACGGTGTGAAGTTATGCCTCGTATGGAGGAAATAATTCCAGAAAACTTAAAAATGCTTCTCCGTTGTAAGTTTTGCTCAAAGCCATGTCAACTAACGTGAGCTGCTTTTCTGTTCTCATAGCTTGGATTGCTTGCAATATAGATACATCAGATTTCAAAAACCTGAGCAATATGTTGGCAAGTCTCTCTTAAAGCTATGTAAAGTCTTTAGGGTAATTATTGATGAGCTTCGGGTAGTTTGATTAATGATTCCAGACTCTGCTCCTGTATGCCAACCACACCGCAATTTTCGGCCTGATATTGAGGAAACGAATTCCAGAAAATTTTGTAATGCTTCTCCAGTTTCGTGCAAACCAAATTGATCAAATCAAAATATTCTCTGTTCTTCTTGCTTGCTTTGTAGACGTGATAAATAGCTATGTGTTCAAGGTTTTACCTAAAAAAATTAGGTCAATATACTTTTCTCTGAATATGAGGTGAAGAAATTACGTAGAAATTAAATTCCAGAAAACTTCATAAAGCTTCTGCAGCGTCAGTCTTCCTTTAGGCCAACTCAACCAAGGCGAGCTCTTTTCTGTTCTTTAGATTGCTTGGAATAACATAGAAATTTCAAATTCGCGAGGAATGAATACGTTTCTCTCGTAAAAGTAGAGGCAACGTCTTTTTTCTCTGGACGAGAGGTGAATCGGCGATAACAACGAGTTGACCAAGTCGTAAAACCAAACTCACCACAAAGTTGTTGAACAATTTTGAAATAAATCTTTTTCTCACACTCTCTCGAATAACCAGTAATCCCATCTGGAGTTTTCTCTCAGTGCTCCACGCTGTTTCAGAGCAGAACTTATTCTTGAGGATTTACGGCTGCGAGGTCATTAACCATAGGTGGTCAAGGATGTGAGATCAGTGGCTCAAAGTTTGTCCTAGATTAATAAGAGCATTCCTTAACACTATAACAACTTGGGAAAGGTTACCAAAGAAAGAGTAATAATGATCATAATAATAATATTTACAAGGACTGTACTATATACGTAGCTTTCGGTATTACAACCTTCCTCGACGGTATTACAACCCAAAAGGAAGGTTGTAATACCGAAAGCTATGTATGTTGTACAGTTCTTGTAAATATTGATTTTATCGGAATATATTGAATGTGGTCTTAGTTATTTTAATAATAATCATAATAATAACACGAATATGTATACCGGACAGCCTATCAGCGTATTGAAATGATGTTATCTTAAGGCTGCTGTCATGAAAGTAAAAAGTGAAATAAATATGGATACAATAGCTATAAAAAGTGTTCTTAAACTTATGAATATAAAGTTTTTCAACTAAAGTAAAACAGAGAATTTAAATATATTGCAATGGCAAAAAATAGATAAACGAGATATGCATGTCTTGATTGTAGATGGTAATATATTATATGGCATAACAGTTTAATCATATTCATGTTTGAGAAAAGAAATCAAAAGATTACTTAAGTTTACTCCTTCGACGCACTGCAAAGCAAATGTAGTCTTTGATTTTCAAGATTCGGCCCTACAAGGCCCTATTCATAATCAAACTATTGTTAAACTTGCGTAATCTTTTGGTTCCCTTTCTCAAACATGAAGTTGGCCAACTCCTTTATGGCCTCTTCAAGAATTATTAGCAATAGAAAAAAGGTTTAATCGTTCAGAAGTTATGTGATTTTAGGATCTTTCAGATTTAGTAAGGTAACACTGCAGACAGCAATCATTTTTTGTGCCAGCCAATACTTTTGCCAAAGGGTCTGGTATTTTGCTTGCTGGGCCTGGGTATCTTATGCAAGGATGTTGTTTGGATGGGGAATTTTGAGAGTGAATACTCACTCTTATTTACACACTTCTACTGAGGCTCTGGTACGCCAGGCTGTTAAATAGTGTTGGGCTACTTTTGCTGAAGTCTACAGTAGGGAAAATTCCTCATCCCTGAGATTAATGGCCTAGCTGGAAGGAATGCCTTTTTGACCAGCCATATCCAGAAACCTCACCAAGTCCATAACTTAAAAGAGCGTCTTGCAAACTTTAAAGAGAACCCGACTCTAATAAGTTATTTCGACTTCATTCCTGTGTTTCAATTCAGTAAGATATCTTCCAGATAACACATAACTTCATGTTGATAAAATCAATGAACCCAGAACATTGAACAGTTAGAAGTGGGCACAGTACCACAACACACACAAGTGAGAAACCATTGGCTATTGATTGGCTATTTTATGTGTTCTATCCTACTCATCACTTAAGAAATTGTTCGCATTGTCAGCCAGTGATCTTGGTAAGGAAACTACAGAGAGAGAAGAGTGCTTTTCCTACTTATTTGCTGGATTGGAAAGGCTTAACGTGCCCCACAATTTCTAAAAAACTTAGCTGACATCAGTTATCATCGTTAATATAAGGCGCTCACAAAGTCTTCTCGCTGACCAATATTACACTCATTTTTTCGGTATGAGAAACCACTGATAAGAAACGACAGGGTCAGATTTTTGAAAAGAAAGTAACTTTGCTAAAATTTTAGTATTGAAACAAAATCAAGAAAAATTAAAAGTTAGGTTTAAGAAAATTGCAAAGAAAATTTTTCGTATCATAATTGGGTTGAAAGCTTAGAAAATCTGGTACCAAGATCTAAACCGGTTTCTTTCATCAAAACGAAGTGTGTATTCCAAATTCCAAATTATTCTTTCCCTTGAAATGTTTGGTCTACGCACCGCGCGGGTAACCCAGTAGTTATCACTTTTTGCTTCTTTTTTTTTATGAAGTAATCAAATATGTCACTGGCAAGTACGGCGTATCACTTTCAACGACCTTCAAAATACTTGTTTCGATATTGGGTTTGTTTTATTTTATCTGGATTAAGCTTTTGAGTTCCTTATCACTATGTTTATGCAAGGAATAGTTGAGAAATCTTGCCTTTCTGCTGTCATTTTGCAGGATACGAAAACACAGTAAGAACTCAGTGCTACTCTGACTACAAAAAGGGTATTCCTTATAAAAAACGAGTGCTATGAAAATTCGAAAACCACGTTGTTTTCATATCAACATTCGTTCTTTAGATTCGCGCGGCCATGATTCCCAGATCCTTTTTTGTGTTCAACATTTTTAACAATGGCGGATGAGGACACCACTGCAACCCCCAGCTCAGTGTTCAAATACTTTTCATCCTCCCAAGAGGCTTTGCAAGATATTCGAAACTTTGAAGTTGCAACGAAGACGAAGTTTGTTACATGGCTGAAAAGTAAAGAATTTGGCTGTACAGGTACGTTATATTGAAAGATTAGAAAAAGTCAGCCCCGGTTTAGGCCCATTTTTAACAGCGCCAAATTCACAACGTTTGCCTTTCCAAAATCTTGAATCTATTTTGCAAAGTCGAGAACTTGCTTTTTTACTTCCATAATTTTCTAGGCAATTTGCTAGCCTTCCATTTTGCAACATTTTCTTCTCAATAAGGGTAATAGAAGAAAATAATTTAGTCAAATGTGATATCATTTGACTACCCATTTTGATTATTAGATCCAATCTCAAGTGTATATATGATTTGTGCCCCTATATGAAATACCTATATGATCTCGTAAAGAATTACAAGTACAAAAAGGTCTTTTTCTAGATCCATCAATAAAAGGACACAAAATACTTTGGCGTGAACAATCCAAGATCCAGAATGAGTGGCACAAGTGCATCCGCCTTTACGATCAGACTCCTTTCTTTGTGAATGGGGAGGTGATCATGGAGTGCCAGTTTGCCAGTGACAAACACGATTCGTGGAAGAAGCTCAAGAAAAAACGAGAAAGTGAGGTAAAGAACTTTTGCTCAAAAGGTTGTTAGTAAGATATTATATCATAAGATAGAATGTTTTATTTGCAGCTATTCTTATAGATCACTTTTGTTAGTGGCACCATTTACCTGGGGTTTAATACTGTATTCTTGGTTGTGCAATGGTGCAACCAACTGCATTTGTAAATTACTGGCTTGGTACAGTACATCCTCGGTTATCCGAATCTCGATTATCCGAACCTCGATTATCCGAACGCCAAAAGTTTTCATTAAAATTTTTTTTGCAAACCAGTTCTTGAGAAACCAATCGAAATATCCGTTGTCTGCTCAAACTGTTGCCCAATATAAAGTCATATCCAACGGAAGCACAAAAATAACACATTTATTTGTTGTTATCGTTGTTATTATTACAAATCGTTGTTGAAATTTACAAAAAAACTGTTGCCTTAGTTTTGTAGTTGGTCTTTCCGTTTGCCTAGCTTTTCAAATTGCATTCAGTTTGAGCATCCTGTGACTGTTCAGGACGATGATAATATCCTTTTTACCAAGTTTAGTAGGTAAAATGTTCTTCCTCGATTATCCGAATTTTTTGCGTATCCGAACGGCCCAACAAAAATTTGAGTTCAACCTGTTCGGATAATCGAGGATGTACTGTACTGGAGAATTTAGATGATATAGGTGCAAAATCTGCCTGTGTCAAGCTTTTAGAATGGAGGAATGGTCTAGTGGGCTTGACTTATGTTAGTTGGAATAGGAGCGATTGGACATACTTGAAACTTATTAGTTCATGCTACCATCTTACTCTTTGATGCAATGCCCGGCCTTAGGCTAGCACGAGCATAACCTCACCTCTTCTTTCAAACAAAGCAATAAGATCTATCACAATCTAGGTTATATTTTCCTAGCCAACAGCTCACATCAACTTCTATAGTTGTCTTCTCTTTTTGAAAGGCTTTACAATCAGGTATTCATCGGATGGCTGATTGCCAACACTTGTAATATTGGTTGGAAAGAAGTCTCGTTACTTTTAAGGTTTTGATATTTGAAAAAACATTTTACCTGAAAGTCTGGGCCTATTCTGAAGTTATTATCTTTTGGCTTGATTATAAATCTTAAAGATTAGTAATCCATCTTTTGTACAATATACTAAATTCTGTATTCTTCTCTCTAGTCAGCTGAGAATTCACAGAAGAAAAAAAGACGAATCACTCAAGCGAGCAAAAAGTGTGGTTGCCCAGCAAAAATTTATCTAAAGGATGTCATTAAATTTCCTGACTATAGGGTGAATAATCTTTAATATTATATATGCTGCATGGTTACTTCATCTGTATCTTGTCTGTGAACCGATAATGGGACAACTTAATAATCGAGTACTTGGTTTAAAGAGTCTTTGATTGATTCAGAATCAGAATTGTTTCAGTAGGTTCAAATCCCGCGTTGGACAGTTTGGTCACTGTCTGTAACGCTAGCCCGGGTCGACCAGTGCCATGTGAGGGAAATCTTGTAGCTTCAGCAGGTAGTTGCCGTGGACTGATGGTAAAACATCCGTGGCCCCTGCTGGAAATAAGTCTCTCAGACTTTTGCAGGCATTGTTGTTGTTAGTACTTTGGCACAAAAATTTCGAGTTATCAAGAGAAAATAGTCGCAGCGGGAATAAAAAATTGTTAGAGTTAGCGAATGTTCGAGTTATCAGGGGTTCGAGTTATCGGGGCTATATTCATATGTAAGTAATGTTGAAGGTCCAGGGGGAATACCAAATCTGTTTTCGAGTTACCGAGAGTTTGAGTTATCGCATGTTTGAGTTATCGGGATTCTACTGTACCTACCTACTTACTCAGAATAATTGGTGAGACCCAGACAGATATAATAAACGATGATGAACCACGAAAAGCTTTTCATGCGACATTCACAGTCAGAGAGAGAGAAAGGAAATATTGTATAAACAGGCCTTTTCTTTTGACCAGAGCGATTTTATGATATTTGATTTTCTAGATTGGAACCGACACTTCTCATTTCCGCAAAATGGCATCAAAGAAAATCAGATCGAATATAGAATCAGGAAAAGAAATACGAAAAGAAAGAAGAATTTATGTTTCATACCCTCACGATAGTGTTCACCTGGCCCATCCGATTCATGGAGTAAGTGAGTTCTCACAGTTGAAATACAAGGTTTTTGCCTGTGGGAAAGTATGGTTTATGAAAATGGATGTTTGACAGGGTTTAAGGTCTAGAGCTATGTTCAAATGCTTCCTACATTTCTTGCAATATTTCACAAAATATTTTATGTCTTGGTATTGCCTTTTCTGTTTCCTCCTTGGTATTGCTTATACCGTTTACATTAGACTTTACAAAAACCTCATTAAAGCGCGTGCTGTACAAGAAATAGGTGCATGAAATGTTGAAAGAAGCGGCAAACGCGTGCAGCATTGATTGCAGCATTGAAAAAATGATTTTGTTTCTGCTTGCGACCAAATACAATGTAAAATCAGTTTAAAGATAAGATGATGATAAAGTAACTTAACATTTTTTTAGAATCCAAACTGGGTTCATTTTTGTGACCATGAATTTTCGGATATGATTTTGTAATCTGTTCAATCTAATCACTAAGATGTTTATAGATTTTAGGTTATCGTTGAATTCACTTATTACTGACAGGGAAACAAAGCCCAAGAGGCAAATCACTCAAAAAATATCGCACACTTCCGGCTAAATATCTTTAAAAATCTTTAAAAATCTGAAAAATCTTTGCAAAATCTGTAAAATCCTTTAAAACGTGGCCTAAAAAATCTTAAAAAACCCAAATAAATCTCTGAAAATCTTAGAAATCCATAAAAATACCTAAAAATTTCAATAGACCTTAGAAAACTTTGAAAATCTAAAAAAATCTTGTAAACTTTAATTGAAGTGATTTGCCGCTCGACAAACCTGATATGTTTAGTGTTTACTGTTATGGCGCTGTAGCTACGTACCTTCGTCAATTGTTAGTGTTAAATAACTGTTTATAGAGCTCTAAAGTGATGACGTCACAAAAATCTATTTTTAGAATTTTGGAAGTTTGAACAGGCCGAAAAATACAGGGATTTCCTATTGAAAGTCAATTTTTCAAATGGTTATATCTCAGTTAATATTCAACATACAGAGGTGATTTTGCATCCATTTGATGTAATTTTGGAAGCTCTTTCACATTATGGAGCCAAACTTTGATCACCTCTTTTCAAACATTGATCACCTCTGGTAGCCAACTCATCCTTTAAAAGGGCATATGGTCTCAGTTCTTTGTGATTGGTTGTAGCCTTAAAAAATTTAGTTTTAGCGTTGCAGTTCTCCTTTAATTTACAATTACTCTGTTTATTGTAGAATACGTTCATGTTTCAGCAGAATTGCAATTTTTAAAGTATGTACCAAGTGGATTGGGATGTTCCACCCCATTGGTTACATCTTTTTGGAAATTTTTTAATTTAGTCCAATCGCGCTTTCCACGATTTCTCGTAATTCTTGGGATCACGCTGCATCTTTAGTTGAACTCTCTCCTACAGCATAATCAAGAAGATCTCCTCAGCCAATTTTGTTTATTCGGTATTGCTTGAAAAACTGTTTTTCGCATATCTATTGTGTGTTCTAAAGGATGAAAAATATGTATTCTTTACAGCACTGTGTTCTTTATAACACGAAAAACCAGCGAGATCCCTTTTTATTTTAAGCTGCCCTTTACTGATCTCCGTTATTAACCTTACCATTGATTTTTTTGTGTAGATTTTTGGTGAGAATTTTTTTGATTCAACTCATCTGTTAATATTTTCTATTATATTTGCTAAATAGAAAAACGAGCAAATTCTGCCATTTTCTTACCTCTTCAACATGAATCTCTCTAATATTAGGTATAGAATGAGATATAGAAGATGGTAAAATTCTCGGTATAGAAACGTGTCCTCTTGTCTTTTCCTTCTCTTCCCGCGAGCCACACCTACCCGAATTAAAACCTTCACATTCCAGAGAGAAAACTTCAATCATAGTTTGTTGATCTTTTTCAAAATGATCATTCCAGATTCATTTAAGTAAATTTTGGGCATTATTTACTCGAATATTTCCGTCTAAAGTTAACACGAAAAGAGTACTCGTCCCCTATTCATTCTTCGTAATATGTAATTTTTACCTTTTATCCCCAGAAATTCCGAAGAGTGAAGAGAAGTAAACCTGGATCTCAGAAGTCTGGTAGTACAATCAAAAACAAAATGGCTGCCAATGAAGACGAAGAACCAGAACCTGATGTGTTTTATTGTGGTGATTCGCGTCCTTTTTATGATGACATGAAGATGCTTTTGGACAATAACCAATTCAGGTTTGTTCTTATAGCAATTATTTAGACTGACATGCCTCTAGTTGTTTATACAGTAGAATCCCGATAACTCAAACAAGCAAGGGACGATCAAAATGGTTCGAGTTATCGAATGTTCGAGTTATCGAGGCTCTTCATAGCATTAATAAGGCTCAAGGGGAATGCCAAATCTGTTCGAGTTAGCGAAACTTCGAGTTGTCGCATGTTCGAGTTATCGGGATTCTGCTGTAGTTGATACGCATATACAAATAGAGTAACTTGGGGCAAAACAAGTCAGAGGAAAAACCGGTAATTTTGTATCAAATACTACAGAACTACCGCAGGCTATGCTGGAAAGCCAAATAGGGTTCCCCCGCGTTGTTTGTTAGCAGTCTAATGGAGGCAGCCAAAAGTCTTTCTCCGTGGAGCTGTGTTCTGCAGCATTATGTACAGAATGACCCATTTTACCCCGCAATCCTCTACTTGCATCTTGTCAGGTATATTTGTAAGGGATAGCCTAGCTAATGGCCCACTGAATAGCAAGAGTTATCGAAGCAGTTATAAATTCAAGCAAAATGTTTGGGACACTTTATACCCGATGTGTTCTAGGAATGATGGTGAAGATGCAGAACACTTTTTGTTGCTTTGCCCTTCATATGATGTTCTAAAAACGAAATTTTTTCCTAGAATCTTGGTAGTTTTGAGAACTGTTCCTGTTATCGGACTATTTAAAATCGTTCAATAAAAAGAGTTGACTTCGTGTGGTACTATGTAGATATATCACAAAACGAGTTAAACATTTAGTACCAAGATATGAAAGATGGAATTTCACGACATTTCGGGATTTTACCCGTAAAATATATGATATGGGTTTAATCCCGAAACGTCGTGAAATTCTATCCTCACTATTTTTGTACTAAACTTTTTAATTTTATCGTTTTGTGATATTCAAAAACGTATTCAAATTCGAAACTTACTTGGACGTTATTTCTGACTTCGCATCGCGGAATAACTTTAATAAGTGAGAACTCAGTTCACATAAACTACAAATTAAGACTGGAAGGTTTGAAAATATCCTAGGAGATTCTGTGTGTTTGGTAAGTCGAAATCTAGAAATTGCGTTGAAGATGAATTTCATTTCGTTTGCTTAAGATAGATATGCTGATATACCATATCTTGATTTAAGAGACGTTCATCTAGTTGACGAGTCAAGAGGACTCTAAACTGATTAAAGTTTTAGCTAAATATTTATCTCTTGCGTTAAGAAGACGTGAACTTACATTAGCGGAAAATCTCGGTCAAATCTATGCCAAGCACCTTCTTATTTCGTATGGAACTGTTCGTTGTTCTTTTTTTACATTAGAATGTAGATTAAACGACTGTTTACTTTTGTTTTCTATTTTTTGCTCTTTTCTATTTTATCATTGTATATTGTTTGGATAGGTATTTCTAAACATTTGTTTTCTGTTGTAGTAGATTGAGGGTCATTTCGGCCTGAATATATATTATAAAAAGGGATCTTGCACAAGATCCTGTAGAATTGTCATTAGATCTTGAACAAAATCTTCTTTAAGATCTTACAGGGTAATTAGATTATCTTGAGATACGTTCGTAAGATCTTGTCTTAGTTCCTTTTCCTATAGGATCTTGAATAGGATCCTGTATAGAATAGTAGGATCCTATTACTACAGGATCTTATAGGACCTTTCAAGATCCCATAATATCTTAAAGTATTTTCACTGGGAAACCTATTGATGTCTCCTCATTCGATACTTATTGCTTTTTAGTGATGTAGATCTCACCTTCAGTGAAGATGGGCAGATTACGGATGTCATCCATGCTCATAAATGCATCTTGGCATCAAGGTATCCAGTTTCCAATTCAGGAGGCTTTATTGCTAATCTATAACATCTTTCATTTTATAAAGGGATTGAATGCCGGGAGGGGTTACTCAAATTGTTGACTGGGAGCGGGATCCAGACAGGGCCAAAGAGAGCAGAGGTGAAAAATCAACCTCAAATGGTAGTGTAATTTTTCAACAACCCTCAAATCGTAGTATGGAACCAAAAATGTGTTATTACTTTGTTTGATTTAAAACAAAACGTTTTCAGCCATCAACTGGCAAATTTGGTGAATTTTGAGTACTGAAAGTTTTTTTTCGAGTTTGTTAAAGTCCTCAATGAGTATAAATTATCTGAATGTTACTGGTAATATTTTTGGATTTATTTAATTTTGCATTTCAAGCACACATTCTCTTATAATAGCATAAATATTCAGCATTCCAAACTTCATTATTTGATTCTTTTTCGGTTCTCAACTGTGCGTTTCTGACTTGTACATCGAATAAGGCTGGTTCTGTTGAACACAGGAACGCGTGGTGCCAGCAGAGAGTAAGCAGTGAGATAATACAGGTCATAACCTACAACTCGATTCCTTCCCACCCTTAGCTTTTGTGCTGTAGCTATAATATCTGACCTGCCAATAAAATGACAGTTAATTTCTCTGTGTTGATAACTTGAAGACCGTGGGAAATTCCCACGCAGGTTTCATTCGACGTCAGATATGGAATGATGGCGTAAGCAATCGAGTTATGGCGTGAGCAATCGAATAATGGCGTAATCAATGGAATAATGGCTTAAGCAATCGAGTCATGTAAATCAGAACCTCATGCAGCCTACACAGCGTTTGTCAGTGGCTTTCGTCATCGCCTGACGTACTACTTACGCACAATCCCAAACATTGAAAAGCACTTGAAAACACTCGATGAGGTGATAGATAAGGAACTGATTCCTGCGTTGACTGGTGGACACTTATGCACACTTGACGAAAGACTGCTAGTTTCTCTGCCAGTCAGATATGGTGGTCTCGCCATTCCAATATTCAGCAGCATTGCAAACTTTGAGCATAACAACTCTAAGAGAGTAACCAAGCAACTGACATCGCTCATAAAGTTACAAGACAAGTCTACTGCAGTTGATAATAATGAATTACGGAATGCTAAAAGGATCGTGATAAAAAACCGAGAAGACAGGTGCAGTGACATTCTGCAAGAACTTCAGTCTAGAATGACGAAGGAACAGCTCCGTGCCAACGCTTTATCCAGAATGAAAGGCGCCTCTAGCTGGTTGACATCTCTTCCTCTTGCTTCTGAACATTTCAGATTGAATAAAAGAGAGTTTTTTGACGCAATCTGCATCAGATATCGTTGGCAAATGAATTACATGCCATCAACGTGTGCCTGTGGACATCCTTTTAGCGTGGATCATGCTTTGAATTGCAAGATTGGCGGATTTATTCATCAACGCCACGACGACATTCGTGATTTCTTTGCCAAGTTGCTAAGTGAAGTTTGTAAGGACGTCAGAGTTGAGCCACCTCTTCAACCACTCACAGGAGAACGTCTTCAGGATCGTGCCAACAGCAGCGACGATGCTCGTCTTGATGTCAGTGCACGAAGTTTCTGGCAACGTGGTCAGATTGCATTTTTTGATGTAAGGGTGTTCAACCCATTTGCAAAATGCCATATGAGCCAGAAATTGGAGAACACATTCACCAATAACGAAAGGGAGAAAAAGCGTGCTTACAACCAGCGAGTGATTGACATTGAGCATGGTTCATTCAACCCATTAGTTTTCACCCCGTATGGAGGCAGCGGGAGAGAAGCAGAACGTTTCATCAGGGAATTGTCAGCCAAATTATCTGAGAAAAAGGACATTCCACTTTCCCAAATCGTTTACTGGCTGCGAACGAAGTTATCGTTCCACCTAACCAGATCTGCAGTTTTGTGCATCAGAGGCTCTCGCTCAATAAAATCGAACGTTACTGCGGATTTATCAGAAGTTCAAATAACGAACGTTGTTGGAAAAATCCATGAATGAAAAGATCCAGTTTCAGGACATTTGGACATTTTAAATTAATAACTGCCTACTATTATATATAATTTTACACTGTTGTGTCCTGTCAAGTTTTAAAAATTCAATTCTTCATTGATATCAAAAAAAAAAAAAAAAAAAAAAACTAAAAAGATACGTTACATTACAATCGAGTCATGTCGTGATCGATGGAATGATATCGAATTACAGGAATGTCTGGTACCAGCAGAGAAAAAGCAGTGAGATAATGAAGGTGGTAGGAATTTATTTCACAACGCCTCGGTTAGAAACCAAGTGCCTTGGCGATTTTGCATACAAATGATTATCACAACAACTAGATAAATTCGACTCCTTCCCAACCTTAGCTTTTGTGCTGTATAGAACTATCGCCACTCAGATAAGTTGGTTTTTAAGCAAGGGGCTGTTAGTTTGATTACTATCACCTACTCCAAACTTCATTCTCATGAGTTTAAATTACTAGGAACTCAGAAAACTGATGGCTCTGGTCGTGAAGGCACAGGTCCTGGTATGGTCTTGGCCTACTTCTTGGGGCTTCTCTCAATACGGCTCCACAGGGGGTTCAGTCGGGTTGAGGTTCTCATCATAGGCGATCAAGTGGTCCAGTTTCAGGAAATAAAGCTACCATTTAGGGTATTTCCTCAACTTGCTACTTTTGGGGCTGTTTGTTCCAGTTGATTTCTCCAGTTGTTCCAGTTGTTCCAGTTGATACGGCTCCACAGGGGGTTCAGTCGGGTTGAGGTTCTCATCATAGGCGATCAAGTGGTCCAGTTTCAGGAAATAAAGCTACCATTTAGGGTATTTCCTCAACTTGCTACTTTTGGGGCTGTTTGTTCCAGTTGATTTCTCCAGTTGTTCCAGTTGTTCCAGTTGATACGGCTCCACAGGGGGTTCAGTCGGGTTGAGGTTCTCATCATAGGCGATCAAGTGGTCCAGTTTCAGGAAATAAAGCTACCATTTAGGGTATTTCCTCAACTTGCTACTTTTGGGGCTGTTTGTTCCAGTTGATTTCTCCAGTTGTTCCAGTTGTTCCAGTTGATACGGCTCCACAGGGGGTTCAGTCGGGTTGAGGTTCTCATCATAGGCAATCAAGTGGTCCAGTTTCAGGAAATAAAGCTACCATTTAGGGTATTTCCTCAACTTGCTACTTTTGGGGCTGTTTGTTCCAGTTGATTTCTCCAGTTGTTCCAGTTGTTCCAGTTGATACGGCTCCACAGGGGGTTCAGTCGGGTTGAGGTTCTCATCATAGGCAATCAAGTGGTCCAGTTTCAGGAAATAAAGCTACCATTTAGGGTATTTCCTCAACTTGCTACTTTTGGGGCTGTTTGTTCCAGTTGATTTCTCCAGTTGTTCCAGTTGTTCCAGTTGTTCCAGTTGATACGGCTCCACAGGGGGTTCAGTCGGGTTGAGGTTCTCATCATAGGCGATCAAGTGGTCCAGTTTCAGGAAATAAAGCTACCATTTAGGGTATTTCCTCAACTTGCTACTTTTGGGGCTGTTTGTTCCAGTTGATTTCTCCAGTTGTTCCAGTTGTTCCAGTTGATACGGCTCCACAGGGGGTTCAGTCGGGTTGAGGTTCTCATCATAGGCGATCAAGTGGTCCAGTTTCAGGAAATAAAGCTACCATTTAGGGTATTTCCTCAACTTGCTACTTTTGGGGCTGTTTGTTCCAGTTGATTTCTCCAGTTGTTCCAGTTGTTCCAGTTGATACGGCTCCACAGGGGGTTCAGTCGGGTTGAGGTTCTCATCATAGGCGATCAAGTGGTCCAGTTTCAGGAAATAAAGCTACCATTTAGGGTATTTCCTCAACTTGCTACTTTTGGGGCTGTTTGTTCCAGTTGATTTCTCCAGTTGTTCCAGTTGTTCCAGTTGATACGGCTCCACAGGGGGTTCAGTCGGGTTGAGGGTCTCATCATAGGCGACCAAGTGGTCCAGTTTCAGGAAATAAAGCTACCATCTAGGTTGTTTCCTAAACTTGCTACTTTTAGGGCTGTTTGTTCCAAATGGTTTCTGAGATTTTGGCTCAAATACATTTGAGGGTGATTCTTAAAATCTTGGTTCCCATTTACTCTGACTGGACGTCCTGTTAGTCAACAATGGGAAAACCCCCTGGTGCCTTAAAGTCAAGTTTCCTTATGAAATACCACTCAACTTTCTTCATTTAGCTACTAAACTTCTTATTCTTCTCTTTTTAGATGTGAATTGTTTAGAAACTTATTCAACGAAAATGATGCTGTTGATGAATACCCTATTGAGGGAATTAGTGCGGAGATTTTCAGAATTCTTCTCGAATTTATTTACACAAATGGATGCAGCAACATCAATTGCGATAACGTAAGTAAAGTAATACATCAGTTTCTTCCGGGGGGTGCTGGAAAAATTAAAAACACCCATTTAATATGTAGAGGCTAGAGAATTACATGTGAGCCATATCCGTAAAATTTTCAAATTTCTGAGGCCTTGCAAGGGGAATCATTCTAGTCTTTTAAAACTTTGCCTCCCCCCCTTGTAGAAATGTACCCAACACGCCGCTGATTTTCTCTCATTCTATCCCGCGCAAAAAAGGTAGCTGGATAGAGGATCTCCCTGCTTGTTACCCAGGCGGTCATAACCACATCAAATCAACGTTGACACCGAAGATTTCTAACTTGTGAAATTTTTCAGGAACAACATCAAGTTTGTTTCTATGCTAAAACAACACCAGCTGAGGCTGTACCAACCTGGGTAACGCCTTTGCAGTGGATGATTAATTAGTAATTTTTGGATAAATAAACAAAATAAATTAGTAATTTTTTTTGCCATGTTTCCGAATTTCCTCTCCCTCCTTGTAATTCGAAATTTATTTTACTCGTTGCACTTATCTGAATTCTTTTTTGTAGGTCTTTCATCTATTATCTGCTGCAAATAAGATTGGGTTGTTTGGATTGAACAAGGTATTTTCGCTTTATTTTGCTATCAGATATAAGGCTTGTTTATCTGTTAAGTTCTACTAATTAATTCTATACCCACTTTCTTGTGAGGGTATGGAAGGGGTCTCACCGTTTTTCTAACCGACTGTTTCATATTGACTAAATTTATTTTTTCTTCTAAAAGCAGGCCCGTAGGAAGCCGGGGGCAGGGGGCAGGGGGCATTTGGCCCCCAAATAATCCTAAAATTCTATTGTTCACAGCATGATCCCTGGTCTTCCTATTGCTCTCGAACAATGGTTGCCGCCAATAATTTTTTCCGAGCTACGGTGCTGTCTAAAAGGAATAACCAACTGTTGCACATTGAACTGGATTACTAACTTACGTATCTTATGTTGAATTGAATCGTATTGAATACGGAGTTGTGTGGTTGTATGGTTGTTGCACTATGAGATCGCTGGAGTTTTAGAATGGTGTGTATTTTCTGGATTAAATTATATAGCTGAATCTGGGGATTTCTGTAATTAAGAAAGGCCATACCCTAACTACTTAACATGTTGAATTATTTGACCTGTCCCCTTAGAGGCAATCTGCTCCTTGACTAGTTTTTCTTGCACCTCAACTTTTATTTTTATTTCTTTCAATAGGTATGCGAGGATTTTTTGCTGAAAAATGTTAAATTAGAAACTGTTTGTGAATCGATGGAGGTAGCATATCATTGTTCCATTTTTTATTAATGTATCTTCTCCCTCATAATTTCGTGAACTATACCTCTATATTCAAAATAGCCAGAAAAACCGAAAACATAGCGAAGCGAACACACAGATTGATCAACAGAGTAATACAGACAAAAAGCTTAAGTAATCCCTGTGTTCGTTTCGCTATTCTTCCGGTATTTCTGGCTATATCAAAGTTTTGTACCATCCAAAGATACCTCTACATTCATTAATTGCAGATCTTTCGTTTCTTGTGTTAGGCATGAGTAAAAACTTAAATGTAAAAACCGCTTCTTTTAAACAACTCTACCCTAGAATCTTAGGATTTTATAGAGAGTTTTCCCTAAACTTTAGTTGTAACTGCTCTGATGACTTATAAAGTAGGATGTGGAAGTGAAATAATTTTCAAAATTCATTATCACAACACTTTACAGTATAACATTGATCCAAATAAGAATCTGCTGAAATGGCCCTAGTCCTAAAGAACCTTTCAGGCTAGAACTGAAATATATAGCTTCTTATGTGTGAGTTTTAACTGTAAGCTAAATTTATGACAAGGCTTTGATAACAAATCAGAACATAAGAATATATTTAATCAAACTCGAGTAGAGAGTGCCAATGATGGCTATAGTGGTTGATCTATGCAAGAATAGAGCAATTATAAAGCATGTAAAAATCTTGGACTGAGCTATCAGTTTGATAATGAGAATAAGAGACAGAAGCTTCATATTTACAACTCATAAAAAATCAATAAAATCATCAAAAGACGTTTCAGCTTTATGAAGCTTCTGTCTCTTATTTTTAATTATAAAGCAGAATTAACGTGTTAAGAATAGAAGTCTGTTTTTAATGTGTTAACTCTGCTTTCTCTATTCTGTGTTACACCCTACCTTATGTTCAATTGTATGCTAATTTAAACATTGTTTACATGAATGTTAGAGTATTAGAATGTTTTATCCTTTAACATTAAAGTGTCTCCATTCTATTCAGGCTGCAGTAACATTTGGGTTAGAAAAGCTGAAGAAAGATCTGATGCTGTATTTTGAAGGTCACACGTTAGACGTGCTCAAACGAACCTCTATCATCGAAATGTCTGCCCCAACCCTAGCCTACATTCTTCAAAGTGATAAACTCAATATTGACGAGCTTGAGGTCTATCGAATTATCAGAGATTGGAGCACTGTGAATGCGGTAAGTCTATATTCGATGAGAAATAAGGTAAATGTACGCTTAACGTGCTGGCCTTTGAAAAGATACGGCCTTATTTCTAGCAGGGACAGGAAACCCCTAGTTGAAGGCGGGGATGGCCGAGCGGTTAGATCACTTGACCCTTGATCAAAGGGTCCCGGGTTCATAAACCACCTTCAGACCTGCCACAAAGTGTGAGGAGAGAATTAGCCAGCTCTCTGTAATTCCATGCAAAAAGGCAAAAGGAATCACGTGGTGTGTTCACATCGAGAGGAAGGACCAGGCTCGCACTGCTCGATTAGTCTAGCTATTTAGTGGGCCTTTGTGCTTGATCTGATCTACCAATTTATGCAAACTTCAACAAGCTGAAGGTTATTGCATATAATAAAAAAATGAAAAAAGAGAAAAATAAAGGAAATAAGATGATGTACCCCTCTGAGTAGGAAATTGTTGACAGGGAATGCAGCACATCCCTTTCTATTTAGTCGTGTATTGGCAATGCTTGGTCGATCCATTTTAGAGGTTATTCACAAGATTTCAAATTGATTTTCATGCTTAGCATATAAACCAATACCTTACGAAGAGAGTAAGTGTATTTGCCTATCAACAACTATCAACATCAACAGTTGAACACAATGGCGTAACGGAGGCAGTCTAAGCTTCTAGAAATTAAGTACGATGGGGCTCTTAAAAGATGTGCGGGATAACCTAAAAAGCACAGTATAGTCAAAACCAAACAATGAAAAATATTTATATTTTAGGGGCACCCTTTTGGCCTTTTTCGCTCAGAGGTACCCCAAATTGCGTTACGCCACTGGTTTGCGATCTTTTCTGACGGTGGAATGAGTTGAATTCAGCTGCACATAGCGAACCGTTTACGCCGCTCGCTCGACCACTCGCCCCGAGATGCCCTTACTTATACTATAACTTTTGACCAACTTTATCCTATTTGCCCCCAGATTGATCCCCGAATATTAGAATTTTAAATTTCTAAAGCCAGATAAGTGGCACAGGTCTGGAAGGGCTAATATGAGTTGTGTATTTTAATTGCAGGTTGCTCTGGACCAGCCCATCAGTGAAGTTGCGAAAGATGTTGCCCAGTCGCTTCGGCTGTCTCTCTTTACGTCAGAAGAATTATCAAAAATTGAAACTGAAAACAAGGATCGGTTGATTCCTGTAAGAGGCTTGCATTAAATTTTTTATTATGATTCCATCAAATATGGTGTAAGGAAGACTCTCCTTCTATTATCTTTGATTACATATTCTGAGTTGTTGCATTGCACAATTCTTATATGAGGAATACGTTTATAAGGAGCCTGAGGCTTAGATTTGATGGAAAATATAACTGTATTTCTGAAGTTATATATAGAAAATGAAAGAACACCATACGAAAGGCATTTTCAATCGAGATAATTTGTGAGAATGAAAATGACCCGAGTAGAACTCGAACCCACGACCTTTAGATTTGATCTCTAGAACGCTACCACTGCCCAATCCTGCTTCTCTTCAAAGGCATTTTCCCCCCGTTTCTTGTTTCTTATCCTTCACATAAATATTTTATTTACCAAGATTAACTTTTTTCTAGGTTGAAATGATATCTCAAGCGTGGAGACATCTCGCGTTGAAAACGTTTGGCGATGGGAGAACTGAAGCCACTCCACGCAGAGGCACAAAGAAGCGAAATAAAGAGACTTGAACTCAAACATGAATAATGCTCAAACAAAATTTTAGGAGAAGCTGATGGAATTGGATTTTTGAGAGACCACCAGGATGGTGTGAAACTTTGAAAAAGCTTGTTGGCATGGAAAAAACTTCTTGGCATGGAAAAAACTTCTTAGCATGGAAATGGAAGGCAGCCCTGCCATTTGGTTGATTACAGTTGGCCTGCTGTTCAGGAAAATAAATCTAATTTACTAGTGTATCCCGCTTTAGCCCTATGCACAGTTATGGCATTAATTTGTATTTCGGATTAAATCCCTCGTCAGAGTCATGTACTGGCCCTTAGGTTAATTATTATTAGAGACAAAGGTCCCCTTTTGCTATTGAAAAGTTAGAGGGAAGGGTTATATGGAATTTCTTCGAACAAGTATGCCTAGGGGTGGTAACAAGGGGACCAGTCGAAGTTAAAGAGGGCAAAGGTTAAGATTTTCAAATCACCTCCAAATTGCAGGGTGATTTTGTCAACATATTTATATGTAATATTTGAACCAAAATCTAAACAAATCACTAAAACGATTAACCCAACAAAGTAGCAAATTGAGAAAATACATCCAAATGGTAGTTTTTTTTCTTTAACTTGGTATTTTGGTAGTCTTATATCAGATCCTCAAACCGCCTGGACCCCCGTCAGGTCATAATGGAAGTTGCCCCCGGAGTGTACAAATTCATTGAGATTTATTAGATTTTCAGTTAGCGAGGAATACAAACGTCATAATTAGTGTAATTAATGCAATTTGCCTATCAATCCCCGTTATCTATTTTGTATTGTGTATATTGAGCATAGATTTTTAATCTGGAGAGTTTATGACTGATCAATATGTGACTATACACAAACTTCATAATTTTTTCGATTTTCTCTCTGCGTAATATGAATCCTTTTTTAGCCAATCTAATGTGCTTGCTGAAATAAATTAGCAACGGGGGTGGGATGAATTAGAAAGAACAAACACACGTCATTTTAGTTTCTCAGAATTTCAGGAGTAGGGTAAGGGATACAGATAAGGGAAAGAGTAAGGGATTGTTGGTTGGGGCCTACATATGTTATTTTCAGAAAGAGGCCGCCAGAAGGTTGTTTTGTGAAAACAAAACAGTTTTGATGCTTCGTCATTCTCAAGTTCTTTACTCTGGCAGACAAATACCAACAGAACGGAAAGATGTTTTCGCTCAAAATGGCTGATATTTTAGGCTAGAATATTTTTCCATTTGCATCTTGTTTACAAACAGTACATGACACAAAATTGAGAGACGGCAACGGCGGCGACGACAACGGCGACGACAACCCAGGAATTATTTGCTGCTTGAGATCGAGGCTGTGAATTGGCCTAAGTCAAAACCAAAATGCACTTTCACAAACTGATCAAGAAGTAAAGAACTCTTCACTAAAACGAATGTTGACAAAAGCAGATAAACATTTTAAACAAAGTTTTGACTGAAATTGAAGACTGGAAGAAAAGTGTTATTGGATTTTTAAGGTATGCTTATCTTACATTAGTCTTTCTTTTTATTTTAGTCTAGTTAGAATGATGCAGCTTCCTATAATACCATATATTGTACTTACTCATTACTCCCAACTAAAATACCAAAATCCAGGGAACAGACTCGAATAGAAAAGTGATTTTGAAAAATCAGGGATAACAATTTCCAATATGGGCCCTGAATTTACCTACTCTACATAAACTCTGTCGTGGAATCCATGGTAAGGCTACGCCAGATATTATGCCAAGAATTCTTTAGGAACAATAGAAAAACATGTGATGTATTGTTTTGGTTACACTCCACTCCAGATATCTCTAGCGTGCTCTATATGGATTCCAGCCCGACACGCACCCAGTCCTATCCGTTGTTGTGCGAGAGATGTTTTCTTACGATATTTTGCGGAAAAGTCAGCCTCCAGTTCTTTGTTGCTTAGCTGTCTCCATCCTACATCTTTCATCATCATGGAGAGAGTCCTTTTGAACAAAAAATCTTTGGCCCAAAATCTATATGATGTGGATATGTATGTTTTGAAACTATAGAATATCATATACAGAAACCTCAAAGGCGCAGCTGTTAGCACGCTACAGTATTAAACTAGAGGTTGTGGGCTCAAATCCTACACAGACCACTTTCATTCAAACAAATTATCTGGAAAGTAGTTATTTAATAAGACGTCATGTTAATGGACGTCTATGTGGATGGTGGCTTTGTGCCAATTGGTCATCAAATATCTGATGGTTGGCTGTTTGCTGGAGGGAATATAGATGGGCTGCCAAACAGATCTCCCCAAATAGGTTGGGCTGCCAAATAAATCTCCCAAATGGGTTAGGCTGCTAAATTATCTCAATTGATTTTACAAATACTGCTTTCTCTCAAATTATATTTTGTCTTTGATTTATGCAGCTAGAAAATGAATCCTTCAAAGCCGGATAATGTTTTGGAATATAAATTGCGAGTTCCAAGGTAAGCTGTGTTCTGAATTTTTTGGATTACATTATCTTATCATAACTGGTAATTGCTCAAAGACCCCATCATAGACAACCACTACTCAGCAAAGGGGAAAGATCATGGCTATTATGTGCAGAATTGTAGAGAATCAGACATTCATTCTGACAAGATGTCAATGCTACAGAGATTTTGATGCAACAGAGATTGCTCTAAAGAACATCCTCATGAAATACATTGATTAACAATGCTTTGCAAAAACCTAAATCGGAGTAAAGGGGTTCTTGAGATTCCACAGAAAAGGGGAAAAAACTAAGAGAAACAACCATTAAAATACAATTCCAAAATTTTCTGCATGACAAACCGTCTTATGAAATTTTTGGAAAGTTTTTCACACAAAGATACGATATTTTCTCTTATTTCATTGCATGATAGGCGTTAACAAGTTGATTCCTTGATAATTCATTAGACCATGTTTGAAGAGAGATCAGTTTCCCTTTATCAGACAAAGATGGCTATATATCCTGGGCTTCCATGTACTTTTGGTGAATTCTTAACAAATTTCACTCAACCTTTTCCTCGAAGTGGTAAAAAGATTTATCTTTGCCTGATAATTGTAAGAGAGATCCTTTCTAAAATTTGGCTCAATTAGGTATCAAACCCTTGTCATGATAGTGTTGCCTATCTTTTCTAATTTCTGTTTCAGAAACAGCCTTGATAAGAGCAAAAATATATTTGTCAAACATGTCTTGATCGAACATTTATAGTACTTTAGGGAAAAATATGTTTCTCTTGTTTGACTTAACAAACTTTACATGAAAACGTATTTTTTGATGCATCATGCCTTGAAAATGTTACACAAAAAGTAAGATGATAACATGAAAGTTAAAAAAACTCGATTTTAACTCTCATTTATAGCCTAGTCTTTTAATTTTCTCTCTTTGAAGAAATCTGGTGAAAAATTACTATGTGATGAAACTGAATTCACCAAGACCAGTCAACTTCAATGATGTCCATGATGTAAGTAGAATGAAGTTATGTGCACTTTTTGTTTATTTCAAATGATACTTAAGTGTTTGTAAGCAAAATGTATATTGATCAAACAATATCACAATAGGTACAAGTTTTGTGCGAATCCATCATAATTGGAATTCAATCAATCAAGGATATTGATAAATATAATCGATTAAGTATTGTTTCAGACCTAGGTATAAGAAGGTGACAAGGAAACTTGGAAACAGTTTGGAAGTTTACTAAAATTCAATAAAAGAAAACTTGAAAATAATGGAACTAATAGTATGAAAATTTGAAGATTTTGAATATGAAAATATCTGTTATGTAGATTCAGAAGGTACAAAAAAATGTTTCATTTCCTCTTTAACAATGAAATACTTAAACTCTGGCATCGTAATACCTTTGATAAATTTTGTTTTAAATCTAGCAATGTAATGATTAAGGTTAATGAACTTTGTTGAACTTTCAGGCTTCTTTGTCCCGGAGAAATCCAAGAGAGGCAGAGGAGGAAAGACCAGTTAGTCCTGTGTCTGGAGCAGGCAGCCAATTCGGGAAAGACAAGAAAGAAGAAACAAAGAGAAGAAGAAGAGGACATGGTTCCAAAGAAATCAGTTCAGAAGACATGCTTTACTCCCTTCATCTCTCTGGGAAAAAAGATAAAAAGTAATACTTATATCGATCCGTTTCAAAATACCCATTTCTTGATTTAGCCCAGATTTGTATATGCATGTGATAAAAACATATGAGGGGCTATATAAATTCTGCGTTACATGTGTTGCAAAAATTATCAAGTACTTTGAATTTAAAGCCCCCCCAACAGATAAAATGGAGTGTTTATACAGGAAAGTTTCATTCCACCTACCCAGAAATCAGCTGGAGTGATAAACTTTATCTGATTAATGTCAGACGCAAAGCTTAAGTAGTTATCATGTTCCACTGGTGTTCCGGATAACAGAATCCTTAAGTTCTGGTGTTCCAGAGAACAGAATCCTTAAGTTCTGTACCGATCAAAGACTGTTCAATGATAAACTAACTTTTAAAATAAAGCTTTTGGAATTTGGAAAGAAAGGTGTCATGCATTATTTGAAAGGAAGGGGGTAGTTGGAAGTAAGGGGGTAATTGGAAGTAAGGAGGTAATTGGAAGTAAGGGGGTAATTGGGTCCAGCAATTTTTTTAGGACTTGAATTAAACTCATAAAAGGGGTTGAGGGGCGTGTCTTTTCAAAACTTCCTTTGGATGCTTCCATGATCCCCTTTTTGTTTGAAGGCTGTCCACTCCTCAGCTGCTCAATTATGATGATGATCCGGAAAATAATGATAATAATATTCTACTCTATTCCAGATTTAGTGGTAAAAAAGAAGGAACAATCCTGGACAACTCATCTTACTACATCCTAACCCAATGTCCGGACGGCGTGTTCGAAGCAATGCCAATACAGGCGTGGTACAACTTCAAATCGAACATCGACTACCACGTGCTGTCGTCAGATGATGTGGAGAAGGAGTTCTCAAGAAGAGACAAGACGATCAATTATCACAACATGATGGTGCAGAAGAGATTGCAAGCCATGGAAGAGAAAGAGGATGAGCAGGTCTCTGGTGAAAAAGTCAAGCGAACTTACAGAGATGATCTGGTACGCATTAAAAAGTTTCGATATTTTGATTTCTTCTATGAATTTCTTACAATTGAAATAGTTTGTATGAATGAAGATTTTTGAGTAAAATTCTTAGTTTATTGAGAAATAATCAATTATCACCGGGATTCGAGGCATTACCTTGAAACAGGCGGTTAAGTTTCCTTATTTTCTTATTTATGGAATGTCAGAGCATTGATATTATATTACAGATGATTCATGATGATGAAGATGATGATGATGACAGAGAAGAGATGACAGATGAAGAAAGTGAAGACGAGAGTAAGTTATCTACATTCCTTTGTTCATTCAACTCAATCCCATGCAATTCAATTTCATCTGCATTCCTTTTTCATTCAATTCAGCTCAATCCTGTAACCTCACCACTATTGGCTCTGCTATCTTAGTCCAGTGGAATGTCCATTCTTTCAAATCTCCTCCTGACGCCACCATCAGAAGGAGGTTGAGTACAAGAAGAAATAAGAAGAAATTTTCAGTCCCTTAATAATGCTATATCTCCAGTAGACAAGATGAAGAATATATTCTAGGAAAGTATTATTCTTAGCTAGAGCAACATTTTAAGACAACTTGTAAAAATCATTGAACAAGACATTTAAATATCTATTTTAGCATTCACAAAGGTCGGTATATCGGCTTTCCCTGGTACAGTGCTACAATACATGAATGTAGAGCATAATATAAATTACAAAGGAAACAGTGAAGAGACTAAACTCTGCATCTCTACAAGCCTGTTTCATGGTTGCCTACTCATTAGGTGATTTGCTAATTGCAGATGTGAAATTGAGTGGAAGATGAACAGATTATCACATCTGATGAATGGGCAACTACTTAACACGCCTAAAGAGCTGTACAGTATTGACTCTTTTCTTCACCAATCTCTAATGTTCAATACCTATAAGCATTCATTCCAATTTAGAAAAGCCAAAGACTGCAAAAGGAAAGAAAAAAGAAACAAAAGCAAAGAAAGACATTTACGGAGGGAAGAAAAAGAAGAAAGACAACGAAGATGAGGATGATTTCGATTCTGACGAAGAAGAAGAATTTGATAATGTCGAATCCAAAGAGTTCGACTACATGTCAGAATCTTCTTCCAGTAAGTCTAAAGAATGAATTATTCTTCGATTTGTTCCTAAAATGGAAACCCTTTCATCAAACCCATAAACTCAGATATTGACCCTCATGGGGGCAGTTTTATTTATTGAAACGCAATTTTAAGACAAAGTATGTATTGATTGTGTTGATGAGAAGTTTCTTTAAATTCTTTTCATCTTTAAATTCTTTTTGCGAAATCTCCCCATGGCTATGCTGTCATTATTGCCTGGAAAACACAGTAGTGATATAGTCATTTGTCTCTTGTTTAGCTTGATGTAAAGTTTGGCATTGTAAATTCAGTATATGGCTGGAACTTTAATGACGTATAGTCTATTCCTGACTTCCAGCTATCCATATGTATTAGCAGCTTTCTCTTCATGGATGAATAGGATGATACTTTATGCCTAGCTTTTCCATTCGTTTTGTTTGCCTCACTAAAATTTTTCTAAAGCCTTGCGTGGGTCAAACTTTTCGATTGTTTCTAAACAGATGACGAAGAAGAAGGTCTACAGGACGAGCCTGAGCCAGAAACGAAGAAGAACGTAAGAGCTAAGGATGATTTGAATGCTTTTTCCATGTCTGATTCCGAAGAAGAAGAAGTGGAAGATGAACTGACTACGGTCGGCAAGGAGTTGAAGGAAATGCTCAAAAGAGAAGCTGGCGATGAAAGTAGTTTAGATGAAGATGAAGATGAGGATATTGATGAAAGTGAAAAATACTCAAAGTCTGCTCTCTTCATGCCAGGTGAGTTTTTTTTTAATCAGGGGTTGTGGAGCCATAGTGAATGAAAGTAGCTCCCCCAGTAATATCCGAAAGACAATAGAGTGGGTTTGGTAATATCTAGATAAAGCAGGTGTGCCAAATTGTTTCTTTGTTTCCCCTCCAATCGAAAATATGCTCCGTGAACCATGTTTGACATGCTAGCCCCAAGGCTGAGCTTTCTTTCCAGCAAGGTTACTCTAGCATGCACTACATCACAACGAATAGTAATGTGTTAAATTATCCTAATTAGTCAGTGAGTGAGTCTATGTTTCTTCATCATCCTCATCATCAATTTATTTAAAGTAGGCTTATGTACAATAATGATAGAAATAGCGGATGAAGCTTATTGAGGCCTACTAATGTTTAACTTGCTGGCTTTCAAAAGGCCACAAGATGCCTTTTTTCCAGCAGGCACTACATCATTATATATCATATTAAATGAGGTCCTAGTATATTTAATGAGCAAATGAGTGAGTGAGTTAATATTTAACTTGCTAGCGTTCAAAAGACCACAAGATGCCTCATTTCCAGCAGGGACACAGTAGCCTGCACTACATCACTACATATAATAATAAGAGTTCCTAATGTGTTTACTGCACCCATTAGTGCCAAAGAAATATTCAGTCTGAAAAATAACCGCCTACTAGACAATCCCTCTTCTCTAAGTTTGTAAAGTACTTGAACAAGGAAGTGACACTAATTACATTTAGTCCTACTGCACTGCTGAGTTACCAGGCCTTTTCAGGAAGAAAATTGCACCAGAGTGGCTAAATGCTTTGGCGGGGATGCCTGAGTGGTTAGATCACTCGACCCTAAGAGTTCTGGGTTCAAAACCACCTTCAGACCTGTCACATAAAGCGCGAGGAGAGAATTAGCCAGCTCTCTGTAATTCCAGGCAAAAAAATCACGAGGTGTGATCACATCGAAAGGAAGGACCAGGGTCGCACTGCTCGATTAGTCTACCTATTTAGGGGATCCTTTGTGTTTTACACATAAACCAATACCTAACGAAGACAGTAAGCACATTCGCTATCAACTAACAATGCACTGCTTCGAATATTATACCTATTCAACGGGCCCTTTATGCTTAACACATAAACCAATACATTGCGAAGATAGTAAGCGTATTAACCTATCAACTATCAACTCTGGTGGTCATTTATTTTAAAACCTCTAGTGGTTACTTTACTAGAGTTCTGGCAAGAGCTTAGAGTGATTGCTCTTGTCAAACTAAAAGGCCTGAGTCGTATCTGTTTGCTAGGAGCTGCATTTTTTGATTTGGAATTATTTATTTTCTTTTACAGGAAACGAGAATAAAAAGAGGCGATCAGGAAAGTCTGGTAGTGTTTCTGGATCAAACTCAAGCAGCAGATCAGCCACCCCTACCCCCATGGGGGACTCCTCTAGACCTGGTACCCCCCAATCAGGGAAGAAATCGGGTGAGAAATGCAATTAAGTCCTTGATAAACAATTGATGATACCAAGGTTGATTGTTTTCTCTTTATAGCTTGATTGCCATTGATAGGCCTAATTGAGAAGGGTATATTTTATGGAAAGTTGTTCTTTGGCTTTTACTAAAGGGCCAAAATCATTTTTGCAAATTAATCTCTATTTCAAGTAAAATTGCTCCAAACTTTTCTTCTCTTTTCTAACTTGAAAGACTTTCTTCCTTTACAGTAGTTAGTCTGAACATGGTCTGAATAAGCTTTTTGCTGATTTTTAAAAGTTATTGATAATAAGTTACAGGCCTTATATTCAACATTTTTTGTTAGCTATTGTGTTTCTTGTTATGAGCTCCTAAACTTTAATGATTTCTCCCCCATTTCTTACCCTTTCCCTTTTACGAATTCCTACCCTCTTTCAGCAGAAGCAAAGGATTTTATATTTGTTTTTGTCACATTGATCCTTTTTTCAGCACAATCGAATTCAAAAAAGCCACCACCAAACAGACAGACCCCAACCCTGCCATCCAGCTCCTACAATAAAGGTATGCATGCTTTTGCTTTATTCCTACTGTATCTATCCACACGTCAGTAACCTTTTAAACACGAATGTTGTGGTGACAATTTTGCACTACTGTGATGGATATTTTCTAATTTGTTGATGATTTTGCATCTTTGAAGTGGATACCCGTAAGAAAAAAAATTAAGTTAATAATCACTTCCATGGTGGATTATCACTACTGTAGTAGATGATAAACACTTCTATCCTGTGATCGAATCGATATTGCTGTGTGGAAGACTTGATGCGAGCTTGATAGCGAACGAGTCGAATAGCAAACCAATATAAGCGAATGAATTGCAGACTGATAGAACGTGTCTTGTCTATGTAAACATAACTTAAAATAGGCCTTGTCCTCTCTACATGCAGTAAATATATTGATGTTGGAAAACTCTGCATGCCCTTTTTTAGGGTTCATAATGTCGTTACTTACGATAACTAATGATAGGGTACCATACAAAAATGAACTCTTACTGCTGAAAAATAAGGCATGGAAGATTAGGCGCAGCCCATGCGATAGTTACCATGCAGTAATGATATCAATATTGAAATTACCGTGAGCAAGTCGAAATTGTCGTTATCAAATCGATCTTCTTGTTTACATTTAATTGGCTACCGTCCAGCATTGATCCACTACTTACGAAATCAACTTTTAAGATTTTTCTTTTTTTAGATTCATCAAGCTCCCGAAAGCGGCCTAGTAGCAGACAGTCTCAAGAAAGTAACAGCCCTCCTAATAAAAAAGAAAAATTACAGCAGCTCGCACAAGGTATACCATTCGCATTTTTGAATTATTCACATACTGCTTCAGCCAGAAAATGCATAACTCATGGTTGGCTATATTAAATTCTGTGAAAATTCAATTTTGAATATTTCATCAAATATCATCTGATAAATTGGGAAAATATCAGATTAATTACAGAGTCGTATTTAGTGTTTCTAAGGTTTTAGAAGCTGCATTGAGATGGATGTTTTCATACCATCAAAAAACATTCAATTTGCATAAAAAACTAAACAATGATGATACCATTGGGAGCATGATTTACAAATCTACCCAGTTGCCTTACAAAAATATTTAGAGACATCAATACTAATGTTGAAGGCTTTACCAAAGTTACTGCAGCCATCTTGCCTACTCGGAGGAAATCTGACAAATCAGAACATCAGTAGGTCATTAGTATTCGTAGTCATCAACACTCTGGTTTCGTTTACTTTACATAAAGTAATGGTTGTTCTCTTTGTGAAACAGTTTTGTGGCGTATGCCTGGGCGCCTGTCTGTTACAGAAACAAATATAACTTAAGAGTAGGTGTGTGGAATTGGTAATGAACAAATCGTCACCAATTATTCCATTTATTCACATAATTGTAAAGCCAGTGTTTCGATTTCAGAATATAGTGCTCAATACATGATAGTATAGCGTGAATATACTATTTGGCATTATAGAAACAAGAAACTACTCATTAATCTCCACAAGCCTTTTTTGTGATTGCTCACTCATCAGGAGAGGTACTCGCACAGGAGACGAGATCAGTAAATCTCCTGACGAGTGAGCAATCACGAAACAGGCTTGTGGAGACGAATGAGTAGCTTCTTGTTTCCTTCCTGCCAATTAGTTTATTCACACAATTTTGGATTTATTTCTCATTTTACCTTTCAACAGACAAAACACAACTGAACAAACCAGCAGACATAAACTCACAGAAGTTTTCGCAGAAAGATCAGGAATCGAAAGAACCGTTGGCAATAACTGAGTCGACAATACGCAGGTATCTCGCGCATAAACCAATGACTACAACCGACCTAGTCAAGAAATTCAAAACTAAAAAAACTGGCCTAAGCAAAGAACAAACTGTGAGTACCATTGCATCGATATTGAAGAAAATAGGACCTGAAAGACAAACTATCGATGGAAAACTTTACTTGTCCATCAAACCATCTAAAAAGTAAATATTTTATTGCATCAAGTTATTAATCATGAAAAATACATTTTTTTAGATTGTTAAAAATTATTTTTTGTTCTATGACGGGGATGTGCTATTTTCGAAATAGGTGACTGAGCAGCCCTATAGGAATCATAGACTTAGGGGTTCCCGCGTCGAGAAACGCATGAGGTAGTCACAGTGCTCCAAACAGCTCTATCTTCAGCTGCTAGGACTGCATCTCTTCACATCATGGTGACTGCCCTTAGATCCCTTTCCACTGTTTGCTCCCCATTCATCTTTGGGTGTCCTCTACGTCGTCTACCGACAGCTTGCCATGGCAGATTCTGCCATGGCTGGTATTTCAACTGGAAGCCTGACGACTTGTCCGAACCAGCGAAGTCGTCTTTGGCATATCAATGACGAAACTTGTATTTGCTTGGTACGTTTCCTGACGCCCTGGTTGGTAATGAAGTTTAACCACTTTATTCCTGGGTAGCACAGCATTTTATGAAAATCATTACGCACTTATTACGTTTAAATTATCATTATTACGTATAAGTTATAATTATTACGTATAAATTACCATTATTACGTATGAATTATAATTATTACGTATAAATTATCATTATTACGTATAAATTATCACGTTGGTGACCACACTATTGAGCCTGACAATTTCTACACAGAGAAATAAGCTTCCCTGCTGCCGTCCAATTACGTGAGGCTAACTGGCCTGGTTATTATTATTATTACAAGAGTTACTATCTTCACAAGGTATGGGTTTATGTGCTAAGCACAAACGGCCCAATGAATAGGTAGACTAATCGAGCAGTGTGACTCTGGTCCTACCTCTCGATGTGACCACACCTCGTGATTCCTTTTGCCTTTTTGCCTGGAGTTACAGAGAGCAGGCTAATTCTCTCCTCACACTTTGTGACAGGTCTGAAGGTGGTTTCGATCCCGGGACCTTTTGAACAAGGATCAAGTGATCTAACCACGCGGGCATCCCCGCCTTTAATTGGATACCAGGTTCAAATCTGTTTGTGTACCGTTCATTACCTTGAGAACCCTTATGGGGATCAAAATGGGGCTAGAAAGGAGGGATGAATGATCGACAGTGAGAAAAAACCCATCGAATCATCATTAGGAGTCCCAACATTGAAAAGAACAATAAACTGTTATCGAGAGAGCCCCTTTGTGGGAAAATTAACTTCTTCTGTCTACACAAAATGGAGCCATTCATATTTCAAAATGATTCCGCCTTCCTCCCTATCCTCAAGTTCTCTACTATCAAAGACTGTCTTTCTTTGAATAATATACATAAGATAGGTAGACAAAAATCAAAACGATGGGTATTGTATACTCATTGCACCAGCTTGTAATCTTGTAGAGCATGGCGACAGTGCATACCAACAAAAGAAACAATGCAAATGACATCAAGTCAGGTGACTAATTTCAAGGCTGTACACAGAACAATTTTAGCGGGGGGGGGGCAAAACCCCTTTTGAAGAACTTTTTGAGGATATCCTCTATAGGAAAGCATACTTTTGGAATTTTTTGGGGGGGCAGCAGCCCCCCTTGCCCCCCCGCTATGTACGGCCATGACTAATTTGTTAGCAGAGCAGAGCGACCGTGCACACTAAAACCGCTCTTACACGGTCACATTAGTCGAATTCGATAAAATCTGACGGTGTAAAGGCAAAAATCGAATGACTGATGCCATTGTAGTCAGACTTTGGAATTCAATTTTTCAGGAATCGGAAGTGTTCTATTCCTTTCGATTTACTGAATGGCCGTTTGGATTAATGGCAGAAAAAGCCGTATTTGATTAGACAAATCTGAAGCAAAAACTGATACAACTAATCAAATTTGACAAATCTTACCGTATAAGAGCGTCTTAACAAAAGGAGACACCGAAATTACATCAAGTAATGTGACAGATTTGTATGATAGGCAGAAAGAGAGTGCTCACTAACAATAGGAGACTGTGAAAATAACTAAGATTCTAATTTTCAGTTCTAATTTTCAGTGCCAGAAAATGAACAAAAGACTCTTAATTTCTACACTAGATCTCTCTCAAAACAATCTTTGATGATAATTCTTAAGCATCCTGAGCACGAGTAATTTTTTCCAAGAGCAAATAATTACGAGAAAGTGCTATTGTGATTTCTTTAAATTCCTGAAGAACTCTAAGATTTTCGTAGATTTATTAACCAACATTTCGAAGATCTTAGAAATTTCTAAATTTTTGATGTTTTTTGACATGAATCCTAAACTTGAATCCGATCTGAAGAAAATATGAAACCGTGAAAATGAATGTCAGACTGAAAAGCATGTTGGCATGTGTGCATAATAATTTTTCAACATGGTTGCTCTCACTGTTTTGGCAGGAGTTCGCCGTATCCTGCAGGTTCGTATCTCTTTTATTTCAAATCATACTCATACTTCATTTATTCACCTGAAAAGAACTTCAATTTCATCACTGCATGGCTTTTAAATGCTGTAGAGATCTGGAGTTAATTTCTTCTTTCTACAATATTTTGAATGAAACTTCAAGGCAGTTTGACATTCGTTTCGTAGATTGCTTATTACATAACGAGTATTCAGCAAAGCTATTTGACAGTATCAGAAACAACACCAAGCCAATCATTACCATTATCTAGTTTTGGGGGGGGGGGGGGGTTACAAGCCATCAAATTGCACCGAAAATTCAACGTGTGTATCTTGGAAAACGGAGAATCCATGCTGCCAGATTGTCAGAAATGCACTATTTGATAATTATTTCTATCAAAATAAATAGTTGAATGGCATTTACTAAACGATGCAGCACAGATACCTCTGAAAGTCTTTTGTTTTAAGATGAATGCAAAATTTGAAATATTGGGGGTACTTAACCCCCTGAACCCTCCCTATAGGGATGCCCCTATGGTCATAGTAATCTCTTTGGCTCTATTCTTGTCATTTAAAACTGCAAGGCCTCTTGGCAGATTACCGAAAACTTCTATATTTTGAGGAATGAAATAAAACAACCTGGTTCTTTCGACCCACTGTCGAAAACCTTGTGCCAAGAAAATGTCTAGGCTACATAAAGATGATCTCACATGTAAACTCTCTACTATAGAATGCATTACACCTACTTCAATGATAAATCAGACATAAACCATGCAAAGCTTGAGTATAACTGCCACGCCATCTGTTTTGCATTGTATTTTTTCGCAATTATATCTTGCAACAGAAATCGTGTCCTCACAAATCATGTCCTTATCTATCAGTGTTAGCGTATCTTAATTTTACTATTTCATTTTTCCTTATTTGGAATTTCAGAGAGAGAATGGTTTGTTTCAAAAACTTCATGGCAATGTCAGATTTGCAAAATTACACACGACAGGAAAAAATATGCTGCCAATGGTTCCTATCGTGGTTGAGCAATCTGTAAGTATTACATGGCTACTTCCAGGCCTCTTTATTTTGTTAGGGTGATTGCCGTCGCCGAGGCCCTCACAAAATCATTTGTAAAGGCCCCGCAAAATCATGTTACTCATTCTAAAAATTTCTGAAGCTTGTGAAAGAATCCATATAATGAAAAACGTTTTGAGGGGCAATTGCTCTACTAGTGTCAGTCACCATATATTTTTTCACCATGTATATTTTTCACAAATAGGCCTGCTATTTCTTTAGTCATCTCAAATTTACTTTGATGTCTCACGTTGACAGCTTCCTTATTTTTTCCAAGTCACTCATTCCAGATGGATTTTTTGCTTTCACAAGCGACCATAAAAATCCTTCTTCTCAGAATTAAAACATTGCTTTTTAAGCAAGCTTTGCAGAGAGCTTCTATATTTATTTTATTGTTCATCTGCAACTTCTTTCAGCCAAGATTGTTGATATTGGCCTCTTACTTTGCAGGGAAGAAGCGAGAGGGCATATGACATCTATTCAAGACTTCTGAGAGAAAGAATTATCTGTTTGATGGGACCGGTATGTAATCTAGTTTTCTCACTTGGTAAATTGATGCTAAGCCAATTGGCAAGGTTGCTATGAGCTAATTGGAATTTAGGCTTGATATAATTCATGGAGTCTCCTGCAAAGTGGAGAAAAATTTGTTATTATGTGTTCCTTATTCTCTTTACACTCTGTGGCAGAATTTATTTGAGTTCCATGTAAATGAATAGAATGCAAGATACAGAATCTGTTTTTTGATTCCCTGAAAGAATTGCTCAGTACATTTCAGAAGAGCAAGATTTGTACTTTGATAAAGAGAATTTGACTTTTCACCTCAACACACCTCTCCTGGTCTCTCTCTAAGCAGGAGATATAGAAATAGATGTATTCCTCAAATGAATAGCAAGATATGTGTTGAAAAAGTTTTGTAAACCTTTATTTAATCTCATTAGAAAACAAATTTTTTTCAGATAGATGATATGGTGTCTGGTCTGGTTGTTGCACAACTTCTCTTCCTTCAATCTGAAAATAGCAAGAAACCTGTTCATATTTATATCAACAGCCCTGGTAAGAATAAACATAACATTTATTGACTTTTAAATAACTAACTCATTGACTGCTGATCCTTGAAAATATCAGGGGAATATTATTGGAAGAATAAGGGCAAGAACTGAAAAACTTAGATCTAGTTTTATCGTTAGGATTTGAACTTAGAGTTGACGTAACAAATTGTGATTTCACAAATGTTAACACAAGGAGATACTGTGAATCAAATGTGTCCTACAAATAATGGTATAAAGATTACAGAACACTTCTTTGTTGCTCTGCCCCTCCTTTGAGGAGGCCTTATATATTTCATCTTGCTAATTTGTATTGCTCGTAGTTTTTAATGAGATGCATTTTTCCTAAATTTAGGAGGCGTTGTCACTGCAGGACTAGCAATTTACGACACTATGCAGGTAACTGAATTCTATGCATTTTCTAATTCTCTCTTTCTCTATTGTCCAAAATGAAGCCTCGTGTTATTTCATTCATATTTTTTATATAAAAGATTTAATCCATCTACGTTTTTTGTGTCGTCTTGCGCTGCTCATTCATCAATTAAGTTGTTGATCAAACAAGTATTTTTGAAAGGTATGAATTTGTGTGTTAGTTTGTTGAATGCTTCATTCAAAAGGTTTAGCATCAATCAATGTTCACTTTTCTCCCTCTTGCTTTCTTCATAATTTTACGAATTACCTTTTAGGGTCTAGATTGGAGAAACTGTATAGCATAGTTGAACTTTGTAGATGATTTAAAGTCCTGCAAATAACTTGTGAACTAAATAACTTACTATACATTAGATGAAATGCTTCATACTTGCTGCTCGCTTAGATTTAGGGCTGTGGAGCTTTTCCTTCTCCTGTGATAAGAATTACACTAACGTCTATCCCTAATCGGCACGTGTCGAATAATTTGTATGCAATCAATAAAGATTTGTTCATACTATAACAGATAGGTTTCTAATGCAGATTTTTATCAAAAATGATTTCCAGAAAACGAAAAAAAAGATTTTGATATAGATTCAAGTGAATTGATTTACTCTTGCGAAAGTGTACAGAAACTCCCGCACCAACTACTAGAGACTTCAAGCCACTTTGCTGCTAATCAAAACATAGTCGAACATTTATACCACAAACCAAAATAAAGTATGATGCATTGGTCATTGTGGAAATAATTCGGAGGTTGTTTGAAGAAATGTTCAGAAGTAGTAGCCAGTCAAACCTTTACTGAACGGTTTTTCCCACCTAGGCCCTATTGTCCACTTTTCAGCTAATCCATTTTCTGTTTCAGTACATGAAACCGCCTATAGCCACTTGGTGTATCGGTCAGGCCTGCAGTATGGGTTCATTACTGCTAGCAAGCGGGTCTCCTGGTCTGCGTTATGCTCTTCCTCATTCCAGAATAATGTTACATCAACCTCACGGTGGAGTTCAGGTGTTGATTTATACATTTCTTCTTCTCCTACTTCCAGTTTGTTTGACGCAGTTAGTGAGTGGGTTTATGTTTAGAACACTAGCCTAATAATGATAGGCCTTGTTTACAGCAAAGTTCTCTACAAACTCTTTTCTACAACAACCAGTGAAAATTGTTTTAGACTGAGTATTCCTCTATTTTCAAGCTGAAACGTTCTTAGATTATTTTTACTTTTAAACTTTGAAAGCAAAATATTTCTATCTGTTATGTCGATTGTTGAACATTTTGACATTATTGACCTGTCTGATGGGTGCTATTACAAAATGGTTCTTATAAAAAATGTTGTTAATTGCACCCATTCGGGTTATACCAAAACCTTCAAATTGATTCTATCAGCCACTAGATTTCCCCTTGATTTTAAGTTATTGTGGTTTAGAACCCATGTTGTCCAGAATCACTTACACCAATGAGTTTGTTTTTAAATTCATGTTAGTCAAACCGCTATATGCCATGGTGTGCATTCCAGTAAAGATTGTATACCTTGCACTATATCTATTAGGCCTACAAATTAGTGTAAATATGAATCAATGTTAATATAACATGGTTCTGAAGAAGGCGTTAATCCGATACACGAATTGATGCCTCACTGTGGATAAGCCTAGAGTTGTAAAGACATCAAGGGTACTGTGCTAACTTATTGTCCTGATTTAGGACAGTGTTTACAGCTCTAACATTTGGCCGCAACAACAAGGATTTGGTGGTGGCATGTCAATTGTAGTGTCCTGGTCTGGTATGATTTGATTACCCGTTCCTGCATAATATCAAATTGAGTTAATTGATACTTTTTTCTTTTCATAGGGTCAAGCAACTGATATTGCCATACAAGCCCAAGAAATCTTGAAGCTCAAGTCTGTGTTGAATGGCATTTATTCCAAGCATACTGGGAAGGATAAAAAAATAATTGGTCAGTATAAATTATTTCCAAAACTATGAAATCATGTCTAAACGACAAGTTTTAATTTCCTTTGTGTTAGACTATAGTGCAACCATTTCGGCTACGCTTTCCTTCCCTATTGTTTTTTTGTTAAATCCCTATTTTTTCTAGTAGATATATTGATGGTCGCATATTTCGTTCAAGGGAAGATGATATTATTGTTCTCATACCAAATAAATGGGTTGATTGATTTGGTAGACTTAAAGCATATGTGCACCACATAAGCTAAGCTCTTTAATTTCTTAAAGTATAATTGTTTTATCTTACTGGACGGATGATGATGATTGTTTGTTTCTGTGCTATGCTTGTTAAGAATCCAGAGTGACATGCTTAACTAGTACTCAGACTCTTTAGATTAGTTAATATCTTTTAGTTACCAGACTCCTTAAGTATTTTATCCTATTTCCTTTCCTATAACGTCATTCTACTCATTCGTTATATTTGACTCAGTCTATTCACTCGCTAGAATCACTCTGTCATTAGTCCGTCAGACTTCGTTAACCCAACGCAATGTATATACGTCTTCCTTACTTGTACTCCACAATGCTAATCATTCTAGAAAATTCAGACGAAATTTTTAGTATTAGTGATAAAATTACATTTTGCTATGTTTCCAACTTTTTCACCATCAGTGGCGGCGCCAGCCTTCAAAAAATGGGGGGAATAGGGTGTGGTCAACCCTGTAAGGCCCATGACCACACACATACCCCCATTCAAATATTTTGTCATTGGATTTGGTCGATAATTGAGGACCAACTTTCCAAGAAGTGAGGGGGACTAGTCCACCCATTCCTCCTTGGCACCACAACTGTTCACCATCCATATAGTCGCCAATAATGAATGATTAATTTTCTAATTTTGTAGAAGACGCCCTGGAACGAGATAATTTCATGTCACCAGAAGAAGCGAAGAATTTTGGTGTGATAGACCACGTGATAACACACTCTTCTGAAGGCCCTCCTTCCCCAACTTCGTAGCTAGTCTCATTTGATATTATTCTGTTTGATATTTATCAAATTTTAATTTATACTCATGAAATAGAAGATTGTAAAAATGAGATTATTTCTATATTGTTGGTAGCTTTTCAATTTGGGTGTATCAAAATACTTGTATCTTCGTTCTTCTTATTCCGACCTACTCTACGTCTATGGCTTTCAAAACTACGAATTTCCTTGCTAATTCTTCAGCAAGGGTTTTCAGATAAGTTAATAATGATGATCACGAATTCTTAACAGGATAAAAACTTTAACAATTAGGAAATTGCTGTTCTCAATGTCGTGAGGTCGAGAAGCAAATGCTGCTACTAGATTTGTATGATATTTTGTAACGATTTTTATTTAAGTGTGCAAGTGAGCCACTAATCTGCTGTTTTTGTATCAAGTCCTTAACCTAGTTTTTTGAAACCAAGAAAATAATTATTTGAGGAAACAATGGATGAAACGATAGGCTAAGGCTGGTTCCTTGACAATGGTTTCATATTTACGGGTACCTACTGTAGGTTATCAAGAAACTCAACCACAAAAAAGGCTCATTCCAGCAGGTCTTCATACAGAATTGCTGAATTAACCAATAAACTCCAAAAGTTATTATTCTGAGTGATCAATACCAATCTATGAACTATCACTTGAAAGCAATCTTCTTGGATAGCTTATAGCCTATATTTAAGAAGTCTTTCAAACTTGGTGTCACAACGCTTCAAGGCAGAGATGTAGTCAGAGGGATGTAGGCATGTGTTCAGAGCTGGCCAGGGCGAAAAGTCGGGCAACTCGGAAATCTCGGAAATCTCGGGCAAAATGAATTTTCCAAATATTCTTTGCCAAATGAATCGAAATTTTATCAACTGGGATAAGTAAACCATTAACAACGTTTTCTACGAAGTAATAACAAAATTAAATTCGCCCGAGTTGCCCGACTTAGTGCAATAAAAAGGCAGTATAACACAGTTGGAAAGGTTCTTGATGCTTTGCAGGGCGATTGCTGTACTTTTGGCTTGAATTCAGGCTGCTTTTCTGAGCTTATCGAAAGCCAAAGTATTAGGCCTATTCGTCTTCGTGTATATTCGTCATGTGAGATTTGAGTATATTACGCCCTAGATCAGTAAAATGATCTAAATAGACTTAAATCGTACACAAAAAGCGTTTTCCAGGGCTTTGTTGCAGTTTTCAAACGTTCTCAAGAAGTTTTGATTGCGTGCCCGAGTCGCCCGACTTTTCGTCTGAGCATCATACCAAAACCGAAAAGTCGGACAACTCGGGTAAATTTTTAAAAAGGCAGACTAGTGCAATAAAAAGGCAGTATAACAAAGTTTGAAAGGTTCTTGATGCTTTGCAGGGCGATTGCTGTACTTTTGGCTTGAATTCAGGCTGCTTTTCGGACTTTTTGCACTTAAGAGTATTAGGCCCTTATCCCAGTTGATAAAATTTCGATTCATTTGGCAAAGAATATTTGGGAAATTTATTTTGCCCGAGATTTCCGAGTTTTCCGAGTTGCCCGACTTTTCGCCCTGGCCGTTCAGAGCTGGAAGATCCACGGCTCAACTCATTCTGAAAAAGTTAAATACATGTTATGTGTAGATATATCATTTTATGGGTTATATACACCAGTTAATGCTAAAAGTGGCCAACAGCTCCCCCTCTCAAAGCTTATGGATAGGATATGTCCCTTAGCTTGTAAGGCGAGAGCGAGACAGAAAGACACTTTCTGAGAGTAAAAAGGGCACTTGTTCTTTGTCTTAATCTTTAAGGGTGCGTGCCTCTAGCTCCCCTGTTCCTACGTCCCTGCTTATAGATAGGTATCTTACTGTTTCAATCCTTAAGAACGTGAAAACAGTAAGTTTTACATCTACGTAGTTGTACTAAAGTATGGAAACGATTAAACAACAGCAGCATGGGAACAACAACAACAACAACAAAATTAGACGATATCTGATTTAGGCCAGTCAATCCCAACAATTACTACTACACGCACAACAGAGCAAAATGGAACAAGAAGGGTCTCTTTTTAGATATTTAGATGGTGGTATTTCTTTTAACGAATGGCTGGATGGCCAAGAAGCTAATCTTAATTTTGTGGAAGGTCTACTAGGAACAGGACGTCAACGAGAAGATGTTTTGGAAAGTGGTTTTGCCGAGGAAGCTCCAAACCGTGGTCATGATGATGATGATGACATGCATGATGCTGGACGTAGTGACCAGCATGATCCTTTAGACTTTGATGATGACTCTAACGACTATTTTTCTGATGACTATGCTGAAGACCTTCTTGCAGATGTCACAGACTTTGCCACTGCCGAAGAATTTACTAAAGAATTGAAAGATGGGGTTGATGAAAGTAAAAGTAAAGATAATAATACTCAAGTCAAGGCAGGGCAAGGCCAACCTGGTAAGGACGTATTCTGTTGGATTGAGATATGGTTGTAGTCAAGTATTTTGATCGTAATTTACTTAATTAAATTAATTAATTAATTTACCCAGTCTGCAGAGTATGGCAACTGCACGCGCAAGTCAATTTGTCAGAACCTTCAAGTGCACACCAAAATGTAAGCCTTGCACGCACAGATTTGCATCAAATAACGGTTCTTCTAGGGTTTCATGAGTTTCCAGACATTTCTGGGGGGAAAACTGGCTCAAAACTCCAATATGCATGCGATGCATGCCGGAAATTTTGCGCTGCAGGCGCGAGATCTCGTTGAGTTCTGCCATGCTCTGCAGACTGGTATACTGCCCGATTGAGGTACAGTTGTAGTCAAGTATGGTGTTCGTAGTTTACTTTGGTTGATGACTGAGTGATAACGAAGTGGCCATGGGTATGGGAGCCATATCCCGAATGTAAAATTTCCATCCTTTACCAGGCTAATATCTCACCCCTTAGAAAGTACCCCCAGGGTACAGAATGAATAACCTAGCTCAGGAGCATACAGACATCACAAGATAATGCCCCACTTGATGGCTGTAAAGGTATAATAGGGGTCTTATAAATTCAGCTTGACATCAGATGTAAGTTTTCTAAATTTTAAGTGAAACTTTTGCAAAGTTCAAGTCAATAAAGTATTCATTTCTGTTGGTTTATTTTCACTGCAGTTATGGTCCAGCTAATCTCCATGAAAAATTGATTATTTTGGTTGCAGCATGCTTTTTCTTTGCCATACATTGATGCACACAATTGCATTGCTAAATACAGAAAGTTTTTATTTCATAGCTTATTCAATAGATTTACCAAGTCAAAACTGCAATGAAAACATTAAGAATTGTGTCACATTGTATCAAAGAATTTTACATTGAAACAGTGAAAATCATGGTTAGATATAATATGTCTTTTTTCAGGCATGTCATCAACCGTGGACAGTTTACAAGAATTTACTTTTCCTCGTAATATCAACTCAAGTAAAGTGACAAGTGATGATTTTGCAATGAGTATTGTTCAGCTGATCAAGAGCATTCATGAATTGTTAACTTCACATCTGAAGGAATTGTCACATGATGCAGGTAACTCAAGTTAACCCCCTTTTCTATATCCTTGACTAAACACACAAACATTCCTTGAACAGCGCTTGACTTTAAAGGAGTAGGCTACATCAAGTTGCAGGGATGGCTGAGTGGTTAGTTCATGTAACCTTTGATTAAAGCGTTTTGGGTTCAAAATCACTTAACCTGTCACGTAAAGTGCAAGGAGATAATTTGCAAGCTGTCTATTACTCCAAGCAAAAGGGAGTATCAAGATGTGGTCACATTGAAAAGAAGCACCAGAGTTGCACTGCTGAATTAGTCTGACATTCAGTTAGCCCTTTGTGATTAACTCATAAAATAATACCTTACCAAGATTAGTAAGGTTAGCTTATTAGCCAATCATCAAAGTCAAGAGCGTTTGGCCACCTTTTTCAGTCTCACTCAATCATTTTCAATCACATTCAGTCTTGACTCAGTCAAGTTTGATGAAACTTTTCATAAAGCGATTTTAGAGTTGCTGAGTTGAGATCGTTTGGCCATTCATTTGACATTTGTTGAATTGTGCATGTTTAGTGAAATAGCAATATCAAAATGAATGCTCAATGAAAATGCTCAATAGGTTTGGCCAGCCCACAACACGACTCAACAAAATTCAAAACCGCAAATAATCCTATTGCAAATCAAAAGATTTATCTAAAATTGAAGAATCATTTGCTACAATTTTGAAATGATTGGAAACGATTTCCAAAAAATCTTAAACCATTCTCAATAATTTTATTCACCAAAGATACAATGTTTTGAATTTATTTACTCTACAATTTTTGAAACGAGTTAGTAGGGCATAATTTGTGAACTTTTCCTCTTCTCCAATGAGTCAGTATTGTCATTTCAAGATTTATTGTGTGTTTCAGATGATATCATTGCTAAAAGTATGCATGAGCTGAACGAGCCAAAGATGAAAAGACTAAAGAAAAGTGGACCATCTTCCCACAAGCTTCGTGAAGATCTGAGGCAGCAGATGGGGGTGGCAAATTTGTATCTGGCCAAGGGACAAATTGAAGAAGCTATCAACATTTGCATGGAAATCATCAGACAAGGTAATAAGGTACATTATATTGAAAAGAAGGTATACCCCAAGCGAAATTCTAACTTCTCCAAGTCCTTACTAAGGAGCTGTTTGTATTGACAGTATCACCCCATCTCCCAGGCCTAAGGCTGAGCAATAAACTTTGATTGATATGTAAACTTAGACTATTATTGATAAGATTAATCTTTGATTTTAAGCTTTGTTTCTTCTGTTCTAATTTTTATTTCATTTGCTTGATCAGCGCCACACAATCCACATGCTTTTAAGACCCTATCTGTCATCTACGAAGAAAAAGGTGATGCAGAAAAGGCCTTACAAGTAAGTAAGCTCCGTTTTCGTAGCTTTGCTATGTTTCTGGTTTTCCTTGCCATCCCTACTTTGTGTACCAGTCCAATACTGCTCTGACGTACTACTCTGACGAGTGTCAGACGCAAAGCTTCAGTGCTTATCATGTTTGGCTATGTCTCTAGTTTTTCTTGCCATCCTCAGGCACTTTACCGATCAGAGAAGGAAGTATTGTTTATTTTCTGTTGTTTTTAGTTTTCATTGATATCAGCTTTCATTGGCTGTCGAGATCCGTTTGAGTGGAGAGATCTGGCTCAAAGATGCTTGCAAACTGGTCTTCGAAAACAGGCTATCCTTTGTTACAATCAAGGTGAGAGGTAACCACTTATTATGTTTGTACAGACAGCAGGGACGAAGCTACGACAATTTTCAATATAGGGTCCCGGTGAGGGGTACTGATCCCAATGCCACCTTACACTGAGATAATCAAAAATCCCTATCCTGATGACGAAAATAGAGAAATTCCCAAAATTGATGTGTATAACAATTCCAATCCCAAGAAGTCCAATCCCATTTTCCCAGTTAGAAAAGAGCAAAATCCCAGTTCCCAATTTACCCCTTCCTGACCTTAAATAACTACGCCATCATGTTTCCTTTGTTTGTAAAGTCTTATTAACACAATAAAACATTTTTCATACAGAACATCGCCAAACATGTATTTTATGTTGTTTAAGAACAAATGTTTTATATTGTAGACCACTTCATCATACAACCTTAAACATCATCAAACATGTGTTGGATGTTTCTAAGGAACAAATATTTGATATTGGGGACATTAATTTGTCTCTTTACATTCTCAAGGTTGTAGATACGCACCAAAAAATTTGTTTATGCTGTGGGAAAGGGCAGCACTTTATTTTGAAAACGAAGATTACAGAAAAGTCTTGGATTACCAACATTTGATCTTGAAGGTGAGACTTTCGATCTTTAAATTCAGTTATGAAAACTTACCTGAGAATTTTCTTTTTTTAGTGGATATTTGTAGTGAATATTCCATTACTTGGTGTTTTATTTGTGATAATTGTTTTATTTTAGCTCGTTTCCAACTACTCAGGTGATAAAATCATGGACATAGCGAAAGCAATGGCTCAGGTATGAAGGAATTCTTATTTCATTCTGAATTTCCCCCGATTGAAATAAGAGCAGTTATTTATTTGCTATAATTGAATCAAAGAAGAAGAATCCAGCCCCCCTTCCTTCTTACTTAGTTTTGATAAAAAAGGCAGAGTTTATGGCTGCATATTGCTGCAGTATTCATTTGAGTTTGTAGACTAGACTGGGTTATCATTAGAGGTCAACATCTGGATGGTTGACCTTGGAGGTGGTAATAGAACAACTTACTCTATCGTTCTCCAGGAAAGATGTTAAACAAGGGGTCCAAGAGAATGCAGCCTGCAAAGAGGGCGAGGAAGGGGTGGATTGAGAAGTGGGGTTTGCCTTTTCACTAATTGGAAGAATGGGAAAGAACTTCTTGGGAATGGGAATTGGGAATAAAAGATTTGAGAGTAAAAAAGTAAATTGGGATTTGGATTATTAAACACGTCAATATTGAGAATTTCTTAATATTCCTTATTGTGATTCGGATTCTTGATTATTTCAATGCTAGGAATCGGGATCGATACCCCTTTCACGACTCTCTGTAGAGTAGGTTTGAATTAGATGAAATTCTGGAACTAACATCCCACAGTGAATAAATCCATTGCACAAACAGCAATAGTGCAGTGGCAAGGATGATTCGAGCAGCCTCTTACTTCTTGCCATTATATTGCTATAACTTGGAGAAACTTCTTTTCAGTATTGTTTTTTGTTTCTTTGTATTTGCGTTTCGATCCTCATGATTCATGAACCTAAACTTTTTAATGCTCTTCCGAAACAAAACGAAATATAACTGGAGACATTGTGGACTTCTTCAAAAAAAGACTCGACTTGTTTTTCTAAATAATATCTGAGGAACCACAGATTATGAGTTATACAGCAGACACTAACTCAATCATTGACATGATAAAATTATCTTCTATGGGTCTGCACACACTGCCAATCTTAATTATTCTTAGAAAACATTTCAACAGGATTCAATAGGATAGGATTACTCGATGTGTAATCTTCACTACAAATGCTTGTTATTGCTATTTTCCACAGTAGATGTTGGTAGCTCTATTTGTAGTAGTTCTATACTAGATGTTAGTAGTTCTATTTGTAGTTGTTCTACAGTAGATTTTTTTGGTAGCTCTATTTGTAGTAGTTCTACAGTAGATGTTAGTAGTTCTATTTGTAGTTGTTCTACAGTAGATTTTTTTGGTAGTTCTATTTGTAGTAGTTCTACAGTAGATGTTAGTAGTTCTATTTGTAGTAGTTCTACAGTAGATGTTAGTAGTTCTATTTTTAGTCGTGCTATAGTAGATATTAGAAGTTCTATTTGCAGTAGTTTTATAGTGGATGTTAGTAGTTCTATTCGTGGTAGCTCTACAGTAGACGTTGGTAGTTCTATTTGCAGTAGTTATATACAGTAAAAACCCGCGAATAAGAACCTTAATTTTCGCATTCAGCCTGTAATGGTTCTTAAAAATAAGGCACCTATTTCCCTTGGGACAAGAGGTTTAAAGTTGCACAAATTCACTTGCAGAGTATTATTCTGTTTTAGAACAACTTGCTTTATTGACTCAGAGCAACAAATCAATTTGTTTAATAAATAAATACTTGAAAATACACAGATTTCAGGCTGTAGGTTCTTAAACAGGGTGGTTCTTATTCGCGGGTTTTTACTGTAGTTCTATTCTACATTCGATTTTGGTATGAATAACGTGAAGTAGTTACTCAATTCACTTCTTTTTCATCATTCAGGTTCACCATGATGATGAGCAGTGTGAGAAGGCTGTAGACATCCTGGAGTTTGTGTTTCAAAAGTATCCTGATATTGTCGACTCCGAAGGTACAAATATTTAAATGATTTTAAGTGGTACCCTGTCTCTGCTCATTCACCTGTTTTCTGGTTGGCTAATTTTGATCCACATCTGGGTGTAATTATTCGTTGGATTACGTCTTGATTCTGTTTTGGATTTCATTCTCTTTTGGACGTACTACTCTGATTAGTGACAGACGCAAAGCTTGGCTATTATGTTTCGCTATGTTTCCTAATTTTTTCACCATCCACAAGTTCTGTTTCGATCAAAGACTTTTCTTTCGATCAAAGACTTACTACTCTGATGTGTGTCAAACGCAAAGCATTAGCAGTTACTATGTCTCGCTATGTTTCCTGTTTTCCTCGCCATCCTCAAGCACTGTACTGATCAAAGACTGTTTTATCAATTTTATTGCTTTACAAATTAGCCTATACAAACTTCATTTTTCGTTGAATAAAATACCCTTTCTTGGTCTTTATTGTTCTTTTTGGTTTATTAGTTTGCTTCAATAACCTATTGCATTTCTGTTATTGTTGTTTATGTTTTCTCGACATTATAGCAAGATTTCAAAAATACCTTCTCAAATTTCATTTCTAGGATTGAATATCTTAGCAGAGCTTCATATTTCAACGAAAAACTTTGATCGAGCTTTGCAGGTACAATATGTGACATTCTTGGTCTTTAAATGCTTAATATCTAATATGTTGTATAATTCTAAATCCACTTTTTTCTCGTGATTGTTGCATATTATTTTCCTTATTTACAGTGAACTCATGCTCAAGTTAAAGATCTTGAGAAGAGAATATGATTTAAGAATTAAACAAAAAACCACAATTTACGCTAATACTCTGAACTTTATGCGCTCAGGGCTGAAGATAAAATTTGTGGGACCACGGAACTCAGATTTTTGGTGTAAAGTTTGGGTTTTTTGTTTAATTTCTGTTTATCATTATCAACATATTCAAAGACCCTAAATCAAGATAAATGCCTACCTTTCCATTTTTCATTAAATCTACAATGCTGACGTAAAAGTTACCAGATTTCATGAACTCTACCCTTAATTGTCTTCTATTGTAAAATCAATTCACAAAGTAGCGTGATTTCACGCTAAAAAAACAAGCTACGCAAGGTTTTTCCTTGCAGAAACCTAAGATTTTGACTGCAAAGTATTGAAGCTGCCCTAGAGTCTTAAATCAGTTTCATTTTTAGGTCATCTGCACGTATGCTGGTGTTAACATACCTGGAGTCTCCCGCTTGACTCCCGAGACTGGCAGTTCTGGCAGTAAAGACCAACCCAGCAAAGACGTGTTGCGTGAGAACCTTGCTAACGTTCTTAATGGGAGTACATCTTCAATACCCTCGATAAGCAATTCTCAGTCCACTCCTCCGTTGGGGGCTACCCCTGAATGCCACGTGCCCGATCTGACGTCTATCCCGTCATCCTGGACAGACTTTCTGTTGTCTCCACAAAAAGATAACCAGAATCAATTAAACGTGTCCGAGTCGAATTCGGAGAAAAGTTTTCTGGATCTGGATAAACAAACTAAATCTATAGATGATGTAGAAAGTGAAAATGCTCCGAATGATGATTGGATGATTCCTGATGTCTTACCAATCGACTTAAGAGTGAAGATTGCATTGTGTCTCATTTTGTTAAACAAACAGTCCAGCATAGAAGTGAGTTTTTTTTAAATATTTTTACACTCAATATTTTCTTTTTCAACTTATTTCGATTCCATGACTCTGTATACTCTCTTAAGGTTCTCGATTTGAACGACTTCAAAACGAATTAGCAATAATATGGAAAATAATTCTTATAGATTTCAGAAGCCGCTGAAAAATCAATCGCTGAAAGTCATTGGAAGCATAATTTTTTCATTCTCCAAGTAGATGTAACTTGTCTATAGTATGTTGTCGCTAAATCTGATCTTGATGTGAATTTGATCTGATCATCGATGTTTACGAATTGAAAATAAGCGATTTTTAGCAAACAACGCGAATAGCCCCTAAATTCATTCACCAGAATGTTTTGTTCCAATCAGTGTATTGGGAAATGATCTCGCTTCTTGCTGGTTTCAAATACAAACCTTTCCCCTGAGGGACCATTATGAAAATGAGGTCACCTTTTAATCCTATCCCTGTCAACATAGTAAGGGGTGTTTTGTAATTTTTATAAGTAGAAAATTTTAACCTAATGGATTTTAATGTGTTTCAAATCCTTATCAACATTACTTTATTTCATCTCTTTCATCACTTTTAACTTGGTTATTTACTTACTTTCCTAATTTGTATCAAAGCAGTATCAGCTTAGAATTGATTTTCAAATAACGAATTTCAAGACTTTGCTTTTACCAAATTCGCTGTTTGGAATTAGCAGCACTCGGTTCAATTATATGACAAGTTTAATTTCTAATTTTAGCATATTCTGGAGCCCCTTCGTGAAGAAAATGTAGAAGATGTGGGAGATCTGTATCTGGATGTGGCTGAAGCCTTCATCGATGTCGGTAAGTTCATCCCCAGCTCGAAATAACAGAAACCTTCATATAAGCTATGATCAGCATGTCATTTCCTAGCAGGGAAGGAAAATATTTCTAAATTGCTGACTGGTTTCAATTAAGCAAACGTGCTTTCTAACTATCTAATATCAAAAGATGTAATCCATCATAGTCAATCAAAGGAATGGTCTGAAAGCCTTTTGTTGTATGTCTTTGTGAACATGTTTTAACCTTTACCATGCATAAAACTTTTTGTCTTATCATGGTTTCGTCTAAATTTACATTGTTGATTAACTGAATTCAAATGTTTTTTTACTGATTGTTCGATGTATTATAGTTTGAAGTTAAGCCTATTTGAATATTTCAATATACAACATTTGGATATGCACAAACTTTCTATTCATTCATATTGCCATATTTAACGATTTGAAACAAAATGTGTGCACGGTTAAGACCAATTGAACATCAGACGAAAACAAAGAAATGAAATAAATGCATCCCAGACCATTCCGCTCAAAGGACTATGAATCCATGTTGAAAATCTGAACCAAATGATCTCTGAATAAATATCGCCAAATTCGTTGTCCACCTTCAGGTCTCAGGTTAACAGCAGCTTTCATTACTGCAAATTGATGACATGTATAAACATAGTTTTAAAGTAGAATGAACACATTAAAAAACAGACATGTTCTTCTGTGACTCTGAGTTTCGTGCTCACGCACTCGTCAGACAGACTATACAAATGAAGAATTCCGAATTACAGTCATTCTACTTTATAATTGCTCTATACTCAGGTATATCGAGCACTATAGCCAGGATGGGCACTCTCTTCTCGAGTTAGATGTAAATATAGTTTTATTATCATAATCATTTTGGGTATTAGTGTTCAACAATTTCATATCACTCTTCTGTTATGAGAGAGGCTTTGTTGGTGACTTGAACATTAAACCTTACAATTTTCGCTATTACTTGAATACGAGCTAGTTTGAAATACATTTTTAGATACAAACCTATTTGACTGAGTTTCTCTTTTGCCTGCCAGTCTAACTACAGATATGCCTTATTTGCTATCAGACGTGGTATTTTCTGGTATGATTTTTTCGGTTTCACCTTTTTTTCCTTGTTTGATATAAATCGTTTTTTACAGGAAGATATGAAGATGCCATTTTTTACTTGGAGTATTTGGTTGACGTAGAGAAGTACTCCATGGTAAATGCACTGATTTACACTTTCATTGCTCTTGCTTTTGTCACTGCTGAATTTGACTAAAATCGAGCCAGTTTGATAACTCAAAGCAAAGTATTTTTAACATACAAAGTGTGGGACAATACCCACTACTAGTGAATTTTGTTTGATTTTGCATACATCATATTTGTGGTCGTTTTGATTGATAATTCATTTTCAGAAAAGTTTTCCGAGAGAGAATATAAATTTCTATTTGGCAAAATGTTGAAAAATAGTGAATCATAAATTTGTTTATTCTACTGTCTTAGCAAATCTTAGGAGATGTTGATATATTTCTAATATGTAGATAAATTAGGGTTAGGGTAAGATATCTCCTTTTTCAAATGCACCGGCTATAACGAATCCTTACAAATTCTTTGACTGAGAACTGAGCTTTGTGCCAACATAACCTCGGGGCTATCTTTGTGCTTCTTGAAGTCAAAATAGGGAATTTCAGGAGCTATGATGGCAAATTCAATTGCAGATTCTGCGAAAGATAGCAAATCTCACTCTACGCAATACACGAGAGGAATCATTTTCTTGTTTTACTGAAGTGGACCATAATAGATGATTTCTAAATAATTAAAGCATGGATATGGTTTTATGAAGTCACTTTTTCATGGACTAGGCTTAGAAATGTATTCCTAACTCGATTAGAGAGTGCCTATCCTGGCTATAGAGCTCGATATACGCAATTATAGAGCTCGATCTACACGATTATAGAGTTCGATATACGCGATTATGGAGTAATTATAAAGCAGAATCAACACATTAATAAACCGACGTATCTTGTGTGATTCTGAATTTTGTGCTTAACCACTCGTCACAAAGACTATACCAATGTCTTAGAAATTTATTCTTATTTGGGAATTTGATGGTCTTAGATATACGTGTGGGGTTTTCACCTGTGAGATATTTGTGTGTGCGAATTAAATTGGTTTTAAATTGTTTCAGGCTGCAGTTTGGTTGAAGCTGGCTGAGTGCAAAAATGCAGCAGGGTACATAGAAGAAGCTATAAATGCATACTACCGTGTTATTCAATTGGCACCAGATCAGTTAAGTGTCAGGCTGGAACTTTCTAATCTGTGTCGAAGTTTGGGCAGGAATGATGAAGCAATTGAGATATTATCAGGTATTCAAGATAATTTATCATTTATCATTTATCATTGTCCCTTGAATTGCATAACTTACTTCGGTCATATTTTTGTTTTTTTCCAAAAATAGCAAGACCTGGTTAGTCTGGAAAAGAGCCTCCAGAAAGGAGGATAAGTCTGCATAAACCATAGTTTGTAGAAGAATATGGTTTAGGAACCTATTTTTGTATCTTTTTGTGCACGTTTTTCATAATTGGAAATGCACAGTTTATTGTTCAGTTATTGTTTTAGCCAACAACGTAATGGTTGAGTGAATAGACAAAACGCTTCTTTCGTTCCCTATCCAGAAATATTCGTTATTTAGAAAAGATTTTATAATATTCAGCATCATATTCATGTGGGCAACTTTTACATGTAAAATTTCAACAGTCAAGAAATAGGATAAGGCATACTTTCAGGTACTATTCAACATCAAATGTGAAACAGAGAAAGACAGTAATAGGTTTCCAAACCATCTACTTCCATGTACTTCTATAAACTATTGGTAAACGTTGGGCACTTTCAGGATCTATTCAACATCAAATGTGAAACAAAGGCGTATAACAATAGTTTTCCTGACCATTTATTTCTATAAACTATGCAGAAAATTAGTGAGCTATGGATAGATCATGTTTGAGGTTTAAGTATGTGACCAGGTTACGTAAAGTTGATGTAGACTTGCAGCTGACTGTAATTCTATATCTAAAGATAAGAAACTTGGGGCTTATTCTTTGTTTAAAACTACTTTGAAATTTGAACTTCACCTAGATATTCTTTCTAACTTCTCTACTACAAGTATATTTGCGCAAATTAGACTAAGTCCTGACAGTTCACAAATAGAAGAGGGAAGACATGGCAATAAAAAATCCATAAGGGTAGAAAGATAATGTTTATTATCTCGGCCTATTCAGCAGTTATTACAAAAAAAGAAACAGTAATCACATCTGTATTTCTTTTTAAGATAAAATGATTGCCCCTGGAGAAGAGTCGAACAAAGATGGAGAGTCGCTTATCATTGAAATTTCCAAAAAGGAGGTTAGGGATTTGGTATTCTAAAGAACTATCAAAAAAGTTATTTGTCTTTTATTCTTTCATTGCGATACATACGTCTGGTGGTGGGGAATGGCCTAGAAGCTACGTCACTCAACAGTTCCAAACCACGTCATGACCTCTCCCATAAAGTTCAAGGAGGGAATATGCCAGCTCTTTGTAACTCCAGGCAAAAAGGAAGCACTAAAGTCGCACTGCTCGATTGGTTTACCTATTTAATGGGTTTTTTGTATTTCATGCATTGTGCATTAACCAATACCTTACGAAGATAGTAAGCATATTTAGCTATCAACTGACTGCTTCGATTAGTCAACCTATTCAGTAGGCCCTTTGTGCTTTGCACACAAACCAATACCTTACGAAGATAGTAAGCATATTTAGCTAACAACTATCAATGCACTACTTCCGTTAGTTTGCCTTTTCCACAGGTCCTTTGTGTTTTGCTCATATACCGATGTACCAAACCACTTAATAGTCCTTTATTCATGATGATATTCAATTTTTAGGATTTCCTGCTTTGGCACCAGAAGTGCACCATTCTACACAGACAAAGAGAAACTGCGTTGCTGGCTGAAAGTGGTTATATCTTCTTCATGAACTACTTCAAATCAGCAGGTCGGTCAATATTCATTTGATTCATTATATACCGTCTATGCTCCCGGAGGGTACTTCCATTATAGCCTGACAGGGGGTCTAGTTGGATGACAGGTCTATTTCAGAGGGCTACCTAATGGCTCAACACTACCATCTCCAGGTATTTCCTGGATTCGATACTTTCTACGGGGTGGTTTGTTCCAGTTTATGGCTGAAATGACCTATAACTAAATCAAAACGTTTCATCTTTACTAAATGAGCCTTGGCCTCTTTCTCCTTGACTAAACCCCCTGTTAGTCCACAATTGAGGAACCTCTTTGGGTCTGTACCAAGTTCTGTTTACGGGGGTTTCAGCAGGGCATTAGAAAGAGAACTGATGAGGTGTTATTCTACTCAGAATCTTTTTTTTATTGTTTGATTTTGTAGCAATCATTAGAGATGACGGATTGAGCAAAGCAATGGTTTGGGAAATGCTGTTAAAGGTATGTTTTCTCGATATAAATTGCTGTTGTACTGCACAACCTCTAGATAGTGTACTGCATGCTTTCCCTCCGGTGTACTGATGCTATCTCTCGACATACTGAATATCCTCCGATATAACTACCACATAGACGTTCTACACGATGATATCTTATTGCTGTAAAATTTATTATTTGATAGTAGAGTATTTGAAATTACAGACTGTGGATGAATTTAATGATGATGAATCAATAAGAGAATTCTCTAATGTTTTAAACAAAAAGATCGTAATTAAAGCTCCCTCTGATTCAACTTGGCTCCTTGAAAAATAAATTTGCTTGGTAATTCTATAGCAAATGATGTCTTTGATGCAATCTTTAAAGTTGGTTATTTTAATCTAAACTATTTAATGTTTATCATATTTAAAACTGACAATGAATGATACAACAAAAATTGTTGCTTCGTGTTAAGCTACGGCCAAACGATCAAAAATGTTTAACAACATTTTAATGTTTACTTTATCAAGCAGAATGTTTGCCAGTTAGCCCACAAATAAAACATATATTTAACAAAAAGTTTCCGCTTGTAACATGCAAGAAATATTTTTGAATAGGTTCAAAAACATTGGCAAACAAATCCTGCTTTACAAGCAATACTTTTCCATGTTTTGTTGTTGTTGAAAATGTGGCCTAGCCATCAAACATGGAAAAGAAAAATGAAAAATTTCTCGAGCATTATTCAACATTTGGAAGGAACTTGATAATTTATGAATGGTTTGATTTTCAGGTACTCCAAGCAATGATCACCTCTAAATGCAATGGCTGGGCGTCAGAAATCCTGGAAAAAGCACTCAACTTCAGACCTTACTGCGAGAATAAACGCTACAGATTCGAGCTAGATTTCCTTGGTATGACTGTATATTTCCTGACGAAAGAATACCTGAAAGCCTTCGATATGTTCCGATGGGCTTTGATAAGAAGCGAGAAGAGGGGTCTGCACAAGCCAGCCATGTGGAACTTCTTCTCCCTCATTGTTAACAACCTACATGATCGAAGGTATCATAGATATGTTCTCAGACTGCTTTTCAAGCAACCAGCAATTTTGCCTTTGATCATCACAAACGGACACAATGCTTTTCTATGTGGCAGTTACAAGTATGCTTTAGGTAAGTGGCTTTGATTATTTGATGGTTTTGATTACAACTTTGTCTCTCTGTCTTAAAGCCAAAGTTGTTGAGACGATTTCTGCAATAATTTTCCCTCCTATGCCCACCACCCTCTATTTAACAATGCTGGACTTGGTTATGAATGGGACTTTGAATGTTGGTCTGATACAAGCGAAAATAACTAATTTTAAAAACAAAACTATTTTAAGCGGAAAAGGGAAGTTTTATTTCACATTACGCAAGCTAAGGGGGTGAATTAAGTATCTTTTTTTGTACAGTCTTTGGATGGTACAGAACTTCAGTATAGCCAGAAAAATCGGAACCATAATGAAACGAACACATAGATTACTACTTAAGCTTTTCGTCTGACACTCAACAGAGTAATACGTCAGAAAGAGAACGAAACAGAAACCTAACTGATTTATATACCCAGGTGTGGATCGAAATAGGCCAATCAGAAAAGAGGTGAATGATTGGTATGGTGTGGGAAAACCAATCAACACCTACGATACAGTGAGCTGACCAAACAAATTTGTTTTTTCCTTTTGTGCCAAACAAATCAAAATCAACTTAGTCAACACCTTGGTTCACCGGGCACTTATGATCTGTTCCGAACCAAAACTCAATTTAGAATTGGCAAAAATAAAATCTACCCTCATCAACAATGGATATCCAGAAGATCTCATTTCGGCTTGCTTTCGTAATAAAATCGCAGGTTTCTCGGCTGACAAAAAGATTGGTCCGCAAAAGTGCCCTGTTTATCTAAAATTGCCTTACATCGGCAACGTCTCCATGCGGTTTGAAAAACAAATTAAGAAAGCCATAACTAAGTGCTACGCAACGGTCAGCCCCCGTCTCGTCTTCTCCTCTAGAAAAATGATCCCATCTATCCGCAAAGATAGTGTGCCTACCACACAAAACAGCCTTGTAGTATACGAATACTCGTGCCGGTGTGATGCCAGGTACGTAGGTCGCACATCTCAGCGGTTATGTGATAGGGTTAAACAACACGTGCCGTCTAGCATACGCAACAAAACTGTTCCTCAACGAGAACAACCATCTCGCGCCTCAAAACCAAAAATTTCACTAAAACATGACTCTGCTATAGGTCAACATTTGCTCGACAACCCAGAGTGTGCTAAAGCCTACAGTGAGAATTGCTTTCGAATAATTGGCAGAGCAAGATCCACATTTCACTTAGGTATTTTGGAATCTGTCTACATAAAAACCAGGGATCCCCTATTGTGTAGACAGAAGGAGTTCGTTTTCGCCTTAGGACTCTTGAAATAATCTTATTGGTCAGCTCACTGTATCGTAGGTGTTGATTGAAAGCGATAACACAAATATGACAATTCATTTCTCAGTAACCAGTTGTCAAAAGACGGTAAAATTTAAACCAATTACAGATAAATTATTCGGTAATTTAGATATCATTTTCATTGTCTTAAAACTTGCCCAATTGGTTCCAAAATTAGTTTTGTATCTTACTATAACAATAGTGTGATTGAGGCTGAAAATTCAAAACGTTTCCATACTTATTGGAGCAAGTGCATATTCTTTTTAGAAAGTGTTCTTTTGATTATTATCACTTCGTGATGCCAAAATCAAGGGCTGAATTAGAATTAAAGGAGTAGAGCTACCAATCAATATTTTAATTATATTCTGGGTATATTTCATGTTTTGTCCTCTTTCTGACGAATCTTATTCTCCAAAGGGTGTCAGATGAAAAGCTTAAGTAGCTGAGAAGTATATCATGTTTTGCTGTGTTTTAGATATTTATCACTTTTCCGAAGCTCCGTCAATCAAAGCCTGTTTTACACTGACTCCAGGCCCGTAGCGTGGTTTTTGAGATTGCGGGGGCAAGATTCGGCGCCGAAGGCGCCACAGGCCTCTAAAAAATTAAGGCCTAAAAAATTTAAGGGCCACGCCCTCTACATTGCTGGAAACGCCCGTTTTTTCTTAATACAAGGTTTCTGTTTATGTTCCTTGTTCGGTTTTGCAAGTTAATATAAGATATATCATCTGAGAAGTTAAAGTAATAAGTCAAAATAAATCAGTCAATGCATTCCGTCGTCAATCTCTCATCTGTTTGTGTTCCAACGTGGTGGATTTCAGCTTCCTTTACCCTGTCAGAGTCTGAAAATTTTCCAACTTCTTTTCTGCTGTCAATGGGGTCTACAAACTCGTTCGCCACCTCAATTAGGTCCAAATCAAGTTTGTCTTTATGCACATACAGAATCATCATATGATTCAACCTGTTGTTCTTCATGGTAGACTGCAGGTAGCTACGTCTTGATTCTCTTTAAAGCCGAAAAAGACCTTTCACTAACTGCGTTCGTGGCTGGCATCACCAGCAAAAGCTTTCCAAGATGTCGCACTCCACCGAGCATATCTTTTCTCGATGCTTCTAATTGCTGTAGCAGATCGGTGAGGTTATGAACATTGAATTAACTACAAGGAAGCCCATTGATTTGGCAGTTGGTGCGAGTAGTTGGAGTTGAGTCTCTAATTGAAATTTATTGATTTCATCTCCATACAGATTTTTCATTTCTTCTGATACTTCATCTCATCTAGCGGCTTTCCAGAAACTGGCCTCAGCATAAGTTCTTGCAAATTTCGATAGCGACGAAAGTCTTCCTGATTGAATCGTGTCCTGATGCTTTCAATTGTCGCGTCAAAAGCAGCGAAATAAACCGTACGTTAATTATCTTTGGGGGTCGATGGAAAATGTGCATTTGAGGGATCACCCCCAGGTCGAACTTTGCAGGTAGCCTTCTTTTTCGCGGTGGGCTCATCCACTTGTAGTTGCTCCTTCTTCAGTATTACCTTGTCCCAAAACAAACCAAGAGACTGAGACTTCTAGTTTTATCTAGTCGCGCTGTTTCTTCAATAGCCTATAGATTTGTGAATGCCTCGAGAACAGAGGTATAAGATAACGCGTGTCATAAGAGAGAGCGTAGCGAAAGAGAGACAGAGATGCGGCTTTAAAACAGGATTTTATTCAGTGAATTTGAAGCTAACAATAAAATAACAGCAAAAACAAAACAAGTTGACAGGTTTTTCACTTCCCTGCTTCCTCTCACACTGTTTTCCATAGAGTATTGCTTCCTGAAAAAGTCTTCCCTGTCAAATCTTTCAACAATCAAATGTGAATTCTTACAGAAAAATAACAACAAACTGTCAAGCTCTTATTGTAAATTGAATCAGACAGGTGGTAAAGCCCCAATGACCAACTGTATGGGGTGGGGTGGAATGTGTGTGTAGTAGGTGCAGCAGTCTGACCCTAGGATTATGAAGCTACACAACCTGATTTTTCCTTCCAATTCCACAAAATATGGACAATTTTATAAATGTTTGTCTGGAAATTATTGGGGGGGCAAATGCCCCCCCTGCCCCCCCGCTTCCTACGAGCCTGACTGACTCTTATCTGCATTGCTCAAAGACTTTTTTTCTACTTTCAGGAGAATACATACGAGCTTTTCGAATAAAACCAACAGAACCGCTGATTAGTCTCTGTGTTGGGATAACCTATCTACACCTGGCTTGTCAGCGGTTTACCAAACACAGACATACCAGTGTGTTACAGGTATGTGCATGAATGTTTAGATTCCTTATCTCCTTGTGTGCATCCCGGTCAATCAAGTCGAATCTAATCCGGTCAATCAAACTCGGTCATCCTTATTGCCGGAGTGACGTCGGCATATCAGAAAACGCAGGGAAACAAGGACTCAAGTCTAATTAATCTTTTCAATTTGTATAGGCTCCTCCTGCACTTCTAAACCAATACCTTTTTCAGTAGCCCTCTCTTTTCGGAATATATGTGTTCTTTCATGTCATACTTCTGAAAACGGCAGGCTCTGGAGCTTTCCCAAACCTTCTGCTATCAAAAACAGAACATTTCTGAGACGTTCGAGACATTTTGAGTTAGACTTGCCACATGAGTCCTTGTTTCCCTGCGTCCTCTGATATGCTGACGTCACTTAGACAATCAGTAAAATTATGAGACCTCTTATCTATTTCCAGCCTCGCTACAAGAACAGCTAGAAAAAGAATCACGAGTATCCTCAGAGCAGTAGCAACCAAGCACTTTCGTGACTTTACAAAATACCTGGGCTCTAATTTCTGATAAAAACTCATTGAAAAGCTCTTTGCTTACTTTTTGTCTACCACTCAACTCCAAAGTCAGATATAAGTTTTTCCTCGATTTATTATTGCTTATTATTATGAAATATGGTGGAAATTTTCCTAAATTTTCCCGCCAAAGCTATATTTCTTTGAGCTGTCTGACAAAAGTTATGGCGATTTTAGTTTTGGCCTAGCCATGATAGTTTTGTAGCTATCCCGTTATTTTGAATCTACCTGTGCAATAATTTCGATAGGCTAGATGGCTAGTCTAATTTGAAGTTAGAGCGGGGCTGCCATTTTGTCAGTTGCCAGGATACACGGCTCAGATTTTCACAATTTCACGAATGTAGCAAGTGTGTTGCAGTAACGTCTTCAGGATTTATTACCCTCCTCTAGCAATAGGGTATATTCTTTCTCTCGACTTTAAAGACTTCAAAATCTTATATTTGTTCATCTCTTTATTGTTCTGTAGGGTATATCGTTTCTAATGCAGTATTATGAAATGCGAGGGAAGAACCAAGAAGCGTGTTATAACCTTGGTCGCTCTTTTCACCAAGTTGGTGAGTCTCCTACTTGTGTATCTTGCTAGAGTATCTTACTTGTGTATCTTAGTTGTGTATCTTAGTTGTATGTTTTATCTATATATTTTAGTGTCGGTATTCTACCAAATTTGGCTATCACATTTCTGATATGCCTCTAGTAGGTGTTGAACCCCAGACCTTACCCACCGAAGACGAGGGTCCTAATCCCTGTCCTTAATCAGGAAAATAAGTAAGCGTAGTCCCTATTTCAGATCCAGGCCCATCTTCCGTATGCAGATCCAGGCCCATCTTCCGTAAAATGCATCAATTCTTGTTTCGGATTAAATTCTTCTTCAGAACCATTATATTATTACATAAATCCCTAAGGCATTGTCTGGCACTAGAAATATATGTTATCTTAGCTGTATGTGTACACGTTCTTTTCTGTAAGTGTACTTTAAGAAAGTAGCACTTAACTCACTGTTTTGAAAATATTCATATTCCTACCGAAAATAGAATATTCATAGGGAATTCAAATGACAAGGCATTCGAAGGGAAGATGAATTTCTGTGAAACTTGCTAATAGCCTGTTAAAGGCTAAAGTCTGTATTACCAGCAGTACGGGACCCCTAATTTACCTTCCCCAGTGGAGATCTAGATGTTGACCTCATACGACCAAGCTTAACTTAAGCTGCACATTTTAAACTGCTTCGGTAACTTACTCATTGTTGTGTTACTCATGTTTAAATAGAAATACTCAAAAAGAAGAACCAGTTTAATTAACTCCAGCCATGTTCATGAAACTCAAGCCAAATACTAATTGAATGCACAGGAATAATTGTCGCCTGCCCACAGCGAGGCAGCTCATCAAAACGAGGATATAACATGTATAATAATAATACTACACCCATTGTACTGATGATCATTCAACTTTTGCACCAATTTAACCCGAAAATCACTTCTATGAATAATGAAAACTTAAGTCTTTATCTTAATGGAGTCGAAGTGATTTTTGGATAGGATAAAACAAACTGAATATTCGTGTTCTGTGAATGAAATATGACAAAATCAAAATATGCAAAAATAGCTCCGGCTTTGTAGTTCTCCTTGGAATCTTCAGCTTATCTTGCTTATCAAGATGAATTACTTTTCTTCAAGGTCTGGTGCATCTATCAGTTGAATTTTACAACAAGGCTTTGGACTTTCCGTATCCGTCTGCTGACAGTGATCCAAAATCAAAAGAGGTAACTGTTTAATTTCAATTTGATTTAATTCAATTCAATTCAATTTTATTCATAGCATACAACCCTAATACAAGGTTACAAAATATTTTGTACTAAAATTCAACTTACTGAAGTTTGATATAAATGACGATGGTGAGGAAAATCGATCTAACAGACTGCGATTTCTGTCCAAACGATGGCCCGTTGAGAGGTTAAACACTCCCAAGAAAGCATTTACCTGGACTGATTTACCTTGGCACTGACACTATAAAGCATATCATATCGACAAATCATTGAGCTGCTCTGCTTAAGGACGTTAATTTCTAGGTAAATGAAGAAAGTGAGGACAATAAATCATGCTGCTAGAACCTTTTAAGAACCTTGACACTAAGTTTTTCAATCAGGTAAAATGTAGGACTAAGATAGAATCTTGACTCGCTGGAAACAGATCTACTCATTAGGGAGGTGATAGTGTAGGCCCTTTTTGCTTTTTCAAAATCCCAATCCTACTTTCTTTTATTTAATTATAAAACCATTCATTTGCATTTCAGTTTGATACGTTCAACTGTCTACATCGGGAGGCTGCTTATAACTTGGCATTGATTTATAATAACAGTGGAAATGGCGATCTCGCTCGGAGAACTCTTTACAAATATATTTGGGTTTGACGGCTCGAAGACAACGCGCTCCAATCAGTTGAGTCTCTCCTTTAAGAAATCCCATCAATATTTGCGAGACACAGACCCATTGCAGTCCCATTGGTTTACAACAACAGTGGAATTGGAATTGCGATCTCTAGAAACGCTAAAGATTGCTCAAGTTTATCTTGAGTCTGAGAATATTGGAAGTACCTTGCACAGTGTGTATCACTCGGAGAACTCTTTATAAGTGGATTTGGGTTTGACAGCTTGAAAACAACGAGTTACTGTTCAGTTGGGTCTAAAACCTCATCATAAAAACACAGGCCTGGTATCGAAAAATTCAATAAATACTTGAAATAAAATCTCCAGCTTGATTCATACTTGTTTCTTTGATAAAGTTGAATTACGAGTTCACCTTTTTAGAGTTTTAGCAGGGATGCCCAAGTGGTTCGATCAGTCCACTCTCTTGATCAAAGGGTTCGAATCCAGTGTGTAACTGTATCATAAAAATTGAGCGGAAAGAAAACTTGCCAGCTCAAGGCAAAAAGGCAAAAGGAGTGACATTATTTGTGAGGTATTTCCCTATCTCTGCAATGCAATGCAATACTTTGATTAGTTTACCTATTCAGCTGACCATTTGTGTTTTGCGCATAAACCAATACCTTACGAATATAGTAAGCATATTTGCTTATAAACAATAACCATCAGGCTGTTTTAGAATTGGTTTCTTGAAGATGGGTCTTAACTGGACATTACACATTAGAACATGAATATTAAACCTAACAGCTTTTCCAACAACTAGATTGTATATATTTTTTACACTTCATAACATATTTGATACATCGGAATTTGATACATTCAAATATACACATCAATACTGGTGTTTATTTAAAAAGATATCTTTGATGATTGTGTGGTTTTTCATCCAACTAATTGATAAATGTCAACTGATGAAATAAATCAGGGTATCGAATAAGGCTAAGGGCCTGTCCAAATGAGCAAAAATACCTTCGCCTCGCCGGCAGTTTTGAGATTATATGGAAAAACTGCATTTCAACTGAGTGAAACTTCACATTCTGAGAGGCGAAGTTTCACCATACCTGTAGTGTGAAGTGAAGTTTTTTTGTTCATGCAAACGCAAACCGAAAATAAATTGTATTCTATAGGAGGGTAAAATATCGCTTACCAGCCCTAGGTCTAGCAAGTAATTTTGCCCATATAAACATACCCAAAACTTCGAGAATTTAACATATTGATTCATATTACAAATATGGAGCTAGGGGGTTGGGGTTGATAGAAAACAATACTGATTTATCATGAAGTCCTCTTTCTAAACAGCAAATCTTTTAATTAGAAGGGAGTTATTCAACAAGTATATTCTCTTGTGTGAAAGCATTTTGTAAAATCCGTTTTCTCCTATGGCCAAAAAGCGAGAATGACGTCAGCGAATATAACAACACAGGGACACAAGGACTCACTCAATTGTGCAGAAAGCAACAAGGTGGAAAAATGTTTTGGCCAATCAGGGCATTTGTTTACTAATAATTCATCCAATCAAATCACTGAAAAGACAATAGATTTTGAGGATTCCACAGCTCAAGTGCCCTGAAAATGGCGGAAAAACGCGAAAGCTGTGGTAAAAATAGCGTTCAGGGTTCTGCTTTTCTGCCGTAAACACGTAAACTATTCGGTACCATTCTTATATTTCTCAAATCTATGATAGTTTATCTAAATTTTTACCGTTTACGAGGTTAATATTTTACGTAATTGCTGTAAAAAGCGACTCAACAACTCGCTCAAAAAACACTAGCTGAAGCGGGGGTAGCCTCAGAATACAGGTAAGATATGCGTATCTTCCTAGCACAATAGATTTTATCTTTATGTAGGTAATTAGAAATCTCTTTATGCATCAAATATGATTGTTTAATTTTGTTAATCAATTCTAAATTATTATAAGAAAGTAAATGATTAGAATACATGACATTTTGAATTTTCAAATTATAATTTCGCAAATTTGCTCGACCCCCGTTATTTGCTGTTGCTCAATTTCATTCATCAACGTGTCCGAGAATTTCCATAACTTTTGACGTCGAATTTTGTACGGCGGGAAACTCAAACTGAAATTTTCAAACAGCTGCAAGTAATAACTAATGGTTTGTAAAGATGGTGGAGTTGTTTTAAAATAAAAGTAAGGGCTCTGGCAAGGTAAGTGTTAGTTTATCAGAAATATTAGTTACAGTTTATTAGTTAAAATGTTAGTTTCTTGTGCCATACTCGCAATTAAAAGCTAAGATTGTTTTTGAGCGAGTTGTCGAGTAGATTTTTTCAGCAATTACGTAAAATATTAACTTCGTAAGCGGCAAAAATTTAGATAAACTATCATAGATTTGAGAAATATAAGAATGGTACCGAATAGTTTACGTGTTTACGGCAGAAATACAGAACCCTGAAGGGTATTTTTGCCGCAGCTTTCGCGCTGTTCCGCCATTTTCGCGGCTCTTGAGCTGTTGAATCTTCGAGATCTATTGTCTTTTCAGTGATTTGATTGGATGAATTCTCGGTCAAAATATTCTCTGGTTGGTCAAAAACATTTTTCCACCTTGTTGCAGAAAGCAAAGTCTCTTTTGCTGTATTGCATCACTGTAAACAATTTCTTTCTGTACAAGTATCGCCAGCTCCCCAAGCTGCACAATACGAATATCAGCTGTCAGTTAATCCTTTTTGTTTTGCCCAAAACAGCAGAGTGAGTATGAATTCTTATTTGGTAAATGAATAGCGAAGTGTACACATAATAATAGTCCACATAAAAATTATTTCTCATTGCCAGCTTTTTCTTAGGCCATCCATAGGCCTTAGGCCCTACAGCTCTAGGTAGGGGGTATGATGGTGATGGTAGACCTTGTACTTTAAACTTTCTTTTCTCTATAGTGCAGATCTTATGATGGGCTGCTGTTGCTCTTGCATGACTTATGACTAATCTTAGCCATGACTTTATGATGGGATGCTGTTGCTTTAGCATGCCAAAACATTTATAAGGCATCCTTGGATGGCAGCAAGCCAGACTGTGGAGTGTGGAACTTGCACGCACAAGGTTGACAATAAAACTAAGGATAAAACAATAGAACCTGGCTCGTGCAGGCGCAAGATCTTGTCAGAAAGGGGCATGTTTCTCAGACTGGGCAGCAAGCAAGTATTTTTTTGTTATTAATGCGCAGGCAGTGTGAAGCTATACAGTCGGGTCCAAACGTAGTATGCTACAAATCATAACATGCTACGATCATTGTAGTAAACTTTGATGTTGGCTGGATAAGAATGTAGTATACTACAATAATAAAGAGCCATGCACAAAAGTTTATACTGTCAAATGATGCCCTTATATATTATCTTCAATTCAGCCTTTGTAACAGGAAATCTATCTTTACTTTCCTATTTTTATGCCCAATTAACTACAACTGAGTCACCATCAACTGAAAAAACTTTATTTCAGGCAAAAATCTTCAATTTTAGGTCTGAACGAAATAACAACAGAATCTTGAAATTTCATGACCACTCACAGAACAAAATAATTTGCCTCGAGGGTTCAAAGAATATTTTCCATGCATACACAAGCTCCGCCTCAACAAATAGGCAACACATCCTCAAACATCATAGTATACTACGTTTGGACCTGACTGCATAGTGGAATGGAAGTATCTTATGCAATAGATCTATAGCGTAAAGATTCTTCAATTTTTTAAGCTGGCCTATTTATTTCTCCTCAGAGTGTGATTTGGATACAATTAGCTACTTTTTGTAGTATTCTTAGAAAATAGTTAGAGCACTCATTGTTAAACTGCAAAGCACTTGGCGATTACAGGGCTCAAAGCTGATGTGGACCTACAGCTTGTGCCCCTATAATTGATATTCTAGAACAAATATTCTCAAAAGGATGGACAACTGAGTTGACTGTGGCTTGTAGTTCATTATACTGAACTTTAGTGGATTCAGGCCCACAAACATTGCCTCAACCACAAGGCTACACCATTGATCTAGGTATTTGTTAATTAATTAACTAAATAGCAAATTAAAAGAGTATATTTTAGAGTATTTGAGTTATCTCCTATACACTTTTTACTGCTATAGTAAGCCTTCAAGTGGGGGAAACAGGTTGTGGTCGAGATTCTTATAACCAAGGTCACAACCTAACGTCCATGAAAATACTTCTCATAAGATTTGATTGATAGTCAAGGAGTAACTTTGGGAAGCCCCCTCCACTCTCCTTTAGTATTGACACTAACAATCCCAATCCTTAAAACTCTTTAATTTCGTTAGTGAAAAATGGGATCTCGCGGAAGAAATCAAAGATGGCAAAGGCCAGGTAATTTTGGAGTGGCTGCTGAAGAGAAAGGTATATCTGATGCCGTTATAAGACAAGCCAGACATAGTGGCCAATTAAATCTGTCCAACAAAGGGCTTACTGAGATTTCCCAGAAGGTGAGTCGTCCTCAATTTTTACATTATTGATTTTAGTATTCTATTTACCAAGTCATACTTTTTATAAGGGTTTAAACGTCCCCTTCTTTTAAACGACCCCCTCGAATAAAGGCCTCCAATATTCTATAATCATTTTCAATAAATGTGCCTCTATTAAATAACACCTCTGATAAACAACCCTAGTATATTTGCGAAACATGGAACAATCATTTAAGAATTATATATGCTTTTTCAACTAAAGTAATAGGAAAATTCAAGATATTTACCCTATAAAATTTATTCACTTTTGATCAGAATTTTACATTTTATGTGCAAACCTTATTGAATGGTTTATGAATATTTTTCTTTGAACGATGAACAAAATTAAGTAAACTAACCCCGTTTTTAAATTTCCCTTCACATAGACACTTAATCCAAACTGACTCACTTTAATGTTATAATGAAATCTAATAAACAGGCTGCCATGTAGTAATCAAAGCGTTTTTGTAGGCTTTTAGAAGGCCAAGACTTGTCAATATTACTAATCTTTTTCAGGTATGGCGAATAAACATAGACGTACCTGAAGGTGGGAAGGATGTCGGTCTCGATGCTGGTGCGGGTGAACGATGGTGGGAGCAGACGGATTTGAGAAAACTCATTCTTGCTTCCAATCAACTGAAAAGCATTTCTTCTGATATCAAAAATCTCCCTGCACTTACTGTCTTAGATGTAAGCTGTTATTAATGTTTTATTTCAGCCTTTATGACCTTGCACTTTGAATAAACAGTTTAACTTAGTTCTCAAAATCTATTTTCAGCATCAAGTGAGTTTATTCCTGTATAACGCACCAGTCTGCCTGCCAATGGTTTATATTACCTGTGAGTGCGTAATAGCCTGTGTACTACTTCACTACGTATAGTAGTATAATGTATTGCCAGAAATATCGGAAAGATCATGAAACGAACACATAGATTACTTAAGCTTTTCGTCTGACACTCAACAGAGTAATACGTCAGAAAGAGAACGAAACAGAGATCTAACTGATTTTATATACCCAGATGTGGTTCGAAATAGGCCAATCAGAAGTAGTATAATGTTCTTGCATGCTTGATTTCACTCATATATTCTATACAGGAAGTTAAATTTGGAAAATACTGAGCATCAGATAACCTCTCTATTTAATATAGAGTTCTAGAGGTATTTTTGTTGCTGAATATTTTTTGGCTTGTGCTTCTCGATACGTATTACTTGATGCTGGCGTTTAACTATTTCTGCTCAGGAGTACAACCTACAAACATGCAATCACACAGCAAGAGAATTAGTAAACAGCAAGACTTTTTTGTGATGTAGGAGAGCTGTCTTGGTGATAGCCAGATTTTAAGTTTTTAAATGATCACAATTTGAATTCTAGGTACATGATAACCAGTTAGAATCCTTGCCAGAAGAACTGGGAGACCTCGCAGAGCTGTCAAAGATGCATCTCAGGTAGCATTTCTACACCCTATTCACCTCGCTAGGGGCTACATCTACTGAGCCTATTAAAGGACTAGATTGAGCCTCTATCATAGGGAATGAAGCCAATTGATGGTCATTTTAGTAGAACCCAATAGTCCTAAAAAGTATTATAGTCAAAGATCTACCACCTCCTTCAAGGTTTCGAAGCTATCTGATATTGATTGGTTGTTTTTGTTTTAGGCCTAAGTTGAAAGTGGAAAACTATTACAGTAGAATCCAGATAACTCGAAGCAAGGGACAATAAAAATAGTTTCAGTTATCAAATGTTTGAGTTGTCAAGGCTTTCGACAAACTCAAATAAGGTGTAAGGGGAATGCTAACTCTGTTCGAGTTGGTTAGTTCAAGTTATTACATGTTCGAGTTATAGGGATTCTACTGTATTCTTTCACAAATATACCTTCCATAGAAGCAAAAGAAGTGTGTACGTCTAGGGGCGGCAGGAGCGTCGAGATGGGGGGGGTAGGGGGGGTAAAAGGTCCGGGGCCCGGGCCCCAAAGGGGCCCGCAAAAAAATCTTACCAAAAAAAAAATTTCACAACTTCTTAAAAGTGCCAGCTCGTGGGGCCCGGTTCTATAAAATACTCCGTGGCCCGAGCTGGCTCTCGACGGCCCTGAGGGGCGGATCCAGTTTAAATTTGAAGCAGTTTCTTTATGAATGATATTACCAACACCAATTGATATCAAGAATCAGTTTCAAAGGGGCGCCAAACTTCTGGAAAGTAGGTGCTAAGAATTGTTATATCAGCAAGGGGTTAACTGCCCCTAACTTCACCACCCTTTATTCACCACTTTTTATCTTTGGTGGTCCTATTTATATAACAATTGTGAACTTCTGCCATCTTGTTTAATCTTCCGATAACTCTAGATCTACAAATGAACTTAATCAAGATACTTTGTGAGAAGGAAAATGACCCGAGTAGGTGCAGTGGTAGCGCTCTAAAGTATGAATCTAGAGGTCGTGGTTCGAGTCCTACTCGGGTCATTTTCATTCTCACAAATTATCTCGATCGATTTTCCAAATCCTGTTTCTCCTCAAATGAACTTTTCTCTGTGATTTTTCAGCCACAATAAATTGCACTGCTTGCCAGAGAATCTTGCTAACATGCAGTCTATGAAGGTGCTTCTGCTTTCCAACAACCTTTTTGAAACTTTATTTGAAGATTTTGGAAAGATGGCTAATCTGGAAGAATTGGTAAGCAAACTTCAAGTAGATTACAATATTTAAACCTCTAAAAGCTGCCACTTTTAGATCCAAGGTTTAGCAGCCGTTGATAATAGGTGGCTGCTACTGAGGTTAATTCACAGGGAGACATTTTGTCTTTAAAGTTATAGGCCGTTTCTTGGAGGTGGCTGTTACTTGGAGGGAGCTGCTCGTAGAGGTTTGACTCTATAAGATTTTCAATTATGGAATGATGTGAAATAGGTCTATATTATGCGTATATTACTTAAATCTATTTAGCAAAGCAAAGGAGTCATGAGTATGAGCAGACTCGGTTTAGTGCTAGCCTCAGTTTTATAATGAGCGATTACTGGGGCTCATGTAATAAGTGTAGGTGGAGTCTAGGGGTTCATCCATTTTATCTCTTTGATATCAGTATATGACCTCATTATATACAAATAGATATTCCTTTCCATTTCAGGACTTGTCTAATAATCAGATATCTATCCTTCCGAAAAGTTTCGGGAATCTTCTCAAGCTTCGAAAACTCGATTTGTCGCATAACAAGCTGAGTGAGCTTTCAACTGGGGTTGTGCATATGCGTGGTAAGTTCATGCGAGTTTTCATCCTGTTGTTATTGTGGGTCTGCATGTTCTAACTAGTTATATACTACTGTTCGAAAAATTAGAATAAAGTTTATGTTCTTGCCAGTTGGAAGAATATACCATCTGTTGATTTAGAATATCGAAATTACATAATAATTTGAATAACTCCTGCTTTATTTTTTTCTCTCTTGAAAAACGATAGAAGCAATATTAAGTATTAAATACAAGAATGGAAATATTTCTGTCTCCGTCTATAAATTATGTTTATTCAAGCGAGCCTACTCTAAAGCCAGTTTCAAAATGCTATAAGTATTTCTTGTAAAGATGTCTAATGTAATATTCGACATGATTGTCACCACTTATCATGACAAGCCTTTGATATTTAGTGGGGTATATCATGTTGAATATTGTGTCAGAAACAGCCTTGCTAAGACCAATGTTTTTTACTCAGGTGCCTAATGTGTTTTTCATTGACTGTTGACAATTACTGTGGATTAACTTTTTTATTTGCCTTGTCTTATTTTTAAGGCCTTCAAGATCTGAATCTGCAAAGCAATAAGCTGACTTCTCTCCCACAAGGTAAGTCCTGTTTTAAAAAGGTGAATTTGACTTCAAAAGGAAGCAACCCATGTCGAAAAGTATTTCAAATTCATGTTGAACAGTTCTTCGTCATGCTACACTGTACACAAACAACATGATTTTCAAGCAAGCACAATAGAGTTTCGAGAGTCCATTTAAGCTCATGGGGAAATGTCACAGGAAAGTAGTTGACTCTAGGTCCATAGTAACATTTTCTCTATTTAAAGGGACCCCACGTCTAGTATTGCAATATAACATGTAAATCACCCTTTTCCTCTTGCTAGAAATATTTGCTAATTTTTTCTCGATTTTTAGGATTTGAAAATTTGAAATTATTGAGTATACTTGACTGCCGGTCCAACCTCATTAAAGAACTACCAACATTCGCAGAACCATCTAATCTGAAAGTAAGTAACTTTGTTCTTGCTAATTACGTAAGGTAATTCCAAACACTACCTAAATTGAGCCGTGAATAAGGAAGATGGTCAAAACTGTCATTTTCCGATGTTTTTGCGACGATTTGAAAAGGAATTTTTGACGATTTTCAAAGTTGTTCGGATTATTTAGAACGATTAAGAGGATATTCAGTTGAATGGAGGCATGTCGTGGGTGGTATTGGTGATCCCCACCGTATTGATAATCCCCACACTACTTGAAGATATCCCTCCACATTCTTGATATCTCCAAAGCTACTCAGAGATGATCACCCATACTACTGAACATGGCCCAACTTACTGCGGACCCAAGCCCTACAGTATGCGCTGATGCTTGCTAAAATATACTCCTTTTAGGTTTTTTATTATACTCTGATTTCTTAGCCTTTTATCTCTCTTTAGGAAATATATCTTGGCAACAATCGGGTCGAAGGTCTAAACCCAGATACCTTGAAATTACTACCAAGCCTAGTGATATTAGATGTGAAGGACAACACGGTGCAGAGGTAATATTGCTTGAATGTATCTCTATAAGGCTAGAGATTTCTCTGGATAGGATGAAAACACTGATCTCAAATAAAGACTGGATCGAGTATCGGTCGTTCTGAAATGAAGTCGTTGACGGCCATATTGGACGGTCCAACTCAATACATTGAAATCAAACGGGGGCATGCTTTTTTCTTTGATGATTTTTGGAATGTTATGAATTATCAGAATGACACTGAATAATCATGATTTCTTTGGTAGCCATATTGGGAGGCCAAACGCAAGCCGAAACAATTGGCTTCGAAAATTTAGCTCCAGAAACAGCATAATGCTCGATCCAATTTTAATTTTTAGATCAGTGGATGAAACCCGTACCAAATTAATGCATTTTTCTGCATAGTCATCTTCATTTTTTTATTCTTATGAATCTATATGATTGGGATAGTGGTTAGCATGTTGACCTACGGTAGGCAATGTGCTGGGTTGGAGAACTGATGGAGGCATATTACCGTTTTGTTAGCCTACCTGTGAGAATATGTTCCCCCTGCTAGACGATGCCTTATGAATAGGTTTTTATGAGTTTAATAGTGATTCTTGTTCTTTCAATATATGATGTAAGGAGTTTGAAGAATCATTTGACTGTTTAAAGATTTTATAGAAATAGATGTTAGGGAACCTATTGATTTACGTCTTTGTTTCTCATTCGATGTTGAGTAGTACCTGAAGGTGCTCAACGTATGTCTGATCTTATCCTGTCTCTTTATTGTTAAAATTTTACTTGTAAATATTGCCTACATAGATATGATGTTGAAACCAAACTATGGTTTTAACTAGTGATAAAATGATTTTTTACAGCATTCCCGAAGAAGTATCGTTTTTAGTGAAGCTTGAAAGACTCGACCTGACGAATAATTGCATTTCTGGGTATTCACAGATTTTAAGTTACTTCTTATTCTATGTAAATTACGGAGCGATCATCATATTTTATGATTTTTCTAAAAACCCATCATTAAACCGCCTAACAGTAGCCATTCTTATGCCTTGGCTAAACTGAATTCATCTATTTGCTTGTTTTGTATAATAACCATTTGCAAATTTACTGGCACATAAACCAATACCTTACGAAGATAGAAAAGCGTATTTGCCTATCAACTATCAATGGACTGCTTTGATTAGTCTACCTATTCGGTGGTTCCTTTGTGCTTTGCATATAAACAAATACCTTACGAAGACGGTAAGCGCATTTGCCTATCAACATATAAACTTTTGCTAAAGATATTACGGAAAAAGCTTACTGAGACCAATAACTTGTTTAGGTTACCAACGGTAATGGGAACAATGGAGTCATTGAAATCTGTCTCATTAGAGGGAAACCCACTTCGAGGCATAAGACGAGACATCATATCAGTAAGTACAAATCCCTGTTTTTCTTAATTCATTTCCCCCTAGATATCTTTTTATCTGATTTTGATTCTGTATTTCTCAACTGTGAGGGCTCGACCTCGGGTTCGACTTATACAACGAGAACGGCTGGACACATGAAAGGATGTCACCATCAGGAACTAACTAGTGAGATAATTCAGATGGAAAAACTCCAACTCGCAACCTCCTTGGGTTCAGTGGTGATTTCTAAGAAATTAGCAAGGGGGCTCTAAAAGCAACACCAGCAAAGTGGGTGTGGCTTTTTTGACAACGCCCACATTTTACTTTGCGCAAATATGAATCCAGTGCTCACATTAACCAATGTGGAAAAAATTTCAAACCTTTTAATCCTTATAAGTATGATAAAGTTCATCAAATCCTAACAACAATAAAAACCGGAGAGAGCAACTCATTTATAGTTCATGTTAGCCAATTAAGATGAACAAGGAATAAACACCAGATATGGTTTGAGGGGGATGGGCTCCGAGCTCAGCGTATATTTGAACAAGGGGGATCCACCACCACCTGGGCCCCCTAAAAATCCCAACCCCTGAGCCTTATTATGTGCTAAACAACACAGAGGCTGAGTAGATATACCTAATGATATAACCCCATAATTTGATTTTTATACCGACCATTCATTTGATTCTTTCGAATTATTTTGATTTCTCGTCACATCCAACGTTTATCTTTTTAGAAAGGAACCCAAAGTCTTCTAAAGTACTTAAAGAGTCGGATAGTTCCTGCTGGTAGGAATCTGTTTTTATTGATTTGAAATTATAGTTGTTATTAGACACAGGAAAGCCTTGTACGTGAAGTTGATAAGTAGTGAGTTAATACAGGGAGAAAGACACGAAATCAAAACGCCTTAGTTAGAGCCTTGATACCTTAGCAATCATGCTGAAAAACAAAGAAGTTACGAACTCATACCAATAGACCGTTAGATCTACTATACCTATACTATACCTACTATACCTTGTGATGAAAATTAATCATTGTGCTTCTTAGTGAATTTGGCAAGTTAGGCTGGTGTCCTTGAGAAACTCGTGTGTTCCACACCCTATGCTTTGGTTTCTCATAGAAGCTGTGGTATTGGTCTGATGTGGCAGGCCAAAGTTGATATAAAACAGCAAAATACTTGGAGGAGAAAATAATTGCAATACACATAACATCTCTTCGAGAATAAGAATATCCAACGAATTTTCAAGCTTTGAGGAATGAAGGCTGTTTTTGTAAGGAAAAGCAGAAGTTGGTTTCGAAAAAGAAGGGAGATTTTCACTGCCAAGAAGGGAAGATTTTTCACCTCTTAAAATCATCCTAATACCTTGAGACATTGGGATCGTCGTTCGGATAAAATAGTATTTGACGTCCTCTTACGTGAATAGATCCTGTTTGGAAATGGATTTCTTGAAATATCATCATCTTCGGTATTGATATATTTGTATATATAACCACCTATTATTTAACGCACCATTTCATCAGGTTATGATTTGTCTCTTAGACACACATGTTCCAACGAATGAGAAGGCCGTTAATGGACCGGGGAAACAAATTAAAGAAATTAACGACAATATCATTCCGGATATGGTAGACCGAACAGTTCATCAAATATGCGCAACGAAAAAGATCGAATACAGGTAAATCTTTTTGAGATTGTTTCACTGTAAGAGACACAATCACGATAGAGTTATCTAAAAAGTTTGTTAAATTCCTTGAATTCAACGCCAATAAGGAACCAAATTTTGCAAGTTGTTTAGCTATCAGCTATCCTCTACCACCATTTCGGGGGGGACGTAACAATAAAGAAAATCGGGGTTCGAGCGAAGATGCAAGAAATGAAAATAATTGAACTATAGATATTTAGTTACAATAAGCCTACAGGTTGGATAGCTACACCTTCCAAGAAAATCACGAAAACGCTTAAACTAGCCAAAAATCTACTATTTTGAATTTTGTATTTAAAAACAGCCCATGTATAAGGTAAAATTATTATTGAGAATTATTATTTATCAAATAATCATTAAAATCATATAGGTGTTAAAATTAACGTTGAATTCGTTGCTGTTTAGACTGATTTTAGGCTGGTTTCGTCATTTTTTGGCTCTCTTAGCCTAATTTTCTCCTAATTCTATCTCTTTATTTGTCTTTTTATTTTATCTCTTGATTTGCCTCTTAACTTTTATTTTTGCTTAGTTCGTGAAGATTAAACCTAAACTAGGATTATTTGGCATTCTTAGGTCTTTAAGCTTAATTTACAGTATTAATTGTTTGCTATTCTGTTGATTAAACCTAAACTAGGGTGATTTGGTGATTTTTTGGCTCTTTTGGATCAATATGTCTCTTAATTTTGTCTCTTAATTCGTTTCTTAGCTTTATATTTTGCTGCTTTACTCATTTGGTGTAGATTAAACCTAAACTAGGGCGACTTGCTGATTTTTGCAGATTCACCATATAATTTAGCCTGTTATGGCATATTTTGGGTATGAATTAGCTTATTGGAGTGCTTTGAGTGATTTTAGCTCATTTCGTGTTATACAACTAGTAAACTTATTTTAATAATGGGTTAATTCTAATGTTTTTTTTCAAACTAGTAACAAGAAAGCAACGTCTATTCCTGATGTGTACTTCGTGGATAATAACGACATTAGATCAGTTGATTTCAGCAAGAATCTATTAGATCAAGTTCCAATGAAGTGAGTTCCCACTTATTTTTTTCTTCGCATTTCTTTCACATTAAATGTTGATGGTTCCATTTTTCTATTGTTCTTCATTGTGTGTCTTGTCTTAAGAATAGTTCTCAGGAAATGACTTAACTCATTTACAAATTCAAAGTTCCTTACTTTCTTCAATAGTTGACCAGTTTCACTTTGCTTTCCTTTGATACATTTTAAAAATTTTCCGTTTTTAATTCACTTTTTGACTATTTTCATTGCCTTTTCTGTAGGTAGATCATACAATTTGCTTTCTTTTGACATTTGAAATAACCAATGATATTCACCTATTGAATGTTGTATTATATGAATATTGTTCATCGCACAGAAACAGAATTTATATTCTGGCCGTCTTCCCTCCTTGCGGGGGTTGACCGGTTCATAAACCAATCCATGATATAGGTAATAGAGCAAAGTTTTATTGCCGGATACCCTTCCTGACACCAACTCTTTCAGTCGCCTTCTACAAAACGCAGGGTGCGGTGGATAAATTCTCACCCCCTACCTCAGGGGAGCTTCGCTTTCATTTTTATTTTTATACAATTATGTAATTATCATTTTTTATTTTTCTTAATTGATTGTTTTTAGGTTAACGCTGTATTCGCAACACCTGACCGAACTCTGCCTGAACTCAAACAAAATAAAAGAAATCCCAAAAGAACTTTCTCAGTTGACAAAACTTCAATTTCTTGATGTTGGGTAGGTTTCGTCTTTGCTTACATTACGAGTATATGTTTTGCTTCAAAGGACCGAGTCTTGGCTATTTTAATTGATTTTAGCCAGTATTCAGTTAGGGGTGAATTTTCAGGAATGGATGCAGGAATGAATTTTTGGTTCCCAGAATTAGAACAGTAAAATATGGCTCGGAATCCATTCGTTTTAGAGGCCCGCAAGTCTGGGCTACCGTTCCTCAGATGACTAAATGTTCCAGATCTCTAAAAGAATTCAAAAACAAAATGAAATTTTGGTCTGGTGAAACCTGCCACTGCCGATTGTGCCAAATATTTGTTCAAAATCTGGGCTTCATTTAAAATTACTTTTACATTTATAAAATTTGTATTTGATTTAATGTTAAAATTGTATAAATTGAATCTTTTTATTGTCATTTGTATTTTGTATTATGAAATCTTTAATGTCAGTAGTTGGCCTAAATTAGCTTTAGCATAGCTATATATCAAGCAAACTTATAAAGAAATTGATGATAATAATAGTAAAAATAAAAGGTCATCTCGGCCTAGAAACTTGTGATTAAAACTATCGTAAGGGCCAGTCAAGTGATAAAGCTCTTGGCTATTAAATTGTTTTTTCTACCAACTACAAGAACATGCTTGTAATCGTTGGGTTAAGCTTGATATGAATTACGCACGTCACCAAAGCGAGTTGGAATGAGATCCAAAAAGGCCCAGCAAATTACGTCCCTACTAAACCATACCTTCTTCTAGAGACATTTGGGATGGTCATCCCTCCACCCTGCTTCCAACGGATAATGGCTCAACCCCACCTTCAGATGTGTCACATAAAGTGTATGCAGATAATTTGCTAGCTCCCAAGACAAAAGGAACCAAGAGACGTGATCACACCGAGAAGAATAATATCGAAAAGAGTCGCACTGCTTTGATCAGTCTATTAGCATAAATAGCCTACAGGTTAAATAGATAGTGAGCGTATTTACCTATCAACTATCAATGCATTGCTTTTATTAGTCTACTTATACAATTTGGGTCTTTTGCTTTGCACATAAACCAATGCCTTGCGAAAAAAGTAAGCATATTTGCCTATCAACTATCAATGCATTGCTACTATTAGTCTACCTATCCAGTGGGCCCTTTGTGGCTGGTGCATAAACCTGCACAAATAAGTTATAGTTTCATGATGACGGACTGACCATTAATATTTCATTTATCTTTTTCAGAAACAACTTGTTATCAAGCATTCCTGTCGAGTGTCAATCTTGGCAATCTCTCGTTCAAATCATATTTTCCGGAAACAGGCATGTCTTTGTCCACATCTTCTTTGCAACTACTTATCAACGAGCCGTCTTTTTCTCTATTGTATCTATTTAGGGTTCGAGGCCTGATAGGCGTATATCAGAACTGTGGTAGTCTACTTTGGCAGAATATATTTCCCCGTATTAAACTATACCTTGTTAAACCATTAATTCATAAGGCATGGTCTAACACGGGTAATCAAATTATACCAGAGCAGGCTACTGCAATTGACATATGCCCCCACCGGGTCTCGAACCCGGCTTTGTGCGGACACATGCGAGCACGCTAACCACTGTCCTAAACCAGGACAATAAGTTAGCACAGTAACCTTGATGTGTTCACAACTCCAGGCTTATCCACGGTGGGGCATTAATTCGTGTTTCGGATTAAATCCTTCTTCAGAGCCATGTAATATTAACATTAATCTATAAGGCATGGTCTTTGTCCTTGTTAAACCATATACATGGCCCTGAAGAAAGATCTAATCTGAAACAATAATTAATGCCTCACTGTAGATTAGCCTAGTTTTGTATACACATCGAGGCTATTGTGTTAAGTTATTTTTCTGAATTATGACAGTGGTTAGGGTGAGTACGGTCCCAGGCTCGAGACTTTGTAGAGTTAAACCAGGATTGAAGAAAAGAAATGACTTTCTTCTACGTTTTTCAAATCAATTTGAACGATTCATAGCTGTCATATGATTTAGCAATTAGCCTTATATAAGAAAAAAGTGCAATTTTTCATACATTTTATGCTGATATTGGATTGAAGTTAGGGTTCTTACTTGAGAGCATGTCAAGTTCCCTTTACTTGCCTAATTTGGACTTAAATATAGATTATCAAGCTCTAAATTTCTTTCTTCAGATTTCAAGCAGTACCAGAATTCCTTTACAATATTTCAACATTGGAAAATATTCTTGCTACTTCGAACCAGGTTTGAATTTTCTTTGGTCTTTTTATTAGATTTATTTACTAATTTACGAAGTTTCTGATACCTCTGAGCCTGTTCTTTATTCAGATCATGGTTCTTTATTCTACTTAAGACAAGGATTGGTATAGTTGGCACTCGTTTTGAAATGGAAGTGATCAAACTAACTTGAACCTCTTACACCCCCTATAACTATGCAGCAGTGTGGAGGATGTTCAGTACTGTGGGGGTGTTCAGTATTTTAGGGAATCTCATAGATAATTTATGGTAGCTTTCTATGAATTTAGGGTCTTCATGGCTCTCTATCACCACTGGTCTAGAACATTACCTTGACTCTAACGCAACTGTTTCATCACTAGTCAAGTTTAATTGTGACGAGATTGTAGTAAAGGAGTGCAACACTAATCGATCTCATAGCTCAGAATTCTATGCTGTAGCTAGGTTTGGGTCAAGGTTAGGGTTGATAAATGTTTGAAAATATGATAACTAAAATTCTTTTTTTCATTTGTAAAATTGAAATTTTAAAGCTAGGAAATAGATTTGATTCCATTGCTCTGAAAAAACGCTCCTCTTTGATCGCATATTTCAATATTTATTATCAAACAGATAACAAGCATTGACGTGAATGGACTGATGAAGCTGCCAAGAATCGCGAATTTGGACTTGAGTAACAATAACATCTCAAACGTTCCTCCGGAACTTGGAAATGTCGTCAGCTTAAAGTAAGTCTGCTTGATTTTGTTGCATTATCATCATCTCTAGCATATTTTGGGTTGAAGTATTAAATTGCTTTCATCAGGGATGTAGCCAGAAGCTTTGAAAGGGGACCCACTTTTGGATAATAAACCATAAAGAGGAGTCTACATACATACATACATACATTGGTACAATAAAAGACAAATAGATGATACGAATTGATAAGTCCCTTGATATTTTTAACTCATTTTTGAAAGATTAAAATCATTTTATATTTCTTAAACTTGTTGGCAATGTATTCTCTTCACACAACATTTATAGAAATTTCTTCAGAGTGGCAAGCTGCAGCACCCCTAGCTCCCCTCTTCTTGCTGCACCCCTATCTAACAGCACCTAACATTGGTCTCGATCTAACTATGTTCTAGTTTAATAATCATTTTCTCCGCCTCCTTGTCTCAAAAAACGTTTTGTTTCTTTTTTAGATCACTACATATCGAGGGTAATTCCTTCCGCAACCCAAGACATAACGTTTTATCAAAGGGCACAACTTTCATCCTCGAGTATTTGAGAGACAGAATACCGCGCTAAGCAAATCCACAGGCAATGATGGGGGACGGGTATATAACGAGTTATGAAAATTACTAGGTGCATCTAGCAGCCATTTGAGACCGGGGGTCTATGTTTTCATTGACGTCTTTACTCCATCTAAGGATAAAGATAATTTGAAACCAATCGAGGCTTGTTGAATAATCTGGGGGGATATTCAAAAAACAAGGGGACATCTCACGCTTACAAGGGTATGACATTAAGAATTTATTATGATTCTTATCTGGGTCATGAAAAACAAGGCTTAAATCAACACCCCTAGTGATTTGAATTACTAATTTTCCTTCTGGTTTATCTTCAACCGAACTTGTTATATCTTTGCACATATATACAAATATTGATAGTGAATATTGATCTATTTTCTATTGTGCTTTTTTCTTATTTTCTCTCTCACAGTCTTTGTCAGGCTAGCACGTTAAACAGAAACTCATTTACTTGCAAATGGGTGGATTTGAAATAGAGGACTTCATGTTTAGCTATACACTTTTTCAATAAGCTAATTGATAGGAAATACACTTAATATCTTCGTAAAAGGTATTGGTTTATGTGCTAAGCACTAAGGGCCCACTAAATATGTGGACTTATCGAGCAGTGCGACCCTAGCCCTTCCTGTCGATGTGACCACATATTGTGATTCCTTTTCGCCTTTAATAACAGTGAGCTGGCTAATTCTCTGCATACACTTTGTGACAGGTCTGAAGGTGAGCAACTTGACTTTGAAACTTGACTTTGGTCCCAGTCCTCAAAGTTGTTTCAATATTTCGGATTTTCAGTCCTCAACGTTGCTTAAGAGTTGCTAAGTCTTTAAAAACAAACAAAATACAGACATCTCCCTATACCACGAACCTTTTAGAAAAAGAAAAAATTAATGGTGCACAAGTAAGAAAACCTTCAAACAACAAAAATGCTTTTAATAGCAATGAAACATATGAATAAACAAGATTAAGCACTTTCGGCATAGTTGCTAGAGTGCTTAATTGCTTAATTGATTCATAGAGCCCTGTAGTTGCTTAATGTTTTGCTCAATCCAGTACTGGTTGCTTAGTGACGACTTGCTTATTGAAAAGGTGTATATATAGATGAAATTCTTTCGAAATAATTATACAGACTATAGTCTGTCTGATTATTGCGTGAGCATGAAACTTTAAGGTACAGAGAGCCAGTCTCCTTTCTTGTTTCTCTTCTATATCGCTCTGTACCTTGGTAAATCGAGCACTACGATGCAACGCTGTCAACGCAATCCCTATAGAGATATATTCATGAAGTGTATATGCAAGACAAAGTCTTTTAACAGGCTAACATGTTATACTGAAACTCGCTCACAAATTGGTGTAATGAATACACTAGGAGGTCTTACTACTAAATGCAGTGAATTTGTAAATGCTACCTTGCCCCTACTGGTAAAAAGACCTTGTCCAATGCGTGTCAGTTCATTGTCGCAGTTTCGAACTCCAATACCTAGTTAGATTCAAGAATAAAATCGACTAAGATTTGGAGAAAAGCATGATAGTGAGTCGATGTTATTGGTTCAAATTTGCTAAGAAATAATGCTTCCAAATAAGCTTTAGTTAGATCCAGTGAGGGAGCTAGATTCAGCTGTAATGTAAATCAATTTCATTTTCTTCTTTTCCTTCGAAGGAGCCAGTTTTTTTCGTAGTTCAGTCCTCGTAAGGCAAGACTTTTGATTTCTAAGACTTAAGAATGTTTGGTTGTATGATATAAAAGTAATAGCTCTCCATAGTTGGGTTCCTCGTAAGGAAAGACTTCTGAAATATTCTTATTTCTTAAATTGAAATTTTTCAAAATAATTCAATGATTTCAATTCCTTCCTACTCCTAATTGCATTGAGGATGTTTCGAGACTTGGACAAGTCTAAAGGAAAAGCTTTTGATTTATCATTTTGGGTGAAGATGATCGAAGAGAGATACCTCTTACATCAGGAAAACATCGATGGGCGAGTGGACTATGCTGAGTGTGCTATAGCATGGTTTTTATATTCAGACCGTAGTTCGATTCCTCGTATGGGAAGACTTTTGATTTCTGACATTTCATAATGCTTGGAAAAATGATACAAAAGTAAGACCTCTCTCATTAAGAAAGCTTGGATGGCCAGTTGACTGAGCCAAGGTTCTTTGTTGCCTGCATCGCAGTTCGATTCCTTTTATGGGAAGACTTTTGATTCTTAACATTTTTAATGTTTGGTAAAAATGATATAGAAATAAGACCTCTTTCATATAGATACCGTGTGTGGGCTGTTACTCGGACCGTAGTTCGATTCCTCCTAAGGTAAAACTTTTGATTTAAAATATCTATAATGCTTGGTAAAAGTGGTACAAACGTAATATCTTTTTATCTAAAAAGTCTATATGGCCGAGTGGACTAAGCTAAGGGCTGCTATGGCCGTAGTTCAAACCCTCCGTGAGGTAAGACTTTTCATTTCTAAGATTGATAATGTTTGGTAAAAATGATACAAAAGTAATACCTGTTTCATTAGGAAGCTTGGATGGCCGAGTGGGCAAGGCTGTTGACTGAATATGTTCAGACCATAGTTCGACTCCTCGAAAGATATGATTTTTGATTTCTGAACTCTGAATAAAGATGATATCAACTTCAAATCTCTCCTGTCGGCGGCATGGATGGCAGAGTGGAAAGGTCACTCAACTCTGGATCGAAGGGTCTCGGGTTCCTAACCACCTGGTTAAAATGGCAACGAGGAGACTTCACGTAAGGTAAGATTTTGATTTCTAAACTCTGAACAAAGAGGACATCAACTTCAAACCTCTCCTGTCGGCGGCATGGATGGCAGAGTGGATAGGTCACTCAACTCTGGATCGAAGGGTCTCGGGTTCCAAACCACCTGGTTAAAATGGCAACGAGGAGACTTCACGTAAGGTAAGATTTTGATTTCTAAACTCTGAATAAAGAAGACATCAACTTCAAACCTCTCCTGTCGGCGGCATGGATGGCAGAGTGGATAGGTCACTCAACTCTGGATCGAAGGGTCTCGGGTTCCAAACCACCTGGTTAAAATGGCAACGAGGAGACTTCACGTAAGGTAAGATTTTGATTTCTAAACTCTGAATAAAGATGATATCAACTTCAAACCTGTTCTGTCGGCGGCATGGATGGCAGAGTGGATAGGTCACTTAACTCTGGATCGAATGGTCTCGGGTTCAAAACCACCTGGTTAAAATGGCAACGAGGAGTCTTCACGTAAGGTAAGATTTTGATTTCTAAACTCTGAGTAAAGATGATATCAACTTCAAACCTCTCCTGTCGGCGGCATGGATGGCAGAGTGGATAGGTCACTCAACTCTGGATCGAAGGGTCTCGGGTTCCTAACCACCTGGTTAAAATGGCAACGAGGAGACTTTACGTAAGGTAAGATTTTGATTTCTAAACTCTGAATAAAGATGATATCAACTTCAAATCTCTCCTGTCGGCGGCATGGATGGCAGAGTGGATAGGTCACTCAACTCTGGATCGAAGGGTCTCGGGTCCCAAACCACCTTCAGACCAAGCTTAAAGCTGAGGTGTAACGTGAGAGGGAGAAGGATGTGCAGCAGCAGGAGGAGCAACATGAGGAGAAGGAATACGAGGATGAGGTGTAGCAGCAGAAGCCGGAGGAGAAGAAGTAGCAATCGAAGGAGGAGGAGGAGGAAGGTGAGTATACAGATGGTGAGTAGCTGCTGGAAGAAAGTAAATCACTTCAATATGTAAAGATGAAAATGAAAATATCAATAAAAAAAGGCGGGGGATGTTGACTTCCGAGAGAATAAACTAGGGGGTCTTGCAAAAATTTTTGATGAAATTACAGAGCTGTATAATTTCATCAAAAATTTTTGCAAGACCCCCTAGTTTATTCTCTCGGAAGCCAGCATCCCCCCGCCTTTTTTCTATGTTATTTTCATTGTTAGGAACGAAACTGATTTACTATTTTCCACCAGCTACTCACCATCTGTATACTCACCTTCCTCCTCCTCCTACGATTGCTGCTACTCCTTCAGCTGCTGCCGCACCTCCTTCTCCTCCACCTCCTGCAGAAGCTGCACATTCTCTTCCTTCTCACGTTGCTGCTCCTCCTCCTCCTCACAAGCTGTAAGCTTGATCTGAAGGTGGTTTTGAGCCCGAGACCCTTCGATCTAGAGTTGAGTGACCTATCCACTCTGCCATCCATGCCGCCGACAGGAGAGGTTTGAAGTTGATATCATCTTTACTCAGAGTTTAGAAATCAAAATCTTACCTTACGTGAATTCTCCTCGATGCCATTTTAACCAGGTGGTTTGGAAACCGAGACCCTTCGATCCAGAGTTGAGTGACCTATCCACTCTGCCATCCATGCTGCCGACAGGAGAGGTTTGAAGTAGATATCATCTTTACTCAGAGTTTAGAAATCAAAATCTTACCTTACGTGAATTCTCCTCGATGCCATTTTAACCAGGTGGTTTTGAACCCGAGACCCTTCGATCTAGAGTTGAGTGACCTATCCACTCTGCCATCCATGCCGCCGAGAGGAGAGGTTTGAAGTTGATATCATCTTTACTCAGAGTTTAGAAATCAATATCTTACCTTACATGAATTCTCCTCGATGCCATTTTAACCAGGTGGTTTGGAAACCGAGACCCTTCGATCCAGAGTTGAGTGACCTTTCCACTCTGCCATCCATGCCGCCGACAGGAGAGGTTCGAAGTTGATATCATTTTTATTCAGAGTTTAGAAATCAAAATCCTACCTTACGTGAATTCTCCTCGATGCCATTTTAACCAGGTGGTTAGGAACCCGAGACCCTTCGATCCAGAGTTGAGTGACCTGTCCACTCGGCCAACCATGCCGCCGACAGAAGAGGTTTGACGTTGATATCATTTTTATTCTTATATAATTCTTATAATGTCATTATTTAATTAAAACTCTTACCTTACGAGGAGTCGAACTGAGGTCTGCACATCTGCAGTCCTCTGCTTTGTCCACTTGGCCACCCATGCATTCTTGATGAAAGCGGTTTTACTTTCATATGATTTTTACCAAACATTACAAATCGTAGAAATGAAAAGTCTTACCTCACGAGGATTCGAACAACGGTCGGCAAATCTGAAGCCTTTGGCTTAGTCCACTAGGCCACCCAAGCTTTCTCAATGGGAGAGGTATTACTTTTGTATGGTTTTTACCAAACATTATAACCAAACATTATAAATCTTAGAAACAAAAATTCTTCCCCTACGAGATATTGAACTGTGGTTCACACAACTATAGCTATATAAAGGCTATATAGCCCTTAGCTTAACGACTCGGCCACACAAGCTTTCTTCTCGACACATGTTTCACTTTTGTATGATTTCACCATACAATACAAATCAAAAAATGTTTACTTAACATCATAAATCAAAAGCTTTTCCCTTCTTAGACTTCTCCAAGTCTCGAACCATCGTCAATGCAATTGGAACTAGGAAGGAATTGAATTTATTAGATTATTCTAAAGAATTCAAAAAAAGAAAATATTTCATACTCAAATAGAAAAGGACTCTGAAGAGATTCGTACCAGAGCCATTAGTACTCTAAAGCAACTCAGATTATCACAAGAATACGGTCTAAGTAAAGGCACTATTTGTTATGAGAAAAAAAGGGAAAAAAAGAAAAAATAGGGTTTTAATCCATTCCGGACTGACCAGGAATCAATATTAGGTTGTAAAAGCCTTAAAAAACTGCATAAAATCAAAAAATAATTTTCTTTCAAAATCAGCCTAAAATTGGAAAAAGCCTGATAGTCCTATATACAGTAAGTAAGTAAGTAAGTAAGTAAGTAAGTAAGTAAGTAAGTAAGTAAGTAAGCAAGTAAGTAAGTAAGTAAGTAAGTAAGTAAGTAAGTAAGTTAGTAAATAGTAAGTAAGTAAGTAAGTAAGCAAGTAAGTAAGTAAGTAAGTAAGTAAGTAAGTTAGTAAGTAAGTAAGTAAGTAAGTAAGTAAGTAAGTAAGTAAGTAAGTAAGTAAGTAAGCAAGTAAGTGAGTGAATAAGTAAGTAAATAAGTGAGTAAGTAAGTAAGTAAGTAAGTAAGCAAGTAAGTAAGTAAGTAAGTAAGTAAGTAAGCAAGTAAGTAAGTAAGCAAGTAAGTGAGTGAGTAAGTAAGTAAATAAGTGAGTAAGTAAGTAAGTAAGTAAGTAAGTAAGTAAGTAAGTAAGTAAGTAAGCAAGTAAGTAAGTAAGCAAGTAAGTAAGTAAGTAAGTAAGTAAGTAAGTAAGTTAGTAAATAGTAAGTAAGTAAGTAAGTAAGTAAGTAAGTAAGTAAGTAAGTAAGTAAGTAAGTAAGCAAGTAAGTGAGTGAGTAAGTAAGTAAGTAAGTAAGCAAGTAAGTAAGTAAGTAAGTAAGTAAGTAAGTAAGTAAATAAGTAAGTAAGTAAGTAAGTAAGTAAGTAAGTAAGTAAGTAAGTAAGTAAGCAAGTAAGTGAGTGAATAAGTAAGTAAATAAGTGAGTAAGTAAGTAAGTAAGTAAGTAAGCAAGTAAGTAAGTAAGTAAGTAAGTAAGCAAGTAAGTAAGTAAGCAAGTAAGTGAGTGAGTAAGTAAGTAAATAAGTGAGTAAGTAAGTAAGTAAGTAAGTAAGTAAGTAAGTAAGTAAGTAAGTAAGTAAGTAAGTAAGTAAGTAAGTAAGTAAGTAAGTAAGTAAGTAAGTAAGTAAGTAAGTAAGTAAGTAAGTAAGCAAGTAAGCAAGTAAGTGAGTGAGTAAGTAAGTAAGTAAGTCAGTAAGTAAGTAAGTAAGTAAGTAAGTAAGTAAGCAAGTAAGTAAGTAAGTAAGTAAGTAAATAAGTGAGTAAGTAAGTAAGTAAGTAAGTAAGTAAGTAAGTAAATAAGTGAGTAAGTAAGTAAGTAAGTAAGTGAGTAAGTAAGTAAGTAAGTAAGTAAGTAAGTAAATAAGTGAGTAAGTAAGTAAGTAAGTAAGTAAGTAAGTAAATAAGTGAGTAAGTAAGTAAGTAAGTAAGTAAGTAAGTAAATAAGTGAGTAAGTAAGTAAGTAAGTAAGTAAGTAAGTAAATAAGTGAGTAAGTAAGTAAGTAAGTAAGTAAGTAAATAAGTGAGTAAGTAAGTAAGCAAATAAGTAAGGAAGAAAGTAAGTAAGCAAATAAGTAAGGAAGAAAGTAAGTAAGCAAGTAAGTAAGCAAGTAAGTAAAAAATCTAAAAACTCACCATTCTTGCTCAATGCTGTTATAAATAGTTTGGCCACCAAAGTTGGAAAGACTCTTTCCTTTGGTGCAAGGATGTGCATGTATCAGGCTGTGTACTATCTTAAGAGAATTGAATTCAAAATAAGATCATGGAAATGAATTTATTCAACAATCTCAAGGATTTATCATTAAATTTTATGCACAATTTCACCAACACCGTCTTACTTTCTTTATTCTTTCATTGATTTTGATAAAAATTCAATTGACAATCATTGTGATAAATGTGTTGTACTTTTTTAAACCGTTTCTTTTCCTTTAGCTCAATAGACATTAAGATCTTATCAATGCTTATTACATACCTTTGGGGGCCACTAGCCTGTTGCATGATTTAAGTTCAATTCTCTTTAGATCGTAAACAGCCTGGTATATCCACATCCGTCTGCCAAAGAAAATAACTTTTTCAACTTTTGTGACCCAACATTTTTAAACACTTAAGCGGGAATGGTGAGTTTCTATATTTACCCACCTCTTTACTTACTGTGCATTGCACCATCAGGCTTCTTAAATCTTTGGATCATTTTGAAAAAAAATTCTGTTGGTGAATTTATGCATTTTCTAAGGCTTTTATAGCCAAATGTAGCTCCTTATACAGCTCTGAGTGGATTAAAAGCCTGTATTTAACCATTTATCTTGGGCCCCAATTTTGACTTTAAACCATTAACTGTCCATCAGGCATTTTTCAAATTTAGGCTTATTTTGAAAGAAAATATGTTGATATTTCTATGCGATTTTTAGGCAATTATAGCCGAGTATGCCCCCCTGAACAGACCTGAGTAGATTAATAGCCTATTTGGAACGATTTATATTGAGCAAATTTGTACCGGAAACCATGAACTTTTATCCAATTTCTCGATGATTTTGAAGGAAAATTTTTGGGGATTTTAGGCATTCAATAAGGTTGTTATAGTCCGATGTCAACCAATTTTTACCAAAAACCAAGGAATCGTTTTAAATTTTAGAGGACAATTTTTGTGATTTTGTGCGTTTTCTAACGACTAAATATCCCGGAGCAAAAACTGGAAAGGCCATTCTGGATGTTCCAGTGTTAGATTAACTGTCGTCAATTACGTACTGAATAAGAAGCTCAGGCTTCTAAAAACCAGGTTTGGAAACTGAGTAAAAGTGCCTAATATTCCTCCATGAGTGGATCAAACTTATTTGGACGTACTTATTTATGGAATTTGTAACAGAAACCATAACCAATCGTTTCCGATTTCTGGCCGATTTCGAGTGAACTTGTTGGTGATTGCCCATGTTTTCCGCTGCTACACGTTTTTTATTTTATAAGAAACCTAGCTTGGGTCCTAGTACTAAAAGTTTCTTAATTTTTCATCAGTTTCTAGTACTAACAGTTTCTTAAAAGTTTCTTATTTTTAGATACGCACTTAACATAAAATTTTGCACTTTCTCTCGCATATTTCTTGTATGTAAGTGAAACCCACCTACTAATACAAGTAGACTCATCATCCAGTGTTCCTCTAAATAAAAACGTGTGGCAAACTTAAATCAAGCAAAAATATATTCTTGACATATTACTTTCCGGCTCAGAAAGTCGTCTTATTTTTTCTCGGAGTTTCTTAAAGATATAGATGTAGTTCTAAAAGTTTCTTAATTTTTTGGCGTTCTAGTACTAGGTTTCTTATATACCGGTTTCTTATTAAAAAAAAAACGTGTATATTGAAACCCCATTCAGAAGATTTTTAGAAATCTGACCAAGACCTTTGTTGATTTGTACCTTTTGACCTACCAATGGGGGTAAGAAAAAATTTAGATCTTCAGCTCTCCACACTAATTGAAGTAAGATATTACCAAGAAAAAGATACATCTTCGTGACATTGCAAATATAACTAGTTTAAGATAAAAATACAACTGACTAATAATTGTGAGAACGATGTACAGAAAATAAGAATGAAATGAAAAATATATCCTATAAGTTTACGCTAACCATATCAAACTGAGACCTTAAAGGCCTTGTACACAAAATCTCGGTCGTTACATCATATAATCACCCTGGGAAACGTCTGTGCCGAAGTCTGGTGGATGCTAATTTTTGAGGAGGAATACCATAAGTACTGTGGAGGATATTCAGTACTGTACAGGAATACTACCAGTTTTGTGGATGATACCATCAGTAACGTGGAGGATATTCAGTACTGTGCAGGCAATGTCATCAGTTTTGTGGAGGTATACCATCAGTACTGTGTAAGATATTCAGTACACTGCAGGAAATTTCATCAGTCTTGTTGGTAATACCATAGGTTCTGTGGAGGATATTCAGTACTGTACAGGAATACTACGAGTTTTGTGGATGATACCATCAGTAACGTGGAGGATATTCAATACTGTCAGGCAATGCCATCAGTTTTGTGGGGGATAACATCAGTACTGTGAGGGATATTCAGAACAGGAAAACTATAATCACTTGGGTAATTACCTCCACAATACTGAGGCTTTGAAATCGCGCTCATCTCAGATTCCCTTCATGAAGTAAAACAACGCCATTTCCTGAGGCAACGATTACGGATACAAACATGCATTTTCACCAAACTACAGCAAAGACTTGCTTGCATGGGCCCCGAGAGTCAAAAATTTCTGAAGGATCTTGATCTCATAAATCAGACTCCCTACTTTATTTCCACAGTCTAATTTAAAATTGCTTTCGATCACAATACTCTAGAACAGAACCTCAAGTTAACATCTTGTTTACACAAACAAAAAGAGTGCGAGAAAATACTATCTGAAAATTTGGCATGGCCTTCTTTCTGTCTTGTCAATATAAAACGATTTCGAGTAACAAAGAAAAAATGTCGAGAAAATCATTGAAATCCTTTCTCTATTCCATCTAAGCTTTGGACGGGAAACGACCATTCAAACTAATTTTCAAGCGGGAAAAGGTATCATCTATCTAATAGGTACCCCAATACAAATACAGCTGATCACTTTGAGTGATTGATTATTAGGAGACACAATTTAGAATACAGTTAAAACCCGCAATTAAGAACCTGCATTTTTGGAGTTAGTCTAAACAGGTTTTAAAATAAATTGTAGTTAACAGCAGTTACAATGATGATGATTAATGGTTGTTTGTAGGTCTTTGGACACTCCTTAAATACCATTATCATTGTTGGTATAATCTAACCACTTTCAAACCAAAAATATGTAATTTTGCCCTTAAAATACGGTCAAAATTCTTAATTCTTAGACTGAGAGGTTCTTAATTTTAAGGTTCTTAGGTGCAGGTTTTTTACTGCATCATGAGCCAAAAAGGATATGATTTGATTTCTCACAACAGTTTAGGCCAAGATTCAAGCTTTGATTTGAGATACGAACACCGGAATCAGCTAATAAATATCACTAATAAAACCAAGAACAGAACTGAACATTTGATACAATGTTAATAAGGAAGGCGATTCAACGCACCATAACATAAAACATCTGGTTAGACCAATCACTGTTTCGATCTTGTTGGCCTTCACGATTGAGAGGAAACAGCTCTTACAAGAAACGTATTTACCGGGGCGTGTTAAGCTTCGGAAGGCTGCAAGGCACTTCAGCAACATAAACAAACACTGATATATACGAACGAAGAGATGCACTCGGGAAGCATAGTGAGATTGCCTATCACCATTCCTCTTCTTCCTCTGCAGCCCCGCCGCCGAAACCCCCACCAGAGCTTGAAATGTCATTGCCCCCTCCTCCGGCATTATAGTTGTTGGTACTGAAATCATCGTCGTTGTGCTTGTTAAACTGGAAAATAAGTGGTAAGTTATGTCAATACCGGCTCATTAGATATTTGATGGGAGAGAAAATCAATCATTCCATATCATTCCACACAGGGATACAGTGGATAAATTCCGACCCCCAGCCACAGGGGATAACAAAGCCAGTTTTTTTGGATGTTGTATCTTTTAAGTCATGTTACACAATGTAACCAAAAAGCCTCCCTTACCGTTCTTGTATCCTTAGCACCATATTTGCCACCAAACTTTCCACCATAACCAGTACCAAGAGCTGTTTCTGCAACATCTTCCAGCCAATCAGGGACTACTTGGCTTGCCTATGGGGGCAAATAAATTCCGATTTCAACAATATGAATCTCAACAATTCCACTCAAAATATACAGAACAAACTGCTGTGAAAAATATTTGAAATCTGTTTTTGAGAACTATGATGCCCAAAATAATTCAATGGCTGTCATTTTTCCATATACAATAGATGTGAATAATGTTGATTTGACAATTTTTCCTCAAAGGCCAATCTTCAAGCCCAATATAGAGCCACGGTACCTGATTTCACAACAAATAAGGAGAGAAAAGATACATACATCTGCCAAGATCTTGACCAGACCTCTTGCAAGACCTTCATCTTTTCCTCTACAAAAGAATGATGTGGCTTTTCCTTGATTTCCTATTCTTCCCGTTCTTCCAATACGGTGAACATATTCTTCTATTTCTTGTGGAAGGTCATAATTTACAACTTGTTTCACATCTTCGATGTCGAGACCGCGAGCTGCCACTGCAGTAGCGATTAAGATTGGACATCTACCAGCTCTGAAATCCCGCAATGCTTCTTCTCGCTGTTGCTGATATCGATCTCTATCATATAAATCAGCAAATGATAAATAAAATACGAAAAGGAATTCTTATTCGAAAATTGAAAAGTTTCTGTGTTCAAATAACAGAACCAAAATCACATATTCTAGTACTGCACAGCAAGCATAATCATTGCTAGGCCTGCTAAAAACATTTGACCTATATGCATGCATCTATGGTATGACACATCCATGTTTTATGATAAGGAAAACTGACATGAGAAGAGATACTCTAGGTCTGGTTGGGCTAAAAGAAAAAGGAATCACGAGATGTGGTCACATTGAGAAGAAGGAGGAGATTGGCAGTGCCTCATTAGTCAACCTTTACAGCTAGTTCAGTCGACCATTTGTGCTTTAAGCATGTACACACAAGTCAATACCTTTTGTATCAAGCATACTAATACCAGACCAAATTTTAACTATAGATATGTAAAAGATAAGACAAGAATAAACGATATTTCTCCTTATAAATTCAAGCAAGAAAAAGTTTCACTCAATTTACTCCTATTTTGAGAATGATGGCAATGTATTTAGACAAAATAGAGCAATAGTCTGCCTGGAATAACCGGATCTGCTGTAACATTGGAATCCTTGTGCTGTGTTGGCCTCCTTGTCATTTATAAAAGCTTTCATGAAAAACTTACCCATGAATGCTAGTAGTTGGAAAACCACTTTGTGACAAAAAGCTAGCAAGAAAATCTGCCGATCTCTTTGTTTCAACAAACACCAAATTCTTGTTTGACCCTGCAAATAAAAGCATTAGTTATTTCAACTTAAAATAAAACACCAATTGCGATTCTCAGAATATCAAGAGAGAGAACCAATAGCTCCTAATCTATGGAATGGTCTGTCTTTTGCCACAAAATCTTAACTTCACCGGCAGGTCGTGCACAATGGATTTAAATAAAACTTATTTGGAGCAACTTTCAAATTTGGCAAACAAATGTCGTAATTTCAGAAGTTTGGCAGAAATGTTGTTGTTTCTTTCTTCAAAGTAACTCTTTATGTTGCCTGTGAGAGCCCCCTTTGGCAATTAAGTAGCTGGGGGTACTGATCCTAAGATTCAAAGAAATTCATTTTCTATGAAACTAAAATGAAGGAGACACACCTTTACAAAAGAGCCCTCCTATTCCAAAGATTCATAATCTTTTTGCATACTTGCCACACACAGTTATGATCTTTTCCCAATAATAGCAAAGTAACTATTCAAACAATCAAGACCTCACACTCTAGGAACAAGACAACAAGAAAATTACCTTCACTGCCGAGCATTTCCACAAGTCGGTCTCTCTTTTCAGATTCCGCTACTTCTTCAATAACTTGTTCGATATTTGAGCTTGTGCCACCGACTTTGCCGATTGTTAAGAACACGTAGTCATTTAAAAATTCTGAGGCTAGGTTTTGGATTTCTTCTGGGAAAGTAGCACTAAACATCAAGGTTTGCCTGTTCTCTCTATCTGGCATTCCAAAATCACCGACAATTGACTTGATAGCTGGCATAAAACCCATGTCTAACATACGATCTGCTTCGTCTAATATCAAATATTTCACCTTAGCAAGGCTTATCTAAGAAAAAGAAATTTAGATCATAAATACAAATTAGATGCAAATTTAAACGTTGAATCCCATGAATAAGAGACATGGCAATTACAAGCCCCTAGAAGGAAGTTAGTTAAGCAACATTGCTCATTTTGAGGACAGGCTCTCCTAATCGATTGAAAATTCGAGAGTCCTAACCTCTCTCCCCCTTAAAAGAGTTTGAACCGACTATGTACAGCACAGTAAATGTTCAACATACTAACCCGCAAAAGGCCAGAAGCTTTATTTCCAGCAAGTGTACGGGATCCCTACTAATTCGAAATCCCTTCCAAAAGTCAGTGTCAGGTGAGTTATATTATCAAGTGTGTCAAGTGTGTCATATTAAGCTATGCCATCCATATAATTTGAAAAACCAGCATTTGCTTCAAGCACATACTCTAAACAACTGAATTTGTATAATCTGTTTCATGAAAACTATGATAGACGCAATAATATCTTCTTAAAGAAATTGTTGTCACACGTTCCCTGTTCAATGCTCGTTTGAAGTTTTTTCTCCAAAAATATTAAATTGAATTAAATTGGAGACAAGGAAATGAAAGTAATAATTCCAAATTGTATAGAGGCAGCACAGTAATTGGGCATAAGCACTTAATCAATTTCAGAGGTGATGGATGCTTAATTAAAAACTTTCGGACCCTTGAGTGACAAAATAAAATTAGAAAATGTCGTACTCCCTTTTACTACGGTACAAAGAGTATACAATTGGTAATGCGATAATAATGGGCTCTATCCCTTCTGGCAGATAGTGAGCTTAAAAGACATTAGTTGTTACATTAGAAGTCAAAAAGAAGCTGTTGGTCATGAGCTGTAATATTACTCACTAGTCCAGGTTTAACAGTTACTCAACTAATTGAGTCACTCGAGTAGAATACCCGAATTTCTTAAAAAAATCAGGATTTGACCTGATATTTGCCACCTAGCAAGCCTTTAAATTTTGATAGGCAAAAATGCATACGATAAGTTGTGGCAATTGTGTCAAATGTAGTTTCAATAACACCCTTGACAAGTCTGGATTTATCTTGTGAAAGATATAGATCACAAAACATGGAAAATATATATTTGAAATAGTCACCTTTTTTCTCTCTGCAAAATCTTTTAATCTCCCTGGTGTCGCAACCAGCATGTGGCAGCCATATTCGATTTGTTTTGCCTGGTATGCAACGGACACCCCTCCATAACATACTACAGCCCTCAGGGCTGTTTTGTGAGAGAATTTCCTTGCCTCCATGTAAATTTGGGAGGCAAGTTCTCTAGTTGGTGAGATAATAAGGGCTGCAGGTTCTTGTACGACTGTAAATTGACCTCCAGAGAGACCATCATTCATCATCTTTGTTAGGACAGGCAGTAAGAATGCAGCCTAAAATAAAGTCAGGGAAATAACATTGAAAATTATTTGGCAAGATGACTAAACACAGCTGAATGCTTGCAAATTATTCTGGTTTGCTGCAATATCATTTCAGAATTGTTCCAAAATGCCCCTTCTAATGTTTCATAAATTTTTGAAGCTAATGACGATATGTCAATAAAATGACAATCCCAAGCAGCACATTTTTTCAATTAATCTGCTAATAAGCCATGGCAGGGGAAAATGATGGTTCTAGCAGTACACCAACTATGCTGAACACATTATTCCTTCAATTCACTTTCCATGCAACCAAATGTAAGACCTGTCACTCGTTCTGGTCCACGTGGTTCTCTTGAGGTCTTACTTTGATATGATCTGGCTTCTAGTCGCCATGTTTTGCCTTATAGGAAAATGAATTGGCGACCTTCCACATACTGTACAAGCAATATAAATTACTAAGTGCCCCACTCCATCAGCACATTAAAAATAATAATTACAATTTCAAATTTTCCTGCATCCCTACTTCCATCAAATTCCAAATTTTCTCTACCAATTGACATTTTCCCTGCGAGTAGCAGTGTTGGACTTTGGCCACTGGCAAAAACCGGTTAAACCAGAAAGACAAAAATCTTGAGATCATCTTCTGGTTTATTAATTCACGCACGGAATACAACAGAGCCCTACTTTAGTGTGCGGCAATTACTTTTCTTGCTAGTACATACCCCCATTTTGTCTAAAAGAAAGGGATACGCCAATGAATATAAACATTGTACGATCGACCAATATTTCCTTTGCCACACCAAGGCATTTCCTTAGCCCATGCTGTATATATTTGGGCCTACCAACTTGAAATGCAACATGGACTATGGGAGGGCTGCTTTGGCCCTCGTTTTATAAATTGATATTTCAAACAAATCACTTGTAATCAAAACAATGTTTTCCTATACCTGTAATCCACATGATCTAGATTGCTATCAACCCAAGGTAAAAGGAGTAGAAGAGGTTACACAATACCAGCCATCAAATTGTCGATAAAATAACAGATGCAGGTGGAACACAATTAAACTGAAATCTGTAAAGCAAAAAGCTCACCAGTTATGTTAACAGTTTGAATGGTGATATTAGACAAAATTTCAACTGGCTGAATTTCAAGCCTGGAAAAAAAAATTAAACAAGATAGAAACTTAGGAGTTTCTTCTATTTCTAGCTCAAATTAAAATATAATTCTACTCACAGTTTTTCCAGAACCGGTCTGGGCGCATGCCATAAGATCTCGCTCAGCGTGTATAACTGGGATAGCGTATTTCTGCACTGGAGTTGGCTTGACATACTTTGCTCTCTTAACATTTTCCAAAAATGCATCATAAAGATTGGCCTCTTCAAATGTCTTGATTGGCTGAGGCATTTTCCCATGTCCTGTCACTTCAACAGGGATTTCATCATACTTGTCAAAGTTGATACCTTGTGCGATTGTCCTAAAAACGTCTTTCTCTTCTTCTGATGGCTCAGGAGGAACATATGTGACAGGTGCTGGTTTCTCTTCTCCGTCTCCTAATTTAACATGAAGTATCAATTACCAAAAATAATTAGATAAAAATCTAGCTTTTGTTAAAGCTAGACAATGCTTTCCAAATCAAATCACCAACCACAGAAATAAGTATCAATTATCAAAAGGACTTAAGGTAAAAAGTTTAGGTTTGGCGAGAGCAAGACGATGCTTTCCGAATCAAATAACCAACCACAAATATTGCCAATTTTTGAAATGAATGTCCCTCCTACCATAACTTAAATCTTAAAGCATTAGGGCTGTAGTATGCAAGGAAAATAAAATAAAAATTGCAGGGTTGAAATAATGCAAGTTCAACCTCATTTGGTTTGACCAAGTCAGCTAAATCGAAAATGCGGAAAAGACCTATCAGAAATGTTACTTAAAACATTGCATTGTTGTATAAATCAAACAAAGTCTTTTGCTAAAATTCTCTGCTTCACCTTTGAAACTGGCCATTGAAGGGGTAAAAGAGAGCCTCAACCATACTAAACTTAGATTATATTTTCTGTTCTACTTTTCTATATTTCCCACGGGGTCTTTCAGCAAGAAAAAAATTGAAGAAAAATGGTTTCTATGTTGAAGCTCTTTAGTTTTAGCAATTCAATTTTGTCAGGCATCAACTGCACATGTAAAAGTAGAAAAATCAAATAGATCTGAATCAGCAGTGATCACACAGTAATAAGTAGTGATCACTCAGTAATCAACGGTGATCACTCAGTAATCAGCAGTGATCACTCAGTAATCAGCAGTGATCACTCAGTAATTAGCAGTTACCAGCCAGAAATCAGCAGTTAAACGCCAGTTATCAGTGGTAATACATCATTTAATAATGAAGCAAACACCAATGGCTGATGAAAGGAATTTATTCTGCTTTGTTCTCAAATAGTCCATTACCGCTAGTTTGACGGGTTCCTGACAACTTCCCTTGTAAAATGAAGATCCACCTTGACAATCCATATTGCTCTAAAAAAATTACCTTCTTCTGCACTAGGACAGTCTCTAGCGTAATGTCCAGTCTCTCCGCACTTTCTGCAAGTGTCTGTTCCTTTTGTTGGACAATCTCTGGCAAAGTGTCCATCCTCTCCACATTTCCGACATCCGGATCCACCGGAGTCGCCACCACCACCTCCTCCTCCAAAGCCACCTCCAAATCCACCACCACTACTGCCACCACCTCCACTTGAACAATCTCTGGCAAAATGTCCATCTTCACCACATTTTCGACAGCCAGAACCACCACCTCTTCCAGCGCCACGACCAGATCCACCACCAAATCCACTACTTTTTCCACCACCAAATCCACCATCGTCACCTCCACCACCTCCGCCAAATCCACTGCCCCTACCAAATCCTCCACCACCTCCACCTCCGCCTCCACCGAATCCACCACCACCTCTGCCTCCACCGAATCCTCCACCTCCACCACCACCACCGAATCCACCTCCGAAACCGCCACCTCCTGTTCCTGCATCATTTGCATCTTTTCCGCCAGTTATTCCACCACCAAAACCATTGGTTACAGGAGTAAATGTGGTACCAGTGTCACCCTGTTGGTAAATGATAAAAAACTATTACATAGCTCAGACCAAAGAGGTTATGGTTTTAAGTACAATATAAGAAATAACCTCAAAATAAGATGTTGCATAGCAAGAAGACCCCTTCTATCCTTTTGATTAAAAAATTGAGTGATTTCCGTTCATATTGAACATGACGCAACAATGTTTTTACATATTCTGTTTATTCCACTCCATTTGATTCTGTGTTCCTGCATATTGTGTTGTGAACATTTTGTTGAGCATGGAGAACATTTCTAAATGGGTTAGCTGTTTGGCAGACATTGTCAATGAGAGTAGGCCAAGTTTGAGTTTCATTGTATTCATCACAGCAGAGGTCCTTGGTAAGCTCTGAATCTTTTCTGAAAGTTTCCACCAATCAAAACTCTCCATTTCACCAGTATTAGACCCCTGATTGACCGTTCAAATTGAGAAAACACGGAAGCAAACAAAGTGAGCAAGCAAGTACAAGGTAGATTTTGATTGATTTTTAGGATCCTACGCCCTTTTGCACGCTTGAAAATTCAAAATCTCTGGAGCTTATGGGGGCTTTGCCCTCTCAGTCATTGCTTGTATCCTGACTGAATTCTTATTAATGAAAGTCACGCTGTGCCACTGTTCCTGATCCTTAAGCTGAACCGCAACATCAAATATGCCATCATCTCATGCCAGTCTGCAGAGCATGGCAGAACTCAACGAGATCTCGCGCGTGTAGCACGAAATTTTCGGCGTGAACCGCGTGCATGTAGGAGTTTAGGCCCGAGTATTTCCCCCAAAAATGTCTGAAAACACCTGAAAACCCCACAAAAACCTTCGTTTTATGCATAATTGCGCGTGCAAGGCCTAATTTTTGGCGTGCACTTGCAGCTGCTACCAAATTGACTCGCGTGTGCAGTTGCCATACTCTGCAGACTGGATCTCATGCATTTTAGCAAATTCCTGACCAGCCCGTTATAACTTTAGAGGGTGGGTAGTGCATTGCTCTCCTCACTGCTCTTAGGTGGTCTATCCTATTGTAAGAGTGCACGTTGAGGGGGATGATTCCCTTTAAATTATATTGAGCAAGGATATGAGATGGAGCAAGGTGGTTGTCCCTAAATGGCCAGGTCTGAAATTCCAAATTGGTACCATTAAGAATATGAAAGTGTGTGTCTTTGTGAAATCAAGGAGAGGAATAAGCGCTTTTAAATTCTTCTAGAAACAGATCGTTGTAAAGGTGCTTGGGTAGTTACCTAAACACCTTAAAACCATTTGGATGTTTGAGGAGAACTGCTGTAATCATCGATTATCACCAAGGAGGTTTAGGGACATTTCTTGGATCTCTATTTATTTGCATGGTTGTTTGTTACTAGTTACTATTCAATAGAATACTAAACAATTCGTAGAAAGAAAGAGAGGAAATTCGTGATTAGTGAATGATGCACGAAAGGCTTCGGAGTTTGCAATATAATAGTGAAATTTACTCAAGCAGGGAACCACAAATTTTAGCTTCGACCACGTGCGCGGGCAGGACAAGCCAGCAAAGGACCGCCAACCCAAAATTCGGATGCCAAAAAAGAAATATAAGATTGAAATACAAATAAATATAAGATTAAAATATAGTTGAACAGTTTCTAAAATAATGACGTATAAACTTAATTCTTAGTTATGGCACAGGGACAATCTTAGTCATTCAAATTTGTACGAAGTGCAAAGCATGCACGAGCAAAGTCGACCACATAAAAATATTTTAGGCCGTACGTAAAAGTTCTGGCAGTAAACATTTCCTTTCATTAAATTATGACTTGATTCTGAAGACACATTTCCGTTTAGGAAACAAAAAAAGTACTTACTTCGTCCCAATCTTCACTCATGGTGGATTTTAACTGGGGTTCAGTTAGTGTATGGGTTTGAAGAGGTTGAGGAGCGGCCTTCCTTGCTCCTGTACGGTTCTCAGTTCGACTAGACCGACCCTTAGGAAATGCGCAAGTCCAAGATGAAGTCGATGACGTCATAGAATAGCACGTTTTTTCACGCAAACGCGGCTTTGCGTTGATTGGTCAGTTTATCTTCCGGTACGGAAGCCCCTTTTAATCTGCGTGTTACGTCTAAAATATGAAATATGAAATATATGAAAAACTTACCACGACATATAACACATTCCTAAACATTTAAGGCTGAAATACACTATGCATTTAGTTGGATTCGATTTATTGGTTGTTTAGATTAATTGGATGAGAGCGTGCGTTTACACTATCCAATTAATTGAAACGATTTTTGTCGGAATCTCTCATTTCATCATGGACTCCGAAAGTGAATGTACTGCAGCTGTGATCATAGTTGCTGCAATCTGCAATAAGTGAAAAGAGAAAGAGGATAAGAAAGAAACGGCTAAGGTCGATATGGGTGAAGCCATGGCTAGGTCGTAGAAATGATCTTGGCGTTGATAACACTCTGTTACGAGAATTTAGGCTGGAAGACAGCGATGAATACAAAAAGTTCTTAATGTCCCCGGAAAATTTTGACGAACTTCTAGGCCTCGTTGAATTGGATATTCAAAAAAAGACACCGCGTTGCGAGAAGTGTGTGCATTATCTGTGTGCTGCCAATCTGCTTGTTTTGTAATTATTTCTCAGTCTTATGGTTATTTCATAAAATTTTCATATTGAGCCAAAAATGGTCAGCTTCTTTCTTAAATTTTGGCCAAATTTGAGGCTGATGTTCTTATAAAATTGTTCTTATAAAAAAGAGTGTATTTGAAGAAGTATTTTCAAGAAATAGTTGAGTCGAGTTCCGTTTGCTGAGTCAGGTTTCGGTTCGGCGCCATAAACACAATAGGGATTAAAGAATACAATAGAGAAAAGTTGGATGAAAGTTGAACACGTCCAACTTTTGAAACTGAGTTTCGATTTGTCGAAACAGTCATTAAGTCATCCAATTTTCGTGTTTACACTATCAAATTTGTCGAAATCGACAAATCGAATCCAACTAAATGCATAGTGTATTTCAGCCTTAAATGTTTAGGAATGTGTTATATGTCGTGGTAAGTTTTTCATATATTTCATATTTCATATTTTAGACGTCAGCCATTCAGCAAAAGCTTATTTTCCTTTGATTTTCTCTTAACTAGAAACAATAGTTATAAATGGATTTTAAAATATTACATATAACTAGATATACATGGAAACTCATTTTAAAATCTTAAAATACCTTAAGGTACTAATATATTCAATGTAAAAGAAAATGAAAGAAAAAGTGCCATAAACTCAACTCAGCGTCTATTGTTTTACCAGGTTTCCATCTCATAATTTCAGTTCCGTTTACAAAACTTACCTCCTAGAAATCGAAAAGTACAAAAAGGTCCAAGAAAAGCATCCAAGAAAAGCGTCCAAATTATGTCCAGGTTTCCAGGTTTTATTTACTCCCACTCTCTTTTTCGATGATTCCATAAAATAATATGCTGGTGGCAACTTGCCAAGTTGTACGGTGGCCCACAACTGCCACGCACAAATAAAAACCATTTGCACAAAGATAATTCTAGTCACACAAATATAAAGTTCCTCAACACAAACACAAAGTCAATCCCCTACATAAAAAGATTCCTCGCACAAATAAAAGGCATGCTCAACCAAATCACAAACTCTTTCACACAAATAAAGAATTCTCTGACACAAAACTAAACTTCTCCTCACACAAATAAAGAGTTCTCTCACACAAAACTAAACTTCTCGTCACACAAATAAAGAATTCTATGACACAAAACTAAACTTCTCCTCGCACAAATAAAGAGTTCTCTCACACAAAACTAAACTTCTCGTCACACAAATAAAGAATTCTATGACACAAAACTAAACTTCTAAACTATTTCCTTGTTAGAAACTTAGCTCAAGCCTCAGTCCTAAAAGTTTGAAAATTTCTATTGTTTTTATTATATTCTTTTCAAAGGAAACAATAGAATAAAATAATATATTCGTTTTTATGAGAATTCCTAGTACTGAGCCCGTACTTAGTTTGTAATGAGCAATTTTCTCATAGAACATAAGGTGTAGGCCATCCCTATTCCATACCACAGTACAATTTAACTTAACAAGGTTGACCCAGCCAACAATAGGCGGGTAGAAGGGGGGTAATAAATTGGAAAGGGTATCTTCAGTGGCCAGATCAGTGACCAGATAATTTGTTTGGCTGCTTCTTACATCAAATTAGAAATCTTTAATTGAATAACATGTTTGATTATTTGACGTTAGGGGGCAATCTCTCTTTTTGTAACAGGTAACTTAATTGCTATTACAGAATCAACAAAAATATTAGTCTGCCATTATTTCAAGTTCAATTTTTCAAAAATAAAGATGATAAAGATTTGTTCATTGAAATAACCTACGCTTTAGCGAAATCCACCTACATTTGTCGATTTATTCCGTAGGTTTTCCCTACTGCCTACAAAAAGCCCAAAATCCATATTGTAGGTGAAAATCCCTACGAGTGGCAACCTTATCGTTGGCAATTTGTGTGACGAGAAGTTTAGTTTTGTGTCAAGGAATTCTTTATTTGTGTGAGGAGAAGTTTAGTTTTGTGTGAGAGAACTCTTTATTTGTGCGAGGAGAAGTTTAGTTTTGTGTCATAGAATTCTTTATTTGTGTGACGAGAAGTTTAGTTTTGTGTCAGGGAATTCTTTATTTGTGTGAGGAGAAGTTTAGTTTTGTGTCAGGGAATTCTTTATTTGTGCGAGGAGAAGTTTAGTTTTGTGTCAGAGAACTCTTTATTTGTGCGAGGAGAAGTTTAGTTTTGTGTCAGGGAATTCTTTATTTGTGTGAGGAGAAGTTTAGTTTTGTGTGAGAGAACTCTTTATTTGTGCGAGGAGAAGTTTAGTTTTGTGTCAGAGAACTCTTTATTTGTGCGAGGAGAAGTTTAGTTTTGTGTCAGGGAATTCTTTATTCGTGTGAAAGAGTTTGTGATTTGGTTGAGCATGCCTTTTATTTGTGAGAGGAATCTTTTTATGTAGGGGATTGACTTTGTGTTTGTGTTGAGGAACTTTATATTTGTGAGACTAGAATTATCTTTGTGCAAATGGTTTTTATTTGTGCGTGGCAGTTGTGGGCCACCGTACAGTTGCCATTCATGGACAGTGGTCGAAGCTATAGCGTTTCAAATGTGTTCCCTTTTTCCTTGGACTCCTCCATATGATGGTATCCCTCTACACCATTGTAATGAACACCAATGGTAACATTGATGGTAACGGTATCCCAAATCTCTAGGGGAAACTTCCAATAAATAAGTACGAGGGGGTCGGAATGTAGTGCCTTACCCCTAACCCTAAAATATAGTAGTTGAAAAACCGTTTTTCCACAAAAAATTAAAAATTGAATACTCTAGAATAATACGTAAGAAAATTTGAAAATTCCACAGTTGACATCCTGGGGGGATTTTTTTCTAAATTAGCATTATATAGCAATCAGGGGGATTATTGCTGCAAAGACAAAATCATAATCCCTGGGGCCAACTTTGACATTAGAGGGGGTTATCCAAATTTTTAGACGTAAAACTTTTACATTACATTATGTACAAAAAGAAGCTTGCGAAAAATCGCTATTTATTGCGAATTGCAACGCACCCAGCAGAACAATTTTTTGTAATTGCTACACCCTACAGTATAATTTTTGAAAATAATTCAAACCCTTAAGACCCCTCCTCAGACTTTTTTATTGAAACCCCCCCTGGGCCCAAATCCCAACAAAATAATGATTACTTATTAGTGATACTTCTTTTAGCTTAACCTTTTAGCATAAAATCCGGAACTTGAAAAGATATCCTGAGCTATTAAATGCTGGTTTTGCTTTGCTTCCAATTGTGTCTGTGTGTTGGAGTGGTGAAGCTGATCCTTCACACCTTTGAAAGTCGGCAATGTAAATCATTGAATGTCCAGAAAGGGTTTTCATGTTTTTACTTTGCAACGAAATGTGTATTCTGTTGGCTTTTCTTCCAGGAAGGTATAAGTTGCACGGTTGAATGAGGATATGATGGATTTGATCACTTGTCTCGTGGAAGGCAGCCGAGGTCACGAGTCGCCTTGGCCTAGCTGTCACTTCGACGAAGACTTCATCCTTGTGTCAGAGTTTTCAGAGCTTGAAGGGCCGAGACCGCTGCTCACAATCCCTGAAGATGGAGGAGGAAGCTTCAATGTCAATACCTTCACGGTTCGAATCATGTCAGTGGACTGCACGGCTCCAATTTCGTTTGAAGCTGGGTTCAAACCCGGAAATACGACGTTCAAAACAGTGGGGGATACACAAGTTGTTCTTGTGGAACCCTCTGAGGGGGCAATCGCCTATGTCCATCACTTTACCCTTTATGATATACACGCACGGGGTTTTGTTCGGCCATTTTGCATGGCTTACATTACTCACCAAGGTCCTAAAATTATGAATAATTTCACGACTTTCCGAGATTATTTCACAAGAATATCATCTTATTTCAAATTTGGCAATGCCTTGGTGTTTTTGGAAGATTTGAAAAGGAGGCATGAATATTTGAAATATACCAGAAGAAAACTGCTAGAAAACGACAAGCCTATCGGATGTTGCTACCAATTACCTTTTGATATGAAAGGGTTTAACTTTGAGACGATAGAAGATAGTTTGAGAGACACCGAAGAGTTGCAGCATGTCATTTGTGCATATCTAAGCAATGATATGTTTGCCGAGCAGAAAGTTCATGTCGATCTTCAGCTAGAAAATCTTTTTCTAAATGTAAGTGGATTTCAAAAATAAAATGCTAAGAGGGCATCACTATAGTGTGTGCACAGCTAGGAGGAGGAGAGGGGTTTGGGAAAAAGCTTCAAAAAATTTCCAAATGCTCTTTCAGAGCCTTTAGGTCAACTACTGCATGAACATTCCGTATCATTGTTTGCAAACAGTTCAGAGTCTCACTCGTAATTTTTTTTCTTAAGATGATGCAAGGATGGCAAATTTCAGTTGTCGATAGCATTTGTAGACCAGATGAGGGGTTAGGGTAAGAAGGGCTGAAATTGCGTGATTACCTGGGTACGCATTTTATGGATGGTAGCCTGCGTCACAGACACTGTCCTTTGAAAAACTATTGTACACTTCTGAAAGTGGTTTAGGACAGTAGTTAGCTTGCTCACCTACCTCGCCACAAACCTGGGTTCAAGACCCGGTGGAGGCATATGTGAATTGCAGTAGCCTGCTCTGGTATAATTTAATTACCCAAGTTATACCATGCCTTATGAATTAATGTTAATATTACATGGCTCTGGAGAAGGATTTAATCTGAAATACTGCCTCACTGTGGATAAGCCTGGAGTTGTGAACACATCAAGGTTACTGTGCTAACTTAAAATTTTGTCCTGGTTTAGGACAGTGGTTAGCGCGCCCGGCAGCATCAGCAAAAACCAGGTTTCAACACCTGGTGGAGACATATGTCAATTGCAGTAGTCTGTTCTGGTATAATTTAATTACCTGTGTTAGACCATGCCTTATGAATTAATGTAACTACTGAAAGTGGTATATTATGTGCACAGGTTACATGGATGGATGCCTCCTAAGGGCCCTTGGTTGTCCACCTGTAAAACAGCCGCTTGGTGCTTAGTAATTCAGAGATTCTTAATAGCGTGGGTTCTTAACCACGATGCATCAAACTTAAAAGTGAGGGGCTGTGTTTTTGGCAGTAATTTTTGATTTGAACTTTTCTGTAGCATAAACGGGTGCATTGAAAACACTAGGAGCGCTACTTTTACTGCAAGCACCAGAGAAGATTAGGCAAGTTTGGTAAGCCACAATGAATTATGGTAGTTATTACGTGCCCTATTATGCTTGATTCTTCTTAAAGAGCCTTGCCTTATTTTTAGGTGGATGATGGTCATTCCAATATTGAAGAACTCGACAAGAAATATGAAGGATTCCAGCCACGCAGTGTTGGAATATCATCTGGCCGTAAATTTGACACGCAACTGAGATCACTAGCAGATCTGTCAAGCCCAAGCAAGCAGGAAGCCTTTGCCTTGCTGCAAAAGACTTATTCTTTGTTCAGAAAAACCAAATTTCTTACTGCCATCCATGAAAGAACTAACGCTATCAAAATAGAGCTAGAGCTACAAACAAATAACAAAGAGAGAGATAGCTATTGTGCTAGAGTACCTGAAGGACTCTTCCTAAAGTCAAGGAGTAAATGCCCGGAGGAAGCCAAGAGTCTGAATCTGTCTCGTTCTGTGTCATTATCATCTGCTTCACCCAGATATGCTTCACCAAGATATATGTCTCCTGATTTGTTCCACAGAGCATGGGACTCAAGCTCTTGCTCAAGTTGGCCATCCAGGCAGAACAGCTTTGAATTAATACGGAATGTAGGTAATAGCTCCAGTGGAGACGAGAACCCATCGTTAAAAGACCCTGAGAATTGGTCTCTGATTTCAACAGAGCATTCCATCAACAGTCGTTCTGAAAGCCACAGTGATGCAAGTCGGATGATGGAACCGTTTCCTGGCACCGCAAAGCGCTTGGAGCCCATATCTCTAGAGAATCGTCCACCTGCTGTTATCAACCGCCCCATCTCAAGGGGAAGTGACGATGTTGACTCTACAGGCAGCCCTAGTATAAAAGTAGCTGTGGATGGACCTAAAGTAGCTGGTACCAGAGAAAATAGTGACTCGGGCTCAGAATCTACAAGACTCTATCGACCCAACTCGGTCGCTTCTTTCAGCTCAATAAAAAGTAATTCATCGAGTGCTGATTCGAGGCAAACTGCCAACTCTAGTGCCAAAGAAGGAGGGCAAGTGTCAGATATCTTTGACCCACCTTCAGAGAGCAGCAATACGCTCTCATTATTGAGTCTTCGGAACAAGTACTCATTTTTCTGTCACTTAGTGTACTCGTTAATGATTGGCCGGCCAGTCGTTATTAGCGCAAATGAATCCCACAGAAAAAAAGTCCACAGTATTATTGTCTCGCTGCTTCCCTGCATTCCTGGTTTACCAGTCAACAGAAACTCTGTGATCTTCTGGACGACTGGGCCACTCCATATTCTGAATCTGGCAACAGTAAAGCTGGTTGGGCTTGCCAAAATAAGGGGTAAAGATCCTGTACCAAAGTCTGTTCTTCAATACGTAACTGTCCTGGACTACGAGAGCGCCACTTTATCCGCCCCACCCTACGAAGGGTCGTATCTAACTTCCGTATTTGACAGGCAAAGAATTTGGCCATGTGCCTCTGTATTTTTGGAATCATTTCGTAGCGCACAAATTGAGCTAAGCTCGCAAGCATTCATCATGTTTACTCTGATATTTGCTGAGGCTGGCAATCGACAAAAAGCGGAATCAAAACAAAGCAAACATCCGGCAATGAAAATAAACCCACACCGCTTCTTACAGTTCAGATTTCCACCCCAAGATATCAAAATCATCGAAAATCTGGTTGAAGTTATCAAGGACAATTTGCAAAACAGTTTTCATCGTGCCATGGTTGGAGAAGAAGAAGGAGGGGAAGATAAACAACATGGTGCCTTTTCTTGTATGAGTCATTCATCAAGACAACCGTATTGTGAAACTCCATGTATCAAATTGAATTTCATGAGATGCCAAAATTTTTGTAATGTAGTTGGAAAGAAGAAATAATTATTTTGTACACAGACAATCATTTTATAATTGTTTTGTGTTTCATTGATTCTTTACTGATCTTTAAGTCGTAGATGTGCATTTTGGGATTATCCTTGGGAACTTCTGTGTATCAGTACTGTGTGGGGATACCATCTAGTACTGTAGAGGATGTTCAATACTAGCATTCTGGAGGGATGCAACTAATACCGTTGGGGGAATATCATCAGCATTGTGGAGGATATTCAGCACCGTGAAGGGATACCATTAATGCAGTAGAGGGATATTATCAGTACTGTGTGGGGATACCATCTCGTACTGTGAAGGATGTTCAGTACTGTGAACATAGACGTAGGAGGCTAGGGGGGCGTCAGCCCCCCCCGAACTTTGAAAATTTATTTGCAAATGAGGCCCATTCGGGCAAATTTGTTCCCTCAGTCGGACAAAAACCTTAGTAAACAAAGGGCTTTTTGCCGGGCAGCCCATTTAAATTTTCGGAGCCCCTACGCCAATGACTGTGAAAGGATAGCATGAATAGTGGGGCAGGATACCATCAGTAATATGGAAGATGTCTTAAACAGTGGAGGATACCATTCAGTACCGTGGAGGATATTGAGTACTCTAGAGGGATACAACTATTACCCTTGGAGGGATATCATCAGTACTGTGAGGATATTCAGTAAGTGAAGGAATTAATGCAGTTGAGGGATATTATCAGTACGATGGAGGGATACCATAATTACCGTGAGGATGCTCAGTACTTTGTGGAGGGATACCATTAGTGCTGTGGAGGATAACAAGGAAACCTCAAGCAATGTTGGTAGTGCTAGTGGTTTCACTCAATGGACTCATTATCCTCCACAGTACACGTTTTTTTTATTTAGTTTCTTAATTTTTCAACAGCTTTTAGTACTAAAAGTTTCTTAAAAGTTTCTTATTTTCAGATTTGCACTTAACATCAAATTTTGCACTTTCCCTCGCATATTCCTTGTATTAATGTGAAACCCACCACTTACTAATACAAGTAGACTCAACATCCTGTGTTCCTCTAATAAAACGTGTAGCAAACTTAAGCAAAAATGTATTATTGACATATTACTTTCCGGCTCGGAAAGTCCTCTTGTTTTTTTCGGAGTTTCTTAAAGATATTGATGTAGTTCTAAAAGTTTCTTAAATTTTTAGGGCTCTAGTACTAGGTTTCTTATAAACCGGTTTCTTATGAAAAAACGTGTACTGATGGTACTGAACATCCTCTACAGTTTTGGATGGTACACGCATTTTACTTTATAAGCAATTGCTTTATAAGCAAGTCAGTACTCGACATGACAAAAACTTAAGCAATTCCAGTACTGGATAGAGAAATGCTAAGCAATTTGAAAATTTTAAGTCTGATCCAATCGGTCATGGAAATCGTGCAGCAGCTATAGAGAAGTGGGTTATCGTGGATATTAGTACCCGGGCACACTTTTGTATGCAAGATACCATTGACAATTGATGAACAACAACTTTTGAGATAGTATTATAAGGAACAAATCTCCAACTATAAAAAGCTAAGCAATTGCTAAGCAATTTCGAGTACTCAAATTTGCCCTCTAGTTAAGCAATTTTGAGTACTGAGCTCGAGCTGACATTGCTTATAAATAAAAATGCATGTATCCCTCCCCAGGAATTATAGTATCCTCCGCAGTACTGAACACTCTCTCATGTAAAAGAAGGTAAATGAACTAAAAGGAGCACATTATTTGGACGAACTGGAAAGAGAGGATAGCAGACACATCTAATGCTGAATCTGAATATGGTTAAAGCTAAGAGTATAAATATAAAAATGCTCATAGTCATTATGACGTAATGCGACTACTGCCAAATAGATGAAACAACAGAGCATTACATTGAGTGCGAAAAATACAGAGCAATAACGGGAATAAAATTAGAAAAAAAGTGGATAACAAAACAAACATGAAAAACTGAGCCAAGCAGCAAAACATACAACTTGAATAGAGGAATACAAAAAAGTTCCGAAAAACAAACAGAAATAAACAAAGAGAAAACAAAACAAATGTCGATTCAAGTCTTGCACGTCATATGACTGTGCTCAGTAACTTTACGGAAGAGGATTTGATGAAGAAACTGCAATGTACTGATTTTATCCTCCACATAACTGATGATATCCCCGACATTGCTAAACATTTGAATACAAAAATCCTTCTTTTACAACACTTCTTGTTATGATTGACTAGGTAAACTTCAAAAGACTGAATAATGATGGAACGTCATCAAGGTAGCCCATAGGTTTAGTGTCCCTTTCCTTTTTACCAAGACTGAATTCAGGCTCTACACAATGCCACAAGTAACCTGCAAGGTTATTTCGTTATAGGTTGTAAGAATCATGGGGCATGTCACACGAAAAATTTCGTACACTTTTTGAAAAAATCACAAAAAATCAGAAAAACACAGCAGAATAGGAGAAAAATCACACAAGAATCACTTATATATCACCGAAATCACAAAAACATCACTGGGATTTTTGGAATCATAAAAATCTTGTACACTTTTTTGTGAGTGATATGCCCCTTGGTAAGGATAATTCAAATCTGCTATTCGTAGGAGAATTATTCTTAGGCAGTAGAAAAAAAGTAATCAAACACGGTCATGTTTTTAAAATCTTATCATTTCTACTCAAGAACTGAATGGAGGCTATAATACACTGCTGCGAGTCACCTGCGGGGTTCTTTCATTCGGTTTATTTCAATCCCTATACCCTGTAACTACCCTAATAAATAGGTACCCTTAGTTTATTCATCATTCTTACCAATGTTTCTCTCTGACTAAAGCAGATACTGGTAGATAATTTCAGTGAATTGCAGGTTTCTATCTATCTTTTGAAAATAGTCAGCCACGGATAGATCTTCTTCCTCTTGTTTGTTGAACGCGAGCCTTTTTTCTCTATCTTGTTTCTTCTTTGTTTTGTTTCATGTAAAAACAAGAATTACAAGTTTCATTGACGTATTCCTTTATGAATCAAACGGAAAACTCGTGATCTGATCTGACCAGCTAGTCCCAAAGGATCCCGAGTCTATTATGGCCGATACCCATATTTGGCATCACACTTACCAAATATGGCATAAAGCTGACCAAATATGGACGATGAGTCTATCGGTGATACGTCTTCAGAAAAAAGTTGTCGGTCGCCATCCAGTTAGGAAGGTCTATCACAGTGTCGTACGGATACAGTGCAAGTTCTTTCATAAAATAAGAAGACAACGTTGGTGTTTGGTTAATATACACATACTTTGTTCTGCCCTGCAGCACCATGTCTGCAAGAAAGCTGCTCTTCTGCTCCAACGTTCAGGCCAACAAGTCGGTACGCTTGGTAGTTGGCTTGAAGTGCCCTGGTCAGACATGGCCTAAGTCTGTCGTAAGTGCAAGAAAAGGCCTAAATCAGCAGTTTTCAAGAAGCTGTTCAACTGGTTTCAGTATTAAGGAAATTCTTCCGTCGCAAGATGCCTTCGCCCAAAGACATATTGGACCGAGGAAAAGTGAAAGAGATGACATGCTTCGAATGTTAAAGCTTGAGGTAAAACTGCAAGTTGCATAATAGTGTTTTCATAATTATTAATAAACGGCCTTAGGCCCATAACCAATTGCAGGTTCCAGATAGCTACCGACAAAAACAGTTTATGGCCAAAGGCGTAGGGGGGCAAGAGGTTGACAGCCCCCAATTTGCGGAAACTCTTTGAAAATGTGGCCATTCGCGCAAAAAATTTATTGGACAAAACGGTAGTAAACCATGCAGGCCCGTAGCGTGGTTTTTGAGATTGGGGGGGCAAGATTTGGCGCCGAAGGCGCTAAGATCCTTAGGGGGTTTGGGGGTGAAGCGCCCAAAAAATCATTGCTGGAAACGCCCAATTTTTCTTAATACAATGTTTCTGTTTATGTTATTTGTTCGGTTTTGCAAGTTAATGTTAGATATATTATCTGATAAGTTAAAGTAATAAGTCGAAATAAATCAGTCAATGCATTCCGTCGGTAATCTCTCATCTGTTTGTGCCCCAACGTGGTGGAATTCAGCTTCCTTTACCATGCCCGAGTCTGAAAATTTTCCAAAAGCTTGTTTTCTGCTGTCAATGGGGTCGACAAACTCGTTCGCCACCTCAATTAGGTCCAAATGATCAAGTTTTTCTTTACGCACATGCAAAATCATCATTAATTCAACCTGTTGTTTGTCGTGGTAGACTGCAGGTAGCTACGTTTTGATTCTCTTTAAAGCCGAAAAAGACCTTTCACTAACTGCGTTTGGGGCTGGAATCACCAGCAAAAGCTTTCCAAGATGTCGCACTTCACCGAGCATATCTTTCTCCATGCTTCTAATTGCTGTAGCAGATCGGTGAGGTGATGAACATTGAATTCATCTACATCGAAGCCCATTGATTTGGCAGTTGGTTCGAGTAGTTGGAGTTGAGTCTCTAATTGAAATTCATTGATTTCATCTCCATACAAATTCTTTCTTTTAATTCTTCATCTAGTAACTTTCCAGAAACTGCTTTCAGCATAAGTTCTTGCAAATTTCGATAGCGACGAAAGTCTTCCTGATTGAATCTTGTCCTGATGCTTTCAATCGTCGCATCAAAAGCAGCGAAATAAACCGTGCAGTAATTATCTTTCGAGGTCTATGGAAAATGTGCATTTGAGGGATTACCCGGGTCGAACCTTGCAGGTAGCCTTCTTTTTCGCGGTAACTTAAGCTCATCCGCTTGTAGTTGCTCCTTCTTCAGCATTACCTTGTCCCAAAACAAACCAAAAGACTGATCATTTCTGTCTTTGCACAGGACCTTGTTGATAACATCCTGTGAAATCGCATTTCCTTCAGCAGCCGACAGTTTGGGACTCTGAAGAGTGCAACTGAGATGGTCTGTTTGGCATAGCAGCAGTACTCCCAACTCTTAACTTACTTTAGTCTTGATATCTCGTTTCGATCTGTACTTGTGCTGGGTGTATTTTCCTGAACACTACTGAGCGATTGGTCTGACTCTCCTAAACGGGCTAAACGATCTTTGGATCCAGATTCAAGTTCTTGATCAGGTGCAATGGGCCTGCTGGAAATAAAAAAGTCTTAGTTTAAACTGGGGGATCAGGATCGCAGTTAGAATAACGAATAATAAAGAATAGAATGAATACATCTTTTTTTAAATTTTATTCTATACTTACACTTTCTTAGAGCTCAGCCAGGACATCAGTCCACTTTTTTTGTTGCTTTCTGATCTTTTTACCATGGCTTATAGCGAGTGAGATTTCTAGTTTAATTTAGTCGCGCTGTTTCTTCAATAGCCTATTTATTTGTGTATGCTTCGAGAAGAGAGGTATAAGATAACGTGTGTCATAGGAGAGAGAGAGATGTGGCTTTGAAACAGGATTTTATTCAGTGAATTTGAAGCTACCAATAAAATAACAGCAAAAACAAAACAAGTTGACAGGTTTTTCACTTCCCTGCTTCCTCTCATACTGTTTTCCAAAGAGTATTGCTTCCTCAAAAAGTCTTCCCTGTCAGATCTTTCAGCAATTAAATGTGAATTTTTACAGAAAAATAAAAAAACTGTCAAGTTCTTATTGTAAATTGAATCAAACAGATGGTAAAGCCCCCCCAATGACCAACTGTATGGGTTGGGGTGGAATGTGTGTGTAATAGGTGCAGCAGTCTGACCCAAAAAAGGATTATGAAGCTACACAACCTGATTTTTCCTTCGAATTCCACAAAATATGGACAATTTCATACATTTTTGTCTGGAAATTATTGGGGGGGCAAATGCCCCCCCTGCCCCCCCGCTTCCTACGGGCCTGAAACCATGGGCTTATTCATTGTCAGGCAGCCCCCAATATTATATACCCCTACTCCTGACTGATAACTCTCTTCGTGGGCAGCTTCAATTTCATGCAGTCTCATGAACGCAATTTTCAAGAGGACAATGGCTTTTGAGATAGCATTGACTTAAAAACAGCATCCACGACGCGCCCACACTTGTTGTTTGCTAAAAGTCTCCCACTCGCACTTTGTAAAGTTAGCAGTCTGGCCCCTAAGCCATGCTCGTGGCTTTACTTCTAGCCGTGAAGAATCTTTTATGAAAACACGCACAAACATTCATTGTCAAGAGAAGACTTAATAAGTAGATATGATAGAGTTTTTTTACTAATAGCATTGTAATATAGGATTCTAACTTTTCTGACTTAATGATTTTTGTAAAACATTTATTTTGGAGAGGCCTTTTGAAACTAGCACTTTTGCTGAAGGGCTAGTTCCTTCTGATAGTTGTTTTAAATCAGATGAAATTAAAAATGAAAAGATTCCTAAAATATTTTCTTGATTTTAAGTGCTCATTTAGTGGATAGGAATTAGTACCAATACAAGAAAAGCATTAAAATTCAACATTTTGCAATAAACTCGTTAGAAAATATATTCTAACACAAAGAAGCTTCATTAAAGAGTCATTAAATAAGTTGCATGTCTAAAGCATTGATTTAGTCTGACACTTAATAAAGTTCCTTAGTGATTTGACCTTTAGTAGTAGAAGTTCCTTAAGTTTATTGACCTTCTACTTGACGATTCCTTATGAATAGTTTCTTATAAAAAATGTGTGTATTATGCAGATCAATGACTGCTGAATGAAATTGTAACCTTTTTTTACTTTCTTCTTTAGACAATTAATGACTTGGTGGAGCAAGCATTACCAGAGTCGATTCGATTGCATGGTGATCTCAATCTTGCACCTCCTCTCAGTAAGTAATTACAACGACCAATTTCTATCCTTTCTAGGCTTGACTATTTACCATATGGAACTGGATGACGCGTGGCCAATATCAGTTTCACAGAGAGGACAACACCTCTCAAGCAGTGGCATTCATTAGTTTGGGATAAGGTTCTAGAACCTCTCTTTTCTAAAGGAAGTCCACAAAATTTTGCCGAAATGTCTTAAAATTGCTAACTAAATAGGATTTCTTGATTTGCCCTGGAAACCCCCATGGTGGCTGTGTGTGATAGAAAGTGTAATGATCCATGCATACCTGCATTACCAAGGATTTCCAAATTTCTTCAGGGATTTTGCAATTATGAATCTCACAATCCTAAGTATAGTAGGTCAGATACTATTAGGTTACATTGCAATATGCCTCTAACATAGAAGTTATTTGGTGCGAAGAAACAAAATCAGCCCAGGTGCTCGTGGATCAATAAATAGCTGTCTAGTTTCTGGTCAACTTCAAAGTTGTACTGAAGTTAACTGAAAAAGAAAACTGAAAACAAATTCCAAGTCTGCCGAAAAATGTTTTTATAGTTGAACTAAAAGAAAATTTTGCAGAAAAAATTAGTTAAACACCTCCGTTGCTAAGATTGTTTCCCTGCATGGATGATGGAGAGTTTTTGACCTGTACCTGGACTTCTGTTTTTAGGTGAACAAGAATGTTTGGTAAGGTTACGACAGATTGGCCGGAAGAACCAGGTCTGGAGGTCATATATTGGTATGGGGTATCACAACTGTATTGTACCAACCAGCATTTTACGAGATGTCTTAGAAAACAAAGGATGGTAAGTTAATTAAATATGCTATTCTTGATTATATGCTATTTGCTATTCAGTCAAAGTATTTATTTGCTAACAAAAATGTTACTGACATAAAGAGTAAAAAAGAAAAGCTGTAAAATCCTAAAAACATTTTGTATTTACAGTGAAAACGACAAAACTTATATCAAAGTTAAAAGAGGTAGTGGCAGTATAAAGCCAGATCTTGAAGACTGTATTCTCATTAGGATCCCTTTAATATGGTTTTCTGAGAAAGAAACCCACTATTTGATTTCCTAGTATAATTCATGAAGAGCCACTTAATGATAACACTTTATCAAGCTAATATTATTGGAAATTGACCTCCCTTGTTGCTTGGGGCCGGCATTCATCCACTGTATCTCTACATGTTGTAAGAGGCGACTAAAAGGGTTGGCATCAGCAAGGGCATCTGGCCATGAAACTTTGCTGCAAACCAAAATCGGGGATGTGTATCCAGATAAATCTATGGACCATTCAACCCCTGCTAACAGGCCAAATTGCTGGAATATAAATTCTGTGTGTGTATTGGAAATTGACAAGAAAAAGCTTTTTGGTAAAAAACCAAACTTAGAGTAAGAAAAAGTAAAATGTGGTAGAAATTTCAGGGCTATAGCCTTAGCCTCGAAAAAAGAAAAATCTGCAGAGCCAATGGGTCTTTTCGATCCTTGGGAAAAAGGTGTCATGGTATATTACTGGTTGTTACCCCTGAACAATGAAATATGTTCCTTAATGTATAGTGATATTAGAAAATATCTGGATTCGTTGATAGATTTTAGTGCACAAATAGGTAACATCAGAAGTCTGAAAATCCTGTTCAAGAAGGATTGAGCCCCCTTAAAGGCCTAATATATTCTTCATATTCCCTAGGACCACACAATACACACCATATCAAGCAGAGATTTCTCAGGGAAGATTAGAGTCGCTTCTCAATTACCAAACAATGGTTGCAGATTTGACTGGCATGAACATGTCGAATTCATCACTGCTGGATGAGGCAACTGCTGCTGCTGAAGCTATGGCATTAGCTCACAGGTATGACTGGCATTGTGGTCTTTCCAGATTACTTTTTGATTTTATTTACATTTTTTTCCTTGTTTCAGCTATACATTGCTGTAAACTAAGGCCACACATATACAGATATTCCTAAAATGCATCATTATTTATCCATTTTGGACTTCCTTCTGTCCACAGGTAGCTGGAGTTTTCAGTGATTGAAATGGAGCTTTTTGAAAATTCTGCTTTCCAGGGTGGATATTTTTGAAAACTCACTTTTCATGGAGTCGTGTGGACAGCCAGAACATAAATTTTTGAAAACAATGACATCACGAACTCATTTTTTACTAATCCTTTGTATTTTAAATCATATTAGCTCATGATCAAGGTATTGTTTGTTATCCGGACCATCAACTGGGTTTCAAGATAAATCAGTATGGAATGGACTCCTGATAGTTACTGTGTAAGATTATGAAAGATCTGACAACGAAGCAAATTGATTTTGAGTATTGGTTCTATTTTCCAATCTGCAGATTTACAAAGAAAAAGAAGTTTTACATTGATCGCAATTGCCATCCACAGACAATATCCTTGGTACAGACAAGAGCAAGGTGGGCTTTTTAAACATCTTTCATTATTAAACATTCTTAGCCATTTGGGGATACTATATTAGTAGGGTATGGATACCATTCAGGTATGTGGAAGATTTTGAGTGCTGTGGAAAGATACCATCAGTACTGTGGGGTGATGCCTTCAGTACTGTTTAGGATATTCAGTAGTGATGATATCTCTCCACAGAACTGATGGTTTCCCCAACAATACTGTTGATATCCCTCCGCAAAACTGAGAGTATCCCCACAGTACTGAACGTCCTCCACAGTTCTGAATATCCCCCATAGTAATGATGTGATAATTGTCTGTAACTTGCTCACTTATTTCTAATACAGGACAACTGGACCTGGTGTAGAAGTGATAGTTGGGGACTGGGAGACTTTTGATTTCTACAAAAAAGACATAGCAGGAGTTCTCTTTCAATACCCTGATACGAATGGAAAGGTCTTGGATTTCTCTGACCTTGTGTCCAAGGCCCATGCTGGAAATGTAAGTTTTGATTGTTTGTCAGACAGTAAATCAAACCATTAGTGGCGGACTCTCGGGGGGGGGGTATGAATAAACCATGTGTCATTTCCCATCACAATTGCGTTGTCTAAGACTGCATTGTAGTGTTCGATATACAAAGGTACAGAGCGATATACAAGAAGAAAAAGAAAGGAGGCTGGCTCTCTGTTACTTAAAGTTTCATTTTTGCGCAATCATCAGACAGACTATATCATTTCCTATTGTTTTTGAAAAAAAAGACTATTGTTTCTGAAAATATTGTGGTGGTAATTGCACCCCCGCCCCCAAGTGTCAGCTAATGCAAAAAATATGTATTGATATAAGTCAATTCAATGAAATATGATTTCAGATTGATGAATCGGTTAAGGATAGGGAGGAAAATCTATCAATATAAATCACTTGATTGTAGAATCAATGCATGATTTTGGAGATTTGTTGATTGCAAATGTAAACAAGTTGTTGAATTTAGAAATGCAGGTATCCAACCTAATTTTGTTTTGGAGGTTTTGGACACCCAAACGCTTCACAATGATAAGGAAATTCTGCAGCAACCCCCTTTCTAAGAATCTATACCCTTTTCAGTATTTTGGAGAAATTTTCCAAGAATATCTATCTGGGAACATTTCTGCAGTACTGTTCAGGATGTTCATTTGGGGAATCATCTCTACTGTGGAGGATACCTTCATAACATAAGAGATATGGGCTTCTATCTGTGGTAAATGGTATAGATTTTCGCAGACATGAGATTATATTCCTTCAGTATGTTGGAACATATATTGAATGAACAGGAGAAAAAAGGATTTGATTGGTGTCTTCAGCTAAAATCATAAATTTTGTCAGTTTTAAAGAATGAAATGGAAAATTATCTGTAAGAAAATTCCCTGCATTATTGATAACAATCTGAGACAGATTAAAAGTTTTGACCAATACATTTCTCTTTGATGTAGGCAATTGCAATATGTGCAACTGATTTACTGGCTCTGACGATGCTTCGACCACCTGGAGAGTTTGGGTGCGATGTAGCTGTTGGTAGCAGTCAAAGATTTGGTGTCCCACTGGGTAAGAATATTGGGTCTCATTCTACTCGATAATACAAAGTTACTCTTGTTGTTTAAATTAATACTACTGTCTCAGAAAACAGTACCCCTGTTTGTTTAGGAATAAAGGTGGGAAGTTCTATCTTAAAGGTAGTGTGGATGGACTGTTTTTGTGTTGACTTAAACATAGATACATTTGTCAAAAGAATCTGCTGGCAGAAATAAAAGATAGGGACCTGAAGTTAAATTTTTGGTAGAACTAAAAACCATGTGATTTGAGAGACAATAGTTTCTTTCAACAAATACTGGTACTTTTTTCTGTGACACCCAGTACATACCAACTTGTTACTCAGCCACCCCTTTGGCACTACTTATTACCCCTGTGTTTGCATTTCTACATTTAAAACCCAAAACTCCATGAAGAGATGCTCTTAACATCTTCAACTCAATACGAGATTACAGGGCTTCACTTTTAGCTTATTAGATCAGTCTTTGGATGGTACAGAACTTCAGTATAGCCAGAAATATCGGAAACATAGTGAAACGAACACATAGATTACTTAAGTTTTTTTATCTGACACTCAACAGAGTAATACGTCAGAAAGAGAACGAATTAGAAACCTAACTGATTTATATACCCAGATGTGGTTCGAAATCATTCACCTCTTTTCTGATTGGCCTATTTCGATCCACATCTGGGTATATAAATCCGTCAGGTTTCTGTACCATACAAAGGCAGTTCACATACATATTTACATACAAATGTGATATAAAGCTTAGAAATAATTACCAAGCCATATGTTCTAGGCTATATTTTAGCTTATTCTTTAATCTTTGAAGGATAACATCATCATACCAAGTATTGCTATGTCACCATGGGGGTAGCTTTGTTTGTGCCAGTCAATGTCTGTGATATCTATCCATAAGAAAATTTCCAAGAAGGACTCCAAAATGCAAAAAACTTTTCACAGCTTTCTTCCCTTCTTGCAGGTTACGGTGGGCCCCATGCAGCCTTTTTTGCTGTGCAAGAAAGATTGAAGAGAATGATGCCTGGAAGGGTAGTTGGAATCTCAAAGTAAGTTAAGAAAGAGGATTATTGAACTTAAGTTTTTCAAGAACACATCACGCTCTCATTAGTATATCTCCTGATGAGTGAGCTATCACGAAAAAGGCTTGTAGAGATCAAAGTATAGTTTCCTGTTTCTTTTCTGCCAATCAGTGCTTATCTATGCTCTACTACAATGTATTGAGCACTATCTTCTGAAAACCAATACACTGTCTTTATACCAAGATTTTATATATATACCAAAAAAGTATGTGATGGATCGGGCGGTGGAATATTTTGGTGTTCTTATATTTTCATTGCTTCTTTTTAGAGATTCATTGAGAAACCTGGAGAAACCCAAGCTTTTTTAGAACATATCAATCTCTTATATATACATCTCCTGATGAGTGAGCAATCACGAAACAGACTTCTGGAGATACTACTTGTCTCGTTTCTGCGTGTTTGTGGTGGACCGCGCGGTGGAATATTTGCATATTAGTGTATTTACATTCTTTTTTCTTTTTAGAGACTCATTTGGGAAGCCTTGCTACAGATTAGCTTTGCAAACAAGAGAGCAGCATATTCGCAGAGACAAAGCGACGAGTAATATTTGCACTGCCCAGGTTAGTTACATCTCGTAATCGTTTGTTTGTCTGAAGTCGTATGCTTGACTTTTGTTTGCAATAAGAGAGCAGCTTAAGTAAGAGGTGATGTGATTGTGATACTTTCATTCTTTAGAATAAGATTGAAACAGAATGCTTCAGGCAATACCAAATACAGAAATAGCCTTAGTTTATCTTGTGGATTATTTAGTAGGAGAGGTTTTCACTAAAGGTGCTAAATGACGTCCTGTTTGGGGTTTTTTGAAAAAAGTAATCAGTTTGGCTTAAAGTATTCACGGGTATTTTCTAATTATATATGACTCTTTTTAATGAATTGAATAAGGAATTTTCATGGTCTCATTGATCCTAAAGTTTATACCTTACCTCAATTAAAGTTCTATGCAGTTAAAATCCACATTAACACTATGGGAAACATCTGCTCAGTTCTTTTGGGGGATACTATCAGTACATTGGAGGCTACTCAGTACTGTAGGGGATATAATCAGTACCGTAGAGGATATTCAGTACTATCCAGGTAAACCACAAGCACTGTTGGTATCCTCGCAGCACTGGTGGTATCCCCTACAGCACCGTTGGTATCTCTACAAAGTAATGAATACCCGTTGTTGTCCTGTAGAGATGCCCCCATGGTGATAGAAGAATACGTGTAGCTGGTCCTAAAGGTGGTTTTGTTCCCATTTTTCTATTCCATAAGTGCCAATCTATGTTTGAAATATGATTTTTATCTTTTCAGGCGTTGCTAGCAAATATGAGTGCTCTCTACGCTGTTTATCACGGACCTAGTGGACTGAAGAATATTGCGAAAAGAGTTCACAATGCTACGCTTATCCTTCATGAAGGTCAGTCATTATGCAAGATGGTCTGAAATTAAGGATTCCTTTATTGAAGTATATGATATTTTGATGTTGATAGTTGATAGTTGATAGTTGATTGGCAAATACACTGTTATCTTTATTGTATTATATGCAAAGCACCAAAGGGGCTACTGATTAGGTAGACTAATCGAGCAGTACATTGATAGTTAATAGGTGAATTAAATTACTATCTTAGTAAGGTATTGATGTATGTGTAAAGTACAAATGGCCCACTGAGTTGGTAAATTAACCGCGCAGTACGTGCCTGGTCCTTTCTTTCGATATGACCACACCTCGTGATTCGCCTGAAATTATATAGTTCCTTTCGTATTGGCTTACTTTTGAATAAAGTTTGTTTAGCTACTCAATTATATAGGGCTGTTTATTTATTTACCCCCGTTTGACGTTTAACTATGGGTTGCACTGCTTATATCTGGTGTATTTTTTTTAATCAATAGCTCGTGGCTTTATGAAGAAATATAATACCATTAGTGAGCCCGTGTGTTCTTTCTGCATTAATATGAATGAACCTCTTTTGTTGTTACAGGACTAGAGAATGCTGGGCATCATGTGGAGGACAATGTTTATTTTGATACCCTAAAGGTAAGAATTGTAAAATGTTCAAACTGTGAAGAAACGTGCTAGAGGAACCTTATCTTCTGATTTAATAGTATTCTACACCTAAATTTTTGAAATGCGTTGCTAAGGAAGATTCCCATCATGCACTGCGTTGATAAGGCGGGATTCCTATCATCCCTTGCGTAGAATGAGGTCTTCCATCTTTTGTGGAATTAACTATTGTTTGAGGATCTATGAAGTTCTTTATAATGGATGAAGGTGTTGATTGTGTTTTAGGTGAAAAGTGGAACTGGTGATGTGTCTCAAATTTTAGAAAGGGCAAAACAGAAAGAAATAAATCTGAGGGAGTTCGGAGGTGATGTTGTGAGTATCTCATGTTTTTCAGTGATCAATCTTATCAATCTTTCCTATAATGTTGGGGTTGATAATAAAGCTGCAGGCCTCGAGAAAGTGACTGTATCAGATCACAGCTTAGAAATAATCTCTAGTTGTAAGCCAATCTTCTGACTCATTATTTCTAATATTAATTATACGTGTAAATTTGATGAGGATTCAGAAATAAACTTAAGTTTTTAATATGCTGATCATAGAATCTTCATAAGTGTAACTCCTATTACATGATGATAAGAATGGTGAAAAATTTTGAGCGGTCAAGATTTTATCATCGACCGTAGTTTACTTCTGAATTATCTGTTAAAGTATGTCTATGAACCTTGGAAATTTCGTTCTCATATTATCGTTGTAGATATGATGTGTATTCAAGTATTGAATACTTAGGGCCTAGGGTTGTCGTTAACTTTGCTTTGATCTCATCATTATCTTCCTTATTTGTATGCGTATTCTGATTAAGTACATTTTATAAATTATTTGCAAGTTCGGAGAAGTTGATAGTTGCCAGGCGAATACGCTTACGTCTTCGTAAAGTATTGGTTCTATGCGCAGAGTAAAAAGGGATCACGGAATAGGTTGATTAATGGAGCAGTGCGACCCTGGACCTTCGGTTTCTCTCAATGTGAGAGCTGGCAAATATTCTTCTCACACTAAATTTGGCATGCTGGAAGTTTTTTTAGAACCCACGACCCTTTTAACAATGGTTGAGGGATACAAGCACTCGACCATCCCTTGCCTATAAAGCACTTTAAGACAACATCACTTGTGTACCAACCAACTAGATTGAAATTCTACCCCCAAGCATAATTCATCTTGATTATTTTCAGCTGGGTGTATCTACAGATGAAACTATTACTGAGGGAGATTTGGATGACCTCCTCTGGGTCTTTGGTTGTGAGTCGTCATCAGTAAGTAGCTAGCTATTCATTATAATCACCTGTTTCGAGAACGAAATCCATGTTTCTGACACTCATTAGGGTTTTAAGACAGAGAGAGAAGGAAAATTAAACCTAACAAACATACACAAGACAATTCGTTAGGTTTCAATCTCGTCCTCTCTCTGACGCACTACTCTGTTAAGTGTTAGAAGCAAAGCTTCAGTAGTTATCATGTTTCGCTATATTTCCAATTTTCTCGCCATCCTCTATTTCTGTACCGATCAAATACTGTTCTGACGTATTACTCTGATAGGTGTCAGACACAGAGCTTCAGTAGTTATGTCTCGCTATATTTCCGATTTTTCTCGCCATTCTTTAGTAGAAATTAAAAAACGAGACTTTTTATGGGGCAGGGTAAGGACATTGCTTTTGCGTATATATATCTGCTCACACAAAATTTAGCATTGATTCTTTCTTCTCGAGATGAAATTCATGCTTTCTTTCACACCAGGCCTTGATAGCAGCTAAGATGGACAATCCTCCCAAGAGAAGCATTCTGAAGAGTCCTTTCAAAAGAACTAGTGAATATCTTACCCATCCTGTGTTCAACAGGTAATCATTATCATTATTATTGTTTCGATGGTGCAGGGATGCATCCAGAAGCTCTGAAGGTGGGGAGCCGTCTTTCACTTTCAGCTTTCCTCGTGTGGATGATTACCCGTAAAAAGGGTCTCTAAATACAATATATATAGAATTTTGTTCCAAAGGCCCACCTCCTCTCTATTGCTAATGTCCCTACATTTAGGTATGTATGTTATAGATCGTGTTGAAATAATCGTTGATAATTCGTATAGAGCATTGGAATAAGCGAGCCTGGCGCGTTTCAATGTCGATGCAAGAAGTTTCAGATCGGATAGAAATGTTACTAAATTCTTTCTGAATCGTTGAGAATAGTCAAATAGTTCTTCAAAGCGTCGTGAAATGCTTTGAATAGCGTTGCAAGATCATCTCACATCGTATCCAACTAGTATTCAATCGTCTCTAAATCATTGAGAATGACCATGATTTTATTTCAATCTAAATTTTAGTTATCAGAGTGAGACGAATCTGACAAGATATATGAAGGCTTTGGAGAATAAAGATCTATCACTCGTCCATGCCATGATTCCCTTGGTAAGTGTGCTTTTCTTTTTTTATAATGACCTCTGGAAAGTGGAAGTCGGAATATTGTAACTATACCAACAATGAAGATTCTCTGTAATCCCTTAATGCTCAAACTACTTGCCCAAACTGTGATTCTTGCTACTATGACAGTAACTTAATTTGTACCCACATTATCCTATTGTCTAGATATCTTTGTATCCCCCTTGTGCAACATTTTTTTGTTCTGTTGCTATTCAGGTTATTTGTGACATTTGTATTTTGTGTTAGATATAATGACCTTAAACTATTATTTGCCAAATAACACCCTTTGGTATCGTCTTGACTTCTTAATAAATTTTATGAGAATAAAATAAGATTAACTAATTTTGAAACAGTTCTATTTTTTACAATGTGTTATAGTACTTAGTCATCTCAAAGAATATATTCAGCAAAGTTTTGCGTTCTGTGTACATTCTTTTTTCTGAACCTTGAAAATAATTTTTGATTTCAATTTTTAGGGTTCTTGTACCATGAAGTTGAACAGTACAACCGAAATGATGGTAAGTTTAATGATGGTAACCTAAATTTTTGCATTTAGAAATTGTTGGTTAAACCGAAGCTAGCTTCCCTGTTGACCATTTCCAAAATGGTGACGGGATTTAGCTTGTCCTTTAAAGCCTGTAACCTTACTGAGCCTTATTCTTTCTAGGCTATAACCTGGCCAAAGTTTACCAACATTCACCCTTTTGCACCAAAAGAGCAAGCACAGGGATATTACGAGTTGTTTAAAGAACTTGCAGCTGATTTAGCTGAAATTACTGGGATGGATGCCTGTTCATTGCAACCTAACAGGTATGTTTGTTTAAGTGCTTATTACCACCAAAGGGAACATCTGTGTAATACTTTAGGATATAGTTAGTGTTCATTACTCTGGGGGGATACTATCAGTGCATTTGAGAGTGTTCAGTACTGTGGGGGATAACATCAGTACTGTTGGGGAATACTATCAGTACATATTAGGGGTGTTTAGTATTTTAGAGCATATCATCAGTATTGTAGGGGATAACATCTGTACTGTGGTGGATACCATCTGCACTGTGGGGGATATCATCAGTACATTGGAGGAATGCCATCCTATACTGTGGAGGATGTTCAGTACTGATGAGGAATATCATCAGTACTGTTGAAAAAAACCACACGCACTATGGAGGTAATACCTAAAGGGCTTTTGTTTTCGCTCCACAGTACTGATGATTATCCCTCTACAGTTCACGCAATTTATCGTATCTTTACCATTTGCCATAGTATTCGCAATTCAAATCTCTTTTCTTCTCCTAGTGGTGCACAGGGGGAATATACTGGTTTAATGTGCATATCTACTTATTTGAACGATATTGGTCAAGGACATAGAAAGGTGAGTATCTGTCAGATTTGAAACCATTTCTGATAAACAAGAGGGAATCTTAACTAGAGGTATTCTGATTAACAAGAGGGAATCTTATTTGTATTAACACGGGTATTGTTACACCCAAACCACCTTTAATTCAAAAATTACTCTTGGTTTCGTAAATATGAACTTACAAATTTTGGTTTTAGCCGAGAAGGTTCTTGATGAGTAATCGCATTACTGCAAATTTAACTTGGGATGGGTGACCTAGGATTACATTGTTTTGCAATGGAAGCATATGTCGAGGGGCCAATCACTCAAAAAATCTCGTTTACTTTAATTGCAGTGATTGGCCCTTTGGCATTTGTCTGGTTTCAGATGAGATTTTTAGCCTGTTGAAACAGAGCAATTACTGAAATGTTTAAAGAAAAAATATCCTGAAATACAAGACTTTACGGTAGAGGCTCTTATCTGCGGGTTTTGATTAGCATTCAAATCTACTGTTCCGTTTTCCTATTCCACTTAAACTGTTTCTAGGTAGCAAAACAATTAAATTCATTTCATTTCAAAAACGTTTGTCACCTAAAGTGCAGCCTAACCATGTTCAATACATTATATCAAAACCCTAATAAAAAAAGCCACACCCTATGTCATTATTTTTCGAAATAAGCGTGATTGATAAGGCTAGGACTTCTCTAGGGCCCTGGTCCTCAGTGGTATTAGAATACTAATCTAGAGGTTGTGAGTTCGAGTCCTACTCAGGTCATTTTCATTCTCACAAATTAACTAAATTGATTTCCCTTTTGATTGTTATGTCTTTTTTTGTTGCAGATTTGCTTGATCCCTCGATCTGCTCATGGAACGAACCCTGCCAGTGCAAATATGGCTGGGTTTACAGTGGAATATGTCGAAACTGATAAAATCGGAGGCATCGATTTGGAAGACCTCAAGAAAAAGGTAGAAATACACATCTTACGTCTCAGACTCTATTTGCTTCAATAAAAACATAGAATGCTTGTTTGTCGTGGATAATTAAAAATGACGCACAGAGGAATCTCGATGTAACGAACCCCGGATATAACGAACTTCCCAGAATAAGGAACTAAATGTCTCATCCCCTAGATTCTGCCATATGAAATAACTATCTCAATATAACGACCTCCCAATGTAACGAACAGTTTTCAAGTTCCCTCCAGAGTTCGTTATAACGGGATGCCGTAGTATTGGAACTTTTAGTTGATTGCCATTATGAAATAATTCAAAATTATACATTCAACATATCAAAATTGTAGCAAAAGCATTTTGGTTAAAATCTCGCTTATTTTTTCGGTTATTCTAGCATTTAGCACTGAGAATGGTCTTTATTAAGTCTTGATCAGCATATACCCCATGGTATTTTCCATGCTTTATCATTGAAATCGACTCCCTTCTTATTACTTTGACCATGAGATAAGTAAGAATCACAAAGTAAATACGGTAAGCTGAACTGATTCTTTATTTGTAGATTGAGAAGCACAAGGATAACTTAGCTGCCATTATGGTCACCTACCCATCAACCAGTGGCGTCTTTGAAGAGTGCATCAGGTAAACTTTACATAGCTGATAAGCTGAAGTGATATTAGCGATGGGACTACTTTTCTAATTCTATATTCTAAGATGCAAACACCCTTGGGGTATAGAAGAAGTACATCGGAGAATGTTCAGTATTGTGAATGGATACCATCAGTACTCTGGAGGAAGTTTCAGTATTATGTAGGGATACCATCGGTGATGAAGTTCAGTACTGTAAGGGGATACCATCAGTACTGTGGAGGATATTCAGTTCTATAGGGGGATACCATTAGTACTGTTGAGAATGTTCAGTATTGTGAAAGGATACTATTACTACTGTTGACGGGGTTAAGTACTGTAGGGGGATACCATCAGTACTGTGGACGAAGTTCAGAACTGTAGGGGAACGTCATCAGTACTGTGGAGGATATTCAGTACTGTGGAGAAATACCCATTAGCATTGTAGGTACTACCTCCACAGTACTGATAATATCCCTCCACAGTACTGATAATATCCCTCTACAGTACTGTAATATCCTTCTACAGTACTGACGGTATCCCCCACCGTACTGAACATTCTCGACAGAACTGATTACCCTTCACATAGACGTTCCTCAGGGTGACAATGTACGAAGTTTAAACTTAAGTTTCTTTGTGCTTTTTGCAGAGAAATTTGTGACATGGTTCATGCGAGTGGAGGACAGGTTTATCTTGATGGAGCAAATATGAATGCCCAGGTACGAACGTTTCTTTTTTCTGTAATGATTCAATTAAACCATGGGGGTATTCAAAATTTGAGTCAATTCACCATGTTGTTTAGTCATTGTGAATACTTAACTGTAACACAGCACTTTTCTGTGCTGCTCAAATTGTAGAAAATATTCGCCCTGTTTAGTTCCAGTAAGAAGCATATATGGGGAAATATCTCCACGTAAGTTTGCATGAAATGAAATGCACCATCTCTAGCGGAATCGCCTACACCCAAAAAACTTGTAAAATATACATTGGTATGTGATGAAGAGACCCAATGTGCCCTTCCAGTTATCACCGTACTGGCTGTGCAACAACTCTTAAATTTGGGTATACGATGTACGGTTACACATTGTTAGCATTTAAGAACCAAAAAGTGCCCTAAATTGCAATGAGCAATAAGCAAATAGTAAAATGAGAGATAGTGGATCAAGAAGTTGCAAGAAGGACGGTGATAACCGAGAGGCCATATTGGATATCTCGATAACATACTTATGTTTTGCTGTTATGTTATGTAACTTTCTTGAGCACTCTTCGTGTATCTTGAGCCACTATATACCATTTTACTTTAAAAATATGTATTGTATATTGGATAGATGACAAATAAGAAAAGAGACTGGATCTCTGCCACTTTTAGTTTCATCATCCTGCCATCATCAGGCAGACTATAGTTTCTTATCTATATCGCTCTGTACTTCCGTACATCAGGCACTCTGATGCACCTAAAACTATCATGTCCTTTCTATTTTTTCACCCAAAAATATCACTTTGGCACAATTAGTATTTCGGACCCAAAAATATCAGCTTTATGTAAATAAAATGACCCAAAAATATCGGCCTGATGTCTCTGTATATAAAAGTCTTGAGTGAACCCCTGAGATGCTATAGAGATTGTATATTGGCTGTTGCTTCTGGATTGAATATTCAGTATCGACTGATGATGAATGACTGATGTATCTACTTTTTCAGGTTGGATTGTGTCGACCTGGTGATTACGGAGCGGACGTCTGCCATTTGAATCTACACAAGACATTCTGTATCCCTCATGGTGGGGGAGGGCCTGGAATGGGACCTATTTGCGTGTAAGTATGCATTGGCCTTAATTTATTATTCAATTGTCACTACACAGGCAAACAACAGACACTGTTTGTTTCCATCACCACACAATGAATCCACGTACACTGAATTATTCAGTATTGTACTGAATTCCAACTTGGTGTGAGTCTTTGTGTGAGTTATAATTCTAACTTTGTGTGAGACAGTTTTTAAACACTTTGATTTCCTTAAAGTTCTGCTCTGATCATTATAAGTTAGTAAGTTTATTTTTACCGTGCTAGCCTGCGAAAGGCTAGAGGCCATTAATTTGCAGTAGGGCACGGACCCCTTGTTTAACGATGGAGGTAGGACGTCGGAGAGATGCTTGACACTGTAGTTATATTTTGTAATATTTCCTTTGACCAATCATAACATCATAGTATAAGTAAGTAAGTAAGTTGGTGTTTAATGCCTGCAAAGGGCCCTATTTGTAGCAGAGGCACAGGATCCTTGTTCTAAATTCCCTTCCGAAGGACGGTTGAGTGAGTTGTTTAGTCAACACCTTGGAGGTCACCCATCCAGATTTTGACCTCACACGATCAAGCTTGATCTCAGCTGCTCATAGTACCCGCTTAGGCCACTCTCCCACTCACTGAAGACTTATCCTTGACACTACAATGAATAGTAATCACTGGCGTAGATAGAAAATTTGTTAGATGGGACAAGGATGAAAAATTTCCGACAAAAATATTTTCTTACATCTCTAATAAATGGACCTCTGCCATAGGGGTGCACATTCCAAAAATGCTTAAAATTTTAAGGCATTTTTTAGTCTATAAATTTCTAATCGTGTCATTTGAGTTGTATGCCAAGTTTGAGAGGAAAACTTCAAATATCCTTTCCATCACACCCATACCTCAAGTATAAATTTTGCTTAATTTTTCCAACTGGATTAGAAATTTTACGACAAACTGGCTATTTGGACCTATAGGGGTTTTCTGCCGCTCATAGTCCCTTCTATCTTAGCAAATGATAGTAATTATGATTGATTTGTTTGTAGGAAGACGCATCTGGAGCCATACTTACCGACCCATCCTATCGTTCCACCAGAGGGAACTGCTCAGAAAGACTCCAAACCTTTCGGAGTGATTTCAGCCGCTCCTTATGGCTCGAGTGCAATTCTTACCATTCCATGGGCTTACATCAAAATGATGGGACCGAAAGGTCTGCGAAGAGCATCACAGGTAATTCATATAGTCAGTTTGCCATTTGTTTTTAACACCGAAAGCTTTTATGTACTACTCAAGTAGTATCCATATGAAGATTCTTTTGTTGGTTAACCTTTTTCATAAGGACGATGTATGGTTCCAAGTAGACTTACTTCGTACTTACACGAGTCCCATTAATCGCTCACCATGAAATGATGGCTAGTGCTTGCTATGACTGCTCATACGTAGTTTGAGCGTTCTTCGAATTTACCAATCGTGGATAACTGCGATTCGTGTAATCAGTTCAGGTCCCAAGCCAATAATAAAACAAAATCCCCACTTGTGATAAAATATTGACTTTTGAGTACCGGGCATAGCATTTAGGAGATTTTGAATATTTACTATAGAATATATTTGTTAAATGTTATAGAATATTTATCCAAGCTTGCTTGTATTGTTTCGGAGCCTAAACGTAGGGAATTTCTGTGGAGGATGTTAAGTACTGTCGGGAGAAATAATCAGTACCGTAAATGATACCATCAGTTCCTTTCAGGGTATACTGTGGAAGGGGAGGGCGGTACCTTCGTTACTGTGAAGAGATACCATCCAGTATACTGTAGAGGACGGTCCCACTGTACTGAAAACTAGTAAGATGCTATCCTCCACCAGTGCTCAACACCCTCAAATGTACTGATTGTTTCCCCCACAGTACCTATGATATCCTGTCAAAATACTGAACATCCTGCACAGCACTGCGAAGATGTTCCCCAGAGTAAGCCTTGGAAGCGAATCAAAGTTGTACTTGAGTCAATAAAACATTTTCTAAAGTAGAAATCTGCTCAGGCGGTGAATTTGTGCAATTTAGTCTCCTCTCCCCGATGATAAACATGTTCGAAATCTACCATCTGTTCAGGACCATCACCAGCTGCACCATAAAATGAGGTTTTTATGCGCATGTTTTGACTGAATAATTGAGGACTTTCTTCATTTTCCATGTCCGTACTTTAATATGCTTTCTTTTCAAGCTTGCTGTTCTGAATGCAAATTACATGGCAGCCCGTCTTAATCAGGATTTCGACATTCGATTTAGAGGCAGAAATGGTGAGAAAAGTTTTGGTTGATTTTGTTATTCTAGATATATCTATTATGGGCTTTTATTTTTAGTTATTCGGCTAGTCCTAGTCCTAGGGATGGTCGAGTGGTTTCACTAAATCTCTCTTGAAAGGGTCGCTCGTGGGCTCCAAACCATTTTCAGGCAGATAAAGTGTGAGGAAATAATTGTCCAGCTCTCCATAACTCCTGGAAAAAAAGGTAAATAGAGTCGCAAAGTGTGGTGAAATCCAGAGGAAGGACAAGGGTTGAACTGCTCGATCAGTCTACCTAATCACTGGCCTCTTTGTGCACAACACTTCAATGCATACCTTTTGAAGATACATGCATATTTACCAATCAACCATATCAATGCACTGCTTCAATTTGTAGTCTACTTATTCTGTGGGTTTTTTGTACTTAACGCATAAACCAATACCTTCCGAAGATATTAAACGTATTTACCTATCAACTGTCAACAACTATTAACAGCTGTATTTAGATAGATTCCAATTACATTCCGACCTTTTAAAATCTGCCATTGAAAACCATTTTTATTTTCTATGCTCTTTGTCAGTTTTCTCAGTAAACGTATTTTGCATAAATGTATCGATTGATCCACTAATTTCATCTCTGAATTGTAGGCTATTGTGCACATGAGTTTATTATTGATTGTAAAAGATTCAAGGCCTCGGCTGGAATTGAACCGATCGACATTGCAAAGAGACTACAGGATTATGGTAAGTGGAGTACAGTTGAGTATTAATACGTTCCACCCTAGGGGACGCTTGTGCAGGGTATTTATAAATGTGGAGGATGTTGTGGGGTATACCATCATTACTGTAAAAGGATAATATATGTACGGTGGAGGGATACGATCAGTACTATGAAAGGATACGATCAGTACTATGAAAGGACACCATCAGTACTAAGGAAGGATACCATCAGTTTCTTGGGGGATAACAGCTGTAGTAGTGTGGAGGGATACCATCAGTATTATGGAGGAATGCCATCAGTATTATGGAGGAATGCCATCGGTATTGCCAAGGGATACCTTCAGCACTGTATTATGTGGAGGGATACCATTTGTGCTGTGGAGGATGTTCAGAACTGTGGAGGAATACCATCAGTATTGCGAAGGGGTTTTATAAGTTTTGTGGTATGTGGAGGGATACCATCAGTACTCATTTTGGGAAATTAACACATACAAAGGGATATCTTCACACAGTATGTTTAGACTTTTCTTCAAAAGAGAGGCAGCTACGGCTCCCCCATCTCCCCTCTCCGGCTACGTGCCTGCTTTTGAGCCACTTGATAATAAGTATTATCTCAAAACGCCTTGTATGTTTTAATCTATGCCTTGTTGATACTAAATTGTGTTTATAAAGTACGTAAAACCGAAATTACAAAGTCTGTTTATCGGTTTCCTATCAGAGTGCTTAATACATAAAGTAGAGCTATATAAACTAAGTAGAAAGAGACTCAAAAGACAAAACTCTCCATCGCTCGACAAGCCTGTTTCGTGATTACCCACTCATCAGTACATCTCCTAAGGAGTGGGTAACCACGAAACAGGCTTGTCAAGCAATGGAGAGTTTTATATTTTGAGTCACTTTCTTCTTGGTGTAAAACAAAATTACAAAGTTTAAATGTTTGCCCAGGTTTTCATGCACCGACAATGGCATGGCCGATTCCAACTGCATTGATGATTGAACCAACCGAATCTGAAAACAAGGCTGAGATGGACAGACTGTGCGACTCATTAATCGGTAAGTATTCATTCTTTCATAGTTTCATTCCATTTTCTCGATATTAAACTTTCTTGCAAGGTAAAATACTAAAGAGGAAATTATGACTTGCTGTTTCCCGAATGGTCTATATTGATAGCATGTAATAGTGGGGTAATTGACTGAGTGACTCGCTGTGTGCAGCTAAAGTCAAGCTTGGTCGCGTGAAGTCAATATCTGAACGGGAGACCCTTGAGAGGTGTTGAGTAAACAACTCGCACTATCGCCCTTCAGAAGGGAAGTCAAACTAGGGCCCTATGCCGCTGCTGCAAATAAGGCCCTTTGCAGCAGCAACCTACTTACTTACTTACTTATATTTTTATTTTGTAATTGATGAAAGGAATATTACAAATTACCATTTCTTGTCAAACATGCATGGAATATTTGTATATTAGATCTTTTGATTCTTTGGAGACATATGACTGCTGTACGCTTGTTAACTTTTCCGTCACACAACAAGGATATCAATACAGCCAGACACCAGTAGCTGAAAGTAGTTGTCTGATGATCGGTGTAGCGTGAAACTCCGAGTAACAGCATTTTGTTGTGTTAAAGCGTCTATGGTAATCCACACTGCCTATCAAGGTATGGAGCACACACCGCTATAATTATTGAATTCTCGCTATAGCAATTCGACAAGAAATCAAAGACATCGAAGAAGGAAGGATGGATAGAAAGGATAACCCACTTAAGGTACCTTAACTTTTGTTTTCTTTCTTACAGAGCAGAGCGTCTGTTGTGAATTGGCAATGATTTTTTAGTTATTTGACACAAATGTTGGACTATCAGCAGCGCGAGTAACGACTTTGATTGGTTCAGAAATATTGAACGGAGAAATTCCGATGATTGATTCGCCAGTTGCCTTGATGAAATATTTTCTGCGTTTTCCATATTGTCAAATACAATTCTACAAATCTCAGCCGTGGCATAATGGAAAAGTGTCCCGGAGCCAGAGGACACTTGGGAACCATGATTCAGAACCAATAGAGAGGAAAGGGTTTCTAAGAAGTTTTAATATACAGTATAAGCTGATATGCCAATGATTGATACATCAAGATAAACAGAAGTCACCATCAACAGCAAAAAACCTTAATGTCAGCTTGAAATAGAACAGTCTTTGGATGGTACAGAACTTCAGTATAGCCAGAAATATCGGAAACATAATGAAACGAACACATAGATTACTTCAGCTTTTCGTCTGACACTCAACAGAGCAATACGTCAGAAAGAGAACGAAACAGAAACCTAACTGATTTATATACCCAGATTTGGATCGAAATAGGCCAATCAGAAAAGAGGCGAATGATTGGTATGGTGTAGGAAAACCAATCAACACCCAAGATACAGTGAGTTGACCAATAAAATTACTTCAAGAGTCCTAAGCGAAAACGAACTCCTTCTGTCTAAACAATCGGGGATCCCTGGTTTTTATGTAGACTGATTCCAAAATAGCTAAGTGAAAGGTAGATCTTGCTCTGCCAATTATTCGAAAACAATTCTCACTGTAGGTTTTAGCACCCTCTGGGTTGTTGAGCAAATGTTCACATATTGCAGAGTCATGTTTGAGTGATCTTTTTGGTTTAGAGGCGCAAGATGGTTGTTCTCGTTGCCGCAACATTTTACATAATTTGAAAGGACTCGGCAACGATTTTGGTAACACTGTTCACTCGAGTGGACTGTTTACTACGATCGAGGGACGATCTGCAACAATTTTGATATTGTTGGTAACGAATTTCAGTGAAATATAACGAAATATGAAACGATTTGCAACAAAAATTTTTGGATGATCCCTAGCCTTGTCATTTAATTGTCATTCAATCAAAGGAGGAATTTCCGTATCGTTGATCAAATTTACTAATTTTCATTTTTGTTCTAGTTCGCTCCTCACACGCAAAATGTTTTACTCGAAGAAACCTGGACTCGGCCCTATAGTAGAGAAGTTGCTGCTTTTCCAGCAGTAAGTATATTTTAATGCTTAATGCTTTTCTCCCCATCCTCTCCATTTTATTACTTACGCTAGCTAACCTGTAGACTTTGTTTTTTCAATTAGCAGCAAGTTAGTAAGCAACACGCTTTGAATTGAGGGTATTTCTCTGCCAAAGGCATCAAATGAAAATATGTCTCTTAGATTGCCTTATTAGCTTCTTCATGCTGTGAACATGCAAATAAACGGGTTTTTGGTTAGGATTAGATAGCTAGTTTATATCTAGAAAAATGCCAAGCAGCAACAAGGGTCTTGAGCCAAAGTCAAGTTGCTCATTAAAGAAAGTTTTATGGTTATTATTATGGATATAGTTTCTGTCAATATTTGGCAACAGGTATAAGTATGTTCGCTGAAAATTTCATAGAACCATCTACAATGATTTTAGAATAAAACGTTTTAAGTTTACGGTTATAACGCAACGACTTTCCTATTTCTTATTCTCTACCTCAATGTATACCCTACAAAGAGTTAAGGTTGGCAAATCTTCAGCTAACGGGCTCTTGATCATCGAGTGCTTAGTTGCTTGTTTTTACTGTTTTCAAGATTATTGATTTGAATAATTATTCACAGCCTTGGTTAAAAACATCGAAATTCTGGCCCTCTGTCGGCCGAGTGGACGACGTTCATGGAGACTCGCATCTCATCTGTTCCTGCCCACCGATCGAGCGTGACGAATACGACAAAACGCAAAGCTCAATTTAAGAAACTTGTTTCATTCGTATAATGCTTAATTCTATCGAAGATTTGGACCTTAGGCGTGACGTATCATTTATTTTTTCGTGTTTGGCATCAAATGCCTTTTTCTAATGTAAGTTAATATATGTCTAAGAACTATAGATTTATTTATGAAATAGAATGTAACTCCTCCAGGAACTCATCTAGTCGCGAAGCGAGCCCAAGAAAGCTAGGGGGAGGGGAGATTTTTCAGGGCTTCTCATGCTTTCCACCCACCAAGTTGGACAGCACTTCTCTGTAGTCTCTGTGTCAAAAGAACATACCGCCCCCCCCCCCTTCTATAGGAGTGGGCCCCTCACTTAATTCGTATGAATATACATCGATTTGATGAATTATAAAGCAATGACATTGCAATGATAAGAAGCTTTTTTTACTCAGTACACCAGGAACTCCAGGTACCTTCTATCAATTAATTTACAGGACAAAAACTAGGTATTAGGCACAGTTATTCTAGAGTAAGGGTTCTCAAAATATGAAAACGTCTATCGTAAATGCTCCGACGAAGATAGTCTCTATTTCCTGCTATTGTATGCAGTAGAAAAAATTCAAAGATGAACCAGCTTTTTTGGAGGGGGGGGGGGGCAAATTGGGACCGACTCAGACGAATGAGAAGGGCAAAGCTCCCTTTGCTCCCCCTTGAGTTCGTACCTGAATATATCAGTATCTCAAAATGACTTTGTTATTATTGTAACTGAAGTGTAAAGAATTTGTTGTATGTATTATCAGTTTAGGAATTGTGTAAGCAGTAGTTGACTAACGTAAGTGTTTCCATTCTGTATATTGACTGTTGAAAATGTAGGCGACCTGGAAAAGTGATATTTTAAGTGAATGAGAACGGCTTGTTATGACAACTCCTCTGTATAATTATTCACACAATATTTAAGCACACTGCTGCAAATTATAGAGCTATGAAATTGCAAAAACGAAAATAGTTTTGTTTTTCTTTATTCTGTTTATCTTGGGCATGTTTATTCAGTATTGTGCAGGGATATCATCAGTACTCGAGACGATATTAGTACTGTGGAGGGAAATCACATTGCTGAATATCCTCCTTTGTACTGATGGTATCCCCACATTCCTGAACAGCTCCTAATGTACAAATTGTATCCCTCCACAGTACTGAATACCCTCCAATGTACTAATGGTACCCCCCCCCCCCCCCACAGTACTGAACAGGCCCCAATAATTTTCCACTTTTTTCGGGCAAGTAGGCTAAAGGAGTCATGAGACTTAGTCACATCGAGAGGAAGGACTAGGGTTCCCCCCTGCTCGATTAGTTTGCTTATTCAGCGGGCCCCTTGTGCTTTGTAAATAAATCAATACCTTACTAAGATGGTAACCGTATTTGCCCACCAACCATCGTTAAGTGGGTGATAAACTGTGAGATTCGTATATTACCTTGCAAATTATACAGATTTTATCAGCAGAAAAGAGAAAATATTGCAGAGGTTGATAGAGGGAAGGCAAAATCACGAATTACGGTAACAACATTGAGAAGAATTCATGTTTCACGAAAATAAAACGGTGCTTCTCATGTTTCACGCAAAAATTTAATACCAATCACATTTTATAAACTTGATATGAAGCCAAGTTTGAATAGCCTTTGACTAAAACTAAAAAAGGTTAACCCCCATAAAAAAATTTACAATATCTTGCAATAGAATTATCAATCGAGATAGTTTGTGATAGCCCCGGTGCGCAGTGGTAGCGTTCTAGAGTACAAATCTAGAGGTCGTGGGTTCGAGTCCTACTCGGGTCATTTTCATTCTCACAAATTATCTCGATTGATTTTCCAAATCCTGCTTCTCCTCAAATAGAATTATCCAAAACAATAAACGGTTTGAGCCCAACTCTCATGAACGAAAAATTTTCCATAAAAGAGTTCTTACATCCATAACGTGGAGTATTGATGAAATCTAAATGTCTTGCTCTTTGTTTTGTTAGCTAGTTGGTTTTCATAAGTCTTAGATAATTAAAGTTTACCGCTATTGTTATACTAACTAACTATAACTATAAAATGAAAAGAAAGAAATGAACACTTTGGATGCCCTGTTTCCTTCCCAGAATTCCTCAGTGGGCCATGCTATGCCAAAGTTCTTCCTTTGTTGTTATTGGACCTGCCCTGAAAGGTACTATTTCTGCTGCCATCGAAAACGGTAAGCAAAAAACTTACTTACGTTTTCTTGTTTTATTGAATGATGTGATACTCGACATTATGCTGAAGCTCTCTTTTCTGTAGGTGGTATTTTGAAGAATGAATGACGGTATAAATCTAGGCGATACCTCAACTTCCAGTGGAGTCAAGGTGAGCTATTTTAACATGTGGCATTTTTCGGCAATCAAATCATCTCGAAATTGAGCAACTTTAGGCCAAACCCGACCAAACTAGTCTTCCCTTTCGTTTACGTTAAAATGGCGGGTACAGTGCCAACTTCTAATAAGAGATTGGATTTTACAAAACCAGTTAACCTAGTTCCTTATAGGTTGAGAAGAAATACATTAAGAATTCAAAATATATTCTGTAGGATAGGACTGCTACCGAATTGAATGGAATACCAAATCTTTGCTTGCTAGGCCAATCAAAATTATTTCTGAAGCAGTATGAATTACTACTGCTACCGAATTGAATGGAATACCAAATCTTTGCTAACTAGGCCCATCAAAATTTTTTTCTGAAGCAGTATGAATTTTCAAGCTGAAAAATCTAATCTTTGTATACAGACAGAAGAGCTACTATCTGGCAGACTGAGGTTTCTTATAAGTCAGTTGCTTTTTGTAAATTTCTAGTGTATAATTGTATGGAAAATCTGACAACTGTATTGGTCTTACATTATCTGAGAAATAGGATACTGCGAGGTGTAAGAAGGAAACATGTTGAAACAACTAAACTTCTACTTCTCCTTACTAACTAGCTTGTGCGAAGCTAAATGCAGTAGTTTTTTATAGAGCGATTAGCCTTGATTGCAGCATTATAATGTTGTTTATTTTTAAGTGATTTTTCACGAACTTGGAACCCACTCTCCTATTATTATAGAAATAATTTTCGATATTAAAAAATGTTAATAGAATATGGTGGTAAACTCCTCTTGGTTTGACAGGATTGGGAGGTGATTTTGGGAAATTCCTTTATTTTAATTGAGGTACTAATAGTTTTAACAATTAATAAAACAATTTAAATTTTTTTATTCAGAGAAGCGCAGATGATACAATGGAGTCAACACAGAAAAAGGTAACTAAGAAGCTTACTGAGAATGAACAAGTTGTACTCAAGCCTGAATTTTATTTCAAATTTTACCAAAGTCCTAGAAAATGAATGATATCAAGGGGTTTCACGTTTGTGTTCTTTTCTTGAATTTTTGGCTTAATGAAGTAAAATTTAATACATGTGGTTTTCCAGGAGGACGTAACTCTGAAAAATGGTTGTTTTATGTTAGATTAGCAAGAAAAATTAGAAACACAAAAATACATAATGAATAAAATTAGGGTTACTATTTCTGCCTTCATAACATATATAGTGACTATAACATTAAGGTTTGATTTTTTTCAGTTTAAAGTTGATGAAAATCCAGCATCCCGAGTTTTGCATATCAGGAACATACCAAGAGATGTGACAGAATCAGAGGTAGGCGTTTTTATATTGACTTCTGGGCCCTATATACAGGAGCATCGAGACGAGGGGTAGGGGGGTAAAGGTCCGGGGCACGCCAAAACATTTTGTAAAAGCATGTAAAATCACCGTAGTAAAAGCGAGTCTAATAATCTATGATCGTGGGGCCCGGTTCTGTAAAATACTCCTGGGCCTGAGCTGGTTCATGACGGTCCTGCCTATATATCTCATTAGGAGGAACTTTTTTGATATATCTAGTAGGGCTGTCCAAATGAAGGATTTTGACTACTTGAATATTTGTTTACCATTTTACCATCAAAGCACTAGAAAAATTTGAAATAACATGGCAAAGTTTGGTTTCTTCTACTCCATCCAAAAGTCACAACGAAATAAGCAGGTCAAGTTATTGTAAAAAACCAATCTATCAAAAAAAATCATGACAGTTTATTCATTAAGGCCTACTTGTTTCATACTCAGTTTTTTTTCAATCAACTAACCCTGGAGTTGTTCATTTCCTGTGAAATAGCCAATCCAGCCCTGTGTTTACTGATTTAGATATACTGATTATAAAAAAGCAAACCAATAGCAAACCTAGACAGGTAAGGTAAAAAATAGGGCTTCATGTTTCTACCCAAAGCCTTTGGTCCCAAGTTGCTCATTAAAAGACCAGTAACATTCCAATCATTCATTCCAATCATTTACATTTGATCAGTGGAATGGTAACTAGTTGACCGAGTGATGGATCATAGCTATTCGAATAACAAGAACATTTGGCTTTAGCAAATAGAATCCTTATGCTCCAATGTAGCAAATATACTTTGCTGCTTACTGAATAGGGATTATTTGACCTTTGGTAGACAAGCATAAGATCAACAAATAGAGTTTTTCCAGCCAAACATCTTTTTGAAGCAATGTGATTTTTTTGATTGAATAATCTAATCTATCTAAATGCCATTTTACCTGCTGAAGGCAGTTTCTTAGTGATTGGTTACTACTGTACACTTATCTATCTTAACACTCTTCTGTATTCTTGCAGATCATTGCTCTTGGCACTCCTTTCGGTAGAGTGATAAACATTTTATATATGAAAAACAACCAACAAGCATTGCTTGAACTTGAAGACGAAAGTGCAGCAAAGAAAACCGTCAACTACTACACATTTGTCACCCCTACTATTGGGTAAGCCTGTTACATTTTTTGAAAAATATTTATTTGATCTAGACTAAGTAATTATCAGATTGAGCCCCCTAACCCCAATCAAACATCATTTTTGAAATGCTTATCTCTTAGGTAAGGCCCCTGAATAACCCACCCTTTTTAGCATCACATTTTGAATAAGCCGTCCTGTTTTTAATAAAATTATTACAATTTATCAACTTGCTATAATGATTTGTTAAGAATTAGAGGAAATTCTTTTATGACTTTAGATATAATATATCTTTATAGCATTGCTTAGTCCATTATTGCATCATAGTGGTTGATGCACAAAAGTACAGAGGGATGAGCCAATCTCCTTTCTTGTTTCTAATCTAAATTAAATATATTTGTATTTTACCAGAGCAGGCTACACCCATGTTACACTCCCATGTCCCAGGCTGCTCCCTTATGAATTAATGATATAAATAAAATGTATAGTACCATGATGAAATGTTATCATTCAATCATTTCTAGCTTACGCCATCTTCAAGCTCTTAGCCCCATTTCATATATTTTCCTTCTCTTTTTCAGCTCACAACCAGTTTACATCCAGTTTTCAAAACACAAGGAACTTCGTGTTTCAAACCCTTCACATGCACTGTCCGCAGCTGCCCCGTCATCAGATGGTGGCGACCCTTCTGGTGGTGGAAACACAATACTGCATGTCACAGTCGAGCAATTGATATACCCAGTAACTGTTGATATCATTCATCAGGTTGGTCTAGTTTCATTAATGATATATGTAGCATTCTAAGTAGTAAATGTGCAATAAGGTAGGGGTTTCTAAGTTATCATTTCCCTTTCCTACATTGTGCATCAAACCCCCTTTCTATACCCAAAGTCTTAGTATGTAAGTTGTCAGTTATTGCATTTTCTGTCTCTTGGAAAATACTTGCCCATCACTCTGTTTTTATTCTAACTCGTTCTCAAGAACTTTACATATAAAGCTTATCAAGAAATCACTTCATAATGCAAAGCCTTTGAAGTAATCATTGGTGGCATTCATTTTGTGTTGCTTCTGTTGTATTTTCTGATTATATCATCTTATTTCAGATTTTTGCAAAATTTGGTGTAATTTTGAAGATCGTCACATTTAATCGAAATGGTAAGTTAATTTTAAAAACTTTTAATAGGATTCACCCTTTTAGGCCCCCCTCTGGGCACATCACTTATTTCTGCATCTTTGATGCCAATGAATGCAACACCAGTCCCTGAACAAGAAATGGATGAATAGAAAATAAACGATGATCGAAAACTGCTGTTTACCCAACATGTATTTTTGCAGGTGCCAGGTCCAATTTTACAGGTCCATGGTTGTAGTAAAATGGGCTTAAGTATTTTAACATTGCAATTAAAATATGGTGGGGTGGCTGGCTAGCGGCTAGAACGGTTGGTTATTTACAGCAGAAGTCAAGCTCGTTCCTATGATTAGGTAAACATCAGGATAGGTGACCTTTAGGGTGTTGACTAAACCACTTGGAAGGGACGTTAAACTAAGGGTTGTGTGCCCATCCTTTTAACAAGGGTTCTAGCCGTTGCAGGCTTGCACACTAATCATTAACTTACTTAGTCAATAGATTGATTCTTTGATAATAAAAAGTTTTAGTTCCTACTTTTATTTTGTTGACTCTTCATTTTTATCTTATTATTTCTCAAGGTCAATTCCAAGCGCTTGTTCAGTATCAACGTGGGGACTGTGCTGAAAAAGGCAGGAAGGTAATTAAATTACTTTTATGTTCATCTTTAAATTGTTTATTTTGTATGTGTTTATGTTCATCGCCAAAAATTGTTTATCCTAAATTCTCTATTTAACCCAAACTTGATATTTCTGTCCACCAAACTAAAGAGTTTAGAAATCTGGAATCAACACCTGGAATGAGACGCAACCAAATTACTAAAAATATTTCAACATTTAGTTTTAGACATGGACACCTTTTTCAGCAATAGCCTGGCATGGAAAAGGTCTAAGAAATCAAATTAAATCACAACCCTCAAAAATATCACATAAGATAGTTTGAGATTTCATATCTGAAAATTGCCAAAATTACATTGTATACTATGAAAATTTGTTTTTTTTTATTTCCATTCACAAGTCAACTTCTTTAATAATGTACTCTCTGAACACGATTAAGTCATAATTTGCAACTGATTCTTGAAACTGTTTCAGCTACTTGACGGGCAGAACATCTATACTGGCTGCAACACCTTAAGGATAAAATTCTCAAAGCTGACAGACTTGATTGTAAAATACAACAATGAAAAGAGCAGGTATCTATGCATCTGTAGATAGTTTCAATGTAAATCAATATTGTGTATATAGTTCTGGAAAGATGTTACTTTAGTAGAGAGTGCTGTCCTTGCTTTAGTGCTAGATATTCTTGAGTATATATAAAGAAATTATAAAGCAGAATGAACACGTTAACAAACAGAAATGTTCTTCTGTGACTCCGAGTTTTGTGGTTAAGTATTGGTCAGACAGACAGTACCAAATCATTGGATCAATATTAGGTATAGTCTGTCTGGCAAGTATGTAAGCACGTAACTCTTGAGTCATAGAAGGCCTGACATGTCTGTTTGTTAATGTGTTCATTCTGCTTTGTTTCTAGAAAGAGTCCTATTGAAATTTGCAGTTTTGATTCAGTTTCCCATTTTTTCACAATATTTCATTTAATCAATAACATCAGCAAAGCAAATCAACAAAACACTGAAGTATCAACTAATCTAAACTTGAAATTCAGGAAATGTACTAAATAAATGTTTAAGGCACATTCTTAAATTTCAAGCTTGTTATAAAGTAAAGTTAGAATACAATTACAGCGCAATAGCCAGTGGTGGACACTTAAGCGATTATTAGGAGGGCAAACCTATTTTCCAAAATAAATCATGTGACATTTTCTATTGCTTTGGAACAAAAAGCTATTGTTTCTGGAAATATTTGGGGGGGGGCTGACTGACCCCTCACCCCCAAGTGTCCGTCACTGACAATCGCCTACATATCTTGGCCAGGGGGTGGCTGAATTTCTCTTCAGGCAGCAGTCATTGCAGCATGTAACAAAAGTTTGTGGTATTAGCTTTGCTTGGATTAATAGCAGGGCTCATTATAAGGCAATTTAGGTGTTTGATCACACTAGATCAAATACATATTTGTCTGACTAACAATAAAAGTTTGCTGATCAACAGGTGATGGTTGAACAAAATCAACCGATCAAACTGATTGGACTTCATCAGACAGGAAATTTCATCTGAAGAGTATTTGATTCTAACAATCAACTGATTGTTTGGCAGTTTTTGTAATTAGCCTTGCATAGGTATGGAAATGAGGCCACAAGCTTTTGTTCTCTTCTGCAATGGCAGCTGTGCAAAGGAGGCACATACTTCTGCCATTATCTTCAAATGAAACTCTCAAAGGGACCTTTTTCTCAGGACTGAGTTACACGACGCCAGATCAGGCTTGCATTTGATCATTTTCACTTCATGGGGGTCATGATGGCTAAAGTTCTGTGTGAATAATTTCAAGAGCGTTAAAGTTATAGCTGGAGTGAAAGTTGATACGACGCTCTGGGGCCATTTGGAAACTGATCTGAAGCACTTCACTTTTCAATCTTCTTTTAAGCACAAAATCAGGTCAGCAGAAAATATTTGCTTGTCTTGCTTGTAACCTCTTTCCTCAAGTTTGACCATTTTACTAATAAACCAAGTTTCCAATAGCTTTCCTTGCTTGATTTTTTGTCCCTTTGGAATTAGCATTGTTCTATTCAAGATAAGACGAAAATTATGCTCTGCAATCTGAATTTCATTTTATGATAAAAAATACATCAACAAGCAAGTCATTGCACGATGATCGGGCGTCGTGTAACAAAATAAAAGATGACGCGTAAGGATAATCCTAAGCTGTATAAGAACCTGGAGATTGAAGTGAAGATTGCTTTGGGTCAGGAAAGGCAATGCAAAGTGAAAAACTGATCTGGCGTCGTGTACATCTGGCTTTCTTGATGTTGTAAGCTGACTGGACATTTGCATATTTAGAGACTACACAAGACAGGATCTTCCATCATTGGAAAATGGCAGAGGAGGTGACCCGTCCATGGGAATGTCATTAGGTGAGTTTAGACCTCTTTCTACTTGTTTTCTTATCTCTATTTGGTAAATTGCAGTACAGTAAATACCTGCAACTAAGAACCTACATTTTTAGGAGCTTGCCTAAACAGGTTCTTAGATAAATTGTAGTTAATAGCAGTAATAATGGTTATTAATTGTTGTTTGTAGGTCTTTTCCCAATCCGTAAATATTATTATTATTGTTGGTAAAAATTAAAAAAAACTTTCAACCTAAATTTTGTAATTTTTGACCTTAAAATATGCTCAAAAAGTTTAAATCCTAGACTAAGAGGTTCTTGATTTTTAGGTTCTTAGTAGCGGGTCTTAACTGTAGCCAACTTTTGTAGAATATAATTTCCCATGTTAAAACATACCTTATGAATAATAGTGGGCTGAACGGCTAAACATGAAGATGGAAGTTAACATTTATTGCTTTATTCAGGCTCTGCATTGTCATGATAGACAGATCAGAGAATCGCATCTATTACCCCAAATTGATTTTGAGACTTTTCATACATCTACAGGTGCAGCTGGCTTGGTACCTCTTCCATTTGGGGCTAATGCTGTTCCAAATATTCCGGCTCTTCTTGGTTCTGGAGCAGTTCTTCAACAGGGAAGTGAGTAAATTTGAATCATGTCACAGATTTGAGGTTAAAAATTTTTATCCATATGATTGCTAATTAAGTGCTTATTGCTGGTGGTTGATTTTTAGGATTTTCGTTTTTTTCTCTCAATATGCCCAGATAAGAATTTACAGATCTAAAAAGAGGAGTCACCAGATGGCTCATTTTAGGGGTAACACAAATTCTACAGCTGCTGTGAAACTATTGTCCCCTATCAGGCATAAATGATGATTAGTCCCTTAGTGAGAGCATAGCTCTTCTAGCAAAGCCTAAAGTATTTTATTTTTGTAGTTGCCAACCTTCAAGGATTAGCTCATGCTGGAGGTCATCAGGGAGGGCATCAATATGGCCGTCAAGGAGGAGCTGTCATCTTTGTCAGTAATTTGGATGAGCAGGTAACATTCATTTTATGATTTTCCAGTTCCTGTTATCTTGCTATTTCATCTTCATTTTTTCTTTTTAAAATTCTATTTTCAAAGATGGATTGGTTCCTGAATTTCCAAGAATTATCAGTTTTCCTACAACGAAACTTCTTCTTGTTGTATAATCTAATCTAGAAATCTTAGTGCATGGAGTAAGGTTACAGCAAGCACATTCTCAAAAGTATTAAAAGCTGCATGTGAAACTTGCGAGGATTCGATTCTAAATCCACCAATTCATCATTTTTTAATTTTGGTAAATATCTCAACAAGGCATGATTCATTATTCTTTTTATCTTCAACGTTGCTTTCCTAAACAAAATGCTGTCATCAACTATACCACTCTTTCCATTTCAGCTACAGAAAATACATCTTTTCTTGAAGTTGTTTTTAACCAGTTTTCCTTGCATTCCAACTGCTTATACTGAAATTCTGCATACCTTGCTGGAATGAAAAGCTTATGCCATTTCTTTGGCTTAAGAAAAGAATGGATCTTAGAGATGCCATATCAACTGTGTTATATTGTTGAATTCTATTTTTCTGTGAAAGGTTTTCACAATCACAGGTCTATCCGAGGTTGAATAGGGTCTAGCAGCCAGGAAAAAACCCCTTTTGAAGTCTTTTTAGGACATCATTGAAAGCATGATATTTTTTGTCACAAATTATTTACACGAAGTTAACAATCGAAAACATCCACCCTTAGATTACATTCATAAAATGAATAGCTTGATGAAATGAGAGTCACATCAAATATTTATAAAAACCCATTATTTTTTTAATTTTGAAATAATTTCCTAGAAGTTTTAAAACTCCCAAAGTTTCAAAAATTTTTAAATGATTTTCCCAAAGTCAAAAACCTAAAACATCAAAACCTAGATACATCCATGAAATAAATAGCTTGAAACAAGAGTCCCATGGAGTCTTTATGAATACATGTGAAAAACGATGAAATAATGTAAATAGGTATAATCAGATAAAACATTAAAACGTTTTTTAATGGGCATTTAGTGGGTTTTTAGTGGGTAGGGAAGAGCTCTTTTTGAAGGTCTTTTGATGACATCTTGGTAAACGAATAATATTAAACGATAAGATGATTGTTACCCTAGATAGCGATGTTAGAGTAACTGTCTGTACCCCTCTACATAACAAACCTATTGTTGTTTATCTGTTGATACTTTTCTAACTGATTATTTCTCTTATTCTCTCCTCAATGCTGTTGCTGCTTTATTCTTCTACAATTCGCCATTGATGCTGCTGCTTATACCCTTATGCCTTCTAGCAAATCTCATGCGATGACTTGTTCATCCTCTTTGGTAGGTTCTTACTGGCTTTTGCCTTTGTTTGTTCTTTTACCTGATTCGTGTTTTGCAACCATCATCCTCTCCTTTGTTCGTTCAAGCTTTTTGTGCCTTGTTCAAATCTTGGTAAGTTTTTTATTTGTTTGTTCTCTGCTCCTCGCCCTGTGTGTGATGGTAAGTTGAATCTGTTCTCAAATCCACATTGTTCCTTTTTTATATATAGTTGCGATATTTTCATTTTCTACCCAAATTGCGAAAATCTAGCTCTTTATGAATGTCTTCATTTCAAACAAGATTTTGCTGATACTAATTTTTTGGAATTTCCAAATTCATCTCTAACAACCATTACCATTTCATAGTGGTAGATGTAGGGCGGCGGCAGTTGCCTCACTCTTCACCAATAAAAACTTCTCTCTGCACCAATTTTCCTGAAGATATTCAATGGCCCTCTATAAAGTTGCTCCCTGCCATTTCATCAATCAAAACTGACTCGGGCTGCTGCGTATAATTTTGTGATATAGCTTCCTTTAACTTTTCTGAATCTCCAATGCCAAAACTTTGTTCGAATGACAATCAACACAATTTTTATTAAAGTTCTTATTGTAAAAATGCCTGTTCCTGTTTTGTTTTGAGTGGCTTCTATCAGTACATCTTTCAATGTCGAAATAAAATTCTCTGTTTTCAGACTTTTTTATTCGGCATTTTTTCAGCTTCCATTTGGCTTAGCAAGCTGATTGGCATTAAACTTAAAATGAAAAACTTTCATTTCACATTGAATTTTTTAATTTCCTGTCCTGATACCGTATCTGAATATCGCACTTCACTTGAAATTGCTTGATTGCTATCACACATCTTTGCACGTTATTTGATTTTTCTGATATTATAGACTATATTTTTCATTGAGAAAGAGTTCCTTAATGATTTGATTTTTGTACCGTTAGAAGTATATATTTTGTAGCAATTATTAGCAGAGACATACTACCAACAGTTTGCAAACTAAATACTTATATAGGAATCTCTTTGTCGTCTTTTCACTTTTATCAAATTGCGACTCTTCAGCTTTTGCTCAGATGCAATGTAAATATAGAGTTCACTTTATTAGTCCTGAATCAAAATTCATACTGGGGTTTTCACATTTTTAGTCATGTCAACTAGACCAGCTTCAAGTGAAACTTTGGTAGAAATCATAAGGTGTTTTTGCATTGAGAGGAAGGACTAGTTCCACACTGCTTCCTCATTCTAAATACATATACACTGTTTATAAATTTATACTACACACATTTAGGCCGATAATTCAGTAAGCTCTTTGTGCTCTATTACCTTTAGAAGATAGTTTCCATATTTTCCTATCAACTATCGTATGTCTCTAGGTCTAGATCCACTCTTGAAAAATACTGCATAAGACAAATAAGCTTCTTCAACCCACAGTATTGCGTTTTCAGATTTTAGGAATCACACATCATTAATCATTCTGACCCTGAAATTGTCTGATCCTCTGATACTTCAACCAGATTTCACTCTGACCATTATTTGCTTTGGTTTTTCTCCACTCTCGTTTTCAACTGAAGCTTGTTTCTATTGCCTTAAGTTCAAATAAGAGCAGCCATTCTGATTACTCTATCAGTAAATATTGCAAACAATCCATTTTGGCTTGTTCAGCTTAAATCAATTTTCTACCCAAATTGGGCCTGCTTGTAATAGTTGACATCATACTTTGACACATGGCAAGGTCTAAACTGCTAAGTGGCTTCACTCTCATCAAGGTATCTCTTTGCAGTATTTTCATTGAACAGTGGCTTTTCAACTTTTCTTTCTTCAAGAGTAAACTGAATCCCTGTTTCTTTTTTTTACTCAAATCATAGCAGATATAAGTGATTGTATTTTACTGACTTTTTAGGCCATTATGGTGATGTGCACAGGGTGAAAATTCTTTTCAACAAAAAAGACAGTGCATTGATTCAACTGGCCGACTCTATGCAAGCCAACACAGGTGAGAAGCTTTGAATTTGTCTTTTTTTATGTCAAATAAGAATTGAATTCTAACTATTTCTCAAAACCAGGAGCTAAAGGCTGTTCATACAAACAGAACTTATATACTATAGCTGTTCTCCCTGCTTGAAAGGTTTGACCGGTCCATGAATTTGTCTGCAAACAACCGATACAGAGATACAGTGCTAAAGGCTGTCCATAAGTTGACTTCATTTTACTCACTACTTCTAAACAGCAGACTGACCTGCGCGAATGTAGAAATTTAATCTTGTTTTTCAAGTTGATAGTTGATAAGGAAATACGCTAACCCAACAGGGGGGTTTAGTAGGGGGGTTTGCCTATCAACTATCAATGTACTGCTTTGATTGGTCTTGCTATTCAGTTGGCATTTACCAATACCTTACTTTTTATATTACTATTTTTGTGAGGTATTGGTTTGTGCACAAAACACAAAGGGCCCACTAAATAGTAAGACTGATTGAAGCAGTACATTTCATGCAGCTTTCAATAAGCACAAAACAGTTGATGATGACTTGTAGTGTTGCTCTATGGAAAAGAGGCTTCTACAAATTGTATTTTTTGTTTATCAGTTTTTATTTTTGCAAGATTTCTGGCTTTAATTTTTTTGATTTTGAACATTCTCCTTTTAGCTCAGCAACACTTGAATGGAGTGAAGATATTTGGCAAAGAAATAAGAGTATCTCGATCAAAGCATTCAACTGTCAATATGCCTCGCAATGAAGATGAGGTACTGCTTTTCCCTTTCAATTTGATCTCCAAGCTTTTTCTGAGCTATTAGGTGCAATTCTCTTTTGTTATTTGTGTAGAAATTTGAAGCCTATTGAATTGAGAAAATTGATGTGAACGTTGAATCTATGAAGGTATTTTAATTAACCTCTTAACCTCTTCATTCATTAAGTTTGTAATTTGATTCACAGGATCGTGAGCTGACAAAAGATTACTCAGACTCTGCACTCCATCGATTCAAGGTAAATTATATTTTGATTCATTATTTTTAAGTTTTTGTTAATTGAGATGGAAACAAACTTCAATGTAAGAGTTGTTTTAATGAGGTAACTTATTTTTAGCAAGAATATGTAAAGCTACTACATTCAAAGATACAGCCGCGAAAATCTATTGTTAAAGCTGTAGGCCGTGTGTAAAAGTTAGGCTGTAGCCTTAAGCTGTAAACCCATAAAAGAAGAACCCCTGTATTTGCTCGTGTGAAATTCTACTGAAGGGAATTTTCCAAAATAACTTAAATGAATTGATTTTAATGCTTTGAAAAATCTGTCATTGGTACTTCCTTTACCTGGAGTGACCTCATAATTACACAGGGTTTATATTTTTGCTATTCCCTTTCAGAAACCTGGCTCCAAAAACTTTCAAAATATATTCTCTCCTATCAAGACTTTGCATCTTTCCAACATACCGTAAGTTTTTATTTTTGTCATATGTTTAGTTATTGACATAAGGGAGTTAAAGCTGCCAAGAGGGCAAGTACGGCTGCAACACATAAACAGATAAGGATCATGAATACTTGTGTCATGCAAAAGTCTTTGTTTAATACAGAGATTTGAGGATGGTAAGGAAAATCAGAAACACAGCGCAACATAGGTTTGATTTTGTTTCCTTTCTGACGTACTATTCTGATGATTGTCGAACCAAAAGCTTCAGTTCCTATTATTTTTTACTATGTTTCCAATTGTCCTCACCATCCTCAAGCTCTGTTACCCATGAAAGACCATTTTTTTGGCTTGCAATCCGTATTAATACTATTAGTATTAAGTCAAATAATTGAAATAGAGCGAGCATGAAAATGTGACATTGTTTTGTCTTTCAGTGAACAAACCTCTGGCGATGAGCTTCAAGATATTTTCGGGTGCTATGGCGGCATAATGGCATTTCGCTTTTTCCCGTAAGTACTTTGTTGTTTATGAAATTCATTTACAATTTTAAAAATTATTGTATAGAGCCTGAACTGTAATATAACGAATTTGAGGATCTCTTCTTAAACGTTGCCCACTAAATATTAAAGGCTTGTCATGATAAGTTTCAGAAACAATCTTCATAAGACCAAATGTATTTAAGTTGGTTGCCCTGCTAAATATCCAAACCTGGTCATGATAAGTAGTGCCTATCATGTCAAATATTTTGTCAGGAATAGCCTTGATAAGACGAATGTATTTATGCTGCCCTGCTATATATGAAAGGCTTGTCATGTTAAGTGGTGTCTATCTTATCAAAAATTGTCAGAAACAGCCTTGATATATTGTCACAAACATATGACCGAAAGTATTTGCGTCGTCCTACTAAATATCAAAGGCTTGTCATGATAAGTGATGACTATCAAATCAAATATTGTCAAAAACAGTCTTGATAAGACCAAATGCATTTATTCCATCATCTTGGTTGTTTTCATAAAGCAAAATGTTGAATGCTCTTCTTCTTTTCGTGATTTAGGAAGGACAGAAAGATGGCCTTGATGCAGATGTCTTCTGTCGAAGAAGCATGTATCGCGCTGATGGTAATTTCAGATTTAAAAAGTGCAAAATGTTGAACATTATTGAAAGGAAAAACTAAAAAGTATAACCAAAAGACTGATTTGGCTTCTGCATTTTTAGGGGATAGAATAGGCAAAAGAACAACAAAAATTAGAAAACAAATAATAACTTGTCCACAAATAAATGTGTAATTTCAACCCACCTGTGTAGATAACACCCAAAGTGCTTGTGGCTCCCTCCAAAGTAATGAATATCCTCTACAGTACTGAATAGGACCTCCCACAGTACTCAACACCCTCCATAGTACTGATGGTATCTCCCCACAGTACTGATGGTATCCCCCACAGTATTGAACATCTCCCGCAGTCAGGGGCGGCGCTTGGGGGTATTCAAGGTGTTCACAAATACCTGTTTTTTCCAGCGATGAAAAAACATTTTTTGCTTCGGAAATTAATTTAAGACTTTTCTTTCGATTGATTTTAAATCGAACATCACCTTAACAGCATCCACCTTAACAACTTTGGGGCTTCCTTTCAAAGACGAAGAAATATTTACTCTGTAATCCATTCGAATGATGTGATGATTACTGTGGTAAAGAAATTTTGACATCCGATATGTCACTGGGGTCAACCTATTCGAGAAAATTCTGAATACATCGGCTTTGTTTTCTCAAAAAGAAATGACGTCGACAACAATAGACCGCTATTGTATCAGATTATCATTTTGAATGGCGCTTTGGCTTGGACCTATTCAGATTGGATCTGAATACCTTGACCAAAACGTGGCCTCTCTCGTCGTGAATTTTGCTCAGGGCAGTACCTTTTCTCAAAATAAAACTTCAGGAAAGAACTGGTGAATCTCTCTCCCCACTCTACGAGTGGTTTTTCATGAATATAATATATGGTGACGAGGGAGAGATGGAAAAGGAAAGTCTTTCTGTTGGCCTTGGCCTAGATTATATGAGCGATATAACTATTGAAATTGAGTTGCCTGAGGAATAGGAAGGGATAAAAATAAGCAATTCCAGATACACGGAAATCTTAAATGTGCGATAAAATACTTTCTAAAATTGTAAGCCAAAGACTGTTGAATCAATGAGAATAAATGCAAAAAAGCTGCTAGTTACAAGTATTTTGTCATTGCACTTTTTGGCCTACATTGTTCAAATTGACGGCAGGTATTCAGGTTCAACTTCGAATACCTCAGCCTTTTGGTGGCTCCCCTGGATGGGCCTGAAGCCGCTATGAGCTGAGGATGAAATTTGAGTAGAAGGGGCCGCTGCCCTACTGCCCTGCTGCTGTAATCGGGCTTCAACTTACGCTGATATTAGCGTTATAAATTTTCGTAAAAAACCTTGCAGTAAAGCCTTAAAAACAACTGATTGATATTTTCTGCGCAGTTCTGCACAGCGCATGGCCCAGGCTTTCTAGAGAGGGATTGTACCATCCCCCAACCAATTTTTTTTTTTTTTTCCAAATTCTGAATACCTACTCGAAAAAGCTGCGCGCCGCCCCTGCCCGCAGTACTGAATTGTATCCCCAACAGTAATTAGCACTCTCCACAGTGCTAAACATTCTCCACAGTAATGAAGATCCTCTGCAAATGTTCCCCAAGGTTATTAGAATTATTCTTGATTTTTATGCTTATTGCATCCCTGCAAAAGGTATTATAATTGCCCTTCTCAAAATCAGATCTTTTAAATCGTTGTTTGTAGAAGAAATACCATCACCGCCAGTAACCCGAGTTTTATTTGCTTTTCAGAAACTTCACAACTACAAACTCTCAGACAGCAATCACCTGAGAATTTCTTTTGCGAAGAACGAGATGTGATTCGACTTTTCTGTAAGCAGCGTAGAAGTAAATATGGATCATTTATGTTCTGTTTTGTTATCATTACGCGAATATGAACTCATAGGTCGGAATTTGGAATTTGTATTCATTAGGGTATTGAGAGGCTGTCATTGTTTTTTATTGCTTAAAAGGATTCTATGAGCTATGTCTTACCGGGTGGTCTTGAGAAAAGTAAGACGGTTGCCGTTCTAGAAAGTACTCAGAACTAGTGTGCATTGTCATGGAGTTAATACCAAGGTTTTGTTCAGTTTATAGAAGGAGATGGTGTGAAATCCTATTGTTACATCTTTATATGTGCAAGTTTTTCCAAATTGAGAGTGTACAGTGAATTTTTTGTCTTGGTTTTAGCTAGCAAGGTCATGGATGAACAAATATAACAAAATGCTTCTTTTAGTTCCTTATCCAAACATATCGTTTTTTTTAGAAATGATTATATGATATTTAGCTTCATATTGATGTAGGCAATATTTACATGTAAAATTCTAACAGTAAAGAGAGAGAATGGGACAAACGGTGTGCATTTCAAGTACTGTTAAACATCTAATGTGAAAGAAAGACGTGACACAATTAGGTTTCCCAAGCATCTATTTCTATAAACTATGGTTTGGCATAAGACTTATTCAAATGAAAATATTTTTTGCGAGTATTTATTATGTTTTAAGAGTTTTATTATGTTTGCCCAAAATTGTTTGCATATCTGTCGCAAATATTTTGATTTTAGTTCTTGTAGATCAATGGAAATTCTGACCTTTCCTTGCAACATATTAGATCGACATGTTGCTATCATTTTCAGCCTGCTTTTATAATGAGCAAGGCAGTGAACTTGAAAAGCACTTTCACCTTGTCTGTGCCTTGAGAAATTTGTTTAATCACGATAAAGCTAATTTATTGCACGTTGAAATGTTGACCAGGCATAGGTAAGGGTTCTAGTAAATTTCAAAATTCTTTTTTGTAAAGTACATCGCAAAACTAGCAATAATTTTTGATCGATTTGATTAGAATTCCTCGTTTATTTTTCATCATCCAATTCTTTCTTTTACCAACACATATATACTAAATTCATGGTTTTTCCATGCGTCTTATCCCTTTAAAATCGGCAAACCTCTGTCCTTTTTCCTGGTCCACCCGGTACTGTAAGAGCGTGAGTGATCTCGTTTCCAAATATGGTCAGATTACCCCAACAGATTATCTCTGCGATTCCTATTGCCTTTCTTTCATTTTTATTTCACTCGGAAATTTTTGTAAATATGGTCGAGAAAACCTGAATTCGGCCTCGTGTACCCTGCTCAACTTATTTGCCACCGTATTTGAAGACAAAAACATTCCCGGTTCACACTGCTCCGTTTTCAAACAAATAAGTTATGAATACGACGAAATGTTCACACTTCTCCAGGCAAATACGATGCTTCTAATCCCATTTCTAAACAAATATTTTCGTTGTTAGAATATCGTCGTATTCAAAGTATGCGTATTTGTTTGCGTATTTGAACAGCTCTGTATTTAAAGCGTATCAGTGTAAACGCAAGGCCGAAACGAATAGGTTTTGCTCCGTTTTCATTCAAATACGGATCAGTGTCAAAGGGCCTTACGACTCTATTTTGCGTACGACAAAACTCGATTGCGTACGATAAGTTTCGATTGCATACGCCACATTCGATTACTCACGACAAGAGTCGATTGGTTACGCCATCATTCGGTTTCTTACGACATGATTCGATTATTCACGACATGACTCGATTGCTCACGTCATCCGACGTCAAATGAAACCTCCATGAGAATTTCCTCCGGTTTTCAGTGTAATTAATTTTCATTCAAATGAGGAGTAGTGTGAACTCTATCATTTCACTATTGCAGTATACCATTGACTATAAACCAGTTTAAAAGTATGACCAATATTCGTATCTATTCGTTGTGCTTTTTGATGATTATTCATAACTCTGAGTATATTTCTTACAATTCGTATAGTTTTTACTTTGTAATAATCAGACTTAAGTTTTTACTAGAACGGTGTGAGTATTCCTTGTAAACAAAGCATGCAGAAGTTTGATATTATATTCAATCAATTTGTTCCTCTGACTCATTGCAATTATTTGGCTTTACTTCAGCAGAGTTAGCCTTGGCAACTGGGAAAGGGGTGACTCTGTACCCTGTAAGGGTAACTTTTTACGAATCCATTTGTAAACTTGTGAAGAAGCAGGATTTTGAAAATCAATCGAGATAATTTGTGAGAATGAAAATGACCCGAGTAGGACCCGAACCAGTTATTTGTCATAGATTAACTCGATTAATCATTTTGATTTTTTCATATGAAGTCACTACTAACTATCAAGTCAACATAGAAGCGAGGGTGCATGTCAAGTACTTCAGCCCAAAGATCTTTGTCGTTGAACTTGCCTTTGGGAAATATAATCTATTGTATTTTCGGTGTATGTAAGAAAATCTTCGCACCGTTTCATTCATAATGTTTGGTATCCTTTCTACAAGACTTGTACATATGCTTTTGTATGCTCACAAATCTTAGTGGTACACCCTCGCCCCAACAGTAGGTCATGTACCCTCCCCCCTCTCCAGGGTCACTAGCCTCGTTCGTGAGTTGACCCGGACCGATGATCGTTTCAACCAAATGGCAACCCTGCTACAGGAAGAAGAACTAACAGTGCTTCCACTTTCAAGGAAATTTCCTTAAATTGAGTGAAATTCGGGGCTTGGATAGGAAAATTCACGGAAATCTGAAGAAATCTAGATATTTTGCAAATAGAGTGTAATTTCAAGGAAAACATCCTGTTATGGATTTCTGAGTAACTTCATTTTACCGTTAAAGGTGTCGTTCACACAACGAGTGTTCATTCCGTTAAACGCTTTCAACCAAATTTTGATTCCCTTTGATTTGATCTCGAAAATGTTCAGAAAAGCTAGTCTGTATCAAATACTTTGGTCTATGAAGTAAACAAAAGTGGAATCTTTAAACTCCTCCAATGGGATTTAAAAGAAATCTAGGAAAATTTTGGATCCAGAAAAAGGAAATTCGATTTCGAGCTGTGAAAGCACTGTGCACTTGTGCAGGAAGAAGAAGTAATTGAATTACTGAAGGAAGAAGCTGACCTGAAGACCTGTGGATCAGAAGATCATGTATGACGTAGCTTCTCTTCACGCCGGTTGCCGAGTCTTGTCAGCAACTTCAAGAGATGACGAGCATCCAGCAAGAAATATTATTGACGGGTAAAATTAATATTCTCATGATTCGTAGATTAGAAGTTCTTGCGTTGAGCTTTAGAGCAGCGTGCGTGGGAAAGGGCATGATGGCCTAACTCCTCTCGATTCCGGAAGGGGGGACGGAGAATTTCCTGAATATTAGTAAATAAGGGGTCTGGAATTAACGGGATAGATGGGAACTTCTTAACTTCAACCCATTTTTTAAATCCCAAAAAGGAAAATTGCCACTTGCTTAAAAACAAGTAACTTCAAATTAGTAAACAAAATCGAGATCTTTGGGACTTGATACAGAACCCTCAAAAATGATAAACGGGGTCTGGAATAAGAATGTCCTGCGAGGATTTTTTCCAAAAATTAATAATCAGGGGGTATGTTTACTTTGGACGTAAAAGTAGCCTGATTGACGATTATAGACTTTAAGTGCAATGCCTCTAGGAGGGTCAGCTAGTTCTTTGGTAGTTATTTCTACAGGCCGGATTCTTTGGGGATACTAAGCATATTTTGAGAAGTGGGAGTGTGGCACCCAATGGGTTATATACTTCTTTCACATGATGGAAACTTCTGTTCTTTCAGTGAAATGTTTTTTGATAATCTAGACTGCTAAGCTCTAAGAATTCCATATGGCCTCCAACAACAGGGGGTCATATGAGCCATGGCCCCTACTATTTGCAAATAGAATCGTTTTCACACCATATTCCCTATCGTGAATTATCTGTTTTTGAGGTTTGCCCCCTTGCCACTTCTTTGGTCTTGTTGGATTCAAGTTTACCCCTTTCCATGAATACGGATTGAAAAAGTTTTATATTTGCGCAGGACTTCATCAACATTTTGGTGTTCAACGGGGCTTTTTCCCCACGAATTCATATTGACACTAGAGAAAGCAACTACAATCAAATCAATTTCAATGCAATGCACAGATGGTGAGAATACACTTATGATTTCTTACATTTCATCTGAAAAGAATATTGGAAGAATTAGAAAGCTTTTTCGGCTGCAGGATAGCTGTTTGATTTTTGTCTCTACATTTGGTGAATGGTGATGCAACACACGTATTTTTATAAGCAATTGCTTTATAAGCAAGTCTGTACTCAACAAGACAAAAACTTAAGCAATTCCAGTACTGGATGGAGGAATTCTAAGCAATTTGGAAATTTAGTTCTGATTCAATTGACCATGAAAATCGTGCATCAGCTATAGAATAAGTTGTTACAGCCGATGTTAGTATCCAAGCACATTTTTGTATGCAAGATACCACCGACATTTGTTGTACAACAACTTGTGAGATAGTATTCTAACAAAAAAATTTTTAAGTAAAAAGAGCTAAGCAATTGCTAAGCAATTTTGAGTAGTCAAATCTGCCCACCGGCTAAGCAATTTTCAGTACTGAGCTCAAACCGAAATTGCTTATAAAAAAAATGCGTGTAAGTGTGATTGAGCGCATTTACTAAAACATGAAACAAGTGGAAAAGGGCAGGAATCGAGTAGGAAATTATTGGAAATGAGCTGGAAACAAGGAGGTTGGAATTAGGTATAGATTGACTTATCAGGGAGTGGATTGATTAAGTCTTTCCAGTAACCACTGCCTGTTTCCTTCTTGCTTCCTGCCCATTTCGGACTAGTTTGTACGTGTTTCATGTTACTACAGTGATTGAGATGGTTGGGGCTACAATTTAAGTGCCCTGAGCGATAAATCTCAGTGACTAAGAGCACTGCCCTAAAAAAGTCAGACGTTTGATCAAAGAGCTCAATTTTAGACCTACTCTTCATATTCAGAGTCGGAAAAATGTTTGGTCGAAATTTAATGGACACAAATGTTGTCCCTGAAATTGATCAAAAATGTTTTTCAACCACATCTCAATTTTGTAACCCGGCCAAGTTTTTTACGACATCTGTGAAAACTCTATGCCTATAATTTTGTAAATCATTCAATTATTCAAAATCTCTGCAGCTAAAGACATCATGGTTGAGATCACTGAAGATGACTATGTTGATGATTTCAAGCCAGTAGCTGAAAAAAGTAAGTAGATGTTGTCTAACTATAACTCTGCCCATTTGTATGGATTGGAACCCATGCCCCCAAAACCTGTAATTCCTGGTGGAAAATCACTAGACTACATACGGTGGTAATTTCACAGTACTTTGGTGATGAATTTGGACTACTATGGTGGATAATCACTATTTTGATGAATTGTGTGGGCTTTGAAAGTTTCTTTGAAAATGAGGCCAATTCAAGCAAAATTTTGTCCTTAGTTTAGTGAAAGTTCAGTTTAGTCAAAAAGCTTAGTGAACAACGGGGCTTTTTGTTGGGCAGCCCCCCCAAAATTTTGGAGTCCTGATATCAATGGTGGTATCTGTTAGTGGGACTCAGATTGTTGCTGTGGAGTGTTGCGGTGTGATGTTTTTTTTGGCTGGAGTGCTAGGGTAAAACCTTATACTTGAAAAAATGAACAATTTGCTGTCCTTGAAACACTTATAGTAGGGCAAATCACTCGCCAAAATCTTATCATAAACTTTTTCTGAAAATCTTTTTCTCTAAACAAAAATCCTGTCAAAGCATCTGGTGGATGTTTTTCTTTTTAAAAATCTTGTACGCTTCTTTGTAAAATGCCCTGTTGAGCATTTAAGCATTGTTGATAAGCAATTCCTGAATTTCTCTCATTATTTTCAAGATAGATTCAATAATCAGAAATAATTTTTCACCACAAAAAACCATCACAATACAACGATAAATAATTTAGTTTAAACCTTATTCAAAATAGATTGTTCAATTTATGCTTATTTCAACTGACAACATAACGAGATACCTAACAGCAAGCGGTAAATTTCGAGAATCAACAAACCTGAGAGAAAACAAAAAAGCTTTAGCTTTGTTTTTAACATTGTTGTGAGTTTTAATAAGTTTAGTCAATGTGTACGATTGAGACAGGTGCACTTTATTGTGCTGAGTAATGTAATTTAAAAAATAAAATTATTTAAGTCATCTTTCATTACTTAAAGATCAATCATTTTCTAAAACTTTATTAGCGAAAAGCTGTTTATGTAGAGAAATGGCTTGCAGTGAACAGTTAAAAGCAGGAAGTTTTTGCAGGCTGGCAGTATTGAAGTTGGCCTGTAATATTGAAGTACCCTTTATAACAAAACCCAAGGATGTAGGAAGTCATTAACCTTTGACAGGTCTAGTCTAGCTGTTAAAGAACTGCAATGGATTTTTTAATCTATCACCTTAAAAACCATCACAAAGTTAGGGTTAATAATTAAGCATAAAAATTTCACTTTATTGCCAAAATCGACCACTCACAAATCCAGGATCCCGGACCAACTTAGACCAACTTTTGCTACAATCTGGTATTACAGGAAACTAAGCTTTTAAAACCAGCAAGATATAAGTTATCAAACGTTCCCATTATTCTCCACATGTTTTTTAACAAGGAACACCTTTACAAGCAGCTTGGGGCTGAGATTTGACACTGAATTTTTGGGAGACTCAAAAAATATAAAAGCATTTGTGAAATTTGATATAGAGGATGAAAGAGCACAACAAGAAAGCATTTTTGTTGGATTTCCTTAGGGGTGAGTTGAGTGATTTCTTTGAAAATCAAGTTTGAAAATAAAAAGGTTCATCCAAAAGTGAAATAACAAGGCTTTGTAATTTAGTCTTGATTTTGATTATTCTCAAATCTTCTTTTTAGCTTTCCCTCAAGCCCCTGGAAGAATACAATACCATGAATTCAAAGTAAGAATTTTGAAACAATGACTGCTCTTTAACAAGTTCCTAATTTTAGGCAATTTAGGAAGGAATTTGTGTGGATGTTTAAGGTACCATAACAAGTGTACTATGCTATAGGAATGGATTCGCTACGATTCACTAAGTGGCAGAAACTGATTTTTTTGGGGGCAAATCCCTGAAATTCATAGAAATTTCTGACCAGTGACAATCAATTTTTCCTCATTATAGCAATCATTCAAACACGTTTTGGTATTTTTATGTTTCATTTTCTTCTTCTTTCCGGCGTACTTCTCTGACGACTTTTCAAATTAACAAACATTTTTATATTTCTTGTTTAGCTACTTTTCTGATTGGCAAATTTAGATCTAGCTCTGGGTATGATTATTGCCTAGGTTTTATTTTTGTTCTCTTTCTGACATAATACTATGATGATTGTCAGACTATTGAAAGCTTTGGTAGTTATTATGTCTCATCATGTTTTCGTCCACAACCTAATAAAGTAGAGAGAGATGCAACACAGGAAATTATTTTTACATTTTTGAAACTAATACACATTTTTTATATTTCTTGTTTAGCTACCAGAGACAAAAGCTCGTCACCTGCGGTTCATCATCAAGTCTGGGTTCAGTAGTTTTGTCTCAGTGCACAAGATAGTTGTGGATGGGGACAAAGTCAAAAGTATAGACCGCTTTTAGTTCAACTTAGAAATTAAAATTGTATCCAGTGGTACGTTGATGCATGCAGTAGGGGACATTGATTAGCCTTGAATTGTACATTTTACAGTAAGGGACGTAAGGCTTACTCTTAAAGTTTATTTTGATGGATCATCCAAAAAAGTATCAGTGTTTCAGCTGCTACTGTTCGTAATCTATAAAGACCTGGTCACGCCTAAGAATAGAATGGGTTTGTTAATGCAATTTTGACAAGGCATGTTTATATGTAGCTGGATTACCTGTTATAAATACCAAAACAGCTATATCATATTACTATTTATATTCCTCCACATAACTCAGCACCCTCAACATTACTGATGATATCCCTCCATAATACTAATGATTTCCTTCTACAGTACTGCAAGACATCCCTCTACCTTACTGATGGCAACTCTCCACAGTACTGCAAGATATCCCTTCATCTTATTTGATGATATCCCACCACATTACTGAATACCCTTCAAGATACTGCAAGATATCCCTCACCTTACTGATCATAACCCTCCACATTACTGCAAGATATCATTCCATGTTACTGGTGATATCTATCCTCCATACTACTAAAAACCCTCAAAATTACTGCAAAATATCCCTCCATCATATTGATGGTATCCCTCCACATTACTGAACAGAACAGCCTCCAAATTACTGCAAAATATCCCTCCATCATATTGATAGTATCCCTCCACATTACTGAACAGAACACCCTCCAAATTACTGCAAAGTATCCTTCCATCATATTGATGGTATCCCTCCACATTACTGAACAGAACAGCCTCCACACTTCTGCAAAAGCCTCTCCCCCTTAGTCAACACACCCGCATCTCTCCACAACTCCACACGTATCACCTAGAGTGAAATGTAACTCTTAAAGGATCGAAAATAACTCACTTAAAACAACATAGACAACCTTTTTTGGGTAGCCCTGTCGAATTGTTGAATTCACAGTTCTCAACAAAAGCACTACAAACACTGATACTTCTTCTGGATCATTCGTCATTTTTCTATTTCTATCAACCGAAATAATTTGTGTGAGTGAAAATGACCCAAAAAGAGTTCGAACCGACGACCTCCGAATCTCAGCTCAACCACTCTACCAACTGAGTACTAGGGTAAGTAATTCTACTGAGCTTCCGTAAAAACCTTCAACTAAGAATCTGAAAATTAAGAACCTCTTGGCCTAAGATTTTAAAATTTGACAATATTTCAAGGGTAAGATTTACAAATCTTAGATTAAAGGTTTTTGATTTTATTGATTAATTGACCAAAAATAATATTGGCATTTAAGGAGTGTCAAAAGACCTAAAAACAACCATTAACCATCATTGTTACTGCTGTTAACTATAATCACAATTCAGTTAAGAACCTGTTCAGACAAACTCATAAAATTTACGTTCTTGGTTACAGGTTTTTACTGTACTCAATCCAACCGAAGCTATATGCATGACACTGATTGCACCACCACTCGCCAAATGTAGAGTCGAACCTGTATTGGTTCTTTAAAAACTGCATGTGACACTTTTGGTTACTTTCATTGTCACAAATTATTTCGATTGATTTTCCAAACCCTTCATCTAAATTTTTTGTATATTTAATTTTTGTACATTTAATTTTCTATATCATAATTTCTCGTATTTTATATCCTATACTACAATTAACTTCTAATTTGGAAATATTTCATGTTAGATCATATTATCTTTAGATTGTACTTTGTATGATTTCATTTTATTTGATGAAACAATTTGTATACACCATATTCCTTTTCAACAGGTCCCTTGATTTGATATCGAGTCTCTTAGATAAAGCTGATGATACCCCTCCACACTACTACAAGTTATCCAAGACCCTCCACATAACTGACCTCTTTTGATCACTTTGTAGTTATAAAAGTTCCTTAATAGTTCCTAAATTTTAAGTGTTTACTTAGTAGATAGGAATAACTATCGACGCAAGAAAAGCATTAAAATTCAACATCTTTAAATAAACTCGTGATAAGGAAACATGAAACATATTATAACACAAAGAAGCTTAGGCCAGGCCCATAAAACGTAAAAGTTAGTTACATATCCATTAGAGAAGTTGCATATGTACACGAAATGAATATATGCAAAATTGTAAAGTTCCTTAGTAATTTGACCTTTAGTAGTAAAAGTTCCTTAAGTTTTTTGACCTTCGACATGTAGGCTCCTTATAAAAGGTTTTTTATAAGCGTGTAAAGCTACAAACATGTCGCCCTTCTTCGGCATGCTCGATGTAGCTGTTAAAAAATGTGATTATTGGTGATTGGTATTACAATTTTTGTGATTTAGATGGTTTGGGTTGCTATATGAGGTATGCTCTGAGGCTCAGTGGTGTAGGGTACATAGAGTGAAAGTATATAGGGCTAGGGTACATTAATTCATAAGCTCTGGTATAATTTTAGGGCTAGGGTATATAGGTTTATGGTACATAGGTATTGTGATACCTATGTGCCTTCATAAACAGGTAATACCCCCTTGCAAGTGGTATCACATAGAGCTAGGTACTTAGAGTTAGGGTATATATGGCTAGGGTTTTTAGGGCTAGGCTAGGCTATATAGGGCAAGGCTTTATACAGTAAGGGTATATTTTGCCAGGGTATATAGGGCTAGGGTATGAGTGGCTAGGTTATAAGGTATATAGAGTTACGTATATAGGCCTGGGGTGTGTTGGCCGAGGATAGGATGTTTATAAAGGGTTTTTGTAGGGTGAGAGGTGCTGCAATTTTTGTGATTCAGATGGTTTGGGTTGCTATATGGGGTATGCCCGAATAGCTCAGTGGTAAGTTGAAAGTATATAGGGCTAGGGTTGTGGTATAAAGGGTTGTATAAGAAAGGCTATGAATGTTTAGAGTTTATAGGGCTAGGGTATGTAAGATTGTAAATAGGGTTTATAGGATTAGTATGCATAGGTAAGTTTAGGATATATATATGGTTATATCTGGTTGGGGTTTATGCATTGGGGAATATAGGATTGAAGTATAAAAGTTTAGGGTATTAAGTTCTACCTTATAAAGGGTTAGGGTATAAGGCTTTTAGGGTTATATATATATAGGGTTATAGTTAGTATGTTAGTATGTTAGTATGTATGAGTTAGTATAGTTTGTTATATATAGTTAGGGTCATAAGGGTTATGTATATAGGTCTATGGTGTGTAGGATAAGGGTATATAGGGCTATTGTATATAGGGCTAGGGTATGTAGGGTTAGGTATATGAGGAAGGGTATACATATGGTTAGGGCATATAGGGCTATATTATATTAGGTTTGGGTATAGGTTAAGTATACAGGGCTATTGATTCCCTGGTTGAACTTTGAGATTCTAATGTTAACAACCCTTAGGAAGCAATATATTTCTTTGGTTTTTACAGAGTTTCTTGACTGTAAATATGATTTTTCATTGATTTTGTTTGGCTTTCATGATTGTCTCTGATTTGTTCTGACCATCTTGCGATTTGCTTGTGATTTCGTACCTTGAGTATCACACTCTCTCAAAGGAAGTGATTCGACTCGAAAATTAATATGTCTTTTATCTACAGAAAATCCGAAAACTATTAGGGAAACGGCTAAATTTATTAAGAAAGGATTTGACCTCCGCTCCAATTTCCAGCAAAAGAATTAACCTGATCATTGTCAATAGGAAAACAACCCAAATATGTAATTTCCCTCTTTTTTTTCTGAAGTTGTTATCTGTTATCAAATTTCGATTATTTTATAAAAGTTTGATATCATCACGCTCCTTGTATGTGTAGCAAGTCGTTATGATTATTAATATACCTAACCACCTCACTTTAATCGTCCATCGTTGATCGAACCATGACCAAAGGATGGGAACAAAGGTATGTACAAACAGTCAGTGAAGCATGCTTGATATCTTGTTTCGTTTTCGTGGCGTTGCAAAGACAAAACAACCATCATTCCAAACAACAAGCCTGCTACCGCATTCAATAACTCATTTGTGCTTCCCTGCATGACCGACTTTCGCTTTCTATTCCAAATCTGCCTCTGTTTTCCAGCCGAACTGCCCCAGTAACATGTTTTGTTTGTTGAAGGGCTTCTGTGGGAAGGTTTTTTTCAGGCCAATATATTAACTTGTTCATCTTACTCACGCCTCTGATCTGAGCAGTGAATGTTGGACCAATTAAAGTTGGATCAATTGTATTGTTTGACTTCTTCTCAATTCTCGAATTCAGGTCCTGAACTCTGCCCAGTTATGGGGCTAGGATGGTTCCATTTGTATTGGAAAGTTAGGGGCTACAGATTGAACAGTGCATAATAATGGCACAAACATTATAAAAGCTTGAAAATCATTATATGTTTGATATTGCAAAATCTATCTTGTTGCAATTTGACAGGTGCGTTTGCAACCCCCTGGTTTGGGAAAGTTTTTTGGGGTGGCAAATGGGCCAAAAATTAAAGCTCGTCAAAAATCTATACAGAACTAAATAAATTTTGTGTAGTAAGAAAGATCGAGGGAAAGATCTTATCAAGATGGAGTAAAAGACAGTTTTTCAAGAAGTTTGTGAAACCTTAGGGAAGAATTTTCAAGAAATTATTTTATGAAATGACAAATCTCATCCAATAGGTTGTATAAATATTCCAGTAAAGATACTAGGAATATGGTAATGAAATGAATATGCCTTTTTGTTAAGAGTTTTTATGAAAAGAGTGATTTTTCCTGGTAATGATGAGCTATCGAGATTTCGTTTGAAAGAGTCTCGTAGCCCAGGGTAATAATTATAATAATGATAATAAAATCACTAAAACCAAAGTCAATATTTACAGATAAAAATTCATATTTACAACTAAAACTGCATATAAAGAAAGCGTTTGGAAAACTTCCTTCGTCAGTAATGATAATAATAAACATTAATAATAGGATAGGCCTTTTCAGTACATTTGAGATACTGCTATAAATAAGGTCTTGTTTATCAATTAAAGAAACTGATCAAAAAAGTTAAAAAAATAAAATCTAAAAGGAATATCTATACGATTGTCATAAAATATAATCATGAAAGGTAATGATATATACGAGTCTTGAATTGATGAAATTTTTCATTCTCTTAGGCCTATACATTCTTGACAAATTTGAAAGTTTGATCCATTCGTGATAGGTTGGGCCATGCCCCCCGGCTACAAAGCCCCTGGGACTGGTGCAGAATGAAGAAGCCCATTTGTTGCATTGCCATATAGATACGGTCTGCCCGAAAAACAGCGATTTCGGAGGATTGGGAAGCTGCCACACCCTCCCTACGCAATAGCAAGGCAGTAACGCCCATTTAAGAGACGATTGAAATCAAAAATGCTCTTTGCACTTTTCTGCCTTGTTATTTCACTGATCGCTGGATTCCCATTGAAAAGAATGAATAAGCCGTCCGAAGGCAGGGCTGCCAGATGCTAGGTAGCCCTCTAGAGCCAAATGGGTTATGAAATAGAGCCAGATGAGCCAAAATTGTATACGAGGCTTGAGAACATAAGAAATCCTCAATAATAAAAACAAAGCTGTTTTGGTGTCATCACGAATCAAAAATTGTGAAAGCCCTTTTACTCTGCCCCTTTTTTGGATACTTTTAGTCCAGTTCTTGGGGTTCTTCCAAACTACCTACAGTATTTGTTCTCAATGATTTAATAATGCACTGGAGATGTCGAATATAGCATAAATATTTTGATTTCCAAGGATTAGTTCACCAGGTTTTCAGCTTAAGTTAAGGAGAATGAGAAATTTTCAGCAAGAAGGCAGATTTTAGCTCCAAGCTAAATCATTTTTGTAAGCCAAAAAATTTATAAAAAAAAGCCAGATTTGTGTAATTTGGCCTAGAAAAGGCCGATATGGCAAACCTGTCCGAAGCACGTGCTTTTTGTTTTCGTAAAAAATTTCATCTGGGGATTAGGGTTAATGGCCAGGGCTCAGCCTCATAAAGGTTGTTTTCGGCATACAAAGAATTTCCTCAGCTTGTAGTAAACAGCTTTTGAAATAATCAAGCTCTAAAGAGCGAACTTTTTTAAGAAATTTTTGCAGTTCACACTAGATTTACGTAGGCGTAAAGTTAGAAAGTCTAAATTAGCAAGCTTGTTTATTTTCACCTCAATCAGGGCATACAGGACGAGTTGTTGTTCTGGAAATGAATTTCTACTTCTCTTCATTTTTATCAGAGCAAGTGTTATTGTGGTGAGTTTAAATTTCCTCTTTTCATACATTTAAACCTATTATGTTGTGTTTTGCAATGAAAGAAATGCAGAAAATACCTCTCGCTGTGAGAGTTTCTACGTAATTTTGTTTGTGACAAGCATTTCCCTGAGGATAATTGACCTGACATGGCTAGGCCACTTGCAATTCACTTATTGAAATAATCAATTATTCCTCAGAGTAATCTGTTTTTGTTTCATATTGACTTGTTTATTACTATGTCTGCCAAATATTTGACAAATTATTAATTATTCATTATTTCCAGGTCGTAAAATCTAACTATTTACAGCTAGCCCTCTACAATATGTGTACCCCTCCCCACCACAGCCCCCACAAGGTTTATTTGTGGAGGCACAGGGTTGCATTTTGGGTAATGATTAACGTTTTTTATAAGGAACACCTCAGTAATACACACTCATTTTATATAGGAAAAATTTTATAAGAGAAGGCTGATAATTTTACCTCATAAGAATTATAAGAAGAAATATCTATGGACTTAAAAATTAATGAAAAAGGAGCTAATTGGCATCAAGCTTGACCGTTTTTAGCCCCAGCATAGTGGTTACATTGAGTCCTACCATGGTCCCAAGCATAAGTTTTGGTCTCTACCCCAATTTCATTCTTCAAAGTTTTCTCAAAGAGATGACTAATCGGAGACGAGGCTTGATTGAGATTGACTTTAGAAGAATGGAATTTACGGTATTCAAGAGCAAAACTAATGATGATCAAAATAATGATATCTTTTTTAATGTTAGTTGCTACGTAGTACTGAGACTAATATAAACCAACATAAAGTAACTAAAAGTTATATCAAGTATGACCGCCCATAGGTAGTATTTCCATTAATTTGTTTATGCTGTTGTTGTATTTAGCAGTTTTGAGAGTGCTATGGCCCTTCACCCCTCTGAATCTTGTTTTCACCTAAGAATTTCATCCACAAGGGGGAATATCAAAACCAAAACCAGAAAGGGGAACTTCAAAAACGGAGGGTGTCATTACATGGAAATATTTTGGAACACACCCTGAAGTTTTGCTGCAAATAACAATTTCAATTTTCTGCCACTCTTCATGTTAGCATAGCTGTAGACACAGTTTTAGAAATTCTATTCATTGCTCACACCACAATTTCCCTCAAATGGGTGAAAATAGTTTTCAAGATGTGCTTGCAGGATCTTACTGTATTGGGATGCAGTGGTGGCGCCAGGTTTCCTTCGACAGGGGGCTAGAAACTCCATTGGAGGGGCCTTTTTTACCATAAAAATTCAAAAATTTGCTCCAAGATAATGAATATCTATTATTATCTATGCTTCAATGGGGGGAGTTTGTAGCCCCCCAGTCCCCCCTCTAGTGCCACCACTGTTGAGATGATACTCTTCTGTAAAGCTCAGTGGACGGAATAGATGCCATCTATTTTCAAAGACTGAACATTTTTTTCAAAAGAACAACCCTTATTTAGAAAATTTGGGAAAGAATATCCAAAACTATTTGAGTTAAAAACAAGAAAAGTTACACTCTTTTTTTCTTGTAAGAATACTTATAAATTGATAAATTTTCCTGAGCCTCAACTTTTCTATTGTTTATTCTTGAATTTCCATTGTTCTTTGGCGATTTTGAGCCTCAATATCCTTATAAATCTATTCTTATAAAAGAGAGTGTAAGGGATGAAAGCCACTTCCCTGAATAGCAATTTAAATACATTTTAGAAGTGTCTAAACGTTGGTAAATTGCGAACTTATAAAAAACTTATAAAAACGAAACTTATAAAAAAACGTTTACTAGGACAACTACATGCCTTCCTCCATGTGAAAGAAAGTTTTGCGAAATTCAAAGGAATTTCCATGAATAATGACGCTTGCATGTGATTTTTCAAACGATAGAATAAAGGATTTTAAAGTCTTTGATTACTGCTCATCCAATCGGCACGACCCTGATAATTCGTCAGTCTTGTTTTGTTGTTTACAGTCTCTTCTGCTGACTGTGGACAGTGGCGGTTTTGAGGACTGTGTGGCTTGGGGCCAAAGGCCTCTACTTGTTGTTTTGCCATATGTGACGTTTTCTATACGTAATTTGCTTATTTGGCTGGCTTATTTTGGTCCTAAACTGCGCGGCGTCCGGGCCATGGCCCCCTAAAAACTGCCACTGACTGTCGATTAAGACTAGATTCCAACACTTCGACTCATCACTATCTCCGAAACAAAATCGTATGCGAATGCCAGACGAAAATGAACGTTTAGGGGTTGTAAAGTGGTGGAAATTGCAAGCCCTCGAAGTGAAATATCGTTCAGTGTGTTGTGTGAAAGTTTTATTGGTTTGTGACTTTTACCACTTTTCAAGCTCGTGTTGTGTATTCACGCTTGTACGAGAAATTGAAGTTTACGACGATGGTAGAGTATGATTGAGAAATAATCCATACCTTATTTTAAGGGAAATTTATTACTGTACATTTTGAAGAATCTAGCAAGTTTTGGTAGTAGACAGGGAATTTATCTGAGCAATCTAGCAAACTGGGTAACCGAATTTTTTGAAGTGGTTCCTATCTCTATGATGTCTGAGGGCCATTTTAAGCGTTTGGCACATTCTGAAAAAACAATGGTTGTCACGTGACCGACCACGTGGTCACATCACGGTCATAAAAAATTTTTTTCGCCATTTTCAAAAGATTAATACGTCATTCGAAAGAACGCGAAGAGCTGAGTAAATAATTATAAAGCACTTGAGCTCTCAGACTTACCTATTCGCAGTTAGAGCCATTTTAATGTCGCAGAGGTAGATCAGGCAAAAAATTTTAGAAACAAGTTTTTAGTTTCTCGATGTCTTAAAATTGCGTTAAAACATATCCCGGACAATAACGAACCCTAACACAAATTAGATCCTAGGATAAAATCTTATTAATAATACTGTAATTAATCAGTCTTAATTAAATAACTAAATCTAACTAGTAGAATTGCAGGAAAAATTGGGCGTGCGATGCATTGGCCCGGTTTTGCCTGCGACTACACTACAGCTTGTTACGGTCGGCGATTGAATCCGAAATTGCCAAATTTCCGGCCAATGCACCTGTCCGACAGAAAGACTGCCAGAAAGAAGAAAATACTGAACAAATCATAAACTCAAACAACCAATAGAAAGAGGGACAGGGTGGGGGGGAGAAAATATTTTAACCTACGAGCAACGCTTGCAAAACTTGAATGACTAGAATCCTAGACATAAACCCTAGTTATACGCAAACCGTTATCCTAGACAACAACAGCGATGCCGACCTCACTTAAGTAAATAGACATGCGAATTACCCAACAAGCAATTAGCCTAAGAACATGCAAATATCTGCATCGATCACGATCAACACTATAGCAAACAGAATATCCGATTTTCTATAAATGCCAATGTGCTAAAACCATACAGATTATTGCTATCGATCACCAAAAGAAATCAAGGATACAATAACAACGACGTCCGGGCTAGTTTTAACCCCACTAAAATACTTGATTTTACTGGCATTTAAAACATATCCCGGACAATAACGAACCCTAACACAAATTAGATCCTAGGATAAAATCTTATTAATAATACTGTAATTAATCAGTCTTAATTAAATAACTAAATCTAACTAGTAGAATTGCAGGAAAAATTGGGCGTGCGATGCATTGGCCCGGTTTTGCCTGCGACTACACTACAGCTTGTTACGGTCGGCGATTGAATCCGAAATTGCCAAATTTCCGCCACAGAAACACGAATGTTGAATTGTCCGAAAGAAAAACATGAGTGTTGACCCCACAATCGCCAACCGAACAAGTAGAAGAAATATTTGGAAGAATAAAAGTGATTCTACGAAAAAACCTATCTACCTAAATTTTCTCCCGACCCCAAAAGATTTAAATTAGAAAGACAAATTAAAAGCCATATGCAGAGCAGGAAACAATGAGCTAAGGCATTCAGCCTACAAACACTCATAAATGCCAAAATAAAACGAACAAAGGCGGAGGAGCGTCAACCCCAAAAAGGTAACTAAAAAGCCAAATGTTAGTGGTTAGTGATTTTTTCTACTGACATAAAACTTTTTGTTCTAAATCAGTTGCTGCCACTGCCACATTACTCAGCCCTGAGTAAGCACTCGGTCGCTCGACCAAGAATCATGTGCCCTATCTCGGACACACGATTTGCTGCCACTAGCTACTGTACATATTACTCAGCCCTGAGTAAGCCACAATTGGTCGCTCGACCAATGAACAATGAACCCAAACTTGAAGCCATGATGAGCTGCTGCTGCTGTCACGTTTTCATCTGGAGCCAGTTGCTGCTACTACACATATTACTCAGCCCTGAGTAAGCCACTAATGGTCGCTCGACCACAGAACAATGAACCCAAACTGGGAGCCATGATTAGCTGTTGCTGCTGCCACGTTTTCACCTTGAGCCAGTTGCTGCTACTGCACATATTACTCAGCCCTGAGTAAGCCACTAATGGTCGCTCGACCACAGAACAATGAACCCAGACTGGGAGCCATGATTAGCTGTTGCTACTGCCACGTTTTCACCTTGAGCCAGTTGCTGCTACTGCACATATTACTCAGCCCTGAGTAAGCATCATTGGCCACCCAAACAGAGAACCATTTGTCCTACGTTGACTAGCTGCTGCAACAAATAAAAACAGAACATTGGACTTCTAGCCTTTAGCTAGTTGCTGCTATAATGCTAATATTCCTATAATACAGCTATAAGTTAAGCACAACTGATCCTGGTTGCATTAACCCTATCTTATACACACTCTTGACTACACTGCCTAAGCCATTAATTTCTGCACAAGTAAGCATAATATTGAACTGAAAATAATGCATTCTTAACTTTAAGGCTGATTTAGAACTGATTGTCCTTGTATAGTTGCTGTCAATATAAATAGTGCACGTTGGACTGGACGCATAACCAGGTTGGACCTATCTTGAACACAATTTGTTCCTAATACCTTTTAGCAATGGGCTACTACACACAAGTAACCATAATATGGTAAACTATAAAAAGCAGCCTTAACAAGATGTTGACGTAAAAATCCTTCTTTATATGTGCTATTTGCTGCTATTATACAAATTACACAGCTATTAGGCTGGATTGGACATGTAAACCAAAATTTGCCCTATCATGAACAAAATTTGCTTCTACTGCTTTCAAACAATTGACCATTGCCCAAAAGTATAGCCTTAGATTACGAACCTGGAAAATTGAAAACTGGAAAGCTGATTGAAAGCCAACTGTTCTGAGCTAGTTGCTGTTACTGCACCTATTACCCTGAACTCTGAGTAAGCCCTGTTAACTGCCCTTCCCGATAATTATGTCATATATCTTAGAAAGATGATTTCCTGCTTTTGAATAAATTTTCTGTTGCCCTCAAATCAGTATAACCTTGAACTTCTACGCTGATGGACACTGCACAGTGCTTAACTGCTGCCTCCTCAGCCGAAATATTATGAAAGGGAATTATAAAATTAAGTCATATCACAAAGGCACCCTATAATTAGTATTCAGCCAAAACCAACTCTCTAATGCCCCACAAAAAATAAATCACAGGGAAATAACGCAAACTTAGCAAATTACTTGTATTCTCAATGAAATACGCCTATGTAAACCTATATCAAAGCTAAATGTGATAGTCTAAACATATGGCTGCGTGCGGACCAAAGTGAATATGCAACAGGAAGTTTAAAAAAAAAAAAAGATGTTAGCACTTTAAGACACGTTTGTTTGTTTCATGGAATACTCAGAAAAGGCTGCTGAAGTTGCAGCAACCAACCCAAAACGATACTAGGAAATTATCAAGCTAAACCACTTGATTTTGCAAAGTTTCAGAATAGTTCTAGATTCTAAACAATGGAAAAACCATTCTCTATTAAAAATACTGATAATTGATATAGGCACATGTTTGGACACACTCCGTTGGAAAATAATGCTTTCCTACTCACAGAGAGCATCTAACCCTACAAACATACCTCTTTATAAATTGTCAATTTCAAATTTGTTAACAATAAGTAACCTAGATTGAACGCCTGTTAATTGAATACACTGAAACATCAACTAGGGTTAGTTACTATAAGAGCAAAGCATTGAGAGAGGTAAATCATACAGCAAAATAACTCAAATACTATTAAAACACATTTCATAACAAGCCTTCCAATAAAGGGGGGTTTATCCATTGAGCTCCCATATAAGCTTATACCTTGGCCACTAATTTAGCTACATTTGTTAGTTCCTGCGACGCAAGAACTGTGGTCAATTGAAACTTGCTTCCCTCACCACCTCTAAGCCTTAATGTAGCCCTGAAGCCCACCGAGAAGGGGCACTGATTTACTTATAAAAAAAAAGCGGGGCCTGATCCATTTACTACTGCAGGCAAAAAGCTTCACTAATATAACGCAAACAACAGATCGACAACTGTTTCCGGTAATTCCTTACCGCCGGTCATAGATTGATTCATCGCAGAGGATCAATACTATTCACAGCCATTTATTTGACAAAGTTGATAGAGAACCCACACCCCCCTGCAAATTTGTAAATTAGCTCGTCTCAATACACGCAAAAAGGCCTTTGTCTCAACACAGAAAGTAGAAAAATTATACGAGCGGCAATCTCTTGGCAAGTGCTGTCGATTGAATGAGCTTGCCCACGAGGTAACACCAACCCCCTCTAGGACTAGTCTAGTCCCCGCATATCTCAGAGGGTACAAATAAGCGAGAAAAAAAAAAACATTTTGAGCCTTTCTTCTAGAAAACCAAGCCTGTGTTTGCAAAACTCGAGATGAACGATACTGAACAATAAACCTAGCTTTTAATAATGAATGTTGCAATATGTGACCCCTTGCACGACCCTGTCCATAATACCTGAAAATCGAGGCAAGGCCCCCGAGGTGACAAAAATGTCTGTTATTTACATTATTTGTATAAACCCAGCACCAGCAGAAATCTTAAAGGTTAAGCACGAGATGCACATGCGTACAAGTTATTTAGTGAACCAGAGGGATGCGAGCTACCGAAGAAAATGTTTAAATTACGATAGGTTATGCTTGCACAGGAGGAAAGTCAAAATGATGATCCATAAGCCTACAGCAATAACATAACAACATAAACAACAGCCACGCATGCCGTACCACCAGATTCGTCCATAGTGGAACCCATAACGTTAAGTTTAAAAGAATTAACGCCACCAATTCCTTGCATGCAAGTTAAACGGAAACTCGGCTGAAACACAAAAGCCAAGCTCCTTAAGCCAATAGCCTATAGCGTCTGACACATAAAACGCATCTAAACACTTGAAATGGAGACATAGAGTCATCTCATTATGCTTGATATCGAAATGATTTTAAGCCCCGTACTTATTCGTAACGCTGTTTTATGATGCCAAGCATATCATTGAGCCCCTTGCTGTGCAGGACTGATAACTTGACATGAAAATTGAAGCTAATCCTCTGTCCTTAGCTTAAGACCTTCACTTCAAATTTGAAGAAGGCTTCCCTTCAAACGAGGTCCATAAGAATAACGCTGATCTTTGCTGAGCCAAAATTTAACAATAGCTTAACTAACAGTTGACTCAACAAAAAACAAAATCTTGAATTTTAGCAATGGAGAAAAACCGTAAACCAAAGAATCAACCTCTGAATATGATCCCCTAACATTAAATTAACAGAATCTGGAGACAGAATGGCAATTGTCATAATAACAGAGTTGTGATACTTAATAATTTCAAAATGTAACTGCAAAAACGGCAACGTTGGCTAAGAACTGTATAACGTGTTTAGGGCCAACCCGGTAAACAGTTAAAAATAAGAAATTGGCTGCTCAAAGTAGGAGTAAACTGAAACTTACCTTGTTGAGGAAAGACGAAAAGTCATAGGTAAACAGAGTTTACAACTGTCGGTAGGTAAAAAATTAAGAAAGACCTTACCATCATCCAATGTTGATTGAGCAAATTGGTGGACGAAACCACGTGAAAGACATAGTAGGCCTGCAGCAATCTTTCGGAATTCCCGCGAAAACCCCAGTGTTTAGAGACGTTCACAGCGGAACAAAGTATCTTGCTTAACAGCACTAAATTCTGCGTTGCAAGCGAAAGTAACCACAGAAGTTCGAAATAGACTTAAGTAAAAATCTAGTACTGATTAATGAGAACTACCAACCAATCTTAGAACTCTGATCCTAGAAAATATTTTAACCTACGAGCAACGCTTGCAAAACTTGAATGACTAGAATCCTAGACATAAACCCTAGTTATACGCAAACCGTTATCCTAGACAACAACAGCGATGCCGACCTCACTTAAGTAAATAGACATGCGAATTACCCAACAAGCAATTAGCCTAAGAACATGCAAATATCTGCATCGATCACGATCAACACTATAGCAAACAGAATATCCGATTTTCTATAAATGCCAATGTGCTAAAACCATACAGATTATTGCTATCGATCACCAAAAGAAATCAAGGATACAATAACAACGACGTCCGGGCTAGTTTTAACCCCACTAAAATACTTGATTTTACTGGCATTATATTCTGTGAATTCAACGCGTTTGCTTTCATGAAGGGCTTTGGGCTTTCAAGAGGTCCAGAAGTGTTATTAATCCAGATTATTGAAAAATGATAATGGGTGAAAACACCAAGTTTCCTGTGCTTTGTCATATGTTTCAATGAACGAGGTGCGAGATTATTTCAGTTAAAACAATACCACACAAGACGTTTTGTGAAGTCGTGAATGTGAAATATTGAAGATAGGCCCACTCTCTCTCACAGCAAACACGCACGAGGTTTTACTTGATTAAAGAAAAGGCAACAAGATGTTCAAAGTTTACGGGTAACCTCTGGCATGGCTCAGTCTAAAGCATTTTTAAGTCCTTACACTGCTGAAAAGGACAAGCACTGTTTTATTTGCTGCAACGAGATTAAACGAAGCGAAAAGCCCCAACGAATCGGAGAGAAAGGGTATGAAAGCTTTAAAATATCTGCTGAAGAATGGTCACAGATTGACGTTCCTGTTCATGATATAAAGCATCGTTTCACAGAGGTTTATGGAAGGCTTGAATGTCTTGAAAGTGACAACAGAGAAATAAACGTACATGCGAATTGTAGAGTGCATTTTCGAAACAACGTGGAAAGATATAAGAAAAACTATGGCCTCAAGGACAAAACAGTTGATGAGAGTCATGAACATGAAACTGAAGCTACAGCAGACTCAGCAGAATCTCCGAAAAAGAAAGCATTGAGGTCTCAAACTGACTCGCTGTCTTCAAAGTATATTTGTTTTATATGTAATTTAAAGCGTGACATTGACAATAACTCGTATAATGAAGGGGGGCTGACAAGGTGCGCCACACAGCTTACAGCTGACAAACTGATGAATAGGATGGAATTGTTTTTAAAAACGAAGTCTTCTCGTTTTTATTCTGCAGCCAAACGTCTTAACATTTTGCTTAGTGGGCAGTCTCATGATATCTTTGCAGTGGATATTTACTACCACCAGTCTTGCTATATCAAATACGCATTAAAGCCGGCAACACAAGAGGAGATCACTCAAAACAACAAGAAAGTCGAAGAAGAAGTATTAGATGCATTTCTATATAAAGTGAAGACACAAATAATCCGAGACAAAAACGCATTTCTCTTGAATGAACTTTTGTTGGATGTTAAAATATTTAGTGAAGAACATGGCCTTGAAACTCCTGCACTCAGTGACACACGATCATTAAAACGTTTTTTGACCGCAAAATTAAAAGATGATGTCGTTTTTTACCCTTCTGGGAAGTTTCTTATTGTACACTCACCAGAGATAAACCCCTGTGAATATTCATTGGCTACGCTGCGAGGTAGTGGGTTACGTGATGAAGATCTATCGAAATCGTTTGGGAGAATGATTAGAAGGAAACTTAATGCAAAAAAGAAGACAGAAATGGAGTTGCCTCTTTCACCAGAGGAGTTTCTCTCGATGCTCGACGAAGGACCACTCCCAGAAATCTATAACGCGATATATTATTCGATGCACGACAATGGAAAAAAGAATGAGTATGGGTATGTTATTACATCACGAGTAAAAGCTACAAAAATTTGGTCATTGGCGAGCGACTGGGAGACATTGATGACAGGCTCTCCATCTCCAAAACAAGCAATAATGGGTCTAGTACTCCATCGGATAACAGGTAAGAATACGTCATATTTTACATATTATTACATGGCATCCTATAACATTACAACAGATTTGTCATCAGCCTAGAAATCCTGCCCTTTCCCTGAACCATTAGTCAAATAGAAATCGATCTACTGAAGTTTAGTAGCGCATTTGGCTGGTCTTTCTTTAGACTCCAATAGGAGGGTGCTGATGTCACCGCTACTTGGCCCAAAGAATGAGAGTCCATTGCATGCTAAACGTTGCTAAAGCTTGATTGTTTAAACAATACTACCATAATATACTAAACAAGCCTTTTCTTCTTTAAACAGGAAATAAAGAAGCTGTAAACGCCCTTCATAAATGCAACCATGTGATGTCCTATCACAACATCAGAATGCAAAACCAAGCATGGGCACGCATGATATCAGCTCAGAAAACATCTATGCCAACACTCCGAAAAGGTATTGTTACCCACAGTACGATTGATAATAATGACGGGAGACAAGAGACCTGGACAGGGTTGGGAACAACACATGACACCAACAAGACTATATTTCAAGTTGCGACCCCAGAAGAGCAGAAATGCATACCTGTAATCGGTACGTTGGAGCGTCCACTTGACCTTGCAGAGCCACAAAGCCAGCCCCTTGTGCCTTCAAACTACCATCCTGGAAAGCGTGTAGAACCGCCCTTGTTTCCTTCCCACGTCGATCAGAAGAGTAGAGAAATTCTAGATTCGTGCCTTGACAGAGATATAGCTTGGTCAATGGCTGGGGCCATCAAGAGTGACGATGAAGAGCTTCCACTTCTTGGCTCGTGGACTCCGTTCAATAAGATGACTACGGATCATGTGACAACTGCGTGCATTCAAGAATTTCTTCCAGTAACCCCGCACCCACCAGAGTATCCAGTGTGCAAAGATTATTTAGATTTTCTTCTCGAAGTTGTGCAAGAGCTGGAAATTCCTCATATCTTTGTGCATTCAGACGAAATGGTTTACTCGAAGCTATGCGACATCCTATGGAAAAATCCTCAGATCTACAAAGCCGTAATTTTGCTAATGGGAGGTTTCCACCAACTCCGGGTGATGCAGCGTCTACTGTACAAGCGATACAGCTGTAGAGGATTGAAAGATTGGTTTATAGACGCGGGAATCATTGCATCTGGATCAATTGACCAAGCGTTGGAGGGAAGACATTACTATCGTTCTATGCGCCTTCACAAAGAATGCTTCGATGCACTTGTACAGTTCAGATTCGAATGTCTCACAGGTAGTGTAACATTTTTGTTCATATCTATTGTTTTAAAGTCCCACTAAACTGGGAAAATTGAATCTAACTTTATCTCTTAGGATGAAAGTCTTCCAAAAGTAACTTACCTTGTGTTTGTTCTTTAAAAAATAGCTTAGTCCTTTTCACCAAAACACTGACCTGGAACAAGTTTAACATTCGAGTTTTTCTCTTCAATGCCTGTTTATTTTTCTGTTTAGTGGGACTTGGAACAATTTGTACCCTTGCTGACGCTTTAGCATACTATCACTGTATGCCTGATCTGAATATGGTAAGTTAATACGTCTGAATTAGGCATATCGATTCATTTGTTTTTTATTTTTTCCAGTTGACCATTCTGGCACTGACTTGGATCTGTGTTTGTCAGGATTAAAAGACCTCAGAAAGAACCCGTCTGCAGAATCTCTAAACAAGCTGATGATTTCGCCACAGTTCTGCACACTCAAGCAACATGTTCTGGACCACGAGAAAGGGAGCGACGGAGAATTGACGGTTTCGTATTTAAGAGATGTCTCAGCATTGCTGGCATTAGTATCTGCAGTTCGGGAATGTGATATTGATAGGCATCTTGAAGCGGAGCGTGAAATGGTTTCACTCGCGTTTGCATTCGACCATCAAAATTATGCCCGTTATTGCAGTTACCAACATGTGTATCTTCAAGACCTCAAGGGAAAGCTTGATCCAGCCTATCACGATCTGAAAAGTCGAGGTCATGGCGGAAGCATCAGCGGTGGCTCGTTTTCTACAATACACGGGGATCTTATAACCGAGCTTTTCAATAAAGAAACCAAAGGAACTGCCGGTCCGTTTCGAGCTGGCTTCAGTACTGATATCGAGGCTACAAATACTTGGGTGCAAACAATCCATATACACAGTATGCTAAGAATTGCTTTAAGAAACCAGCTGAGCATCAAAACATCCGGAAAACATAAAGAAGCTACAAAAAGTGGAAAAAAACTACACGAAGAACATGTCTCAAACTTGAAGAAGACCTTAAAAGGTTATGGTGTAGATCCATTCTCGTGTGACCCACCAAAGTGCTTTTCCACGGGTATAGAAATTGATCATTTGGTCGTGACGGATATGCTCAAGGCATCAGAAACTGGCAACGAGGCCTTTCTCACATTTGTTTCAGAGAGGTTGGTTGCTGGCTCAAAGAGTTTTTTTGCACCAATAAAGAGATTAAAATTGAACACGGGAATTGTCGCAAAGAAGAAAACCATCAAGGCAATATCTGTTCTGAAAGAAGACTGCCAAGCATTTGGACTCATTGTATCGAAATCTTTGAGCTTGGAAGAAGCCTTCCGCTTCCCGATCACAACCTTCCCGTTGTCTATTGCAACTCCAGAAGGGAATCTACGTCAATCAGATAAAGCTTCATTCAGGAATTTCCTGATAGTGCAGTCGAAGAGCTCCACAAACAACGTTCCACTACATGCAGCTTGGTTCATTGATGGTATGGCCGCTGTTAGGTCCTTAAAATCAAAGGCAACATACAGAGAATGGATCAAAGGACTTTTGAAATTTTTGCAGCCACCAGATGAATTGAAGCCATGTTTGGTTGGAATGATAAATGACACATATCAGCAGAAAAGTGTCAAAGCTGGCACGAGAAGAGATCGCGGGGAAGCCGGCCTGGCATCTAAGCTGGAAGGCTTTGAGCAACATATGCCGAAAGGATTGAAGTGGAACGAATTTTTGAAGAACCAAGGCAACAAGACAGAACTTATTAAGTTAATTACAGAATACATCATCACAGAGGAGGCAAGATCGAAACTAACGCAACCATTCATCGTTACAAATGGCTGCGAAACTCTCAAAGTGCAACACAATGGATTTGAACTCATGTACAGGTGTAACCACGAAGAAGCCGACACTCGCTTGGCTTTGCATGCATCTCTTGAAGAAAGCGATGTAGTTATTGTCTCCAAAGACACGGATGTCCTAGTTCTGCTTGTGTGGACTTACTCGATGTGCTCTCCAGGAAAGAAATGGCTTTTTAAATACGACCAAGATAAATACGCAGACATAGGTGTTATTTGCGAATTCTTGGGGCCTGATATTTGTCAAGCGCTACCTGCAATGCACGCAATGACTGGATGTGACACCACATCTTACTTTTTCAAGACTGGGAAGGTAAAAGTCTTTAAGAAACTTTTAAACGATCCAGCAAAATGCAAACTTTTGCGATACTTGGGACTGGATTCAGATTTAAAGTCAGATGACATCAACAACTTGAAAGAATTCATCAGGACTGTTATCTATAATGGTAAAGATAATGAAACATACGTTGAAACAAGAATTCGCCTTTATAAGGAAATGAAGTCAAAGTCTTCCCTGCCCGTTTCACCTGACCCTGATTCCGCTGAACAGGCGATCAGGCGTGCCAACTATCAAGTTTTTCACTGGGTGAGATGTCATGAAATCAACATTGAAGATATAAGTTTTGAAAACAACGGATGGAAATGGGACGATGAACTGTGCTGTGTGACACCTGTCTGGTTTACTGGAGACCAGTTGCCTCCATCACTGAATAAGGCAAAGAAACGCAAAAAGAAGACCGTTGAAGAGGAAGATGAAGATGGCGATGTCGAGATGACTGACACTGAGACAGATATGCCTATGCCAAAGCGAAAATCGAAGACTAAATTGCAAAGTAAGAACCGTTTGCCTCAGCCAGAGACCATATACGATGGAGATACAGAAATGAGCACGAGGGAAGCAATAGAGACTACCGATGTTTCAGATCTTTATACCAATAGTGAGTGGGAAGTGTCCGATTTTTCTTCGAGCGACGAATCGATGGATGAATGGCTGCCTTAATCATTGATAAAACTATCGTGACTATAGACTTTTGATTATTTTTCCTGGTAAATAGATGATTTTAATGCTTTAACTTTCAAAAGTGCTTGTGGCAGCAGCTTACAGAGCAACTTTAGTCATGTAATATTTTCGAGAGAAACAACTGCGACCTTTGTCCTGACAATAATTTTTGGCCCACTTTGCGACATTAAAGTGGCTCTAACTGCGAATAGGTAAGTCTGAGAGCTCAAGTGCTTTATAATTATTTACTCAGCTCTTCGCGCTCTTTCGAATGACGTATTAATCTTTTGCAAATGGCGAAAAAAAAATTTTATAACCGTGATGTTACCACGTGGTCGGTCACGTGACAACCATTGTTTTTTCAGAATGTGCCAAACGCTTAAAATGACCCTCAGACATCATAGAGATAGGAACCACTTCAAAAAATTCGGTTACCCAGTTTGCTAGATTGCTCAGAGAAATTCCCTGTCTATAGTGTTTTCGGCAATTTTGTTGACTGTGCCTTCTGACAACCAACACTAAAAAAGGGAGAACTTTGCGAATTATATTGTCTTAGCTTGGATAAGCTGATTTGAGAGAACATCTAATATGGTATGAAAGTTGTCGTCTGCAATTGAATCACTACCTATCTACACCATTTCATCTCTGCTCTAATTGGTGAGCATTTGCACACTTAAATTAGAGACTAAACTAGCCTTTCGTGGCACAGAGCTCGACTAAAACTGTTGTTACTTAAACGCGGAACAAGTAGAAACGGGCAGGAACGAAGAGGAAACGGGTAGAAACGAGTAGAAAAGAGTTGGAAATAGGCAGAAGTTGTTGGAAGAACTTAATCTATCCCCTTTCTAATGAGTGGTTGCCTTATTCCAACCTTCTCGTTTCTTAATTATTCTTACTAGCTGCCTACTCGTTTTATACTCGTTACTAGTTTCCTACTCGTTTCTACTTGTTTCTTGTCGTTCTATATTTTAGTAAATGCGCCACTAAATCACCCACAAGACAGTATCAAAACCAGTGTGATATCATCTGTCTTGATAGAACTAAGTCTTTATCCAGCTATCTTTAAAATCTAGATAATGAGTACAAAAGGTTTCAAGCGTTCTTAAGCCAGAATCACAAACATAATAATGTTTGTAAAGACGCAAGGAAAAAAGGACAAAGCCTAAGTAGAACAGTGAGGCAGGAAAGGAGGAGCCTAGATATTCCATATCAGAGGGAAAAGTGAGAAAATCCATCTTTCTTTGTCCAATCAAAATATGAGATGTACTTTTTATTCCCATAACCACGCCCTTAATATGCTCAATTTTTAGTCGAAATTCCTTTTTTAGTCGAAAGGACGAAGTTGATGATCTTAAGAAATTAAACGTCTTTTACATGATACCGAGTATTAAGAAGTGAAAATGAAATATCCGTATAAAGCCATCGCTAATACCGTATGTTTTTTAAGACGCTGCTGCTCAATGCTTCAATGCCTTTACTGGACGTATAAAATTCCAGCGTAACTTCACAAATTTCTGTGGCGTTGTTGAGATACATTTGTTAGAAAGAGCAAATAGCAATCTGAACTAATGTACTTGGAATCTAATTGTTCATGTTATTTTTTTACCATTTTAACTTGTAAATGTCAACTTTCTTCCTTTTTAGAGTTAAAGAGTCATACTAGTAGTTGATATACTCGAATTTTTACCATTATTATTATAGTTATTACTATTATAGATACTGTCTGAGCAAAGATTGCCTCAAGTCTTAATGTGCAGGACAATCAAAGAGAGTGGTGGGAACGATGACGAAAGAACATCAAACTAATATGAAATAGAAATCCCAACAAAGACAACAAGTTGTTACCGTAGTTAACCATCTGACGATTGCATATGCAAGAAACTTAAGATTAAATTAAAAACTTGTTGTCTTTGATCGAATTTCTATCCTGCTCTGCCTATGGCATTGAGTACTTTTCTTGCAAAACGACACACAAGAGAATATCCTTATGGGAAATATAACATAAATGTAGTATGAAAATCAATCTATAAAACTATTTCAGGATTTCTCGGTTCGACCCTTCTCTTCTTTAAAGGGAGTGATAAATGTTGATATTTTTTCTTTTAGATTCAAAATGATTATAAAGCTGCGAATTCTATAAAGCGGAGTCAGCATCTGTTGTGATGTTGCGAATTTGCGTGGTCGGCAGTGGAGGGGTTGGGAAGAGTTGCGTCACACTTAGATATTTGAAAAATGAATTTACCGAGGTGAATCATTGCTAGTTATCTTACTTTTAAAAATATTCTCTCCTTCCTATTCTCCATCTTATTCTAGTGCCGGGGATGTCCCAGTGGTTAGATCACTTGACCCTTATTCAAAGGGTCCCAGGTTCGAAACCATCCCTGTCACAAAGTATGCGAGGAGACAATTAGCCAGCTCTCTGTATTTCCAGCCAAAGGCAAAAGGAATCACGAGGTGTGGTCACATCGAGAGGAAGGACCAGGGTCGCACCGCGCCTTAAGTCTACCTATTCGGAGAGCCCTTTGTGCTTAGCACATAAACCCATACCTTCCAGTCATATTAAGCGTATGGGCCTATCAAGTATAAACTCAAGTTTAATCTATAGAAGTTATTTTAAGAAAAATTTACAACACCACAAACTATACAGCTAAATGTTTCATGAAATTTTTTTCAAAGTTTTTACAGTTCTGCTGTTGATAAAAAGAGAACTGAAATAGATTCCATATTTGAATTTGGGAACTCTTCGATGGCATAATATTTACCTTTAACTATAGTATTCAGGCCTAATTATTAAATGTCAGATCAAGAATCAAAACATGTGAAGATTAAGGACTCCAAATTGACTGCATATTTCTTTGGTTATGTTAAGTTTTTGTTTCAGTTTTAGTTTCCATATCCTAACCTGCTGTTTTGTAGAAAGATACAAAGTCTGCTGAAAAAATTACAAAATCAATATTTAACAAACACCACAAACTATGAATCACAACATCACAAACCAGGTTAACAGTTCCACAAAACAGTCACAAAACAACGTTAGAATAACCCCTGATTCTCTCTTTACCTTTTCTTTAAAAGAACACTTGGCTCCAGTTTCAGAGCATGTCTGTTTATTTTTGAAGCGATTTTACAAACGCACCATTCCCTTCTCAGATCCTGCTTTTTTAGTGATTGTTGCAGAATGAAGAAAACTATAAGGGTTTGGCTTTTTACCCTTAATATTTTACAAGAAAGATTGATTTTCTTAATTTTCTTCGCTATGGAAAATTCAAAAGATCTTTTTTTTCTTTTTGTAAAGCCTTTTTTGACTCACATGTCAAACTGTATAATATAGAAATCTGACTGTCGCAGCTATTGCAGCTAGATCCGCCCCAACTTCTCTCCTCATAAATATTTTTAAAATGCATTTCTAGGCAAGGGTATTACGTTGGTTAACTTGTCTTGTGCTTTTGTCAAATTGATTTGGAGATTCTGCCTTCTGACCCAAAATACTTTTGAGTAGTATACGTTGCGTTGTAATTAGATAGTTAACTTTCTAGTTAAGGGACTGGCACCCAATTTAGGTTTAGCACTGTGTACCCATGTGGGCTCCTCGTTCCTTCTGCGTTGCTTGGCCTAAGGTGGCAGCTAGTTAGATTTACGATTCTCGACCTCTTCGATAGTTTTACTTTATTTATCTACCAATATTTTACTTTATTTATCTACCATCATTAGTGGCAGCTCAACAAACACCCTGATCCGAATGTCAGCCTGGTATTTCTTAAAAAAAAAAGGTGCATACTACCAATTTCAAAGAGCTGTCTCTCTGATATGATTGGGCAAAACTTAAGGATAGCGATGAAAATCAGAAACATCATAACTACTAAACAACCTCTTTCTTTTTTGGCCAACTTTGATCCACCTCTCCGTGTTAACAATTAGTTAGGTTTCATTTTCGTTCTCTTCCTGGTACTGCAGATGATACTAAAAGATTCGGATAGACAAAAAAGTCAATATACATGTGAATAATTTCTCTATTTCTTTACACTTAGACCTTTGTAGCTAATGCTAAATCTCTTTAGTATCATCTACTTGTCTATTATAGTACCAACATAAAATTTCGTAAAGTTTCGTGTACGTTCTCTTTCTGACGTGTTACTCCAATGTGTGTCAGAAGAAAAGCTTAAGTAGATTATTTTCCTCGCTATCCTTAACTTCAAAGAGGTAAACAGGAATCATTGAGGTGTTTATTCACGAATTTATTCCTGATTTGTTACTGTCGAATTTCCTTATTTTCTTCAACTCGATAAGATTTTATCAACATTTCTTTAAGCCTGACAGTCCTTTATTGCTTTATCATGTCCTTATTTTGAAATAAAAAGGTGAAATAATTGTACTACTGGCAAGAACATAGATAGGGCACAACTGATAGATCAGTCTATTTTAACTTGACGTTATTATCTCACTAAATGGAATCTTTTATTTTTGCAGTACTACGACCCTACGATGGGTAAGTATAATTATTCACTTTTTTGATATTTGCAATATTTCGTTGCATCTCTGTGAAATCACCCAAGCAGGAACCCACTCCCTTTGACTGATAGGCGAGTTCGAGTTGGCTATGGTCATTAGCTCATTACAATATATATGACCAGGCCCGGCAGAAGCTGTCCATAATTGGTTCGGTTCGAGATAAACCAGTCGGTTTGGAGCGTACCCCAGAAACATTTTGAAATCTAGATTCTTTCAGATGCAATTTTGTGTATGTTTCAATCAGAATTAACGTAAAAATGTTCCTAAATTGGTCTGATGATACAAACCAGTTAAGAAACCAAACCAAAGGTTTCTAATCTATATTATACTGTACCTCTGCCTGCACTTCGAACACTATGATGCTGTTATAGACTAAGCAATGCTATAGAGATGTGATGCAATGCATATGTATATCAATTTATCTGAGACTGACCCAATTGTTAATGGGAAACAGATATACAACAGATAGATGCTCTCACCACCAAGTTACCAGGCACACGTTTAACTACTGCTGTTTAGATTGATTTGTGGTGCACAAAAAAGTGATGGTCAACTTTCGATATGCTTCTACAGCTTGTAAAGTATTGTAATTAAAATATGTTTGATTATTTATTTTTTGTTTCTAGAGGAAACGTATCAAACAGAGGTAAGAAACTACTTTCTATTTATCAAAACTAAGACAATTAATTAGCTATTGGATACACCTTAATGTTACTTTGCCAATCTATTTTCCTGGTTTAGGACAGTGGTTGCAGTAGCCTGTTTGATTTCCCTTGTTAGACCATACCTCATGAATTAATTTTTCTATTACGATTATGTACAAACATTGAAAAAAGCCTTTCCATTTTTCAGATAGCCTATTCTGGGAAGAATCATGAAGTGGAGATTGTTGATACCGCTGGCCAAGAAGAATTTACGTCATTCTTAGATTCTTCCCTAGCAACAGGGGATGCCTTTATGTTATTGTATGCGATAAACTCGTTGTCAAGTTGGAACGACCTCAAGTCATTACGATCCAAGATTTATCAAGAAACGGACAAGAAAGTACCCATGATAGTAATTGGCAATAAGCGGGTAGGCTGAACTGTTTACATTTTGTCGTTTCTTTTTCTTCCTCTTACACAGTGATCAGACTGGGTCATTTCATTCAAATTTATTTCAACAGGGTAAATACTTCAGTTAATACTAAAAACGTTTGCCCTGTTTAAAGAACCTATCCATCCAATACCGCTCTCACATTCATACATTCAGAGTTTAAAAGAAAATTCATTTACCATATTCGAGTGGAAGGACATAGTTAGAAGAACAGTACAGTATACTTTGAATTATAAAAATGAGTTTTACACCTTGAATGTTTTAAACTATCGACTGTTTACTGTTACAGGATTTAGAAGATGAAAGAATAGTTTTACCTGAAGACCCGGAGGATTATGCTGCTTCTATCAATGTTCCCTATATTGAAACATCAGCAAAGGTATTGTGATATTTATTGCAAATGGTGGGGAATGCCGAGTGGTTAGATAGATCACTCAATCCTTGTTCAAAGGGTCTCGGTTCGAAACCTTCTTCCGACCTGTCACAGGGTTGAGTTAGCTGAGAGAATTTCCAAGCTCTCTATAATTCCAGGCTGAAAGGGAAAAGGAGTCACGAGATGTGGTCACATCGAGAGGAAAGACCAGGGTCGCACTGCTCAGTTACTTTACCTATTCAGTGGGCGCTTTGTGTTTTGCACATAAACCAGCACCTTACAAAGGTAGTTAGCTTATTTACCTTTCAAAGATCAACTATCAATGCACTGCTTCGAGAGAAAAGTCAAATGATATCTTCAAGTATTTCTAAGCCTGTCCTAAACCGGCACTTACATAAACAATTAACGAATAGAAACGAGTAGGAAACGAGTAGGAAACGAGTAGGAAACGAGTAGAAAAAAAATAAGAAACGAATAGGAAACGAGTAGGAAACAAGTAGGAAACGAGTAGGGAAAGAATAGGAAACGAATAGGAAACGAGTAGGAAACGAGTAGGGAACGAGTAGGATAGTCAGAGGGAAAAACTTCAGGTTTAGAGGAAAGTCGAGATATTTGTGTAACTCTTTTGATGGGTAATTTTAATCTGATTGCTAATGCTTGCTTTTCAGACTGGTTTCAACGTGCGCGATGCCTTCCAATTGATGCTTCGTCAGATCGATGCCACTCAACCAGAATTACTTTGCAAACGGAAAAGTCACGGGCCTAGAGACAAGAGAGCCAAGGACTGTGTTCTGGTATAGTTTATTTTTTAATTTTTGTTAGAATGGAAAGTATTTGCTGCTGTGTTTCGTTAGAGACATGCGATCACCCCAGAATGAATAGCTTTGAAAGTTTCACGAGACCCTTTGAATCTCGGGATGGTAAGGGAAATTAGGAGGAGAAAGAAAAGAAGACCTTAGGTAATTTAGAGTCTTTCTACATCAAAATCATGGATTTCTTACTATATAGACGGAAAGAGTTTTGTTTCCATTTCCATTTAGTGCTCTTTCTATCTTAGTTCCTTGTTTGTCTCATTTGACTCCGGGTAGTGATTGGTTCAACGAAGTTTGTCTCAAATATTTTTAAGTGGTTTGAAACACGCATGAATATTTTTAGCGTGTCTCAGTATTCATGCCAAATGTCTTAGATTTAGTTTAAATGAATCAAATCGATTCGAAGTTTGCTGAAATACCTGAAACCATAGTTTATCAAAGAACATGGTTTAGTAACATATTGTATCTTTTTTTTCAAAATTGAGAGTGCACAGTCTTTCGTTTTGTCATTTTTTAGCCAACAGGGTCATGGTTGAGCGAATAGAACAAAATGCTTCATTTGGTTCCCTATCCGGAAATATTCATCATTTAGAAATGATTTTGTAATATTCAGCATCATATTTATGTAGGAAATATTTACATGTAAAATTTAAATAGTAGAGAAAGAGGATAAGACATACATCAACTGTGAAACAAAGAAGTACAACAATAGGTTTCTAAACCATATTTTTTCGCTAAACTATGCTGAAACCACTTTTTTGTTTGTTTGGTTGTTTGATATTTTGCTGTTAACCTGATAACACTTTTCGAAATTGAAACAAAACTGAAAAAAGTTAAATGAGATAACCTGTAAGTTTAAGCTTGTTCCAAACTATACCCATGCTTATGCTTACAAAAACACTAAACGAGTCTGTTTCCTACTCGTACCTGCCTGTTTCTACTCGTTTCTTGTTTAGTAATTACGGTTCTTACCATTAGCAACGAGTTAAAAGGATCAAATGAAAAATGTGCATATACATTTTTAATTTTTCAGCCATTCCAAAAAAATTTGGGAACATATAATTTCTCATGCATCATTATCTGAAGTTAGTTAAAAAAACTGATCCAAGCCAACTATTCACGATTCAGAACAACCGTTTTTCGAATTAGTAATTTTAAATCTTCTCCAATATATTTTGGATCCCCTATTAAAACTTTTCGAGTAAGGCCGTGTATTGGATATGATTGTGCGTTCAATTTGCTAAGTCCTTGTGTGACGGTGAGAATATGGTTTGGATCCATTTGCACTGATTGGTCAGTCTCACTACTTTTACGATTTTATTCCAAATTAGGCGTGAAATCATAATTAACTTAGGCCCTGTTTACACTGTACCGATATAGTTTCCATCCGTCACACATTTTTTTACGGATCAATTACGTGAACACTAGAACGGATAAATACGGATCTATTTACAAATATCGTTTACCGGTTCACTTTGTTTTTCTTCAAGTGAGCATGTGCGTTCGAATAAAAAACGCCCTAATGTTGAATCTGTAACGATTTCGTTACGCTCCAGGTGTTCTCACTGTGGCAGTGAGCTTTTGATCTGTAATGGATCAAAGCTAGTTCGCTTTCCTAGCAGAATCAAAAGCGTTACGGTTAGCAGGATCAAAAGTGTTGCGGATCCAAAGTACTAGTGTAAACGGGAGGCCGATCCGTAAAACATTCGTTACGGACCCAAAGCGTACCGGTACAGTGCAAACAGGGTCCTAAATGAGACATCTGAATTTCCTGAAAATTAATAACCAAGGACTAAACAAAATCAACTTATCATATCTTAATATCTCGCAGTTCAGTCTGTCAATTTCTTATTGTTATAGCATCTTATTCAAAAAGCTGATAATTTTCAATTTGAGAATAAAATTTTAAGAACTGTCTTGTATAAGATGCTTGAATTCTTCTTTGAATCGTTAGACTGTAAATTTGAGTCAAATATGGAATAAAGGACAGGAAATGTGGATGCTGCTCATTTGTGTTATGGTTGCAAATATTCTCGGATACAGCACCCTTAGTAAAGAGTATACTATCACTCAAGGACAATGGAATGGGGCTAATTGCTATAGTTGGGCTGATGAACATTTTCTTTGACTAGAAACAGAACAATAAATCACACAAAGGTTAATATTGCATTTAAGTGTTTCAGAATCTGTCTACATAAAAACAAGGGATCCCCTATTGTGTAGATAGAAATAGCTCGTTTTCGCCATAGGACTCTTGAAGTAATCTCATTGGTTTGTCAGCTTACTGTATCTTGGGTGTTGATTGGTTTTTCCACACTATACCAATCATTCACCTCTTTTCTGATTGGCTTATTTCGATCCTCATCTTGGTATGATAACTCGAAAAGCTTAAGTAATTCATGTTTCCACTTCACTGGGCTTCCAATTTTTCTGGCTATATTGAAGTTCTGTACCGATAAAGACTGTTCTACTTCACACAAAGTATAACTCAAAGTATTGCTAGAAGTATAGTATAACACTTTGCTGATCATAGAAAGTATCACACAAAGTATTACCGAATTACTTGTGGTTCAGTATTACTCCAAAGCTCCCTGCTAAAAGTCTGAAACAATCATCTATACTATTCAGTAAGAAAAATCAACAGAAAATTTATACACAACTAGTTTTACCCGAGGTAACATAAAAGTTTAATGTTGTAATACAGATTTTACCGTAAATTGAAGAAGTAGAAAGACAAGTTGATACAATGACAGTGAACGATAAAAAAGATTGCCACGGGTTAGACTTGCGACTTGCGAGGAATGTGCCGGACCAATCTTTTCAAAATCATAGGGTTCTAAGCAATTTCAAGGCCTCGGAGATGATGGGGTATTAGACACCTATTCCTGCTTGCTTTCGGGAACCCCAGTTTGTGGGGCTCCATCCATGAGGAATGCAGTAGATATAGATAACATAGTCTAATTAATCTGTGAAAATGAAAATCCTCGGGTTCAAAACCCGCTCGGATCATTTTCCATCTCAAAAACTCAACTGGATGGATTTTCCGAATCCTGCTTCTTCTCGAAAATAGGTAATAGTGAAAATTGATTGCTAATTCAGGTGAGAAAATCTGATGAGGAATCAGTAATTGAGCGATAAAAGCCGAAATCTAAATTAACAACTGGTGTTGGCATTCAGGCCGCTAGTCCGCTGAAGCGAGTGGCCATGATCGCAAGCGAAGCCAATCAAACAGCTGCAAATTAAAAGATCGAAAGATTTTACCGTAAATTTGCCGTAAATCTGCTGAAATTAAGCTTCAAGCTAGATGCTTTGTCCACAAGAGGTTTCCTTTCTCGAGGCAAGCTTTCGAAGGCGGTTAATTTGATTTGTATTGCGATTTCCAGAGCTCTGCAGAGACCGACCCTCGGTTTTCGACGCAACTAAAGCGATGCGCATGAGCATAAACAATGGAGCGGTAACGGACAGGTGCTGTCTGCGGAAAACAAAGTTAGACATGTTTGAAAATGACTCATGCCTCAAATCTCCGCATCATACAGACACCAGTAAGAAAGCGACGCTCGAGAAATTAGCGCGGCTGTCCTAAACTTTACCGCTAGCGCTTGCCAACAACCAAAACAAACCATCTCTTAAGAGCTTGCTAAATTAATTACTCGCAAAGTGATGAGGACTGTTACGGAGAGCTGAAATAGAGAAAATGTTAAGTTTTCAACTCGTAGCGCTTTGCTGCATAAATTTCGCCTTTGCAAGGCACGGTTGGAGGAGCGAGAAGAGGTCACACTTGAACCACCACTCACAAAGGGTCGGACCAGCTTTGAACGAAGAAAGATCTTCTACTACACAGCCGTATTATGGCACAAACGCTTACACTGGCCCAGCACTGCCAGAAGTTGCTCAGCAATATGCTAGGCCCTATCAAAAGTACCCACCGTACCAGGCTCAGCTGTCGCAGCAAAACACCGCGACGATAAAGACGGAAGTAGAAAAAACGAAACCTCCGGTTCAAAAGACTGTAAAGAGCATGAATCTCACGTACATTGACGAGCGGATCAGAGAGATAGACGGGGGTAAGATTGTGCATCATAATTACGAGCAGATGACGTGGTTCATGAAGTACTTCGCAGAGCAATACGGGGAAATAACGAGGCTGTATTCCCTTGGTTCGTCCGCGCAAAATAGACAGCTATGGGCGATGGAAATAACGGACAACCCTGGAAAGCACGAGCCGGGTGAACCAGAAGTAAAATATATCGCCAATATACACGGAAACGAGGTTTTAGGTCGGGAAATACTTCTGCAGTTGATAAAGCATCTTTGCGAGAGGTATAGGAAGAGTGAGAAAGTTACATCGTTAGTTAACTCAACGCGTATTCACATACTGCCCAGTATGAATCCAGACGGTTACGAAATGGCCTCAGTTCGGTCACACGATTTAGGCCGTCTAAACGCTAATGGCGTTGATTTGAACCGAAATTTTCCCGATCAGTTTTTCAATTCGTATAGCTCGAACGCAGAGCCAGAGCTCGAGACGAAAGCTGTGATGAAATGGCTGAAGAAATACCCCTTTGCGTTATCAGCCAGCTTCCACAGTGGTGCTCTTGTTGTCTCCTACCCGTATGACGACTCGCCTTCTGGCCAAAGCGTGTACAGCTCCACTCCAGATGATGACGTGTTCAGGCAGCTTGCAAAGGCCTATTCAGAAAACCATCCCACAATGCATTTGGCAAATTCTAAAGAGAACTGCAGTCATCCCACCCGGCGTTTTATCGATGGGATAACGAATGGTGCAGCATGGGCCTCTATCGCCGGGGGTATGCAAGATTATAATTACGTTGCTCATGATTGTCTGGAAGTTACCGTGGAGCTCGGTTGCAATAAATTCCCGGATCACGGGGGTCTTGCCTTGGCATGGGAGCAGAATCGGAAGTCGTTGTTGTCGTACTTATCCATGGTAAGTTTTTGAGAAGAAAATGATTTTTAAAGTTTTAACATTTTTTCCATAGCAATTGATCCAACGCATTTAGGGAGAGTCTTATAGAAAGTGCTAGTGAATTTATTAGGTTGTAGGTATGTGCAACCAATGAATAGCTAAGGTAGGGATTCTACAAGAAGTGATTAAGTGATTCTGAAGGTTGAGATTTTACTGGTTCAAGAGTTGGTTGAAGGAAAATAACCGGGTGATCCAGAAAAATATATTACTATTTGTGGAGCTATATTTGAAATCATTTGTGCTCATCATCAAGGTTGCCTTATGCCCAATGGTAAGTGTTTAGGAAAAAAACTTATTTTCAATTTGTGATACTTAATAATAATAAATCTATTACAAGTATAGACAAGGGGTAACTATCTTCGGTAGCAGACTCATTCAAAGGAAATCGAGAAAAAGGAAAGGAAATCTTGATTTCCTAGAGAGATACTAGTACCCAGGGTAAGGGATGACAGACGTAGGTAAGTACCTGTAACAGTGAATCAAGTGTTGTTGGCTATAGGTTGCCTTTTAATAGGGGTAATGATTTTGCTCGATCTTGACCTCAATAGAAATATTATTCAAATGGTTGAATTTTTATTAGTTGAAACCTAATTCAAGAAAAACTAACGATCGACTCAGAAGGATTTACTACTATTCATAGAGCTATATTTCATATCATTTGCGTTTATAATCAACGCTAATTTTACGAAATATGGACTGTGAGAAATTGTTTATATTTTGCTATAAATTTGCTGGATGAAAAAAGATACTTTAAACGGTTGCAGGAGAAAAGAGAAAAACAAATATAGATTGAAAATATTTCGGTTTTTACTACTATTTAATCGACATTTGTGTTAACTTATAAGTACACACAAGAGTGAAAGGATCCGTAAAAGACAGTGAGGTCAATTATGTGTTACTTTCATAATTGTACAGCAAAGTCAACTGTATCATCGTATATCAAAAAGGCTAAGTATTTTGAGATATCATAGATGTATTACTTGAAAAGGCTGCATGAAAAAAGAGAGGAACAAATATAGATTGAACAATTGTTAACTTATTGGCACACAAAAGAGTGAATGGATCTGTAAAAGACAGGAGGTCAATAATGTGATACTTTATCATCGTATAGCCAAGTCGATTTTATCACCGTATAGCAAAAAGGCTAAAGATTCTGCGCTAACATACATGCATTACTTGAAACGGTTGCATGAAAAAAGAGAGAAACAAATATAGATCGAACTAGTCCGAAAGGCTTAAGTGTGATGTATAAAAGTTGTGTTTTCACTTTTTTTACCAATTTTTGTTTAACGTTATGTTTTTCCACCAATTGTTAACTTCTAGGTACACAGAGGAGTGAAAGGATTCGTAAAAGACAGCGAAGGGAAGCCGATCCACGGAGCCTCGATCAGCGTCGGAGATCGAAGACACGACATCAAATCTTCCAAAGACGGAGACTTCTGGAGAATTCTCGTCCCTGGCACTTATGACGTCACAGTTCGTGCCAAGGGCTTCAAGCCATCAGTACGATCAGTAGAAGTCTCGCCTGGATATGCGACTTTCATGAACTTCACTTTGCAGTTGAAGCAGATCGATGGGCTGGAAGAGACACTGGGGCATGTGAATAGGGTACGTATACATGCTTGTATGCCTATATAGCGAACCTGTAATCAGCACTGTGGTGGATGTTCATACTTTTGTTGATCATCATCCGTATTGTGATGGATTATCATGTGTACTATGTTGGTGTATCATGCACTGTGTTGGTTATTTTCACTGCTGTGGTGGTGATTCTATATATATGTGCTTGGTGATGACTCCTGTGCTGGTGGATAATCATGCGTACTGTGGTTTGTTATCTTATGGGCTTGAGAAGAAGTAGGATAGGGTATGGATAGATGGTGAAAAGGGTATGTACACTTGCGAACCCTTAAACAAGTATTGTAGCTACAAACCTTTCTAAGGATAGCGAAAGACATAGGAAACATAGTGAGACATGATATCTACTAAAGGTTTGCACATCATTGCATTTCATCAGAGTTGTGAGTCAGAAAGAAAAAGAAAATTCAACTTTAGAAATTATAAACCAATCAGAAAAAACCTCTGTAAGACCTCTTTATTCCCTGGATTCTCGATTCGTGATGTTTTAGAAAACGGCGTTATTGAATAATTTATATGATTTTTTACAATGTATGATTTGCAGTATTTTATCAAAGGTGTCTACTCATAGCTGGTGCATTTGTTTTTTGCCGTTTTTGAATATTCCATAATTATTCTGTTTAGAAGGAAAAGATATTCGGTCTTGTCTTACATCTCTTTTTTGTTTCTGAGATCCTCGATGTGATTAAACTTTCTATTTCATTCATTCTAGTATCAACTTATGCTTTGTTCCATCTTTCAGGCAACTCTGCTCACACACGATCTTTTATATCGCTATGACGGTAGAGACTCTGGAGATGTTGGACCAAAGGATCAAATACAAAAAGTGGAACAGAATCAGAAGGGGTATGATTTCAACAACGTTAGCTCCTAACCCAAGAAAGGGAGGCATGTTCCTCCTTTTCCCCCCTCTTGTTTTTGTTTGTTGCAGTAACAATCATTCAGCGCTTTTAATTTTCTGTCCTTATTTTCAGAAATTTTGAAAATCAAACAGGGTTTTAATTCTAATATCCCACCAAATAATTCAAGAAATAATTGAACTTTTATGATCTCCTACAAGGAACACTGTATAATCTCTAATAGAAAAATTACAAACAAAAAGATTCCAAATTGAAAAAGGACTCTATTTCTAATCACAAAACAATTTTTAGATGTATTTGATATTGCATCGCTGAGAATTTATATAGTAAAATCCCTTCTTAACGTACTTTAAGGTACTGGCTGAGTTAGTACCTTATACCCGAAGTTATAGCCTTAATAGATATTGATCAGAATTACATAGGTAAAGAATGATATTGTTATCCGTCCCTTATGCAGTTTTGGGACAAAGAGGTACTTGAAATAAAGCCTCGAATAAGTTTCTTCTTGAAAAATTATCAATTTCAAAAAATTAAAACAACATTTATACAAGTGTACTTTTGATTGTGCTTTTCATGGTTAATAAAGGTTTAAAGAAGTATCTGAGAAGTTGAAGAAATATGTACACCAAGTAGAAAGTAAGAAAGTACGTTTAACCGAGGAAATTTTCATCGAGGGGTCAAGAGAAAAGTATCTTACATCCAGAATTACCGTAAATCCTCGATTAAACCCCTAAGGAAGAATATTTTGGAGGTTTAACTGAAGCTGATAACATGCTATATATTGCTATATTCCTCTAGAATGAGATTTTTAACTAATTTCAGTCCTCAATTTAACAATAATACTAGCTTTCCTATGCATTTTATATCCCCAATCTCGAAGAAGGCCCAACCCTGAAATATCTTTTGTCAAAGATGCCCCGGGGGCTTATTCGAGGATTGACGGTACGTCTTAACGAGTGCGTTGTATGAGGATTATACTGTGCTGCATATTGCATTCTGCTGTAAATGATAACGAGTATTTCATTGACTCATCTTGATCGTATAGACGAGAAGGCACAACAGACGAAGAAGACACCGTTGCCCAACGAGACAGTGAAACAACATACGACTCAGATGCCTCCGGCAGTGGAATGGACGAGTCGAGCCAGGCCCAGAGACTGGCTGAGAACCTGGCCATGAACAACATTCCGCTGACCAAAAACTCAGACCAAACCGTCATCAAGAGGAAGGTCTTGTCCAGATACGACAGCACCTCGACAGACACTGCTAAGAGAAGCAAAATCCAAAAGCCCAGCTCGGTGCAAGACAAATCGAAAGAGGACAAGACGGTACTGAAGGAGACGAAAAGAGACAGTGGCACTACGAAGGAACAGTCAACCGATAGCAAATCCGAGAAGCCTGGGAATGACAGTGTAGCTGCATCCGGGACTGGCACGAATCTGGACAGTGACAGCATCAAGCAATTGGAAGAGAAGCTGCATGTGAAACCCAGCGTAGGCATGCATTTGAGGTGCAATGTGCCGGGCAAATCAGACCCGATCCGGGGCGTTTTGAAATGGTACGGGCACATCACGAATCTCCCAAAACGCAGCAATGTGATTGTGGCCGGGGTGGAACTCAGCAAGGAAGAGGATCTCGGAACCGACGGAACTTTCTTGGGAAAGAGGTACTTTGATTCAGCTCCGAAACGAGGCTACTTTGTACCAATAAAGAATTGCCATGCGATATAAGATTTGAATTCTTAGAGGTGAATGACGACTTGCTTGCATCACATCACGCAGCAGGTAGAACAATTTTTTAAAAGAATACGCCAACGAAATCCAGCAATGGATTGATAAATATATATTTGTAACATTTTTTATGGAATTATACTCGAGATTGTTGTGGTTGTTTTCGTTGTTCTAGTTTTTTGCATACTCCTTTCGGGTAGATTAAAGATGCCTGCAGTTTTCAGGGCCGGATCCAAGGGGGGGAGCGTAAGGGACGTACGCCCAACCTATTTTGGCAGAAAAACAATAGAATTAGCTTGATAATACTCTATTTCCCTTACATTATCCTTAAATATTTGTGTTACGCCCCCCTTTCCATGAGGGCTGGATCCGGCCCTGTTAGAAAGATGTGAGCCTGAAATTCTATCTCAATTATGTTATGTTTCCCAGGCCAAGGCTCTAGCATCCACACAGACCTTTACGAAGTCACTTTAAGAAAAAGAATCAATGTTCATTTGTTTTTGAATGACTTGGTTGTAGTTAACTATTTGACCGAAAAGTCGGAACATAATTTCAACGGAATTTCATGATAGCCTCCTTTTACCTGAGTATATCATTCAATAACCCTGCTCGTCGGTAAGTAACAACTATTTTACGTTCCTATCGCTCTGAGGAAGTAGAAGAATAGTTCTAATTTTCGTCAAAATTTTGCATTGCACGAGATCTTTGGAAAAACATGGAATCGCATCAAGAGGTTAAAGACGTTAGTTTGAGGCCCCGTTTACACTGCTCCGTATTTCAATGAAAACGGAGTAAAACCTATCCGTTTCCACCTTGTGTTCACACTGACACGCTTCAAATACGGAGCTGTTCGAATACGCAAACAAATACGCATACTTTCGAATATGGTGCGTAGTGAATACGCTCCGTTTACAGTGTGAACGCCAAATACGGAGACATTTGAATACGACGGTATTTCTTTGAATTAAGATATTTTCCTAAAAATGTTGAGCACCGTCTTTTTCTGAAGCAGTGAGAGCACTTTATCGTATTCATAGCGGATTTGCTTGAAAACGGAGTAGTGTGAACAGGCATTGTTTTTCGTCTTCAAATATGAAGACAAATAAATACGGTCCAGTGTGAACGAGGCCCAAGTCAATATATACAACCAATTTTAGCAACCAGGGTGAAACAAAAGATGAATGCCAAGTTACCTTTTGTTTCTGAGTTCTAGCATCAATTCAATGCTTGCTTCTCTTGCATATCATATTCTCATGAGAAATATTGACATACTCCTTTTCAAATGAAGAACTGGAAATCTGATTTTCGACGTGCTACTCTTCAACCAGGCTGCTGGAAGTAAAACCTTATCATTTTGCTAGTAAAGTAAGAGAAAATCTATATTTTGATAGCATATTCTATTTGGAGAAGAAAATTCGTTTAACAATTTTGTAAAATGCAGAAACGTCGAGGGAATAATTCTGTGCATAATAATGATAAAGTTTTAAAAAGTAACGAATCAGATGGATCTTGTCACAACAACTTCGCAGACGAAAATTGACGCTGCAATCAACGAAAAATTGAAAATGGAGGTATTTTAATTCGTTACTTTTTTATTTCATTTTTTTTGTAAAATGCTCGATCTGACAGTCATTTTTACGCAGTTTGACTTGAAGTTGCATTTATTGCAGTCTGACTGTTCTACAAATACCATAACATTGCATCTTACTGATAAAAAACCAGTGGTGGCCAGTTTCGTAGCGTGAACTGTTTCGTTTAGAATTGACACATCTAGCAGGATAATGGGTGTGTTGTGTATGTATTTTTAGGGGAAGTCACCAAAGTGGAAGTTGTGTATATGACAGCGCTTTCACTACCAAGGGAACTTCCTTCCTAAAGGAAGTTGCGCATATGAGAGTGCTTTTTCTTAAAATAAGATTTCCTTACAAGTGGAATTTTTGCATATGACAGAGCTTTCTCCTTTTCATTTCAAATAAGCACTGCGTATGTCAGACTGTCGACCGAAAATAGGCACTCCTTCGCGAGGATGTCAAAATGGTGAAGACAAGAAAGGGAAAAGAGCAGTTAGAGAAACTCGTCTTCTCTTCTAGAGACATAAAAAACGGGAGATAAAATCAAGAAAACGGTCAATAAGGTATCTCCCGAACGGGAGACAAAATATGAAAATCCCAGTTTTGATAATGATGGGGTCTCCAGGGCGGTTGACAAAAATAACACAGGAAATCAATATTACCAGCGCAGGCTACTGTAATGGAGATATGCTTCTACTTCGAACCTGAGTTCCTGCATCTGGAGGTGAGCGTGCTAAAAAATGTCCTAAACCATGATGATTAAATTAGCACAGTAACTACAATCCCAGCCAAAAGTCTTGGAACACTTGCGTGATTTTTACAGTTTCCTACATTTGCCCCTCCCCTCCCTTTACCATGTTGTTTCTGAAACCAGAAATTAGCAAAATAATATTCAGCTAGTATTTGTGGTACAATAAAAAGAGTTGACTGCGTGTGGTACCTTTAGATGAATAAAACGACAAAATTAAAATGTTTAGTACCGAAATGATAAAGTATAAAAGTTTTTTTACAACGTTTCGGGATTAATTCTGGTAATTAAGCGAAGATATTGAGACAAAGTTAATAGTGTACTTTTTTGATAATGTAACTGGTATCGATTATGGTATATTTAGATGGCAAAATTGTAAATTTAGCCCTGAAAGAGTAGCAATACTCAACATTGACGAATAGTTACGAACATGTTTTTAATAAACGTTAGACTTTTCTGAGACTTTCTAGCAACAACACTAGGCTATAATAGCACCAAAAACGTATGATATCACCAAAATACTTTGAAATCAGCCAAGAACTGGAAAAAGGCTGATAGTTAAGAAAACTTTTTGGCAAAACTTTGCCCGAAGTGAATGGTTCCCAATAAGCTTTTCATCAACTTAGGATTGTTCCGGATGCAACTAATGCTATATGATAGCCTTAGAAACCGTCGAAATCGCCAGAAACTTTTCTTCAAATAACCCAACAGGGTTTTTTGATGTTTGGACCATAGATCGAGTCCTCCTAAGGTACGACTTTTGATTTTGAAGATTTATAAGAAGATTTCTAAGAAGATTTTTAAGATTTGGAAAAAGTGATGTAAAATGGATTTATTAACTCTCTTATCAAGCAAGCTTTGGGCGGCAAAAAAGCGATAGTAGCCTATGGTATTAGTTCTTCTGACCGTAGTTCGACTCCTCGCAAGGTAAAACTTTATTTCTAATATTCATTATTTAATCTTTCATGTACGTCTCTAACCAAAAAACGTGTAAGAAAGAAACACATTTTATGTCAACTACTCATCAATCGTTTGCTTTTCTTCTTTATTTCTTAAACGATATATAATTTTAGATTTTTTTCAGCCAAGGACACTTCCAGATAAATTCTGGTTGGAACGATACCATTGATTTTGCTATGCATAAAGCGGTTCATGAGTTATAAGCGAAGATACATACATACAAACAAACACACATATAAATAGTTTTGTTTTATATAATTAGATATTTGGTAAAAATGATACAGATGCTTTCCTTTAATACCTTCCTCTCTCATCAAGAAAGCTTCGATGGCAAAGTGGACTAAGCGATGGGCCACTTCAGTTAATCAAAGCGGAGATAGATTGCTCGTAAGGTAAGACTTACGAATTCTTTGATTTGTATTGTATAGTAAAAATGATACCAAAATGAAAACTGTGTTGATAAGATAACTTGTGTGGCCGAGTGGTTAAGCCAACTGCTGTAAGTGTTCGAACCACAGTTCGATTCCTCTTAAGGTAAGACTTTTGATTTCTGAGATTTATAATGTTTGGTAAAAACGATACAAAAGTTATACCCAAAATAAGTGGATATACCCATTGCTATAGTTATTCAGACTGTAGTTCAAGTCCTCGTAGATTAAGACTTTTGATTAAGATTTACAGCATTTGGTAAAAATGATACGGATGTAATACCTCTCTGTTCGAGAAAGCTTGGATGCCCGAGTGGTCTAAGCCAAAAGCTTTTGCTTTTTGGACTGTAGTTCTATTGTTGTAAAAGTAAGACTTTTGATTTCTAAGGTTTATAATATGTGGTAAAAATGATACAAAAGTAATACATCTGTCATTAAGAATGCTCCAATGGCCAAGTGGACTAAGTCAAGGGATGTACATATTTTTTACTATAGCTCGTCTCCTCGTAAGGTAAGATTTTCCATATCCAAGATTCATAAAGTTTGGTCTGCTACATGTGGGGACCGTAGTTCGACTCCTCGTAAGGTAAGACTTTTCATTTCTTAGATTGATAATGATTGGTTAAAATGATACAGATGTAATACCTCACTCATCAAGAAAGCTTGGATGGCCAAGTGGACTAAGGGACCTATGGGCTTCACATGTGCGAACCATAGTTCGACTCCTCGTAGGGTAAGATTTTGATTTCTAAACTCTGAATAAAGATGATATCAACTTCAAACCTCTTCTGTCAGCGACATGGATGGCAGAGTGGATAGGTCACTCAACTCTGGATCGAAGGGTCTCGGGTTCCAAACTACTTGGTTAAAATGGCAATGAGGAGACTTAACGTAAGGTAAGATTTTGATTTCTAAACTCTGAATAAAGATGATATCAACTTCAAACCTCTTCTGTCGGCGACATGGATGGCAGAGTGGATAGGTCACTCAAATCTGGATCGAAGGGTCTCGGGTTCCAAACTACTTGGTTAATTGGCAATGAGGAGACTTAACGTAAGGTAAGATTTTGATTTCTAAACTCTGTGTAAAGATGATATCAACTTCAAACCACTTCTGTCGGCGGCATGGATGGCAGAGTGGATAGGTCACTCAAATCTGGATCGAAGGGTCTCGGGTTCCAAACTACTTGGTTAATTGGCAATGAGGAGACTTAACGTAAGGTAAGATTTTGATTTCTAAACTCTGTGTAAAGATGATATCAACTTCAAACCACTTCTGTCGGCGGCATGGATGGCAGAGTGGATAGGTCACTCAAATCTGGATCGAAGGGTCTTGGGTTCCAAACTACTTGGTTAAAATGGCATTGAGGAGACTTCACGTAAGGTAAGATTTTGATTTCTAAACTCTGAATAAAGATGATATCAACTTCAAACCACTTCTGTCGGCGGCATGGATGGCAGAGTGGATAGGTCACTCAAATCTGGATCGAAGGGTCTCGGGTTCCAAACTACTTGGTTAATTGGCAATGAGGAGACTTAACGTAAGGTAAGATTTTGATTTCTAAACTCTGTGTAAAGATGATATCAACTTCAAACCACTTCTGTCGGCGGCATGGATGGCAGAGTGGATAGGTCACTCAAATCTGGATCGAAGGGTCTTGGGTTCCAAACTACTTGGTTAAAATGGCATTGAGGAGACTTCACGTAAGGTAAGATTTTGATTTCTAAACTCTGATTAAAGATGATATCAACTTCAAACCTCTCCTGTCGGCGGCATGGATGGCAGAGTGGATAGGTCACTCAAATCTGGATCGAAGGGTCTCGGGTTCCAAACTACCTGGTTAAATTGGCAATGAGGAGACTTAACGTAAGGTAAGATTTTGATTTCTAAACTCTGAATAAAGATGATATCAACTTCAAACCTCTCCTGTCGGCGGCATGGATGGCAGAGTGGATAGGTCACTCACCTCTGGATTGAAGGGTACAGGGTTCTAAACCACCTTCGGACCAAGGAGGCGGAGCAACAAGCTTAGAGCTTGTAAGGAGGAGCAGTAGCAGCAGGAAATTGAGGAGGAGGAGCACTTGAAAAACAAACTGTAGGTGAGTAGAAAACTGTTGAAAAACATTAAAAACGCAAAAATAGAGAAAACCAATAGGGGGATATTGACTACCGAAGGAAAAAAATAAGGGGTCTTGCAAAAATTTTTGATAAAACTATAGAGCTGTATAAGTTCATCAAAAATTTTTGCAAGACCCCCTTACTTTTTTCCGTTGCTAGCCAACATCCCCCATTTTTTCAACTATTTTTTTCAACATGCTGCTGCATTACACCTCCAACTACTCAAACTACTGATGTTGCTCCTCTAACTGCTGTTCTGCTCCACCTCGTCCAGCTGATGCTCCTCCGTCTCCTCCTCCTTGGTCTGAAGGTGGTTTTGAACCCACGACCCTTCGATCCAGAGATGAGTGACCTATCCACTCTGCCATCCATGCCGCCGACAGTAGAGGTTTGAAGTTGATATCACCTTTATTCAGAGTTTAGAAATCAAAATCTTACCTTACGTGAAGTCGCCTCGTTGCCATTTTAACCAAGTAGTTTGGAACCCGAGACCCTTCGATCCAGAGGTGAGTGACCTATCCACTCTGCCATCCATGCCGCCGACAGGAGAGGTTTGAAGTTGATATCACCTTTATTCAGAGTTTAGAAATCAAAATCTTACCTTACGTGAAGTCGCCTCGTTGCCATTTTAACCAAGTAGTTTGGAACCCGAGACCCTTCGATCCAGAGTTGAGTGACCTATCCACTCTGCCATCCATGCCGCCGACAGTAGAGGTTTGAAGTTGATATCATCTTTATTCAGAGTTTAGAAATCAAAATCTTACCTTACGCGAAGTCTCCTCGTTGCCATTTGAGCCAGGTGATTTGGTACCCGAGACCCTTCAATCCAGAGTTGAGTGACCTACCCACTCTGCCATCCATGCCGCCGACAGGAGAGGTTTGAAGTTGATATCATCTTTCATGAGAGGTTAGAAATCAAAATCTTACCCTACGAAGAGTCGAACTACGGTCCAAACATCTGATGCCCATCGCTTAGACAACTCGGCCATCCGAGCTTTCTGTATGAGAGAGGTATAAGTTTTGTATCATTTTTACCAAACGCTTTAAATCTTAAAAATTAAAACTCTTACCTCAAGAGGAGTCGGACTACGGTTAGAGCATCTGAAGCCCTTCGCTTAGCCAGTCCGGCCATCCAAGCTTCCTTGATGAGAGAGGTACTACTATTGTATCGTTTTTACAAAATATTATAAATCTTAGAAATAAAAGTCGTACCTTCGGAGGACTCGAACTATGGTTCGAACATCAAAAAAGCCTGTTTGGTTGATTTTGACGGAAAGTATTTTTGATGGTACAGTACATCCTCGTTTATCCGAACAGGTTGAAATCAAATTTTTGCTGGCCTGTTCGGATACGCGAAAAATTCGGATAATCGAGGAAGACAATTTTACCTATTAATCTTCCTGGGAAACTCATTATTACCATCCAAAATCATCTAAAAAAGCTCAAATGAAATACTAATTGAAAAGCTTTGAGAAATAGACAAATGTATGCCTCAGCTGAGAATAATAATTGAAGTTTATTTGTGGTAATTCTAATACCAATTCACCAAATTGAAAACTGATGCGTGACATTGATGTTTCGTAGATTTTCGCACCTAAATTCATGTGTAAAGTAAAACAGACAACAGGTTTTTTATTTAGGCAATTGAAAATATTTTTTGAAACAACTAATATATTAGAACTTTTGGTTGTTCGGATAATCGAGGTTCGGATAATCGAGGATGTACTGTATAATGCGTTTTCTGGTGTTTTGATAGCCTAATATTGCTCCCAGAAAAGTCTTAGAAAAGTCTTAAGTTTATTAAAAACATGTTTGCAACCATTTCACTATGTTTTTTGTTTATTGCTACTCTGTTAAGGCCAAATTTCCAATTTTTTCATCTAAATATATCATAATCGATGCCAGTTATATCAAAACAGTACACTGTCTGAATATCTATACTTAATAACCTTTTTTAGATTTTACCAGAGCAGGCAATTGCAATTGACGTGTGCTACCACCGGGTCTCGAACTCGGGTTAGTGCGACGAAAGGCAAGTGCACTAACCACTGCACTAAGACACGACAAATAAGTTAGCATGCAGCCCTTGGCAGTCCAATTGTCAATTGATCACCCAAGCTTTGTGATGTGCGAGGTATTACTTGCGAGGTATCATTTTTACCAAACATCATAAGTCAAAAGCCTTTCCTTTAGACTTACCCAAGTCTGGATCCTACGTCAATGCAGTTGGAACTAGGAAAGAATTGAATTTATTGAATTCTATGAAATTATCCAATTGTAAAGAATTCTAGAAATGAAAATATTTGAGACACAAAAATTTATTCTTAAGAGATTCGGAACAGAGCCATTAGAACTCTATCACAAAAATACTTTTTAAGTGAAAGCACTACACTCTTTTTCTGTAAGAAACTATGCTAAATCTTCGTACCAGAGTTTCTTAGATTTCACTCCAATTATGGTACGAAAAGTTTCGTAGCAAGTTTCTTAAGATAAAAACCTTATTTTCCTCTATGTACCTACGTTTCTTTATTTTCTGTCACTGCCAAACATGAATTGGATATAGAGAAGCAAAATTAAATGCAATTTTCCTTGCAAACAGCTAAAATATCTTATAAAATGTAACCAAACTGAACCAGGAACAAAACCGAACACGTTAGAAGCAAATATTATCTTACAGCATAATCTCTACACCGTCAAAATATAGAAGTTCCTTAACTTTTTGGTTCACACAAAATCTTCTACCAAAGTTTCTCGAGTTTTGATTATAAATGGTTTCTTATAGAAAAATTAGTATTTCATATACACGACTTCTATCACGCAAAAAAGTTTGCTTCAAAATCAGCCAAAAATGATGTTTTGTACTTAAAGATAAAAAAGTTTTTATCTCTTTATACAGTAAGGTCGATAAGGACGCTAAGGACAAACCATGGGAAGAAATTGCAGCATCGTTTCGAAAAATCAATCAAGTGTTCCAACACTTTAGGGAACCCAACCCCAGTTCTTTTACTGGGGTTTTACCGCATATTTTACGTGGTCTGGTCATTATCATATTGTTTGCGTCACTTATAAAGTATTCCTTGTATTACGTCACGAGGTCGTGGACGAGAATAGGTGGTGCGCCTGCGCACTGAGAAGCAGCCACGTTGAAGAAATTACGCATCTCCTGCTACATGCGCAAAGACATCAAAACAGCTGCGCGGTAAATATAAATAGAAGATGAGGTCAGAAAACAGGAACATTCTAAGAAAGTTTTTACCGTGACCAGTGCTGAAGTCTTCAAGGAAAGCTCTGTGTTAGTTTTTGGCAATATCAAAGTTAATATTGATTTTATTGCTGATAGATATATTTGGAAAATACAAAAGTCAAGTTTCACAACATTATCAACGGTTGAGGATTCTCACACCCGGAACAAAATTCCACAACAACGAACATCATATCGAAGCAGTAAACAAAGAAGCCTAGAGAGGCCTAGCCAAGAAAATTTGTGAGACCCAGAAGCCGCAGAGAAGAGGTTTTTCAAGAACATATACTAAATACATAGAGAATATTCGAAGTATTTGGTAAGAATAATAATTAACAAACTTTTTCGACAGAAGTTTTCAATTTTTCGTCTTAGGCCCCATTATAGTTAGGGCCTACCTTTTAAACTAGTCTTTGCAAGTAAGGGAAGAGATGCATAAACACTTGCACCTATATGTGAGGGTTTGTAGGACGTAAAAAGCAATAAAATGGTGAAATAGGAAAAATGTATGGATGTAAATCTCTGTCATTTCTCAAGAATACCATATTTTATGTGCAAATTTATTTAGATGCAATCAAATTTTGACAACTCTTATTAATTTCTGTTACAGGAAATAAGTTCAGATATGCAGGATATAGCATTGCATCAAAACCAAATCATAGACATGCATGTTGAAAATTCAGAAGATTCGGACTCGTCTGCCGATGTGCTTCTAGAGCTGGCAGAAGCATGGAGTTACGTTAAGAAATGGTACAGTTTCAGCAGGAAAGGTGGTTCTATCACGAAAAAAGTCCCGTCCAATGGTTCTTCTGTCACGTTTCACAAGAATAAATCCAAAGTTACTAAAAATGAACCGATCTCCCAGAAAATAAACTTTCAAGACTTACCGGTAAGTGGAGTTGTTTTCAATGGTTAATGTTTTTGACAACGTTGAAGAAACGAACTGCGATAGTTTTATAAGCATTCATGTGTTGGCACCAAAACTGGAATCACCTATATACATATATACATGTAATTTCCTATAATCAGGAGCACATCACTCAGTACCAGCAATCCGCAGTTATAAATCATTAAGAATTTAGCAGGAGTATTGGCTGATTAAAAACTTTGAAATAGTAATTTATGCTGCTTCATCATTACTGGTTGGTTACTAAGGATCACACGTTTCTAAGTACAAATCAAGTAAAGTGATAGCTCCATTTACCTGGTACAAAATGGGAGGAGGGGGAATCTCTTGGACTTTGGAGCTAGAGCTAGACAAGAAAGAAAGGGGGGAATCTCTTGGACTTTGGAGCTAGAGCTAGACAAGAAAGAAAGGTGGTATATAGAAAAGAGAAATTGGTAATCACTCACTCAAAAAGTTTGGTACATGCTCTGTCTAAAACTCTTTAGAATCCTCAGTAACTTTTGCAAATCTTTGAATGAGGCCTGAAAATTCCCAGAAATTTACAATACAAAATCTTTCCACTTTTCAAGAAGGCATTTGGTCATTAAAGTTTTGGGGTGCTTAAGATAACTAGATTGGAAACCAAATTACAAAGTATGACACAATAGTCAAAATTATCAATGTTTCAAAATGATTTCAGTCTAGTCGCCTGTTTTTTGAAAAAAATGAGTTTTTTGTCCAGGTATCTGTGCAAGTTGAAGTCTTTTCGTGGTTGGATGTAAACAGTTTATCAAAAGCCGCTTCAGTCTCAAGACAATGGTACAACCTGACGAGTGATGAGATTTTGTGGGAGAAGAAACTCGCTCGTGACTCAAAAAGATGGCAAGTTATTGACCACCTCAGTCATCCGGACCTGTATAAAGATGCTGCTGCTGATTTGAGCTCAAAAGAAATGTAAGAATCTACTTCGTGCATTTTTCAGGCATTGTTTCAGAGACGTTGCCTCAGCTCCCCCTTTTTGAAGAAGAGTATATAAACTCATTTTGTGTAGCGATCACTATGTATATATTATTTTCCACAAGTAAATGCTGGAAATAGTCAACAGCCATTTTTAGAGCTTCTGGCCAAATCCCTTTCTCCAATTATGCAAAATCTTTATGAACAAGACTGCTAATGCAGCCACCCTGTTTTCCTGGCCAATTATTAGCCATATTAACTAAATTACAACAACGTTTAGCTCAGCCATTTGCTACAAGTGGTGCTGTTTCACCAAAAGATTCTTTAAAGATTTTTGAGAGTCATCCCTCCAACTCTGTAAGTTATTGACAAACCAATTTATTTCTGATTAATCCTCCTTGCTATCCACCATTTGACTTCTCCTTGCTTTTCCAGATATCTAAACTGCTGTCCAGAATGCAAGAAACAAAAATCCAAGCCTACCTTCAAATTCCACATTCCAAAGATCTCATTTTATTTTGGGCTGTCAATACCAAAGGTTGTCATGTTTGGTCCTGGACTCGAATCAGAGACAAGTGGAATTGTAAAGAAGATTTTCAGCGATCCTTCTTCTCCATTCACGGTCAAAGGAATGTTTCCTGGACAATTTGATGGTGAGATGAATTATGATTAAGATAATTACAAAGCTTTTATAAAACTTCCAATTTTACCCCCCCCCCCCCTAGGACTGAGGTTGTATGATGCCCCTGATTAGGAGTAAACTGTTTTGAAAATTTCATGATTTTCTTTATATTTTCTGGTAGGAGTTGGATCTGGTGTTTCATTACAATTTGACGGAGGATTGATCAATCTCATAACACTCTACTCCGCTTCAAGGTTTGTAAATTAAATACTTAAGCAGATTTAATCTATTTTTTCTTCTTCAAGTTTATTGACTAAATGATCAACGCTAGCCAAGTAGGAGTTGAATTATTAATTTACCTATTATTTCTCCTGGAAAATTCTCCTTAAAATTAAGATCATACAGGAGAAAAGATTTAATAATTTTGTTTCGGTTAAAGAAATTTTAAACCAAGATCAAATTTGTGATTAGCAGTATTGTAGCACGTGCACTTCATATTTCAATACAAAGTTTCGCACAACACTAAACAAATACTAACAATGTGTTCTATGTTACACTAAAGATACTAAAACATACAGTATACAGTACAATAAAAAAATCTTGCAAATCCTGCCACCACACTATAAAATGAAGTACTCTCAACCTTTAAATCTTGATAATTCCATTCAGGAATGAAAGAGAAGCAAATTCTGCAAATGGAGTGAGAAGAAATAAATTTCTAGTGGAACGAAACCTAGATGAAGATGCAGAGAATGTTCTTCAAGAAGAAGTAAATCTATCAGTTACTCTAACACAGCCTGTCAGAGACCTTTGCAGTACGGTTGATGCATTCATCTTTGTAGTGGACTCAACTATGGACAAAGATTTAGGTAATATATTATACCTATTCAGTTTATCAATATTTCATCATCATCATCTATCTTTAAGTAGACATGAATATCTCAGTAGCACTAACGGAGTCAGTTAGTAGGCAAGATCAATAAAAGGGCATTGAAAATATAGTCGGTAACTCAGGGCCTAATCTAGTGTGGATTTTGATCCACATTTGAGAAGTATGGGATAGCCAAAATGTGGTCTTGAAGATGAAAAAGTGAGGTGTGGGTTTTTTGCTGTGAGTGTATATTTCTATCAACAATAGCAGAAAGATAAGTAATGTAATACTAAGCAATTTTGAGACCTTAGAAAGACCGGAAAAATATCAAAATCTTGGGAGCTGCCTCCTGGACCCCTGCCGGGGCTCTACCCTAGAACTGCTGGAGAAGGGGGGCTAAATGCAACAGCTAGACTCCCAGATATTTTTGCGTTAGTACACCATGTCCACTTCATTAGCCCTCCAGAAAACCTCTTAACATTCATGAAAGTGTGTGGTGAAATTTCCTTACATAAGGCCTTGCTGCAACTACAGTATTTGCTGATAATCTACTTTTCCATTGCCTATCTGTAACAGTATGTATTTTCCTTTTCATTAGTGAAACTTGGCATTGATGAACTGAAAGCTGTGATGGGTAGCAGATCATTAAAAACTCAAGCACCTATACTTGTTCTATCTTGTGTACCTGATGCTAACACACGGCAGTATTCATCAATCGCTGTTGCAGATGAGCTTGGCTTAAGGGAGCTGAACAGACCATGGCAGGTCAGAGCGTGTCAAGTAGCTTCCCTGTATGGACTACTACCTGGCACCCAGTGGTTGCTAAATGAAGTAATGAACTCTTAGTCAACTGTTGTAGTTTAGAAATCCATTTGGAAATCTATTTAGAAATATGAATTAAGAATAACCAGAAGCTTCATGTGGGTAGTATATTTATCAAACAACATTTCAACCTTCACTTTCCAGAGGACAATATCAACGAATACGAACACAAGTGTTTCAAAATTAATGCTCAAGGTGACAACTTGATGGCTAGGCTAAAACTAAAATTGTCATAACCCCTGGATAATGAAGGTCGAGATATTATTTCATCATGAAGATACTAGTTATTTTTTCCTTTTGAAACTACTTACCTGACTAACATTTTTGCTATTTATAAATCTATTTTGTATTATCAGCAACAAAGAATTCTGATTAAACATCATCCTCAGATTAAACAAGCTTAGATTCCATTGAAAAACCTAAGTTACCTGACCTACCTAAAATCCTGAAAAACCTTGCTACTGGGATCCTATCAACAGACACTCACATCAATATTGGTCAAAGTTTAAATTACTGTGCAAAGTGCACTAGAGAGGGATGTCTTATCTAAGATGGCTTGACTACATGTAAACAAACATTTTCAATTCCACATCCTAATGCTTTACATTTGTTGTTTTGTACTGAAAAAGATTTTTTATTTCTAAATCTGGTTTAAAATTTACATTACATCACAACAATTCACTAATAATAATTCAGCACAGATTTGTTATAGGTAATGAAAGATATTTGTAATAATTGTAAAATGCTTGAAAATTGTAAAATTACTTATCCTTGCTGGAAATTAAAGTTTTGAAAATGTAGCTTTTGTCTTGCTTAAAGTTGCCTGTCCTGCTTTCATGATATCTTCAGTTTGAATCATGCCCATGTTCCAAATCATCTACAAGTAAAAACAAGGAAAATTAAGAAATAGAATTATTACAAACACAATTGACCACTCTGACTTTGGATTATACCATAATTGGCTTTAGTTGATGAACTTTTGGTCAACTGTTGACATACAATGCTACTCAACAGTTTTCCTGCTTCATGACAATAGCTGCCATGTGGTATATTCAATAAAAAGCTTGTCTGCTGCGTGTGGTACTTTTTAGATAGATGATAAAATGATAAAAAAATAGTTTAGTACTGAAAATAGCATATAGACTTGATAACTGGAGTAATCTCGAGACGTTGTAAAATTTCATCTAGATGCAGTATTCTCTCTTGTAAAGGCTCCAAGTTGCATAAGTGCCTTAAATTTTCTATAGAAGATATCTTGAACAATGACAGCCCTATCACTAGAAACATTCTAAAAGGCCTGCTACAGGACAGCTTGCATAGTGGCCGATTGTAGCCGAAAAAGCTGATAAATTGTAGCGTTTTGTCAAAAAACTACCATAGCAGCAGCTACACTCGTGTAAATACCCAACTGGTGCTTAAAAAGTGATTCAGCTTTGAAAACAAATCAACTTACCACGTGGTTAAGACCATCAGCAACTGAGTGATCCCTTGCGTAATTCAGTTGTTCTTTTGTCCCGCAAATTGCAACTGGGCTCTTTTCTGCTATCAGTTTGGCCATTGATACTGCATTTTCTATTAAGGCTTCTTTATCTGGGTAGATGTGGCTACAGAAATAAGAACAAGAATCCTACAATAAAAACCTGAAACTAAGAACCTATATCTTTAGGAGTGAGCTTGTTGATAGTTTATAGTTGTTGATAGTTGATAGGCACATAGGCTTACTATCCTTGCAAGGTATGGCTTTATGTGCTAAGCACAAAGGGCCCACTGAATAGGTAAACTAATCGAGCAGTTCGACCCTGGTCCTGCCTCTCCATGTAACCACATCTTGTGATTCCTTTGACCTTTTAGCCTGGAATTGCAGAGAGCTAGCTAATTCTCTCCTAACACTTTGTGACAGGTCTGAAGGTGGTTTCGAACCCAGGAGCCTACAGGTAAGGAAACAGTTATAGTAGTGGATACTGGTTGTTTGTAGGACTTTAAACACTTCTGGACAACCATTCTTAAGGGAGCTTTGGGCTGAGCCCCTGCACATTTTATTACTAGAAAAGGACCCCCTATCTAAGATAATATGCAAGATTAGGTTATTGTCAAATTGTGAGCCTCTTGTTGAGGTGTTTAGCTCAGAGCCTGCAATTTGCACCACAGTGCCTATGTATTTATAATTTAATTATTATAACTCAAGGACTATTGATCATAGTGACATTAAAATATTGAAATTATTTTTTAAATAATTCTAAGCACTTACCTGACCATTCCAAAAGACTTGGCTTCATCAGAGTGAATTTTCCTAGCAGTATAACACAACTCTCTAACCAAACTAAAAACAAAATTAAAAAGTGTTGGATACTTGGACTGAAGGGTAGTTGCACATTATAGTTCGGACAAGGAAACACAAACCAAACATCAAATTGAAAACAATATAGAATGCAAAAATAATTTACTCAATAGCAGATAGGTCATGGGTTCGAGAGTAATTTTCATTCACACAAATTATTTCAGTCTTTGATAGATACAGAACGTTAAAATATCCAGAAAAATTGGACGAATAGCGACTACACTATACCAATAATTCACTTCTTTTCTGATTGGCCCATTTTGATCTAAATCTGGGTATAATAAACTGTAATTCGCTAGGTTTGTGTTTCATTCTCTTTCTGACGTATTACTATGTTGAGTGTCAGACGAATAAGTAATCTATGTTTTTCCTTTGCAATGCTTCTGATTTTTCTGGCTATCTTACAAATCATTTCGATTGATTTTCAAAATCCTTCTCAGAATAATTGCCTTCACAAGCGCCATCAAAAAGCTTAAATTTTCCAGCATGTAGTAATAAGGCACTAGTAATAAGACACTAGCCTTACAATAAGACAAGACACTAGTCTTAGTTAGCAGTTAAATTCCCTTGTAAAAATTTCATGGGTGCTCCAAATTTTTAAAAATGGGGCGTGCGGGGGATGGTTTGAGAATTAGACACAAACCTGTCATTTCCTGTGATTTTCGGGAGTCGCTGGAGGGTTCCAAGGTCAGCTGCTAATCCAATATCTACTTCCTGTTCAGAGAGATAGAACATTATTATGGGGCTGTTAAGAGAACGACAGGGCCCCAGGATAAAGGCTAATTTAACTGTCCTTAATTCCTCTGGAAGGCAGCTTATAATGAATAAACCTGAATCATTTAAATTCTACAGGCCCATCATAGCCCCTTGTAACTACCCTGGTTACCCCCTCTCTGCGGTACTGCATTATCATCAAAAGACCTTTGTACATCTTCCATCATATGGTGATAAAAGTCTTACTAATGACGCAAGCAAAAATATAATTCAACCGACTCTAGATTTCATACATAAAACAGGTCAATTTGGGTTAAAACCAATTCAATAACACTTCAATACGTCAATCATCAACAAAGCTATCCTCTAGCTTTTCTTTTCCTTCAAGCGAGGGGCATTTCACTCTCTTTCAAAGTGTAGGAGATCTTTTCAGGAACAAAATCACTTTTGATCATTTTTAAGAGATTTTTGTTACAACAAAAGGGTTTTTAGGAAAATCATTAAAGAGTTTTATGAAGTGATTTGCCCCTGGGCTCAACATCAGACAGGCCATAAGTTCAAACAGAAACTCAATCACTAAGAGATACCCATGAAAGCAACAAACCTTTATCTGAAACCAGGCATCCGATGAACAAAGTCGAATATCACAAGCTGATACCAAATCAACACCACCACCAATACAACCAGAATGAATGGCACAAATAACAGGCTGTGGACATTTCTCAATTACATTGAATGATTCCTGCAAGCCGGTTATCAGTTCCTTAGTTTTCAATGCTTTTCTTGCTACATCAGTGTCTGTATCAGCAGACTGCATGAAGGTTGCTGCAAAGTCCATCAGGTCAAGACCTGAAATATATTTAAAAAGGTTTACAATGCCAGACAAGAAGTTCAAGTATTTAATTGTAACATTAGCTCTTCTTCTCCTTCCTCCATCTGATTGTGTCCATTTAAGCCATTTAATCATTAATACATCAACAGGGTAAAGGCTTGAGCCAATGATCAGATTTGTGGGTTGTTCTTGACCTAAACCTTGACCTTACCCAAACCTTAGCCTTAGCAGAAACCTTAGCCTTGACTAAACCTAACTCTATGCCCAACCCTTGTCCAAGGCCTTATCTTGTCGATAGTTGATAGGCACATACGCTTACTATCTTTGCAAGGTATGGGTTTATGTGCTATGCACAAATGGCCCACTGAATAGGTAAACTAATCGAGCAATCTTACAAATCCTACCCTCACCCTAGCCCTGATAATTTTCTGATTCCTCTAAAAAGAACACAACTTATGCCTTAAAATGACAACTGAGAGACATGACAATATTCGGTTGGCAAAAGAGAGAGTTGGCTATAAGCTCATTATAAGATGAATGATAAGGACCTTACCTGCTGTAAAATACTTTCCAGATGCTGAAAATACGACAGCTCGAATATCTGTATCATTTTTTATTTCATTGAAACATTCAACCATTTCCCTTGAAAAAACAATGAATATCTGAATTGGCAAAGGGGTTGTAGTCTGCTTTGAAAATAAGAGTATCAAGACTCATTGAACAAGGGTTGAGTGATCTAACCACTCAAGCATCCCCGCCTAACTAGTGAGCAAGTTATATGATAAAAATCAAACTGATGCCTATTTTTGAAAGAGTATCTGTCCTCATCTACAGGTTCATTATCACAATTATTGCACACACACCTAAATACAAGGTATTATGTATTGGTATAATGCTACAATCCCCGCAAAAAGTAGTTGGAACACCCTTGATTTTTTTACCAAATAACTATATTTTTAGCTTTTCCTAGCCTTTTATTTCCAATCTAACCCCCCTTTCCCCCTCAAAACAATGATGTTCACAAAAGCAACTTTATGAGACCACACCAAACACTAGCTGAATGTTATTGAACTAGTTTTTGTAATCAGAAACAACATTGTAAAGGGGGAAGGGGAGGGGGCAAAATGTAGAAAACTGTAAAAATAATGCAAGAGTTTCAAGACTTTTGGCGGGGATCGTAGATCTGATATTATACGATTTTGATCAAATGTCTCAAGGTATTATGTATAGAGTTGCTAGACAGTTGAGTGTAGACTATTAGACCATTCAGGTGTTATTTGAAGATTTCTTGGCTTTTTCAATATATGCCCATAATTTGCATTGTTTTATCTACAGATATTGAGAATTCAATTTCACATAAATGAATTGTAAACTATTATTCCTGACGCCAGATGGTCAATAACTCAATAAGCACAAGTCTTATTAGGTGAGGTAGTTCCATGTTTTTACACTTCTTTTCATTCAGGACCCACAATGGTATCCCCTATAGTACTGGTAATATCCCCCACAGAATTGAACATTCTCCTAACTACTGAACACCCTCTAGAGCACTGCACAGACATTTCTTGTGTTGATAATAAAATAAGTAAAGAATCTCACTTGAAAAACTTTTTGTTCATGGCATTTAGCTTCTTCGGCCTGTTCATCTCAACATTTACAACATTTTCTGCCGGAGTTGAGACTTTCAAGGTTTCAAACTCCATTGAAGCAAGGTTTGATTGGAGTCGCATGCTTACAAACTTTGGAACTACACTCACTTCCTTTAAAAGCTTGCCTCCTGAAATCAATAAAGATATTTTCATATAAAAATTCATGTATCGCAATTCTTTTCATTTAAATCCCCCCTTGAAAAGAGATACCCTCACAATGGAAGCCCCTTCTAATAGACGTGCCCTTCTAAAGGGGTGTGTATTGGAAACACATATAGGAGTTCATTACCAACTATCATCCTATTTTAGCTTGTAAAATACCAAGGAAATTTATGATAGCCAGGAAAATCGGGAGCATAGCGAAACGAAAACATAGATTACTTAAGCTTTTCGTCTGACACTCAACAGAGTAATACGTCAGAAAGAGAACGAAACAGAAACCTAACTTGCGAAATGGCTTTCAGAGATTTTGGAACCAGTTCTCCACATGTACTCTGAAAATTGCATTTCGGACTCGTTCACTTTTGCCAAATTTATCCAAAACCTAGAGCTCAACCCCACTAAAACTTTTATGTGCTCTTTCGACGTCAGCAGTTTGTTTACTAATGTTCCTCTGGATGAAACGATACAGATCTGTGCCGACGCGTTGTACCGAAGTGAGCTTGAAAGGCCGTCGTTCCCTGAGGAGGTTTTCATTGAATTGATGAAATCTGCAACTAGCTCTGTGGAGTTCAGTTTCAACAATGAGATGTACCGCCAAAAGGACGGTGTCGCCATGGGCAGCCCTTTGGGACCAGCGCTAGCGAACATATTTGTCAGCTTCCATGAGCATAAACTCTTTAACTGCCATCAAAAGCCCCTTGTTTATTTTCGCTATGTTGATGACACTTTCGCGGTTTTCGAAAAAGAGTCTGAATGCGATACTTTTCTTTCCAAACTCAACTCATTGCATCAGTCTCTAAAATTCACCTTTGAAAAGGAAGAAAACAACTCCTTGCCATTTCTTGACGTTTCTGTAGAGAAAACTGAACCTGGTTTTCTTACCAGTGTTTACAGGAAACCAACTTTTAGCGGCCTATATACTATGAAGTGTCATTGTCGCCAAAATCGAAATGTGGTAATGAAAAGATGAATTTGAAATCCAATCATGTGAATTGAAATGCATTCATGCAATCGAAATGCAAATCTGCAACTTGAATCGGAAAATTGAAATCTGTTTGTACATTTTCGGATGCATTCAACAAGAATACTTCTATTTAAATAAGTCAATTATAATTGTGTAAGTTCAATCAAAATGAAAAGGCAATATGCTAAATGAAATCTTGAACTGGATTTGCATCGCGAAATTGTAAACGTTATTTGATTTAAAAACCGAAAATGTTCCCGAGATCCTAATCGTGTACTTGTATCACAATCGTAAAGCGAGAAGCAGAACGAGACTGCAATCGACATCTTAAATTGCAAAAACGACCGCAAACTAACGAAAAACGACAGCAAACTGCCATAATTGCGTTTTGAAGTCAAAAGTGCATTTTGATAACAAAACTGCATTTGGCAATCAATACTCGAATTTGAATTCAAGACATACTTCTAAAATTCAAATGACAAGATGGTCAATAGACCGCAAAGTGAAAAGCCAAAATGTATTTGAGAAAGAGGATTGTATTTGAGAAATAGGAAGCTCGTACTGTAATTCTATTCACAAGCACTTGAAGAGTATGGAGACGGAATTAGTTAGGGGTCTTGTCTCCAAACACTCAGGCTAGCCCGGGGGACTTCGTACCGCAATTATATCAAAGAAATGTGGACCCAGTGCCTGCTCAGCTCTTAGATCAAGTGAGTTGATGAAAAAGGGGCCTGATGCGAAAGATTGTATTCAGTAAACTCTGTATTGCAAACGGTCTTTATCATACTATAGTTGTGGAACCATTTTTTCAATGCATTGCCAAAGGAAATTACGCGATTTTTTCAAATTTACATGTGGAGTGGATGGAGTGGCTTTACACGCTTTTTATTTTATAAGGAACCTACCTCAAGGCCTAATACTATAAGTTCCTTAAATTTTTTATTTATCTCAATTGTTACAGGAAACAATAGAACAAAAGATTCTATTGTATTTTTGTAAGGGGGAGCTCGACAATCATTGGCTTCATAGCTGGGTAACCCAAAGGAGAATCCTCGTTTTGTTTAGAAGGTTAATTTAATCAAGTAGGCCAGACTTACTTTAAGAAATTTCTAAGAATATGTTTTAAAGTATTTTGAAAAAGCAATTGGATTCTAATCAAAGAAAGGCCTTAGCCCGCGGGGTAAACTGTAATAGTCACGAGAAGACGACAGCAAACTGCCATATTACCGAGAGCAAACTGCCATAATACCGAGAGCAAACTGCCAAAATACCGAGAGCAAACTGCCATAATCTAGAAAAACGACTGCAAACTGCCAAAATATTTAGATAATATGTTCAGTCGAAAATTCAGACTTTGTAATAAGATGTACTGTTTAAAGCATAAAAATCATTAGAAATCATTTGACATGTTGGTTCTAATTCCTATCTACTAAATGAGAACTTAGCATTAAGGAACTACACTCTTTTTTATAAGAACAATTTTGTAAGAACACGAGCCTCAGATTTTGCCAAATCTTAAGAACAATTGAAGAAAGAACCGAGGCTGACCATTTCCACGTCAATATAAGAATTATACCAAATAACCACGAGACTGCCAAATAATTACAAAACAAGCAAATTGACAGCACACAGATATCATCAGATGGTCAAAAGAGTCCAAATTTGAACCAATTAACAAAACTGATAGCGGAAACAGGCATCCAAATCGTTATAAAGCAAGAAAAATTTAAGAACATTTCAGGCTGAAAATAGAGGAATATTCAAGAACAGTCAGCTTAAAAAAAATTTACTGGTTCTTATAAAAAAAGAGTGTATTAAGGAACTTGTAGAACTACAAAGTGGTTGAAAGGAGTCTCAAAATAATGAACTTTAAGAACTAGGCCCTGAACTAGGTTCCTTATAAGAAAGCTTGTATGCTGTTGGTGAGATCTTATGGCGTAAAAACTCATGGTTTTCATATAAAAGAATAGAAAAATAGGCCATGGAGTTAAACATAGTTGCCTAAAAAAAGTGAGTGTAACTTGATTCCATCTCCATCCCTTTCAAGTGCTAGTGAATAGAATTACTGTACGGGTTTCCTATTTCTCAAATACAATCCTCTTTCTCAAATACATTTTGGCTTTTCACTTCGCGGTCTATTGACCATCTTGTCATTTGAATTTTAGAAGAATGTCTTGAATTCAAATCCGAGTATTGATTGCCAAATGCAGTTTTGTTATCAAAATGCACTTTTGACTTCAAAACGCAATTAGGGCAGTTTGCTGTCGTTTTTCGTTAGTTTGCGGTCGTTTTTGCAATTTAAGATGTCGATTGCAGTCTCGTTCTGCTTCTCGCTTTACGATTGTGATACAAGTACACGATTAGGATCTCGGGAACATTTTCGGTTTTTAAATCAAATAACGTTTACAATTTCGCGATGCAAATCCAGTTCAAGATTTCATTTAGCATATTGCCTTTTCATTTTGATTGAACTTACACAATTATAATTGACTTATTTAAATAGAAGTATTCTTGTTGAATGCATCCGAAAATGTACAAACAGATTTCAATTTTCCAATTCAAGTTGCAGATTTGCATTTCGATTGCATGAATGCATTTCAATTCACATGATTGGATTTCAAATTCATCTTTTCATTACCACATTTCGATTTTGGCGACAATGACACTTCATAATATACACGTTGGGATTCCTTTTGTGCCAAACAAATCAAAATTAATTTGATTAACACCTTGGTTCACCGGGCACTTATGATCTGTTCCGGACCAAAACTCAATTCAGAATTGGCAGAAATAAAATCTACCCTCATCAACAATGGATATCCAGAAGATCTCATTTCGGTTTGCTTTCGTAATAAAATCGCAGGTTTCTCGGCTGACAAAAAGATTGGTCCACAAAAGTGCCCTGTTTATCTAAAACTGCCTTACATTGGCAACGTCTCCTTGTGATTCGAAAGACAAATTAAAACAGCCATAACTAAGTGCTACGCTACGGTCAGCCCCCGTCTCGTCTTTTCCTCTAAGAAGATCATTCCATCTATCCGCAAAGATAGTGTGCCTACCACACAAAACAGCCTAGTAGTTTATGAATACTCGTGCCGGTGTGATGCCAGGTACGTAGGTCGCACATCCCAGCGGTTATGTGATAGAATAAAACAACACGTGCCGTCTAGCATACGCCAAAACACTGTGCTGCAACGAGAACAACCATCTCGCGCCTCAAAAACTAAAAGATCACTGAAACATGACTCTGCTATAGGTCAACATTTGCTCGACAATCCAGAGTGTGCCAAAGCCTACAGTGAGAATTGCTTTCGAATTATTGGCAGAGCAAGATCCACATTTCACTTAGGTATTTTGGAATCAGTCTACATAAAAACCAGGGATCCCCTATTGTGTAGACAGAAAGAGTTCGTTTTAGCCTTAGGACTCTTAAAGTAATCCTATTGGTCAGCTCACTGTATCGTGGGTGTTGATTGGTTTTCCTACACTATACCAATCATTCACCTCTTTTCTGATTGGCCTATTTCAATCCACCTCTGGGTATATAATCTATGTTTTCGTTTCGCTATGCTCCCGATTTTCTATGTTTTCGTTTCGCTATGCTCCCGATTTTCCTGGCTATTTTGAAGTTCTGTACTATCGAAATTTATGATACACACCCTCAATATACGACTTATATGTTATTAATTGGAGCCTTATGCTGAAAGTAACCATCATCACATATTTGAACATTGTATCAGGTTATGTAATTTGATAGGTAGTTTAGTTAGTAGTGCAAAGATAGTCCTTATTTAGGCCTTTTAACTCCAAGTCGGTCTAAGTCTGGCAAATTCCCTTTTGCCTTTGCCGATAAGTCAGTAATCCTTGATGGCAACAACATCTAATCTACCTATAAGTACTCTGCAGAGATCAAAAGAGCGTTGATAAGGAAATAAAGACAAAACAATCTCACCAAATCTTGAGTAGGCCTTCAAAGCAAACGCCATTTTTGTTTTCAAGTTGGAGTAGACAAACATTGAATTGAATTTAGAAATGAGAAATGAATTGAATGCTTCAAACCTGGAACTGTAGCAGGGCCAATGCGTTGAGGAAATGCAAGTAAACTTCCAAAAAATCAACTTCTATGAGAGAAACCTTAATCTATCTGACAAAACCCACTTTATCAGATAAAAATTCGGTTTTCTGCCCAGTTTATGAAGAAAACCCCATCAGAAAAATGGTTTATTTGGTTATTACTGCAGAAAAGGGGAGTTATTGCAGAAAACCCAGTACACGCTTTTTATCTTACAAGGAACCTACCTCAACGCCTAGTACTAAAAGTTCCTTGAATTTTCTAGTGTTCTCTATTGTTACACGAAACAATAGAACAAAATAATCCATTGTATTTTACAAGAAATCCTAATTTTTGGATGGTACAGAACTTCAGTATAGCCAGAAATATCGGAAACATAGCGAAACGAACACATAGATTACTTAAGCTTTTCGTCTGACACTCAACAGAGTAATACGTCAGAAAGAGAACGAAATAGAAACCACATCTGGATATAAAGATCAGTTAGATTTCTGTTTCGTTCTCTTTCTGACGTAATACTCTGTTGAGTGTCAGACGAAAAGCTTAAGTAATCTATGTGTTCGTTTCTTTATGTTTCCGATATTTCTGGCTACACTAAATTCCTAGTTCTAAGTTCCTTATAGATTGGATCTTTATAAAAAAAGCGTGTAAATCTGATTTTGGTGTTATCAGCTTGTCATAGACTACCGCACCCTTGCTGTTATCGATACACAGCCTTAGTATGGTTAGCATTTAGGAAGTAAAAGAAAACTCAACCCTCTCTCTGCTTTTACTTGCAGACAAACAAAAATTGTGTGCGTTTGACTTTATCTAAGTTAAGTAAGTAGCACACTTCAAGATTAATTTACTTTGCTGTGCCACAGACGCAATTAACACCCCGTCAAACCCAGTGTTCGAATCGTTAAGTGTACATTAATGTTACCTTAGGACAACATTAATAAATGTAAATACCGTAAAGGGAGACTTAATGATATAAAATAACGAAGACTTTTTAGTCTACAGTGAAACCTCGTTTAGCATGGTGGACCTCCAAACTTATCGCTAACCATATAAACGATTGAAGCGTCAATCTTAGAATAGACAGGTTGAAAACTGGGGAGAAATGTTCACGTTAACAAATTCTGTTGCACGAATTAGAGCGACAGAAACACTAAGAACTCATACTACTCTGTAAGACAGCATTTAAAGCTGTATATGATAGGCTATTTGAATTTTGAAAATGAGGATCTTGATGATTGACTCAATTAGCGCTAATTAGATGCTAAGGACCACTTCCGGTCGCAATTCCAGGTGGCCCATCTTGTATTCTGATCCAGCGACCATTCATGCATAGGTTTCATATAAATACTCACGGTTACTCACTTTGCCAGATTGTTAGAAGAAAAACCCTGTCTATGTGTAGTGAATGCTACCGTGTCACTGCTGGAAACAAGGTCTTGTGTTGTTCTTGGCTTGCATGTTAGAGATTGAATTAACAATACAGTTTTTGACATGATGGAGATCTTTTGACATCCCAATTTATCTGATCAATCTTTTGACATTGCCTTAGTTTAAATCGATCGATTTGCTGGAAATAAAAGCTCATAACTCTGGTTAGACCAACAATGGTTAGACACATTTTAGTCGAAAAAGCCTTCATTACTTTACGATAATTTCTAAATATCCCAAGGGGAGTACTCTTAAATCTTTAGGATAGGGGTATACTCAGGTAGAGGTACCAACCAAAACCCCAAAAAATAATTTTAAGCAAGAAAATTAACCCTAATGAATAATTTTGATTGCTTTGAAAACCAAAAAATAATAAGCTTACATCAAAAACTGTTATATGATATGCGACCAATTCTGTAGAAGTGTAGTTGTGAATAATTTTATTCTAACCCAAAAAACTTTCGAAATTTCATGAACCCAATACAAGAAAATTATTGCTTGATTGACTGACCCAATAAATTTCACTACAGTTCTAGACCCAAAAAAGTAAACCGAGCAAGCTATCCTAAAGATAAACGAGTAGTTACCCCCCTTGGGCTGAATATATAATATTTTTCAGTATTGTATTGTTCAAGATTGATTAGTGAAGACTGTTTGATGAATCAAAGCAGAGTGTCAATCGGTTCCCGTACACGTGAGGTCTCTTCATTCAATATGTGTTTAAAATGAATCTTCACTTGAATCAAACACCAAGAAAAATGCCAGAATCGTGCAGAATATAAACAAGTTGCCTGTCATCACCAGAGCCATCGCACCATACTTTATCTGAAATTTAAAAGCAATTTCCACAATTGAATGTTTATTGTTTGTTCATAACATAAGCTGATATTAGAAGTCAAGTACGAGGGGTATCTCACTCCCTTTCAAAGCGTACATGATTTTTTCAAGAATAAAAGGATTTCCAGTTATTTTCATTAGAACAATAGGATTTTCAGGAAAAGTTTGTGAGATTTGAAGAGAATTCGCCTCTTGGTCACCTAGCAGTGGTCTTCTGGTAGAGTGCTTGCAACTATATCAGAAGGTCTTGGATAAAACTCTTGTCGAGTTACACCAAAGAGTCTAAATATTGTAGTCAATGACTCTTTGGTAACCGCTCAGCATGAAGTGACAGATTTAGGGTATATGGCTCTAAAGTCAGGGATAGGAGTTGCACCCACCCCTTTCTGAAAAGATAGTCGCAAGTGAATGGAGGGGAGCCTTCATTAGAACGGAGGGAAGCCCAACTTACTTACTAAGCAGACAAGATAACAAGCCTTAATTGAAACCTAAACAAACAACTCAAAATCTAAGTGAATCAAGCTTAAGCTGTGTATGGAGCACGACTGTTAACTGTCTACCAAGTAATCTACGAGATATGTTGTCTGGGCAGAGCTTTGACAGATTCAAGCGAAATCTGGATAAATTTCTCAATTTTTTTCCAGATTAACCTCTTGCACGTGGATAAACAGCAATGGGTAAAACAGATTCGAGCAGTTTATTTGATCAATAAGGCGCTATTAGAAACATCACACTTAAATTAAATACAGTGGAGGAGATGTGATGTTCATTAATTTGCAGATGTGGATGAGGTAACTCTACTACCAATCAGTCTTCTACTGTAAATCCTGATGTAATGATAATGAAAATAATTGAATGTCTAAATCTACTAAACAGCTGTTAAGTATGCACATTATAATGATGTAATAGAATTCCAAGGTATGATACTTTGGAATTCATTGGACTATGATTGATTGATACTTACAATTTGAGCTCTTGCAAGAACAATTGGAAGACCTAAAATTAAAAAAACAACGTAAATATCATTCTGGGTGAAATCAGTATCCTGTTTAGGAATATTTCTGTTGAAACAGTCTCCTTCACAGAAGGAAGCTCTAGATATCCCATTTGGACGACGACAAACAGTATTTAATGTTATGTAAACGTTGCCGCCAAACATGGAATTCTGTCCCATTTGCAGTATGACAACCCTAAAGGTAAAGAAACAGCTAATGCCAATTGTGCTTTTGTGTGTAATGCTATGTGTACTACTTATTTCTGGGTGCATGTAGATGAGAGACAAGAAACTTACAACAACCGAATGAAAAATAAAACCTAGCTTCAACAACCTAGGCTCCTTCATATTGTCCAATATCTGACATAACAAGATTAAATACAAATAGATAAACTCTCTTTATTACACGCATCATGGGGAAAATCTTAAACAATGAAACTTACCGAAGGCTGAAGTGACAATGCCAGCAGTAAAGAACAAAGCAATTTCAGCAACCAAGCTAAAATAAAAACAACCATCAAATTTCCTGCATTTGTCTCAAATTTGAGGCAGGTCTAGCTCTTAATGGTGCACACGGATGGTTTATGTGATATCTATAATTGATTCAACCTGTAACCAGCCCTGAAAATTCCCCCGTGAGCACGCATTTTTTACTTGAGGCTTACTGGGCCTAAATCTCTGCTCACCAGAAAAATGGTTAGTTACTTCCTCAGGATTTGTTAAAATAGCAAGAAAACTAGAAATACCAAATTTGCTTTTCCTTCCACAGTAGTGTCTGCAAGGATGTTTTGAAACCAATCTTGCAGAGATTCAACGTCTCGTGCTTGTCCACAGCAAGTTGTTAAAAATTTTCAATTGAACTGAATTACCACGCAACATGCAAACTACCACACTACAAAACCATCCAATCCACTTGCGCCTTTAATAGCACAAGAATCACATTCAGTTTCACTTAGTTAAACAATAACTGGAATTTGTATAATCAAATCTTCCAAACATAATTTGAATTCAATGATAGCTTCTTTTCTAAGTGTAATTCAGAAATGGTCTAAATCTTAATCTTAATTTATCAATATCTTGTTATCTTATACATCTTAACTGATTCTTCTGTCCTATAGATATCAAAATTTTCCAGCACGAGAACCTTTTTGAAAACTTTTCATATTCATGTATTTTAGATAAAATGACATAAACCATTGAAAGAACTTAAGGTATCACTACAGCATAAAAATATTTCTGTCATAAAGGGAGAAATCAAATATTTCAATTTATTCATACTTGGTATTCCCTGAAAATGATGAGAAGTCTCCACCAACTCGTCTCGTTATCAAAGCAGGAATCGGAGCAAGAACATAGAAGAATACTGAAAAAGAAACAAATTGTTTTTTGAGCTTTTGAGCTTTCTCTTGGCCATCAACCCAGCCTGATAGTCATCATTTTCCAAATTCATATTAGAAGAACTGACAAGAGAGCAGCTGTTTTTAAATTGAAAAGTCTTGCACTAATGGTTCTGCACGGATAGGTTCAGTTCTGTGGTTCCCAACAAATCAATTAATGATAGATAATGAATCTTATATCAGTGCAGAACTTGAGGATGGCGAGGAAAATCAGATACATAGCAAAACATAATAACTAGTGAAGCTTTGCGTCTGACACCCATCAAAGTTGTACGTCAGAACGGTCTTTAGTCAATACAGAACTTGAGAATGGTGAGGAATATTTTAAAAATAGCGAAATACAATAACTACTGAAGCATTGCTTATGACACTCATCAGAGCAGTACGTCAGAACAGTATTTGATAGTATTTGATCCTTACAGAACTTGAGGATGGCAAGGAAAATCGGAAACAAAGCAAAACATATTAACTGCTGAAGCTTTACAAAGCTCCCTGATGAGGGTCAAATGCAAAGCTTCAGTAGTATACATTAAGATATTAATAAAACAGAGCAACTTACAATTAAAAAGAATCCACCAAGGCCTATAAAGAAAAAAGAAAACCATTATTTGCAGTAAGGGAATGTTTGGAGAGCAGAAAAAAGCTAAAGAAAAGGTGGACATAATCCCCTTTTGAATATTGAAAGCATCCTGAGAACTTAAGTCATATTGATGTATAATGTCAAGTTATTTTCCAAAACATAAGTTAGCCCTTTATCTACTTTTGGAACGTTGTTGCCCAATAACGTTTATAAATCAACTATAACCTTGTTCTGTGACATAGCCTCAAAGTTTGAATATTTGAGTCAGGTCTGATACAGTTTATGAAAAAATACAATTTAGATATTCTCGGCATAAAATATTCTCAATTCGTAAATTCTCTAGCCAGCATCAAACTATGGTTATGTTGTTTTAAAAAGTCTAAAAATTGAACATACTGATCTCTGCAGTTTGGACCCCTTTTAGAGGGATGTAAGCAACACATTTATAGGCTTAACCTCTATTTCAAGAAATAGCCATGTTTAGGTTTGAAAGAAATATTTACAAACAACAACCGATAATATCATTGTCAATGCTAAAATACTAAAATAAACTGGCAGTTTGAAAAACTTCTGCTGAGAACCGAGTTTTGTTTGTTTGTAAGCAAGTAAGCACATAGGTTTAACTTTTAAACAACTAAATGCAGGTACAGCAGATGAAGCTAAATAACAAATCATTACTTAGCAGTATATTGTCCCACCAGAAGATTAGTAGCTTTAAAGATTTTAAGATGCTGAATGTGGTTTAACATATTCGACAGGACTGAACAGAGCGGTTTGCATAACTAATGGCAGGATTTCTGGGGATCGAGGCTCCTATTTTCCCCCTTAGCTTTGTGCCTGGTCAGTTTATGATAAATCGAAGAGCTCATACCCTTTTGGTGTCTGAAATTCATCTAAAGCACATCCAAGTATAACAAGAAGGATGCCGATTGCGGCAGTAAATGACATGCCAATTATCCTAAAACAAAGTATAGATGAATTGAATGAGCAGAATTTACTGACATAAATAAACACAAATAGATACAAGTCAGTGGTGACATGGCTCTACACAGGCTTAAGGGGCAGCAACCATTCTGGGTGCGCTTAAGAGACCAACTAACTAACTAAATGAGTTTCATCTTTTCGGCCCTAAAGGTTATTATTTGATTGTTAAGGTTTAAGATCATTGCGAAACAAGCAGGTTCCTACTCCAGTCAGTTTCATAAACCCGAATCAACTTAACTGATCTCAGAAAGCTAATTTTTTATCTAAACAAGGGAATACACACTGGATATCTTAGCACCGTTAGATTCAGCTCATAAAAATATTTCCCTCAACTTCTTCCTTATCAGGCAAGAAAAATTTCAGAATCAGGAAACAAAATGCTTGTTTCCAAAACAACATATTACCCCATGAGGTAAAAATTCAAGATCAAGAAATATTCCCTATTCTAAACTTAATTCAACTGTCCACATACAAGCCCTTAATTTGACAATATGTTATCTATACAGTATTCTTCAGAAACAAGAAAGAGGAGTACAGAGCGTCAGTCTCCTTTCTTGTTTAGTGATCTATATTGCCCTAAACACGCTTTTTATTTTACAAGGAACCTGCCTCAAGGCCTAGTGCTAAAAGTTCCTTAAATTTTCTACTGTTCTCCATTGTTACAGGAAACAATAGAACAAAAGAATCAATTGTATTCAACAAGAAATTCTAGTTTAGGTTCCTTATAAACGGTTCATTATAAGAAAAAAATGTGTACCTCTGTACATTGTGCACTAGATTCAATTTACTCATGATGCAGTATTAGATCATGCAATGCTGAGATTATACGGTACTCTTCATTTACACTTTGTTGAGAACCACTGCATCCCTTTTCAATCGTAGCGCCAACTTTTCTCCAAGACAATGAATATATCTACAATGATCTTTGAGACGGAGGGACAAAGTCCCCCTCCAGCACCGCCAATGGCCCCTTTTGATCAAATAAAGTGCTAAGCCCGGAGCATTAGGACCCCCTTTAGAAACTTTGGCAGTGCATGGGAGGGGAAATCAGCAGCCTACAACAACAACCAACAACAACATTTAAAACAATTATCATCTTTATGAAATTACCCGGCTATAGTCCCCATATTTGTTGAGTACAGCTTCAAATGGACGGTTTTTATTGACAATCTTCTCAGGAGTATTAAGATGCCCTCAGCAACGGCTGTTCCAGCAGTAAGTATTACTCAGTAGATTTCTAACAGCAACACCAATTCTAACCTACAAGAATTACATAAAGTCTTCCGTGTTGGCTTTCATCCATAATCGAGTTTACAGCCACATCTTGAATCGTAAAGCTTTCTAGAGTATCTATATTTTCACAAGCTCTTCTTCTTCGGTTTTTATCGAGTTTGTTGCAATGATAAACAGTTCAGCATCCGCCCGACCCACCAAAAGTAGTCGAAAGGAATTTATGAATTTTGCTCGATCAAAATCAGCCTCGTCCTCAAAATTTATCGAAGTTTTGGTGTGACGTCATGTAGAACTCGAAACGAGGCCGAAAATCCCGCCAAAAACGAAATCTTTAGTTATTTCATTCCATGAAGAAAAACATGGACGACGCAGTTTTCAAGACTCCTTCCAAGATTCCTGTTGGATCTTCAAGACTTCGTGACCAAAATTTCCCAGATGCACCAGTCTCTCCAGTGGCGATCCCAGCTTCCCCTATGATGCAGAAACTTGGATGGGGTACTGGGGTTGTTGTGTACAGGCTCGATCGAGACCGGAATTCGGTTTCAAAATCAGCATGTGTCAGTCCATGGGCGGTGAAGAAAGCAAAGAGCTCGCACCAACGATCAACCGAGCCCATTAAACGCTTGATTAAAGAAGGGGAGGTTTTGAGGAAATTGAATCATCCTAATATCGTTGGTTTCAGGTATAAGAAAATCAAAAATGGACTAGAGTAACAATACAGCATAGATTTTGAAATAAAAACACTTACTTGTCCCTGTAATAGGCTGGGGAGAGCTGCTGGAAAAGAGGGAAATGTTTCCAAGTTCTAAGACCAACTGTCTTCAACCAGGACGGCTCAGTGGATTCCATGTAGTCAATACAAGAGGTCTCAGGCGTGGACTTTTGATAAAACAATGAGTCGCATGTGTTCTCTATTGTTCTTTGCGTAAATGTCTCTTGTGTTGACATAACGTGATGCACCCTGGAAGAGGGGCCCTTTTCGGTCAAATAAAGTGCGGGGCCTGAGATCATGTGGGCTCCCCTCTTTATACCTTTGTGGTAATGATACGTAAGTAGTATATCAAATTTCATTCTTGAACAAAATTCAATTTTTGATTTGTCAAGAGCACTGACAATTGGATGGAAAATTGCCATACATACCCAGCGTTGAAAAAGTTTTCCTTGCTGCTGACCAAAAAGTTGATTATGCACTAGAATGTCTGAAATATCAAGAAACATTTTATTGATTTTTATATGGCATACCCCAGTCTTTTCACACTTTGATTTTGTCCTAAGAGAATCTCTTAGCTTATATATTCATTTTGTTTTTCTTTAGAGATTTTGAACAATTGGAAAATGGGGATACTTGCCTGGCAATGGAAGAAGGTGGCAATGATCTTAGCGGAATGATTGAAAATCAAAGAGAAGACGAAACACAATTCTCAGCTTATGAAGTTGCAAGTGTGGCAATCAATGTCGCCAAAGCCCTCTCTTATCTCCATAACACCCACAAACTGCTACATGGAGACATCAAAAGTGCAAACATTCTTATATCAGGTAAATCATAGATGTTTTGATAACTTTTCAAAAACCTTAGTTGAGGAAGCTTTATAGATTCAAAACCGAAACAAAACCTATAAAATTATGGTACTACTACTCTGACGATTGTCTGACCTAAAGCTTTAGTAGTTGATATTTTCTGATTTTCTCCCTATAATCATGGAGTTCTGTATTGTTCCTGTTCTTCAAATCTTTCCTTGCATTTGCAGATTCCTTCAAAAAAGTGAAGCTTTGTGACTTTGGAGTGTCCATTTTACTCAAAGACGACCTATCAGGACCCTTGGATGCAGAAGAGCAATACATTGGAACTGGACCCTGGAGCAGCAAGGAGGTGCTAGAAAATGAAGTCATCAGCGATAAAGCTGACATATTTTCTTATGGCCTGGTGATTTGGGAAATGCTTGCTCTGGATACACCACACATCCATCTCCTTCGAGGTAGATCAATCACTTACTTTTTGTCAAATCAAATATATCATTTAATCATTATATATCATTAATTAGTTATGATGCTATAATTTTGCTATTACCATAATTATTATTTTAATCTTTAATTGTTTAGACAGTTGGTTTGAAGTAGCTTATATATCCTATCAATTAGCTATTGTTGTACCAACTTTAAATGAAGTTGATAAAAACTTAGTAAAGCAGTTGATCAAAATATTTTTAACCTGGATAGAATTCAAAGATTTATCATACTTAATTCAGCCTTGATATTATCTTGCATGAAAATATTGATGAACCTCAAAAACATGAACCTGGTTTTGGGTTACCACCATAAGATGGATTTTGAGAGATTAATTCTACTTGAGAAGAAGCAGAATAGGGAAAAAAATCAGTGACTGCGATAGCTCAGTTGGTGGAGCAATGTTGCAACAAGTGAGTGGTAGCAGGTTCTAACCCTGCTTGGGTCATTCCTCATTCACACAAATTATCTCTATCTATTATTTTTATCAACAACAGTGGTTATGCGTCACTCATGTGAGCAGTCAACTAAATGAACATGTCTTTGATCAGAGGTGGAAATGCCTACGTTTCATTCCGGTACCGAAACTCTCATCTGAAGGGCCTCTAAGTTGGCATATTGTGATCTGATTACTCAGTGGTTAAACACTATGTCACACAAATTATCTCAACTTATTTCCCATATCCTTCCTTTTTGTAATGAAATTTCTATCAATATTTCAGGTGATGAATCTGATCTTGATGGGTCTTACATCAGCAGTGATGCAGACATGTCAATTGATGACACTGCCTACCATGATGCATTAGGGACAAGACCGCCTTTGCCAAGTAGGGATCTAAATGCTGATTTCATGCCAATCGTTGGGTTGTTTGCTTGTTGCACTGAAGAAGACTATCGGAAAAGACCAAATGCAAAGCAAGTCGTTGAAGCTTTCCAACCAACAGCTCAAGCAATGGGTATTAAATGAACATTCAGTTTTTGTCTAGTACTTCTTTTACACTGGCAGCTAAACCAGCTCAAACTAAAACAGGTTTTTATATGGAAGACCATAATTTGTCAATTCAATGACTCCAATGCTCTTGATTACAGTCGTGGCACCAGGTTTCCTCCAACCAGGGAGCAAGGACCTCCACAGAGGGGCGATTACCCCTAAAATGTTAAAACATTGCTCCTAGACAATGAAAGTCTAGTATTATCTAATATGCTCTGACGGGGAGGAGTCTGTAGCGTAAAGCTAGGTTAATCAAGTCAGTGTGAAGGCAGTATTAAATAATTTGCTGTGGAGCTATGATTACCCTGCAGAAAGGACAATGTATCATAGAGCTTGAACTGTCTAAATATTTTTCATATTTTAATAGTTTAAAAGAAAGTAGTAAAAAATACTTGCAGTATAATAAAAAAAGTACAAAACTAGAGTTTTTTATGACAATGTTGCTACATAAAGATTAACTTAGATAGTTGTATAATATATTACAAAATGTGAAGGATAAAAAACGACTAAATGTCTTCCATCATGGGTTTTGGCATATTTTCATTATGGGTGTCTATAGAGATTTGGATGGGTGTCCTTGAAGATGTTCACATCCTTTGAAAGGGGTGTTAATCAAAGAACCCTATTTTTAGAATCAAAGTAGACTTAGATTGGCTGAATGTAAATAACAGTCATAAATAAAAAAGCTAAAAATAATTAAAAGAGAGGGACATTTATAGCAAGTTGTAGAAATGTTCGAGAGGTCCTTTCCATGATCTTAAACTATGCCAAACCTCATGAAACAAGCATCAATAGCATAAAAAAATACAGAACTAAACATTTTGGTAAAGAGTTAACAACATTCCTCTCCAAAACGGATATCATCATTTTTAAAACAAGCTCCAACAACATATATTTGATGGGCTATTATTTTACGTGGATTTAGAAAGTTTTCCCTCGTCCTTCTTCAGTATTCAAGCTCTAATAGTATAACGTGTTCGCTTTGTTATCGATTTTTCCGACTTTCTCAAAATTGATAAGTGGTTGTGCTCAGCATGATTTACCAGAATAGAAGCCCGTGTGAGGACATTATGTCTAAATATACGATTCTGCAAAAGATCCTATCCCAGGCAATGCATGATGGGAATATTGCTCTTAGCAACGCATAGTTACGCACTGCTACCTTTTGCGGAATTTTCGTTGAAAACAACCAAGCTTTGATAAAAACTATGCGTCTTTAGAAGAAACGTTGAGATTTTTGAAAATCAGTTCGCAGCCTTCTGTTTGATCATAGAGATCATTACTTCATCCGCGCTCTTGCAAGATCTAAAGTCCCATTTTACGTGGTGTTCTGCTGTGCGGTCTTTCTCCTTGCATCTTTTGAAAAAGGCCCACATTGTTCCAAAAATGAAAATATTCGCAGCAGCCACGAAACCGACAGCACCCCATCGTATCTAGAAAAATCGGGATTTTATTGCTTTATCTCTATCATTTCATCATCTGTACGTCAGAAGCTCGAGAATAGTCGTAGCTATAAAGTATTTTGGGTCCAAGATAACTAAGAGATTTGATTCCGTATTTGGTGGTATTGATTTTTGGAATATCTAAGGTTTTTACTCCTCTTATAATTTAAAGATGGCATCGTTCGCCGAACATTTTAAAACGCTAACGAAAACCTGGTTTTTCGACAACGTATGCTGCTGCTCTTTCTGTCAAAAATAATCTGGAGTGGTCAGACTTGATGCAACTCTTTACGTTTTGTTGCTTTATGTTGGTTTAAATTAGTCATCCTTGTACTATCACTAAATAATTCATATTATTATCATTAATATTATTAAGTATTATTTAATAGGAAAGATATAAAGAAAGTGAATACTTACAACATTAGCTCTCGCAAGAATAACAGGCAGAGCTTGAAAAGAAAATGATGTAAATAAACTGAGTATTTTCAATAAGCAACAAGTTAATAAGGAAAAAGCCCTAGATTTAGGGTACTTTTCTGAAAAATAGCTCTAAATGACTCGGTTGGATTGCTTCACTGGCTTCTCCGATTACAAGAAACATGCAAAGGAACGGATATTTTGGCTAGAGGTAGGTAGGTAGTCTGCTATTTCTAGCAACATATCAAGCGATGGCTAGGGTCTGGACCCAAAGTCCAGTTGCTCATGTCATCAGGTGACTGGTGATGAGCCAAACAATACTTTGGGTCAAAAAGTCTCGGGTCTCCAGAATCAGTGTTTTTCTAAAATTGTGGATTCAGTTTTTGGTAACATTCTGTTTTTGAAATTTGGCAAGTTTTTTAAATTTAGAAGAGCAAGCCCTTATAATGCCCTTAAATATGTCACTTTCCAAGAGTGTTACCAGAGGGGTGGCAGGAGGGCACAGCCCCCTCGTCCTGAGTATTAGCCCTCAAATCAGGGAAAAATAAAGATGTATCACAGAATTTTCTATTAGAAAAATGCAAAAATGTTTTTGCAGGGCTTCTGGAAGCATTGAAATGAGCAGAGAAAGTGCAGATGAACTTTATATTCCACTGTCTCTAAAGACATTATAAATGTTCAAATTGATACATGTTCTTGAAGTGCCCTCCTTTTCTTGATAAGGATGAAAATATTTATATAATTTTTGGGACTATCTTTAAATGCATGCAAATGCATAGTTAACATTTTGCTATGATAGTCTAGCCCCTCTGTTCTGGAATCTAGCACCCCTGTTTGGGAAATCCTGCCAATATTACTGTCACTTTCCAAAGAGAAAAAAAGGTTTTGCCTCTGCAAAGTTGAAGATAATTAAACAGAAGCAAAATTATCAATGAAAAGTATACCATCAAGCCACAGTAAAACTAAAGTACAAGGGAAAACAAGAAACTATCGCCATATGCAACTCACCAAACGACGAGATCATGATTCCAGTTGTGAAAAAGAGAACAATGTCTGAAATCAAACTAAAAAGAAACAAACAAACATAAACACAAATAAAATGCAAAACAATCAAACCTCTAGAAGTTAAAGAATGGTAAGAAAATGGTTGCAGAAGACCCAGAGGTAGCAATAAGACTAACTAAAGCAACAAAATTCAACGCAAGTAAATCGATTGAATGAGGAAATGTTTAGCATACCTGAACTTTAACCAAGTAGACTTGTGTTGTGTAGCCCAAGCATTCAATCTGAAATGGATCCAATGGTCAGTAAATATTCATAGCAATTATCAAAAATTGCTGTATCTTCAGTAACATTTAATCAAGCAGTTGCTAATTTAGGGGGTGCAGTTGTTACCCCCTTAAAGATAAAAAGACTCTCAGTGCCCAATCTTAAGACGTTTGGCACCCATTTGAATAACTTATTCTTGATATTTCGGTTAAAAAGCTTTTATCAGCATCCTTATTCTGGATCTACCCCTGTAATGAAGGGTCATCATTTAAGCTGTCCCATTTTCCAGAATGGGTAATTCTAATTTGATTTCAGGCAACTCTGAATGAGACAATGGGCAGCTCTAAGATTTTATTTCAGATTTTATTTCAGATTTAGGTCCAGTTTTCCTACTACTTGATCTTACTAGGCTCAGCACTTCAGTGTGTTGTCATCCTTGTCATCCACCACTTCCATTGCTAAATCCATCGCTTTATCCACTAGGCTACTGAACTGCTAAAGGATGGCCCATTCCAGTCTATCATTCTGAGTATTAAATAGAGTTCCAAGTTCTTGTAAAAAAACATGTGTATATGCATTGATTTTCACAAACATTCATTTCTATTTCTAAAAAGATTGACACTTACTCTTCATCCCACTTTATTGAGCGAAGAATTCTCGTAATTCTCTTGATGAAAATGACAGGAATAGGAACTAGCACATAGAAGAAGACTGAAAATGAAAGCAAACAAAAATTATTAGACACCTTCCATACGATTTTCTAAAAACACATAAATCGTATAACTTCACAGAAATGAGTGATTCAGGTGAACGAACACTTATAACATCACTCATGTATAAATTCTTTCTTTATTTCTCTGGAAAATCTTTGAAGTTCCTGAAAAGGCCTGTGATGCTGACATTGCGACCAACCCACCGTGACAATTTCCTCTAACCTTCCCTGGCCAGTTGGATCCTGCATTCTGTTACAGATGAAGGCTCATATAAGACATCAAAAATGGTCCAGTTCTTGCTTTCATCACATAATACACATCACTTTATCTGATGATAATCAACTTTTGAATACATTGTTAATGGAAAAATAATTTCTGAGAATCAACATTTTTTGTAATTTGAGTACTGTTTCTAAAAATAGAATGTAACTTACTAACAAACAGAACCCAGCAGGACCTGAAACAAAAAATAAAAGAATCTCAATTAAACATTATTTTCCATTAACCATTATCAAACATGAAGATAGGGGGGGCTAGGCAATAGCTCCTTAATAATTGCAACACATCAAGGGGCGCAGTGGGAGCTATATTGCAGGGGGGGCAAACCTGAAAATTTTCCGACAAAAACAGCATTTTTCCGACGGATTTTTTGGTAATTTTTTGGGTAATTTTTTCGTGTTTTCCGACGCGCGCAGTTACTCAGACGATTATAACTTGCTAGTAATATAATTTTATAAATCTTCCGACAAATCCATGTATTTTCAGATTTTTCCGACAAAATTTTCGCCAGGAGGGAGCTGAAAATTTTAATTTTCAGGCAATAAGTCATTCTCTTCGTGTTTTCCGACACGGTCAGTTACTCAGACAATTATAACTTGCTAGTATTATAATTTTCCAAAATTTCCGACAAACCCACGTGTTTTCCGATTTTTCCGACAAAATTTTCGCCAGGGGGGGCGGCCGCCCCCCCTGCCCCCCAGCCACTGCGCCCCTGAACACATCGCCTCTTTGTGATTTTAGATTTTCAGTGTTTCAAACTCATTGAATCTCTATACATGCGATGAAGGTTTGGGTAATAGTCTTTTACATGGGTGTGGTCAACATCTTATACTTTCAGCCGCCCCCATCAGAACTGTAAACTGCAAAGATCTGGTCAATCAATGTAGTTTTGGCTCTTCTAGATTCTTCACTTCCCTCCCTCATACAACTATGGTCTCCTTTCTTGTACCACCTCTTGTTTGAATGAATTGCATAGTATTGAACAATAATAATGAAAATAAATTACCCTTTTGGGGTTTGTAGTTGTGAGAGCACACAGCTGAGAACAAGGAAAAACCCTCCAACAGCAGCAAAAAGCGACATGCATAAGATCCTAGAGAGGAAAAATAGGAATGAATATTGTTTGCTCCATTGCATTTGGAAAGGTTGCAATTAAAATGTTCTGGTAATTACTTAACACCAAAAGCAGAGCCAATAAAAATCATACATAAATACTGTTTGTGTGTAAGTACAGTATTATAGCTTTGCTAAAATATAAGCTGGATGGACATGGTTGATTACAACATGTTTGATTACTACAATTTAATAGCATTTTTTGCAGGATGTTGTAAAGCACACTGAGGTTTATCTTCTGATGCTTTTTAGCCTTTAAACACGGTAGCTATCAAATTATTATTTTGTAATGAAAATACTCACGCAAGTACGATCCCCATTGTACAAAATATGACGTCTACGTTCAGGCAGGATCACATAGCATTCTTCTACAGCGAGACAAGTTAGACTTGGTTATGTAGAATCAAATTTCAACGGCTTATTGTTTGGGGGTTTCTTGATAATTTGGTTGGCCTAAATCTGGACACTCACTGCTAATGCTAATGAATCCCAAATCCAAGGCTTATCATATTTGTTTATAGCGATTATCAAAAACAGTCAAGCATGCAATAATTTCGATGCATAAAGTCAACCTTGCAAAGTAGGCCGCTACCTCAGATTAATAAACAGATTCCACAGCGGATTACTCGCCCCTTCCTGTGTTGTGATCGTTCAATAATGGCGCACTTTTTGTTGAAACAGGAAATAAATTGAACAGCCTCACCTTAAGAATTCTCATTTTTTCTAGCCTCATTTTGATTAGGAGTTATGTTAGCATAATAACCGGAGCAGAAAATATATTTATCGAAAGAATACATAATTGTAAAATTGTGATATTAGAAAGGGGTGTGTGTAAGAAATAGGAGAGCATCAGAGAATTAGTTTATAGAGACATTGGAAACTGAAGGGAGTCATTGCTTTGCTGAAGCTTATCAAAGCCAACTAAAATTAAATAAATTTACAAGTTAGAAATGCTAGAATTATCTAATTTCTATTCGATTAAAAAGATTATCCCATCCCTTTATTTCTACAATTGCTAAGAATAAATAAAATTTCTCATAGTTACTTAACTTCATAACTAATAGTCCATCCCTTTCTTTCTACAATTAATATGAATAATACAAAGGTTTCAAAGCATGATAAATAACTTCTGAAGTCTTTGATTCAGACTAACAGAAGTGCTAAAAATTATTGACAAAATATACAAACGCTTTTCGTTTAATGCAAATCAGAGTGGTGCATCGGAGAGAGAATTTGACACTGAACTTATGACATGGGAATATTATTATTTTGCAGCAAGAGCTACCAAAGAGTTAGTGTAAAATATTTTGTGTGTTTCCAATTTATCTTGCTATTCCTAATAATACTGCGTCATTTAGTCTTATAACTTGACTTAGCATATTCTGTATTCTTTTCATACCCTGTGTGGCCAGGATGAACGGGTGGTTAGATCACTTGACCCTTGTTCAAAGGGTTCCAGGTTCAAAACCACCTTCAGACCTGTCACAAAGTCCAAGGATAGAATTTACAAGCTCCCAGGCAAGAAGGTAAAAGGAATAACGAGGTATGGTCACATCGAGAAGAAGGAACAGGGTCGCACTACTCGATTAGTCTACCTATTCAGTAGGCCCTTTGTGCCTTGCATATACACCAATACCTTACGAAGTTAGTAAGCGTATTTGCCTATTAGCTTATCAAATCAGTGATGTGACTTGTCTACTTACTCAGTGGGCCCTTTGTGTTTTATACATCAACTAATACCTTGCCAAGATAGTGAGCGTATTTGCCTATCAACAACAACAACTATCAAGCCACGGTCTGAGGGGGACATGATAAACGTTATTTCATTTCGGGGCGGCAATTACCAAAGTGTTTCCATGACTTACAGCCAGTGACTTGATATTCATTAACTCCTTATTTGGAAATCTCACCAATCCGGGAACTGGTGATGGTTCCTCTGTGCCTCTCCCCAGTCTTCCACGACTTCCTTTTCCCCAAGTAAAAACTTCACCATCTGAAAAAAATAGAGCTGGGGATAAGCAAACCGTTTGGAGAGTGGTCCATATTTGTCAAGAAATCTTTGAAAGCCATTTGATACGAAAAACAACAAGGGACATGCGGATCAATGATAAACTATGAGAGGGAAAATTCATCACAATGAACAAAAATTGGCAGGTTATTACAGCAGGAAACTTTTGGTAGCTACGCCAAATCAAAATGATGGTTGACGTAGGTGGAAAGCAGAAGAGCCTAACCGTCTATTGTTATTTTTAAGGCGCCATTGTTGGGAATAAACCACCTTCCAATAAATTGCACGAGCTTAGACTACTGCACATTTGTCCAAAACCGCAAATGAATCCAGGAAATACTACCCAGAATCCCTTGAAAATTCTAAAACATCGCAATTATTCAAATGATGCTTCGTGGGGAATTGAATCACTGCTTCAGAATTGCATTAATCCAAGATGTTAGAAGCAATTGGAAAGTGATCCAAAGTGATAGGCCTTTGTTTGAACTATCAGCTAGGAAATAAAGAATTACTAAAACATTAAACGAAAAGAAACGAGTAGAAACGAGTAGGAAAGAAATGAGTAGGAAACGAGATGGTTGGAATTAGGTAAAATCCACACACTGGGGAGGGAATAGAAAAAGTCCTTCCAGCAACCACTGCCTGTTTCCTACCCGTTTCCTACTCACTTCCTACTAGTTTCAACTTGTTACTTCTAGTTTCATGTTTTACTAACTACGATGATAGATTAGATTCCGACCTTCGGTGATAGCCACGCTGAATGTATCTCCACAGCCCACTGACGTCACAAACTTATCTTCTAGTGCCAGTACTTTCTGTGGCGATTGGCTGTTGTCTTCACGCTGGTAACCAAGCTCGTTAAACTTGTTTGAGCCCACTGTATAAATGACACCATCATCTAGAATAGCAAAATACATTATAGACCGGGTGTCACAGAAAAATGCCACACGATTGCAGGCCTTTTCACCATCAAAAAGGCAGGTGCTTGACAAATAGACCCTTTTCACAATGACGTAGAATATGTTTCAAAGTGAGGCAAGAGGTGAGACTCCCTTCTGAGCAAGAATTCTTCATACAACTATAAAATAAATTGATGAGTTTTTTAGAGCAATGCACGCTTCTGGGATTTGGATCAACATGACATCGATAATAGTGACGTTCCAAGAAGTATTTCCAAAGAATTGACGTCATTGTGAAAAAAGTCTAGTGAGCACCTAAAAGCTTTCACGCTCCTAGAAATTAATGAAAGACTCAACCAAGTATCTTATTGGTTTTATGTAGGATAGCTTTTATAGTATAGTTAGTCAATAAAATTGTCATTTATGCCGACTCAATAGTATGATTTAAATTACATATTTATGTTGATGCGAGACGATAAAAAATCACTGTAAAGAACTGAAGATACAGATGATCTGTAAACTAAGACGCTCCAATCGAGCTGGTCAAGATTTCATGGCGTACGTTGAGGCGTTCGATCGAGCTCGAGGGCCCTTTTCCAGGTCTGTTTATCAATTTCAATTTCAATTTCATATGAATTCAAACTTTTAATTACAGAATAATTGATAAAAGATTAAAACTAATTAAGTAAGTTTAGGACACTTGGAAAAAACTCAGAAGAGCTATCGAGCCAAGTGCCCTTTACACAATTTGATACTCAAATTAAACAGTACGCATATGAAAGTGAATTACACGTTTTCATTCTAAGAAACCTAGCTCAAGCTCGAATAGTTAGTTATGTGTGACAAAATTGAAATAGAAATAGAAATTATAGGGTTGTAACTATTCAATCACCTTGAGCCGCTTTCTTATAAGAAAAAAACGAGTAAAACAGAACAGAACAGAACAATGATAGCTAAATAGTTAAATTCAAATTACAGAATACTGACTAAGTTGAGTTGCAGAATACGTCTCAAATTCAAAATGTTAGCTAGTTTTTGAAAGTTTAAGATAAAATCGAAAAAAAAAAATGAAGGATAAAAGAAAAAAAAAGGAAATAAATAAGAAAAATAAAGGGCCAAAACACAAATGCTATCTTAATATGATTTTAGAAGGATTCTTGATTGGGATTAAGATTGAGAATTCAATTTGACTTACTTTGCGAATAAAATTATTCTTTTCAAAGAGAATAACCAAAAATGAAACAAAACTCACCTGTAAGAAAAACCGTATGCGACGTTCCAGTCTGGATGATTTTGACGACCTCGTTGCAAAGAGGAGGCGACGTGATTGGGAGAAAAGAATGGGTTTCCCCACCCTTCACATGGTTCCACAGTGCCAGTTTGTTTGCTCTCGAAGAAAAACACAAAGTCAAAATCATAAGTAAAATGGGCAAATAATAGCGATTTCACGCAAGCAGCTAAACCAGCTCATACTAAACTAACTCGTTCCAAAACCTCTTACTGTTTATTATAACCACGTTTTTTATCACTTGTAAAAATGCTATGTTGAGAGCACACACAGAAGTCAACGATAGCTAGTCTTAGGTGAAAGTCAAAATGTTCTTGTATATGGTCTGTAAATAGTCAGTTATTGTTATGAAATAAAGTCTAAAATATCAAGATGCCTTCTTTATTCTGAGTAAGGCCCTCACTCAATTACTTCCAAACACCGCTTTTACCCTGCAGCTTATACTAAATCAGATTCTAAATGGAAGACTCAGATTTGTACACGATTACGATAACATCATTCTTTTTTATTGTAGGTTATGCAGGGGTTTTTTTTGTTGAAATTTAACAAGATTGGTCAATCCGATAGTTCAAAGGCTCAGTTATTGGATGTAAAGTTTGGAAGATGGTTTGTATTGGAAGGTAAGATCTTACCTTCTAACAAGTAAGATCTCACTAGATTGGGATGAAAAATTTACATAAAAAAGGAAAGATAAACAGAGGTTGAAAAATACAAAGGTTTACATTGGAATGTGAGATCTCACATCTCAGCTCGAGGGTTAGAAGGTGGGATGATGTTGTCCATATAAACAGGCCTTGAGGTAGTGGCTTCTTGAAAGGGGGGGGGGATTATTCAAGGATTACTTAGTTATTATTTCCACGAGCCAGTACAGTTGTAGTGTGAAATTTCATTGGTTTGGGACGAAAGATTTTCCATATAGACAGAGGATGGAAAATATAATGGCTTGTTTTGAAATGGAATTCTCATCTCCCAGCTCAAGGGTTACAAGATGGGGTGGTTTTGTCCATGGAGGGAGGTTATTCAAGGATTACCTACTTGTTATTTCCACAAGCCAGTACGGTTGTAGAGTTAGTGAGAATAAAGGAACAATCAGCTCCACATTTAACATCGTCAGCTTTGTGAGAATTTTCCAGATTAACTTTAGTTGGCACGAGCTTCGTTTCTGTGCTTCCAAGGCCAAGCCTGCCTGGAAAGAAGAACATGAAACTTGTTGATACATATATTCTTTTTCAGTTTCAGTTTTCATTATTTCAAATTCCACAATACAAATACTCTTCTCCAAGCCCTCCAAGTCTAATTAATTACAGTAACATGAAAATTAACAATGGTGAATGAAAAACATACAGACACAACAAGTATCTAAAGGAAGGATACCTGACAGACGAAAAATTGTATGAAGAGAGATTCTTGAGAAGGGACTCTCTCGGTAGCAGAGATAATCGAGGAGAATGATAACTATTGATGTATTGATAATGCTTGTTGAAATTAGACACAAAGTGAATTTTCTTGATCAACGAAAAGTAGTGAAACGCATTTGATTGAGATGATATATGCTGTGGAGAAAATACTATTAGTACATCTCCTGATGAGTGGAAAACCACGAAACAGGCCCTTCGAGATGCAGAGTTTAGCACGAGACTCTTTTCTCCACAAAATATATTATGCTTTACATTTATGTATTGAGCACTGTCTTAGGGAAATAATGTGCGAAATAATACGACTCAATGCAGGACTCTAGCCAACGACCTCTTCATTTGTATGTCAGTGTTCTCATCACTAAGCTATCGAGGAACACCCTTATCCTGCTTCTTAACAAGTAATAAAAATGAAAAAAAATCACCTACCACTGTCGCCTCTTCCCCAAGCGAAGACATCCCCTTCATCTGGAAAATCAATAACGACATTAAAATAACATTTCTACCATGAAATTTGCAAGGTAATTGTCTTTAATCGATACGACACTTCAGGATTAAAGATGAACAAGCAACCTCGATCCCAGGCTTCTTTTTATATCCAGAAACATCTTCACGGTAATGTCTAAATATCATGGTCGTCTATGAGATTTCTGTTTCAATGTTTTACAAATGCCATATGCGACCTGGAAGGATCAATTTAGGGTAAGGGTTCTGGGAGTTTGGGTATATCTAGGGTTTAGAGAAGGGTTTACGGAAAGGAAGGGTTTAGAAGGGTGTTTGGGGAGTTTGGGAGGCTTTTAGGGGTGTTAAGATAAGCTAGGTATAAAACCTTCAACAAAGTTATTTCCTTGAGAACCATGACAATTAGCGGCTTCCCATTTTCACGAGCTGAGCCTCACAGTGTAAGGTCGTAAGAGGCCCTGGGATTGACGTTGATGAAAGAGTAATTTGCATACCTGTTATAATCATGACGTGAGCAGCTCCACACGATACACGGACAACTGTGAATCCCAGCAAAGCCTCAACAATTTTCGCTTTTGCAACATCAGTATATCCAGCGTGGCCTAGGCAGCCATGCGTTCCACTGCCAAATGTGAGTAACATTCCCCTATCTGAACAAAAATATAAACTTCAGATAACTTAATGTTTTTATCAAGCTAAACCTTCAACTAACAATAGCTAATGGTTCAATTTGATACCATATATAAATACACACAAACAGAATTTATATTCTGGCCATTTTCCCTTCTAGCAGGGGTTGACCGGTCTTTGAAGGGGCTTTGTGGTGTAATCTTGCCGCCAGTAACAAAACCATACACAGCACTTGCTTTAAATGAAGTTGTTTTGAAAAGGATAAACCTCTAAATTAGCAGGGATGCTAAAAATGATACCCTAGAATTAACAGCCAGGTATTTTCTCACTAAAAATTATACACTGAAATCAATGCCTGGTTTGGAAAAAGGCACCCAAAATCGGCACGCAGCATACCAGTTTAAGCGAAGGTCATCCCCCGGAAAAGGTTACTCTATTTTCCAAACTACTTTGTTAATATTTTCTGGGGCACCTTGTAAATACTATTGAATTCTACTTCGAAGTTCCTTTAGATAACAGCAAGTTATTATTCTAGAAAGGAGTTCTGAAATCTTACCGGTTAACACTGCAGCAAAAAAGTCACCACAGGAAACTTGAGTTATCGTGACACCCGATAGGCCTTCTATGAACCTCGGGGATAGGACACTCTCTGTTCCTTTGCTTCCGTCTAAAAATGACTCGGCACTTGTTAGAGTTTCTGAGCTCACTAGATTCTGTAAATCAAAACATGAAATTCAGTAAAGACCAACTTTTTTTACAAACTAACACTAAGTAGATAATTAAATAACCAGCAAATGAATTGGTCGAAGCCTTTAGATAGGAAATTTTTATGCGAGGTTCATTGTGACCAATTCGAGAACCCTGTTAAATACAGCAACTTTTGAACTGTTGAACATCGGAACATATAGCAACTTTTGAATCTGGTAGGTAACCTCCAAAATGGATCGACCAAACATTATCAATCCATGCCTAAATAGAAAGAGAAGTGCTGTATTCCCTGTCAACAATTTCCTACTCAGAGGTGTGTATCATCTCATTTCCTATTTTTCTCCCTTTTTCATCCTTATTATACTAAAGCTTGTTGAAGTTTGCATTAATTGATAGATAGTTAGACCATAGGCGTATGAACTGAATAAAAATAGGAGTTTTATAGTGAGTAGACCTTTAATAATTGAAGACCTCTGTCGCACTAATCAAACATCGCACGTAAAAACTCTCTAGTGCAGAACGGAGGGGGTGACAATAATCGCGGAGGCGAGGGGTTGAAATGTCTCAAAATAGATGTAATCAGAAGGCTGGAATAATTGTAGGAAGTTTGGGATAAAAACTTTTGGTTACTAAATCATTAAACATCTTCTGACATAGCTTTACGAGAAAAATCGTTATATTGTATCGTAAAAATGCTGTAAACAAAAATCAAAAATGCATACCTCCCAAGAAAGAACTCTTCCACTTGTCGTGACAGCAAGTTTTAGGGTTCTTCCAACTGATACGGCAGATATGTTCTGTTCACTACGCGGTAGAGACAGCAGAGCAGGGGACTTAACCCCACCACCCCAGAAGTAAACAGCAGAAGTGTTTGGCTGTGACAACAAAGTTGACAAATCGGTCGCAGCTCCAGTCTCTAAAAGAAAGAACAAAGTCAGCGAATTGTTATAATGTTGCTAGTCATGGGTCATCTACAAACCCGGAGGGTAATTGACCCAGTTTTGGGTAGGGACGTGCTGCCCAACAACCAAAATGAATACCCATGTTTCTACCCACATTCAAACCAAGTTTTGAAAATTTGAGACTCATGTGTATACCAAAATCAAGAAAAAGGATACCCATTTCGCCGGCACCTCCCCAGTACCCAAAATATACTGACTACCCCCTGGTCTACAAATTATTACAACAAACTGGTTTCACAGCATCTTTAAAATAAGCAAATTTGGCACGATTGAAATGAACGATTTTATTAACTGCAACTTTCCTTTGTTTTCAAGCATTCATACAAGTTTCGTTTTTCATGATGAAGTATTTTCTTTAAAAACTTGAATGAAATAAGAACGATAATTCAAGGAATCAAATCTTTATTTTTCAAACTTAGAAATAAGGTAAAATCATTTTGGCATTTCCGCTCTGGAGATTAAGTTCTTACTGGCTGTTTGAATGAGTGGTACAAAAGATGGTATAAATAAAGATGAGAACAAAACGTACCCCATAAAGACGGACTGATCCTTGCAGTTCCAGAATTTGAAGAAGAACGCGATGACGTAGGAGGTGACCTTTGAGCCTGTGAACTTTCATTCGTCCCAGACCTCTTAGCTTTGGGGGGTAAAGCAGCAGATAGTCCACCAGTCTGCTTTGGTACACTAAATCAATGAAATAAACATTAAATGATTATTCTTGAAGTTCTATTGAAGATTTCATCCAAACCGCATTAATGCCTACACTGTGGATAAGCCTGGAGTTGCATATACCTGAAGGCTACTCCACTAACTTAATGTCCTTATTTAGGACAGTGATTAGCGTGCTGGCCTTTGGTGGGTCATATCCCGGGTCGAGACCTGGTTGAGGTATATCATGAATTGTGGTAGTACAAAGGTGAGAAGATATTTTCCTGTGCTAGACAATGCCTTCTGAGTTCATTTATTCATAACACGAGTTGAGTTGCAAACGCCTCGAGTTAACATAGTAATTTAAAGGACCTCCCTGACTTATTGTTCTGGTTTAGGACAATGGTTAGCGTGCTCGCTTCTGATGGTGGCATATGACAATTGCAGTAGCCTGCTCTTGTATAATCTAATTACCCGTGTCGAATCATGCCTTATGAATTAATGTTAATTTACATAGCTTTGAAGAAGGATTCAATCTGAAAAACAAATTAATATTTCACTTTCGATAAGCCTGGCGTTGGGTAGGTGAAGGCTACTGCGCTAGCTTGTTGTCCTAATCTATGACCGTTGTTAGTTTGTTCGCCTTTAGAGATCTTTGAATAGCCTACATATTTTCCTGTGTTAAACCATGCCTTATAAATTAATGTATTTATATACATGGGTTTGAAGAAGGATTTATTCCAAGACACGATTTAACGTCTCTAAAGTGATAATACGAGAGCCCAATTTCCCAAGTTTGAAAAATTTAGTTTACTGATGAAGATGATATGGAAACGTTTAAAAAATGGTTTATTTTTGAATTACTATCTCTACAGTGAATAGGCGTTGGGCTGATTACACCTGAAGCTTAGTAGCTAGCTTATTTGCCTAATCTATGACAGTGGTTAGTGCACTAACCTTTAGTGAGTAAGGCTAAGGTCACTGGCTTGAGACCAGCTGGTGGCAAATCAGCATGACTATGCCTTATGAATTCATGTAGTTATATGCATAACTCTGCAGAAGGATCTAAACCAACAAATAATTATATAACACCTCTATTGTGGATAAGCCCATTGTTGGATACAGCACTAACTTATCGTCCCAATTTAGGACAATGGTTAGCACACTCTCCTTTGACGGCTAAGCTCACAGGTACAAGCCTTGGTAGGGGCTCCCAGAATTATGGTAATATACTATAATATACTTGTGAGGATATACTTACATCTTATACGGCACTCTTCCAATGTCAGTGGATAAATCAAGTAAAGAATTAATGAGGACGGGCTGTGCCATGATTCTGTTGATCTTAGGCCTTCTGGACGGCTCCAGGTGCAGTAAACTGTCAATAAGCAACTTCAGTTCTTGGCTGTAATGTTCTGATATCGGTGCGTACTGGCCACGCATGATCTTGCACACTATTGCACTGATGTTCTGTAATACAATAAGTCGATATATAGTCGCTTTTTATAAGAACATTGTTATAAGACCAAGAGCTTCAAATTTTTGCTAAAATCTAAGATCAAGTTAAGAACAAACTGAGGCTGATAATTTCTAGCTCAATATAACATCTCTACGAAATAAACCTAAGACTGAGAGATGATTGCAAAACAAGCAGACAGACAGAATACTGGTATATCTGACAGTTCAAGAGAGTTCAAATTTAAAGTAATAAACACAACTGATAGCGAAAACAGGCTTCCAAATCATTAAAAAGCAAGAACAATTTAAGAAGATTTCAGGCTAAAAATAGATGAATATCTAAGAACAATACTATTTTCAGTAAGCGCAAGATGGCTACCTTTGAAAAACTATTCTAAAAAACGTTGCAAAGATTTTTCAAAAGCTACTCATACTGGTTTCAATTCAATATAGTTCTAGTGTGTTTCAGACAACATTCGATTTATAGTGGTTTATCATTGGTAGACCAATGAAAGGAAAAATTCTGGATAATTAATATCATATTGATGTAAAAAGTAGCACACAGATATTTCAAGTGTATAGGCTTGTTCTAAAGACAGCTTATAAAAGGTGTCTATATCTTCTGGTGCATAGTGTAGTCTTAACATATAATACCATACAGATGTAAAAAGTATATCAATGATCAAATATCAATGGTTTTGTCGGTTATAAACAGTAAACATTCAATCAGATATCTCAGGTCTTACAATTGGAGTAAATCGGATTCGAGAACAAGGGAAAAATCCAGTTCAAATACTTACGTAAATAGGTAAGACTATTAGATTTAACAAATATAGGCAAAGATAGCTGCAATGGACAATGTAATTTTTGTAACAGATAATGGACTTTATCCATTTATCTATTTATTTTAAAACATGTTCAGCTATTCTTAAAGACATTTTAAGTTAAGTTCATTTTACAGTATTACAACTTATGTAGTAAATTGAATATCGAGTAAATAATCTCCCCAATTAGCATTAATGCTAAATACTACTGACACTGTAAAAAGGTTATATCATTATTGTCAATCAAACTGTCCATACTTACATCAGCATCAAATGGTCGCTTCAATGTTGCAAGTTCGTATAAAATACACCCCAAAGCCCAAACATCACTTTTCTGGTTATATCTGTTCAAGTCAAGTCAAGAAAAATAAGGTCTCAATTTGTCAACTGTAAACTAAGCCAGACTTTCAGTCTTGCTCATCTACTTCAACGTAATAAATTAATTCAATACTATAATTGGTAGAAAAGAAACATGAAAATACTCGTTCATCTCGATAAGCCTGTTTCGTGATTGCTCACTTATCAGAAGATGTACTGATAAAAAAAAGTTTACTATAATGTAATGAGTACTATTTTCTGTTATCGAGCCATGGATTTCATAAAGAACTAATTCATTACATTTTCATTAAACAGATTTATTATCAAACATAAAGATTGATTAATCATCAAAGGATACGGATGGTTTTGACAAAGCTCAGGAGAAAGATAGTACGGAGAGCCAACAAGCTGAAAAAGAAAAATTAAAACAGAATATAAAAGATAATTGTTGATTCATAATTTTTCCCCATATTTCACGGTATATCAGGGTTTTTGATGACGTCAAGTTTGACTTTCAAGTTTTACTCAGCTGATTTTCACTCCTAACTAAAGGTAAGCAATGGGGCTTTTTAAACAGTATGGGTTTGCAGCAGCAATGGTATCATTAATTGAAGGTAGTAAATTTTAGCATAACAGTCTTTGATCGGTACAGAATTTGAGGATGGCAAGAGACTACTAGTATGTTTGTTTGTTTTCTTTCTGACGTAAAATATCAATCCTTGCTGCATTCAGCTGGTGGCATCAATACATGAAATGAAACTCCGAGTTCACTTACAGTACTCGCATTGGTTTTGGTCATCACTTTACTGATGCCAAAGTCTCCAATTTTCAAGATTCTTCTATTCTTGCTCAGAAAAATGTTGTGAGGTTTCAAATCCCTGTGCAGTATACTTTGAGAGTGAATATGATGAATTGCCAACAGGATTTGGGAGAACTTCTTCAGAATTTCCTGAAAATTAAAAAGATTTACATGTTGGTTGATAGGATAATACGCTTACTACCAACATAATACATTTGTCCAAGCAAAAAGCAGAAGGGCCTAATTAATAGGTAGACTAATCAAAGCAGTCAATTAAGGTATAGGTACATTACTATATTATATAGGTATAGGTACATTATATATCAAATTAAATTTGTCACTTTTCTGGACTTGTTAACTTCTCCTTGTTCTCTCAGCCCAACCTTTATTTTGATCTTAGTTTAACCTTTATTGTATAAAGTAGGTGGTTGTTTAAGTTAATCTCTTGCAACCCTGGGTTTTATAATTTATGTTTTTAAGTAAGTCCCCAAATGATTGGAAGAGTAGTTTACTGATGAAGATGTTATCGAAACATGTAAAAAATAAGCAAAAGAAAATTTTATTAACTTAGAAAATTGGGCTGTCATATTATTAAGGTATTGCTTCATGCGTAAATGCTGAATAGGGAGACTAATCAAGCAGTGCAGCCTTAGTCCTTTCTCTCAATGTCACCACACCTTTTGATTCCTTTTTGCCTGGAATTAAACTGAGCTGGAGAATTCTCTCCTCCCACTTTGTGACAGGTCTGCATCTGCAGGTGGTTTCAAACCCACAGCCCTTTGATAAAGAGTTGAGTGATCTAACCACTTGGTAATTTCTGATAACTCATATGACCATGCCTGATAAATGGTATTGAAGGAAAATGTACACAGATATCAAAGATGTGAAGTAAGACGAATAATCCCTTGTTAATGAGGTTCTTAATTTGATTAGTTAAAAATCTTTACCTCTTCTTCTAAAAGCATGTTTTGTGACAAGCGTTGCTGAAGGTAGTCATGAACAGTTCCACCTACAAAGTCAATATTAGAAAGTATGAGAGTCAAAAGTTTTCATATTACTGTCAATGCCGTTCGAATAAAGGGAAACATAGTTGAATAAAAAAACATGGTTTTCATTCTTATTTAAGGGACAGGATCATGTTTGATCAAGTCTGCAATCTGCATGAAAATTACTGGGTAAATTCCATATGGTGACGTGTGTTTTAACCCATAGTGTCAAACTTGCAATTGAAGGAAATTTTAGTGGGCAATTTCCAAAGTGAAGATTTCTGTATTGCAAACAAGTGCAAAAACACACCAGGATCCCATTCTACTATGTGCTCCAGCTGGAAACAAGACCAGAGTCTTAGTCAGACTGGCATTCTGAATAGACACTAATTTACTTACTCCACCTTTTACCCATTTGCAGTAGCCCAAACAAATGGGAGCACTGGGGGGGCTCCCAGCAAAGCAAGTCTTCAGAAATATTTCCCTGTTGTCAGGAATTTTGAAAGATTTTTTGTCTATATTTGCTTCAAAATGTTGGAGAATGCTTATTTGTTGGAAATTTTAGATTGCTTACCCCTTTACGAGTGATAGGCTTGTTTCAGCCCTACCAATTTGTACCCCATGACCTATTTGTGCCCCATAACCTATCTTTATCTTTAAATAAAGCACAACAAAACAAGACACTGGAGGCATCTTAAAGTTGGGGACCACACTTCAAGGGCATTTTTTCATTAGAAGGGCATTTTCTGAAAGAGGGCACTTCATTGTCTTGCAAGATCTTTTGAGGGTCATGTGCCTCCAGTGAAAGAGGGGCAATTTCTGAAAATAAAAATCTTAGAGGTACGTACCTCCAGTCCCCCAGGGTCATACGTCCCTGTGTCTATAGCACAAGACATACCTGGTGCATACTCCATGACAATCATCAGTGACTTTTCCGCAGTAAAACTGTCATAATAGCCAATGATATTGGGATGGTGAAGCATTTTCAAAACATTTATTTCATTTTTTGAAGCAATTCTGTCCTCTGTTGTTAAGTCATCCATTGGAATTTCTTTTACAATAACAAGCTGGCTGTCATTTATGGAACGGCATAAGTGAACAATCCTAGAAAAAATGAAATTAATTAGGTGATTTGATAGAAATAATCAATCAACCCATACAGTGTCAACATAGCCAGAAATATCGGAAGCAAAGCAAAGCAAAAACATAGATTACTTATAAGCTTACACAGTTGAATGTCACCCGCTTCACCATCTTTCACATTTTTCTGGCTACGCTGAAGTTTTGTACCAATAACAGACTGTTCCTTTCAGTGTCCAAGAATAACTCGGATTAAAAGGACACTAATATAAATTTCTCGGTTTAATCCAATTATCCCTTGAAGCCACAGGATAAACATTACATTCTTTGTTTTGGAGTAAAATCATAGTGAATTGTGGAATTATTGGAATAATCTTGACATGGAAATTCAGTTTTTTACACAGCAAGTACCACTCCATTAAAGTCTTGTATGTCTAAAAAACTTTACTGACTGAATGTGACATTTCCATATTTGCTGAATGGGTACTGTACCCCTCTCTACCCCCCATGTATGAAGTTACAGTCATGGTCCAGACTGCAGAGAAGGGCCTCCAAGATCTTGGATGTGCTAAGAGATAGAAAACAATGGTAAAGTGTACCTATACACATATTTTTTTTAATAAGAAACCGGTTTATAAGAAACCTAGTACTAGAGCCGAAAAAATTTAAGAAACTATTAGAACTACATCAATATCTTTAAGAAACTCCGGAAAAAAATAAGAGGAGAGTAATATGTCAACAATACATTTTTGCTTGATTTAAGTTTGCTACACGTTTTTATTTAGAGGTACACAGGTGGTTGAGTCTTGAGTTTACTTGTATTAGTAGGTCGGTTTCCGATATAAAAGTGGAAAATTTTATGTTAAATGCGTATCTACAAATAAGAAACTTTTAAGAAACTTTTTGCACTAGAAACTGGTGAAAAATTAAGAAACTTTTAGTACTAGTACCCAAGCTAGGTTTCTTATGAAAGAAAAAACGTGTAGACCACTTTCAATGTTTACATTTTTGGACAGGCAAATGAGGAGATTCTTTTGAAATTCAAATTAGACACAATAAGATGTTACACCTTTTGACAACAAATTCAATGCCAATTGTGCAGTAAACAAAGAAACCAACTGGCGTAAAATGTAAATATTGAAACTGGTCCATAGGGGTGCCCTTGGCTTTAGAACTTGGGGGCACCATTGACACACTCAGCAGTCTGGGTCCGACCCAGCCGTGTGTGTGGAAAGTCCATTCCTCAAAGTGATCTTACCCAAAAGCTCCACGGCCAACAGTTTTGATCTTGTCATACTGCTCCATTTTATTTTTCACCAATTCTAGTTTAAAATCGAATTTCCAATTAAGGTGTCTCGACTATCCGTAGCTCCTCCGCAGTCTGTGGATTCTCTAGTGAAGGGCCTAAATAGAGGTCATCTTTTAAGACTCCTCACCCGGCCTTCTCTCAACATGATGGGCCATAGAGAGAGCTGATAGCATCTCAACACAAAATGTTATAGGCAAAATCAGCAAGTCTAGAACAGGGCAACATTTCATCAGTTCTCTTTCTGGCGCTCGGATTTTCTTGGTTCACTTCCGTTTTGATAGCTGCTAGTAACCAATCACAAACTAGACTAGGCCGTTTTGTTATTCATACTATGCACCAAAACCTTCTGGATTGAACCTACAATTACTCTGTCGTTTATGCTGATGATTTGTACCATACGTTGAAACCTGATCAAAGCAGGGCAACGACTGTGTAACACGTCCTATTGAAAACAAGCAGCTTTTTGGAACTCTGGATTTTGTAGAACATCGCTCCTTTTGTTCTACCCAGCATCAGATATGGAAAAGTCACGAAAAGCAATGCGAATTCTCTGCTTTGGTGATTCTTTAACTGAAGGTGCCTACCTAGACCTCATTGATTTATTTATTTTAATTAAAATTTTAGTTATACAACCTTGTTGTCCTGAATTTACTGGTGGCCCTGGCCTGGCTTAACTTTATACATACTTAGTAGGAAAATCTCAGAGCATATTGAGGTATGAATTGCTGCGAAAAATTCATGCTCATAGTTGATATTCTGAATTCTCATTGGCTGCAGAGTATATTTCCTATGGGGGTGGGGTGGGGCTCAAAACCACAATTGACGACACCCATCTTATTCGAATAGAACCACACCCGTTGCATTGTCTTTTAATTGTTGGACCAAACCCTTAGAATATGAGTGATCATTGAAATAACTACAAAATTCTATACCAATTTTCCTTAAGTCAGGACCCTATTACACAACACAATTCCACCCATTAAAAACAGGTTGCACCCCCGGGGTTAATGTAAAAATTTTTGTTCATTCATAATTTTAATATTGATAGGTTGGTACCAGGGTGGTAGAAGATTCCACCCATACTCGCTGAAACTTGAAAGCCTTTTTGAGAGAAAGACAGATGAGAACATTGAAATAACAAGTAAAGGAATCAGTGGTGAATGTGTCTACCCTGAAATGACGACAAGATTGCCTACTTTACTGAAACAAGGAAAATCTTTTGATTTAGTTATCATTCTTGGCGGAACCAATGATCTAGCATCGTTATCTAAAGCCAAGTCTATTGACTTATTCCAGCAGATCAAAAAGCTCCATATAACGGCACATGATTTTGGAGCTAAAACGTGTGCCATTACGATTCCTCAAACTGCTTTTGATATGCTACCTGGGTATGAAGAGAACGCTAATTATAGAGAAGGTGTGAACAAAGAAATCAGGGATTTTGCAGCAAGTAATAATAAAGTATGTCTTTGCGATGTTTCTGTCGGTCTACCAATGTACGGGGTTGATGATGATGAACTACAGAAGCACTGGGATGATGAATTGCACTTTACCCCGCAAGGATATGATAGGATGGCTGAATTAATCTTTGAGGCTATAAAGCACTTTATATAATGGGGAATTATTCTAAATTCAGATTTATTTTTATTGAATATATTTCTTTATAATATACAGGCTGTGCCACAAGATATTTTGTCGTTTTATCTCTTTTTTCATCAGCACAGAACTTTTAAGATTACAAGACATATCTAAAACATAACAAAACATGGTAATTACTGACACTCATCAGAAAGTAAAGACAAATTCTGATCCACCTCTGGCTAAGCTATGGGTATAGCAATTTGTTAGGTTTCATTCTTGTTCTCTTTCCAACGTAAGTGTCAGATGCAAAGCTTCAGCAGTTATTATGTTTCACTATGTTTCCAATTTTTCTCATCATCCTTTTAAGATTTCCTTGCGATTCCTAGAATAGGTAGAATCAAATATGGTTGTTTCAAATTGTGCACAGGGGAGGAATTCCACATTTTTCAGACACTGATTCCCTGATGAACTCTTTGTGCTTGCCATAACATTATACAATAAAAAAACTAACACTATTCATTCACTTGGATCTGTGTACGAGTCAATCCAAACTTGTTCTAGTATTTAACTCCATATTTATAGTTAAATGTTTTGGGATTTTTGATAAACACATGCTTCTTCTGAAATGTATACACAAACCAACTAAAAAAGATGTGGAATTCCTCCCATGTGAAAAATCAGTTGTTTTCATAATTCAGAATATACTGGGTGAACCATCAAAAATTAGAGCGACTCGCGATAGCCTATCATTGATTACTCTATCTCTGTTTGCTGCTAATTGATGTCCCAAAGGCTAAGCGATTGTTTGGGACATTCTGCGTTCTAAAACTATGGAATTATACATCTACTGGTTGGAAATGCAACATGCCTTTATTTGCATGTTGTGAAGAAAATCTGCATGTTAATTAATCACACCAGTGTATTGACAAATAACTTTTTATATTTAAATAAATACAATTAAATATCAATATGAAATTCATAATTTCATTGGTATTTTGAAACATTTCACTAGAGCAATAACTTATTTTACATTCAATACTATCAGAGTCTAAGGGCTATCTATAGGGTATAGATTGAAAAGATGCATGTTTTGAGTTTCCCTGTGATCGAAATATATAGCTATTTTTGTTTACCCATTCTAGCTATCAATTTCAATGATAGTTGGTTTGTTTTCAAAATATTCCGGGGATACAACTTAATTAAGACACTACTTTAAAAATCTTAGCTAGCTATATTTTATTGACATACTATTAAACTAAATCACCCTTATCCTTATCATAAAAAAAGAAAACAACATAAACTTTGCTATTCATTGCCGGCCTATGAAATATACGTACAACTTCAGGAGTGAAGCACCAAATTGCAACTAGCATGTCAATAGACCCCTTTCACAATGACCCAGAATATGTTTGAAAGGGAGTCAAGAGATTCCATTACACAGAGCAGGAATTTTTCGCCATAAATTATGCTAAAAGTATAATTACAAAAGCTCCATGCATTGCTGAGAGCAATGCAAGCCTTTGAGATTAGGATCCATATGATAGTATTAGTATTAGTTTAGCATTCATTATTAGTATAGTATTTAGTATTAGTATAGTAAAAGTATTTCAAAAGAATTGGCGTCATTGTGAAAGTGGTCTATTGCCTTTCATGGCTCTATAAGGAAACAAGCTCCCAATAACTAAATAAGTTTATATCTAGAGAGATCTAACTAGGATGTCGCATATATGAGAATGGTAGTACCAGGTAAGAGAGTGAAAACCTTGGATAAAGGAGAAGAGTCTTGTATCGGTAATCGATACTGTAGCCCAGGGGCTGATCCAGAATATATCTGAAGGAGGGATGGGTGTTTGATAAGGGCGTTATTAAATGCAACTTTTCAACAAAAATATCAAGGATCAGCTATTTAAATGGGTGTCAAACTTCTGGGAAGTGGGTGCTAAGAGTTTTTTTATCGTTGAGGGGGGTAACTGCCCCCAATTGCAGCCCCCAAATCTGTCACTGCTGTAGCTAGTAGCTAGTAGCTGAAGCCTCAACTAGTCTAAGGTTAAGGTTTCAGATCTCAAATTGAAATTTCAAATGAAATTGATAACCTGTCCTTCTTTATTGAGACAGTCCTTTGGCTTCTTCCCTTTGTACATGTGGCACATAAGTCCGAAAAGGTCTTCCAAGGCTTTCTTTTGAATGCCCTCACTTTCCTGAAAAGATCAACAGCATTTTTAAATGAAAATTCAGTAAGACTCTAGAATAAAGAGAATATTCACGTCAATTAGGTCTTTCTGGAAACAAATCAGCTGATATATGAGTGTGAATGAATTACCTCTGTCGTCAAAATATGCCGGGATGAGCACATTATCTCTGAATAGCAGGAGAAATCGGAACCATGAAATATGATACAATTTTTCTTCAAAGGGATTTGACCCTTTATGAAATCAATGTTTTAAAAACATAAAACTAAACATACCCCATTAATAGTGATCCAAGGAATAAATGTATGTTTAGGTCGTAGAGAATCAGTTTTCAAAGCCATCTGAAATGAAAGAAAATGAAGAATTAAGCGTGTTTAAAATCTTTGGTATGACTTTAGCTAGGGTTTGCCCCCATGACCTTCCAACAAATGGTGAGCAATCTGGCTGTTAAAATTCGATGTGCTAATATTCAGCATTCTTTTCTTATTTCTGCACATATCTATTGAATCGAAATGTGTGAAATGACTGATTTGCTTGTTTTAAGTCTGTAACAAGATTTTGCTGCACTATGTTTATTGAATCAGATTATAAATTTCCCTTGTCCTTACTAACAATGACTAACAATAATTGTTTTAAATTGAACAAAGACTCTTTATTTTTGACTTAATATGGATGCATTTTACCATACTGCAGTGTTTTTATTCACTACTGAACTTGAGTCAATAAGGGCCTAGATTAGGTTTATCTACATACGTTTTTCTTTTTCTCAGCCTTATGACATACAGGCATTGATAATAAGAGCGAATACTACCATACTCACTTCATGTTGTAACTGATTTCCCAACGGTCCATCAACACATTGCTTTATAGGTTTATAATCAAACCCTTCTTTCTTTGTACACTAAAAGAATGAAAATAAGATTTCTGAAGATAATTCCATGAAACAAGAAAAATAAATTGGAACCAAGTATGAAGGAGTTTCTGCAAAAAAATAGGCAAAGTGAATTCTAAGAATACCTCACTTTTTTATAAATGAATTATAGGCATATAGTACACAAATAAGGGGCTTGTCATTACATTGCAGCTCTGTGATGTGGTGGAGACTAACCCACACAAAATGAAAAATTAATAAGTTTTGGGTTTAGGGTGCAAGGAATCAGTAGAGGAAGGGGAGGAATACCTCGTCTGAAAGAGTTAGGGATAAATTAGTATTACCTTTTCAGCATCAGCAGGAGTGGATCCTTCCTGCTCCATGCAGTAGATGAACGACATCCAGCGGGTCGTGTTTTGAAGTGTATGGATAGCACAAGTCTAAAAATGGAAACACCAATTAGGTAATTAGCAATAATCAATTTTTTCTAGATATACTAGATAGCTATCAGAGTGGAGTGATTCTGAATCTGGAACAAAACTCAAAAGTGCATTTGCACTAGGACGACCCGCTTGCTCCTGCATAATATTCCTCTGCATTTCCTCAGATTCATGCGACTATTTGACGAACAGAGTGACTCCATAGTAACTCAGGAGTGATTTTTGTACGACTTCCAGAGCGGAGGGATTTTACAATTATGCTAATTGTAGGGTTATGTATCAGATTGCAGAGTAATGTTACTGCAACTGCTATGCGATATGAAGGCCACCCCCCCCTCGATATCAATCCCCTATAGTATAACTTCAGCCTAAGTGTTTCTTCAGTGAATGAGGTTATAAAAAACCCTTCAACATGCAAAAACTGCAGTTGAATTGGTGTTTGCTATTGAAGATGATTCTAAAATATCAACTAGAAAAAAAGATTATTTTGGGATAACTTTTGGAGATCATCAAAACTCAAAACTTGACATTTTTCATATTCTTCATATAGCTAAAACAGTGCTAATTAAGTAATGCTTTTTGAAGAAAAAATCATACTATGAAAAATTTTTAAAACTGAAAGCAAAGCTAGCATACCTCTATGAGATTACCAACACATTCCTCTGCACCATGCTGACATGTAAATGTCCACTTGTCCCCTTCTATTGTCTCCTTCAAATTCAACAAGAACAAAATCAATTAGTTTAATAGTTAATTTCCTGAACTATAGTAGAATCCCGATAAATCAAACATGCGATAACTCAAACTCTCACTAACTTAAACAGATTTAGCGTCCCCTTTGAATACCTATTCATTTTATCGAAAGCCTTGATAACTCCAGTATTTGATAACTTGAACTTTTTTGATCGTCCCTTGCTTGTTCGAGTTATCAGGATTCAACTATATCAACTGGAATAATATTTTCTAAATAAAAAAATGTTACCAAGTGAGAAATTTCAAAAATTACCTTATTTCCCTAATGGTATTTTTGGCTGGGTTGTGTGGAGTTCTCATGCATAATGGAAGCAGTATTGAAAATGAGTACATTGATATTTCATGGTGTCAAGAACAATAATCACAAAACATTCCTCAAAACTCAAGATCCAGGAACATACTTATTTCTTCTCTTTGCTTGTGGCTCTCCAGGGCCAAGGCCGTGGAGCCAGTGGGCTAGGGATGAAGGGATACAGCCCCTCAACAACGTCCAGAAAATAATTTAAAGGGCATGGTTATATTAAAAATGGTTGTGGTCAATTGCTTTTTATTTTGAAACCCCTTGCTAGAATTGAGAATCTTGCTCTATAGCCCATCTTGCTCTCATAGCACAATGAGCACCACACGCTTTAGTTCTTGAATACCAATAGTGTACAACCCCTAAAAATGATTTTGAAATCTTGACAGAGTTCAAATGCCCTTAGGCTCCCAGCAGATTTGTCCATGAGGATCATGATGCACCTGAACCAAAAGAATATAAACATTATGCGTTCCTCACCTCAGCATTGCCATATGGAATCATTGCTAAAGTGAATATTCCTGAAGCATAAAGTTTTTTGAAGGTTGGAAACAGTTGTTTGATTATAAATCCCTCTGAATCAGGACAGAAACTCTCGTAATAAACTTTAACATCTAGTTTTGTTAAATTTGTTGATGCAGAAATGGTTTTGTTTTTCTTCATGCTCCAGATCTTTGCACAGTAGTCCAACATCTGAAAATGAATTAATGAATACAAGCAACATTTTAGATGATAGGAAAGACAGTGCCAGTTAATCAGGCCAAAAACACACCCCCATTAAAATGTTAAAAAGACCAAAAACTATTTAAAATAAAATTGGTGATATAATCGAATTAAACATAAATGATTGCTTAAAAGCATACAAAATCACTTCAATTAATCATTTTGATCAATAAATTATGCTTATACTTTTCTACATTATACCGATTTCAGTATCACAGAAAAAATATTTCACCAATTTGCATCCTTTGTAGTGTGTGAGGAAGGGGAAGATCTTCCCTTGCGCACTTCAACCATTTCAAAAATGTGAAGTACAATCTAGGAATAACATTCACAGAAAAATTCATGTGGTTGTGAAAAGTCCATCTCTTCAGTTTTATCATCACAGGCACCACACACAATTTCCTTTGACCCATACTGTTTATGAGTGCTCTTTAGTGGGAGTAAAGGCACGGATCCAGGGCTTTGTCTTTTTTATTAGATGACACCCTAAACTTCTCTTGAGCAGCCAGCTTTCTCATAAAAAATGTGTGGGAGATTAAGGCATATCACCAGGTTGCATTTAAAAGGCCCATCCCCCAATGTGATGTATTAATTCTTCTAGCCTTAGATCTATCAGGCCTAACTTAGCAAGGACCAAGGGTAAGTAAATCCCTCTAAACTTGAACAAAACTCTTGCATCTTGACATGGGCCTAAAACTAGAACCTCTACAGCTCGCGCTAAATCTCTACTTACGTTGCAACTAATGGCTGCCTCTTGGCTTTGACATACTTTTTCCTTCTTTGTGCAACTTGCTTGGAAATGAAGGATTTTATTCTGGTTGATATATTGAATCAAATACAAAACAACCCCACTTGCAATCACAAAACACAAGATTAGTTGCAATGAACGCGCCATTTTGGAAAAAGAACAAAGTCTCTGCACCAAGAAGAGACTTAAGTGTTCAGTATTCCTGAACCTTTTAGAAGCTCGTCTGTGATTGGTTAATTGGGAAGAGGGGAATGCCCAAAGGTCCCGAAGGTCCCAGAGAGATGATTGGTTTATGTCTGGAGATATCCTTCTAGCTTAGTGAATCTGATTGGGTAGATGAATGCAATTGTTTTTAAACCAATCAAAGCGTTGTATTTTTAGAGTTCGTTAGTAGAGCCCAGTCCTAAAATTCTTAGACAACTTAAAAACAAAATGGCGGATTCGCATGTAGCTTCTCTGGTCCAAACGAAAATAAGACCTTATTTTACATTTAATTGAACAATAGAGAACGATGTTTTGGATCACAATTGTAACATAAAGGTTCTTTGCATTGGTTGCTGGATGTTATTATGAATTCAACTTGTATCTTCGTTGTTATTTTTGCTTGTTTGAGTACACAACAACAGAACACAACAGCGCTGCATGGCCATGGAGTTGAAGTTATCTTAATAATCATATTGCCCTAATTTTCCAAAAGTAGGAGTAAAGTTACAATTTTCTTCACAAGCTAAAAAATTATTTCGCTTAGCTGCTGCACTAAAAGATTTACGAGAATTATCTTAAGATGTATGAGACTACTTGATTTGATTTCAGAGAGATTTACCAAAACAGCTGAAAGACAATAGGCCTACTTTATTTGATGCAGGATGAATTTTCATTGTATGATGAACTTGTCAGAACTAGTAAATTTATTAACCTCTTTTCTTTGAAATTAGCATAATCTCATTTTCTTGTCCAAGCAAGAAACAATGAAGGTGGCTTAGACTACAACAACATTCAACTAGTCTCAACTTTTGACAAGTCTTGATGTCAAAACCTAAGCCTATTGCAACAAGAAGTATACATGGTACAACATAGGACCTTGGCCACCACCAGAGGCGTGCTGGGAGAAAAATAGAGCCAGGAAAAAATTAAGTTTAGGGCCCAATCATTGGTATTGCCATAAGAATAGAAGGACTCGCAACAAACAAGCAGTTTGTGGGGCCCACCAGGAAATTTCCCAGTATGATTTTTTATGCTTTCTATGCTATGTCTTGGTAATGATCTTTGGTTTAAAAACACTAGCTTCTGTTCTTTCCCCGATTTTGGTCCCTATTAATTCTGGGTTCTGGTAGCATGAAAATCTAAAACTTTAGCAGGATTTGGAAAATTCATCAATATAAGTGAGACTGAAAATTACCCAAATAGGACTCAACCTAACTAAACCATAAACACCAAAACATATAACTTCTATTCAAACTTTCCTTCTGAGACTCATTGGGGTAGAATATTAGAAAAAAACAAAAAATGAAACCCAAAAAGAAATTGTTACGCAGAGGAAGATCGAAATTGGCCTGTCAGAAAAGTAGGAAGGATAGGTATTGTGCAGAAAGAACCAATCATCACTTACAATCAAGAGAGACTAACAAGAGGAGCAAGCCTGGAAACACACCAGTACAAGAATTTGTAAACAACAAAACTTTTTAATGTAGTTGGAACACCAATAAGCTAATTTTGATCCAGCCCTGGGTAAAACAACTTGTCAGCATTAATTTTTCATATTATTCTGACTAACATAATACTGGCCTTCAGGACCCCAATCTTGCACATTGGGACACAACTTAATAGTGAGTAATACAAGAAACATTGCAAAATATAATGTGTTTTGACAAAATATTCTGATGGTGTCATACTGAAACCTTTTATTGTTATCCTGCTTTGCTTTGTTGCCAATTTTGTTTCTATCCTGGGCTTCTTTACCAATAAAAGGGTGTTCTACTGAAGAGCAAAGTTTAAAAGAGCCGATCCCTTGAAAATTGTAAAAGTCAAGAATATCATAAGAACGCCTAGGCCAAAATCGGTATATTTTGGTAAATGTATGTAATAGTCTCAACAACTCTCTTATTGCATATCTGTATGTCTGAAGTTTAAATTAGCATAGCTATTGTTCAGTTTTTTTTTTGTATGGCAGTATGATGAAGCTTCAAATTTGTGTGGCAAATCATTACCTAATAAAATGAAATTCGCATCAGAATTAAAGACCCCCACAGTTTAAATTACGTCCAAAAAACCTCTCCGCTCAAAAACCTTTATATACATTTTGACCAATATGGATTTGCTGTTAGAGCCACATACTCATACATAATTGATTGACATAGCACAATACATAACTGATTGACTTTTAATATACTATTCGTACATATTTTTCAATTAGTGAAGTCCAAAGCAGTAAAACACAATGCTATCTCTATGAAAAATATTTATTAAGAGGATTATTTTCATTCTGGGTGTGACAAACATTTGATCAGTGCTTGTTCTCACTCAGATCTTCAAATGTTACAGAGTCATGTATTTTTCCTGTTTTGTTGTTATCAGTATTTAGTTCACTGGGTCCCTCTGTTGAGTAACATCTCCTTGACCTATTACAAATAGCTAGGTATTATACAACAATTATGAAAGACCATTTACGGACTACATCATAAAATAGTTCATATGACTTCTGGCCTTTCATCTGGATATAGGCTGTAAATAACATCTCACAGACTATATCTTAAAACGCCTCCTCCTTCCACTCTGAAAAATATTTTTCTTTGTTGTTTGCATCTCCAAATTTCTTTCCTTTGTACATTTCTTTTATTTCATACCTGAATATAAGATGAATAAATTTCAGATAGGGGTAGACTGAAAAAATAGACCTAAGTTTTACGTACATAAGTACTTTTATAAAAATTTCAAGATAAATGGAACAACATAACGATCAACCCAAAGGGCCCTACACTCTTTTATTTTACAAGAATACTTAATTTTTTTCTGAGCCTCAATATTCTTAATTTTTTGCCATTTTGAGCCTCGGAATATTCTTAAATTATTCTTACGCCAGAAAACACAGATATAGCAATAAATTGTTATCATTGTCATAAATGCCAAAAAACGCACACCTACTGTACAAATATGGAGGCTAAAGTAACAGAACCATATCCTTATTTTCTCTAATACAGAGCTCATTGACACTCGGTAAAAATTTTTTTCCATGAGATCTGAGCCTCGCAATATTCTTAAAATATTCTTAAACTTCGCTGATTTTGAGCCTCATTATTCTTATAAAATTTATTCTTATAAAAAAAAAGAGTGTAGGTAGGATAACAGGGAGTTAGATGTTTGATGGAGTAAGATTAACTAATGCATAAATTGCCAAAACTTTTCTTAAATCCTGACTGATGCTGAAAACCATTTGATAAACAACAAATGGGCCTAGTTTTAAAAATTTGAGATATGCGTGCCACAAAAGCAACATTTTATAATTCAAACTTTTTATAATTCAAACAGTTTTACGATCCCCCAGAGAGTTCAAATTAGACAAAGTTGACTATATCTTAAAAATCTCAATTCTTGTAATTTCAAAATTTGTATTTGTTTTGTTACTGTTTGTAAAAAAATTGTAATAGCCTTAAAAATGTAAGCAGTTAAGGGCCATCTCGGCCTACAAACTTGTATTGCAAAAAAAAATAGCTAAAATTCAATTCAACTAGTATCATTTCAAGCAATGCCAACTGTTATATACTGATTAAGTATGTATATGTATTAGAAGGATTTTAATTCATAAGGCATGGTCTAACACGGGTAATTAAATTATACCAGAGCAGGCTACTGCAATTGACACAGATCACATTTCAAAATAAGAGAATGGATAGTTAAAATCTGCATATATAAATTTATAACTCACCAAAGTTGGCGAACATCTCTTTCATTAAAAAACTTCAAATTGCTGGATTGCTGGAGTGAGACAAACACACGAAAACAGAAGGAAGTAAAAGCTTAACTCTGCTGTTCCAGATCCACAGGGATGCAATAGGTTTATTTAGAAGAACCCTCGTTATGGCAAATCGCAAGAAAAACGGGGATAGGGCGTTGCAAAGTAAGAATTATTGAGGTAAAAGTTGTTGTTACGATGAAATAAAGTTTGACCAAGGTACTATTAAATTAATTCTTAAAGCATTGATATTTTCTTAACAACAAGTTCATCGGTTTTCTCAGATTCTACTGTATTTAACTATTAGCAAACACAAGATACAATTCTTTCACTTTTTGTCCTCAAAATGAAAAAGTTTGTTATTAAACCATGAATTCTGAATTTTAAGTAATGAAAGTTTCGAAACAGTTTCTTAGATTTGTAAATAGTTTTTACACTATCTAAATAATGTTAGTTTTTGATAAGACTAACATAAGACTAACGTCCTTACAGTGGCGTGGCCAGGGGGAGGTATGAGGGGGCAATTACCCCCCCCCCCCACTTTTCAAAACTTGACCAAAATTGTAATTGAAAAACGCAATAAAAATGTCTGGGTATACCTTTTGCTCCCCAGTTTGAAAATTTGAGGGTTTTCCCTCCCCACTAATTTTCGTCTGGCCACGCTGCGTTCTTAGGAATCAAAACACATTCCAAAAATAAGTGCAAAACAAAAAATAGCAGCTCTTAAACCAACATTCAGATGTTTCTCAGGATATTCTTCTACCAGCACTGGAGTTTCGATTGTTGGCTATTCACAGAACCGCCCACCCTACAAACGGAGTTATCTCTAATTCATGTTCGTGAAAGGAAAAATTCTGAATTACCATACCTTACCAAGTTAGTTACCAAGTAAGTTACCAAGCTTTCGCCCATGGGGGGTTGGGTAAAAACTTAGACCCATCTTTATGAAAAGGTAATTTCTGAGATTTTATACCCACTTAAGGGGTTCGGCAGATCGTATCTATTCTTAGAGATATTTTATGCAAAACGAACCTATAGAAGGGGTACATCCCATACCAATTTTTTACCATGAACCGCAACCCCCATGGAGGATTTTACATGAATAATAGAAGGAAAGTTTTGAATCGAATGAAAAGTTTCAAAGAAAGTTATTTCACTCTAAACCTACTTTTGCAATTGCCCCGAAAGTGCTGGTAAGTCGTCACCCCTCGGAACATCGGGTGTTGTTGTTCAAGAACCCAGTTATGTCTTTTTCTATATTTGCTATAGGTGCAACAGTTAGCATACCATGCTTCTTCGATAAATGCCTTCTTTTTTTAAACGCCTCACTCGATAAGAGGCCCACTATTTCATGATGTTTTTCAATTGAAAGGGATGTGTATTTTACTCAATAAATATAATTTAATATTTCCATCGGCCGCGGATCCAAGGGGGGCGGGGGGCATACCTCCAAATGATAAATTTCAAAGATTGAAAATCTAGGAGAAAACGAACTGCAACAGAATAATAATTAGACAGTTAAATGGATTAGATAATGCCTTGAACATGACAACGTAACAAAAAACATTACATGCGTTTGTACCTAACATCAAAATTACATATCATCTTGCATCTCAGGTGATGGGGTGAATCTCATAAAAATGTGAGGATATTGTATTAGATACCATATTCTTGAGACCTGTGCTGAATCAGATGGAAAGTGAGATAGATGTACCCCCTCTCTTCACGCTCTAATACCAAGGTTATTCGAAAACGAAAGTTACTACCAGCTTGGTTCATTTGTCTTTGATGTCTTTGACATACTCCTTTAGAAAGCCAAGATGCGATTTGAATTTTGAAGTTTCAAAGATGCACCAACTCGTATGGATTTATGGTTTAATTCGAAAGAAGGCTTACTTTCGGAGAAAAATGAAATTGCAATTCGTGTAAGAAAATTATGGAAACAGTTTTAATTGGGTATAATGCTAGAACCAAAGCCAGAAAGGGTGTTGCCTGCGTTGTACCAGGGTTTGAGGGGCGTGGCTCTGAAAATTTTTCCGGGGCTAGGCCCCCGAGCCCCCCCATCACTTTCCGTTCAAAATAGTCCTCCCCAAACTACAATACTGGATCCGCGCCTGATTACCATGCTCTTTTAGTTTTTCTAAAACATAAACGAGACCTACGATATACGCCTTGATACACGACTCATTTGGTTGTAACTCAAAGTTTCGCGCTATAAAATTGATCATTGCTAGGCATTTTTTAAATACTGCTTGCAAAAAATGAGTTAAATTCAGCAAAAGTGCCCTATAATTCTCGATACCTTGATAAACGCCTAGCGTGTTCAATGAAAGTATTTCCGTAGTTGATATGGCGGGAGAATGGGGACATGATAGTGAAATTTAGCAGTACATGATTTACTGAAGAACAATATACCAACCAACGTTGAGTCAAAGCGACCTATTAGATTGCATGTTTTCAATTTACAAGTGTTGCAATGGTAATAAATGGTCTCAACATCTAGATTATGACATATATTTAAAAAGGAGTTCGGTAGCCAAGTTTCAACAATAGCTTCAAGCACTTCATATACTTTATGTGAGAAATATAACTAATCATATCAAGTCAAAACATATCCTTAAAGCCATCAAGAGTAAAATTACTATTGGCTAAATTTTCCTCTACTGAGTATCTCAAAACTTTAAGATAGACCATCAGTTGCTTGAATCTCGAAAATTCTCTGATACCTGGAATCATCTCATTTGTCCCTGTTTTTATAGAGCTAAGTATTCAGACTCTCATTGTCATACCTTTGTAATTATATGTCTGTCAGATACATCACCCCTAAGTACTGGGACCTTTCGGAACCATGTCTATGCATTTATATAAATATATCTGCTTCCGATATACCACTTTTAGTATTGAGACCTCTCGGGACCTAGCTTTTATAAGGTTATGTACTGGGACCTTCGGGACCATGTCTATGCATTTATATAAATATATGTGCTTCAGATATACTAGCTTTAGTACTGGGACCTCTCGGGACCTTGCTTTTATAAGGTTATGTACTGGGACCTTCGGGACCATGTCTATGCATTTATATAAATATATGTGCTTCAGATATACTAGCTTTAGTACTGGGACCTCTCGGGACCTTGCTTTTATAAGGTTATGTACTGGGACCTTCGGGACCATGTCTATGCATTTATATAAATATATGTGCTTCAGATATACTAGCTTTAGTACTGGGACCTCTCGGGACCTTGCTTTTATAAGGTTATGTACTGGGACCTTCGGGACCATGTCTATGCATTTATATAAATAAATGTGCTTCAGATATACTAGCTTTAGTACTGGGACCTCTCAGGACCTTGATTTTATAAGGTTATGTACTGGGACCTTCGGGACCATGTCTATGCATTTATATAAATATATGTGCTTCAGATATACTAGCTTTAGTACTGGGACCTCTCGGGACCTTGCTTTTATAAGGTTATGTACTGGGACCTTTGGGACCATGTCTATGCATTTATATAAATATATGTGCTTCAGATATACTAGCTTTAGTACTGGGACCTCCCCCTGACTATATATATGCATTTATGTCTACCTTATCATAAATATCTTAGTTCATTGTTATAGTACATATCATGTAAAATCATGTATATGTAAATGTGAGAAATTGCTTGGAATGTTGCCATTGTTATGCAAATTAGATTTTTGATTTCAGCCAATGACAGAGCAGCTTCTAAAGGTTCAGCAAGACCCTAAGTGTTCAGTACCATTGATCTCGAAATAAAGACTGGATCGAGCATCTGTGGTTCAGAAATGGAGTCATTGGTGGCCATATTGGAAGGTTCAGTTCACTATATAAAAATTCCAATGGGTGTTTTTTCCTTGACGATTGTTGTAATTGTAATTTTTTGAAAGATGAACATGGGACTTAATAATCATGCAGCTATTATTAAAAAAGAATCAAGTCAATATGATATCGGCAGCCATATTGGGAGGCCAAGTGCAAGCCGAAGCAATTGGCTTCAAACATTTAGGTCCAGAAGTGGAAGAATGCTCGATCCAGTCTTCATTTTGAGAACAGTGTTCAGTACTTCCATCTATAGCCGTGTAAATTCATCCCTACAAAAGGTACACAAAAAGGTCAATATTTCCTTACGATAAAAGTTTTAAAACCTAACATTTCTCCAGATACCAAATAAAGAGCGTCATATAGGGGGGAGGGGAGTCATGTTCCCCTTTTCCCATATATAAATTGCAAATTTTCCCTCGTTCTTCTAAGAAGAAATGTTGATCTTATGTGTTCCAGTGAATTGAATGAAAATAAGCCAAGCTTATTTGTTTATACGTGGCTGGGTTATTGTATTTATTATTACTGTGATTTACAAAACGAAAAAAATCACAAAACTTTGTCAATAAGACCTAAATACAACACAAATCTCTTCTCTTCAAAATATGGTAAAAGAACATAAGAGAGTATAAATATAACTTACCCGTCAAGAACCTGGAAAACTTCTGTATATTTTTGGAAATGTCACGTCAGTGGAAAAATATGGGAATCTCAAATGGCCTCAAACATGATGCAAAACCATGCAACTCCAATCCCTTAGTTTTAATTATCACAGTTCTTTGGTATATTGATAATCCTACAGTGTACCTAACGAAATTATTGCATAGGTTTATCCAAAATAGTGGCATAGCTACAAAACTAGATTTGCTCCACGAGTCCTTGTATTCCTACGTTCTCTGATATGCAGACGCCACTCCAGCGATCAAGTTAGCTGACCGTAGTACACACAGGGAAACGAGGACTCTTGAAGCAAGTCTACCACAAAACTATGATGGCTGGGTCAAAACTAAAATCGCAATAACTGTATCATATCAGGCTTCGAGATTTAAAATAAACAAGTGATTCATCTTCAGTTATGAGTATAGTACAAATTGAAATAAATTAGAAAATCCTAGACTACAGCCAATGCTATAAAAAGTCGTCATCACCAATCCTGCCTAGGTACTCACACATAAAGTCATAATCTAACTTGGTTACATGCTTGTTGGATAGAAGTTGTATATGAGCCTTGCATTGTTCGGGGTGCCTTTCAAGAAGCTTTCCAATCTGCAATGTAAAAATTAGGTCTTTAAGGGAAGAAATCACATACAGTACAAGCCCAACACTAAGAACTTGAATGTTTGAAAACCAAGCAGTCTAGTTTCTTAGAGATTGATAAGAAATGGGTTAATGATCAAGAAATATTTTCAGCAGGATAGCCACTAAATTTGTATGAAATGCCAACTCTGTTCAATAGAAATAATTTTCTGAAGTAAAATGAATATTCAAGCTGGAAAATCTAATCCACAGGTATAGATACACTACTATCTGGCAGTCTGAAGTCTCTTATAAGTCAGTTTCTATCAGGCGAGTTAAATCTCCACAAAAGTTCCCATACCATGAAATATGCACACCAGCCTGTGTGCAGGCTCAACAGGTTTGGGAGAAACGAGTCAGTTGAATTCAGAAAAAACTTAGTTGTATCAAAATATTTTTCGAATTAAACTTAACTTGTTTCTTCCAAACCAGTTGAATCTGCATCCTGGCTATCGGCACACCAGTTTTTAAGATTTAATTAAATAAATACACACCTGTCCTTTGTATTTTCCGTCTACAACCATTACCAACGAATTAGTTTTCTTAGGAATGACTGTTTCCAGGTCGACTTGTCGTACATCTAAAACAAAATATTTGAAGCTATTACTAGTGGAAGTGATAGCTCGATTTGATACCGTCCGTGGGAACTTACATGTAACCTTATCTTACATGTAACCTTATCGTAAAGCTGCACAATATATATTTTTCTGGGAACCTAGGAACCGATGAAGAAGTTTCAACAAAGTAAAAGCAATATGTGTAACAAAGATGTCCCTTGAATCTAAATTGTTATGGCATAGAAGGGGGCCTAATGAAATTTCATATGGTCTGACGAAAAGAGCAACATTAACAGGGGCTTACAGAGGTAGCACCCTGCCTGGTTTCAACCGAGGGGGGCTGAGGGGGGGATTTTCCAATTTGATGCTATCAGATTGCTGAAGACTACACAAAATCATATTTCCGCGTACGAATATTTTGTATTTGCACCGTTGCATTGGAAAACTTTGCAAATTTCAATTTTTACTCAAATCTTATTGGAAATTTTATACTTGCAGAAAATAAGCTCTAGGTAGGAACCTAGTTCCTAAGTTTTGATACTTTTTGCAGCTCTGCTAGAGCGTTCATTTGCTATTTCATTGAATTTATTGTCTGGGTTATTCACAACATATTTGGCATAGAAGCATGAGATTCGATTCCGGTAAATATCACCGACTGGAATAAGGAGCCGTAAATTATTCATGCCTCAGTTTGGCACAAAAAAGAGGAATGAAAGGTGAAGGATTATTTGCATTTTCAAAACCACTGCATACCCTATAAAAAGGAATTACCCAACAAATACAAAATTCAAAAGTCTTACCCAAACAAGAGGTGCGTGCATCAGATTCTCAGGACTTTCGGTAATATTTTAGCAGAATCATCTCATAACAATTATTTTTCATCCCTAACCCTTCAAAGCAAGCACATAATTTCTCACCCAACTATTAAAAAACCTAGAAATAGATTTACCAACAAATTTCTCTTCTGCCAATCTGCTTAACTAATAATGAACTTAGTTGAATTTAATAAAAAGAGGCGTTTTTATAAGGTTACTACCTTCGATCAATCTGCCCTCATCTGTTTTACAAACACAATGTTCTCTGCTTATCACATCCACAACCTCGAGCTGATAAGAAAACCAAAGTTAGATGAATACAAAAGAGGTAAGCAAAATCGGGAATAAAGCGAAATATGATAACTATTTTATAAGCTTTTTGTCTATCTAATACTCATCGAAGTAGTGCGTCAAAAAGAGTGCCAAAGTGAATCTCGACAAAAATTGGATCCACCCCTGAGCATAACAATTCGTCCAATTCCATGTTCGTTGTCTTTGTGATGTACTACTCTGATGAGTGTCATACTGAAGAAAAGCTCTATAAGTTAGGGACCAGGTTCTTCAATAAACAATTCCAAAAAAGGTGGATTTTAGTTTCACGCAATGCATGATAGGAATATGCCCGTTAGCAACGCATAGTTACCAAAATTGCAACGGCCTAAATCTTCGCAGCATCGATCAAGCTGCAGTCATTTATTTCGGTAGTTGTTCGTTGCTACGGAGCCTATTACTATCCTGCATTGCCTAAAATGGGATCTGCCATACTATATGGAATCGTCAATTGTGTTCATTTTCATTTCATTCTTTGGATTTTTCATTCCTTTTTCTATTTTAGTATCCTTTATAATTGTATCGTAGGACTCTTGTATCGTTGATGTTATTAGAACATTGATAAACATGGAGGTTTTCGTTTCTTCAGATAAAAAATTAAGATTACCTTTTTGTAGTAGAGACGTCCTTTTTTGAACGACCTGCTGACCATCCTAACTCGAATATTGGGGAACAACCAGCTCGGTAGTTGCTCTTCTTTCTGCTTCGTTCTTTTGTCAGGCCTGAAATAACGAAAACACGATAATCAGGGAGGTAGGTAAAATATTTGATACTCAAAAGTCCTTCTCAGGTTCCAGGTTTTGTCCTGAACATTTACTCAAATACTCATTCTAAGTGGTTTAAAAATGAAACAATACTATATTTTAGGTATACCCTTTAGATTTTACCTGTTTTACCCTGTACAGACATAAATTGTAAATTTTTAGCAATTGTTTTTATCGTTCGAAGTTGAACTAGTAGTTCGAAATATGTTTCAAAAATGTACATTGTAGTTTATTTATACATTAATGATAATATATTCATCAAATGTAATAGCAAACTGTTTCTGAAACAATTAAACACAGTGAAAAACAGTACTGATTATACACAGTTAAGAACATACTAATTAATACCAGGTACAATTTTCCTTAGTTCATAAACCATTACAAGGATAAGACAAGAATAAACATTGCTTTCAGATGTTTCGATAATTATATCTTCTTCAGTAACTTTTGCAAAATAGCTGATATAAATATGTTTTTGATATTTTCGTAGAGTTTTAAATTCTTGTTACTTATAAAATTTGAAGAGGCCATAAAGGAATTTGTAGACTTCATTATAAAAGACAAGAATCATATAGATAGCACACAGTAATCATGAATAGGACCTGATGGGCCGAGTCTTAAGGATTTTTGTAAACTAATTTATTCATAGTGCGCTAAAGGAATAACGTGTGATATCTTGAATCTTGTCTCTTATCATGAAATTTTCAATATCGAAAACAGACTTATGTCAGCTGATTCACAGAAGTTACTGAAGAAGATATAGTTGAAACGTCTGAAATCATTGTTTATTCTTGTCTCATCAGTTAAAAACATTTATCATAGTTATTGCTTTATTCTTAAATAAATCAAAATGAGTATTCCAGTAGAATGTTTAGCGTGAATTCTGGAATTGAGATGCGCATTTCGAGTGGTTTAATTGTTTATCGAAATGATACTCTTTCTTACAAAGTAATTTAAATCTCAAACATCCTCAAACGTTTCAAAGGGCAAATAAAAGCATATCTATTAGCTAATCAACTGCAAAACTTTTATCAGTGACCCCTTGGAACAGGAAAGAATACCATCTGAGAAGAGTAAAAAGAAGAATGGCATCTGAGTAGGGTAAACTTTAAAACAATTATTATTTATTTCATTATTGTTTATTATCATTTATTGTATTGGAAGCTCAGAGGTTAAAGCTTCATGTAGAAATATTCATTTATCATATTGATCGAAGAAGGTGAAAGAGAAAAAGACTCTCTTACTTGTCGGAATCTTCATCGTTCTTCTTTCGTTTGGTTTCTTGGCGCTCTTCATGGGGTAATGTTTTCCTCTTTCCTGTAAATAGTTAATCAAAGCATCCAGACTCCATTTTACCAAATTATCAAACTAGACTGTGTAGTCATTAACATTAAGTACATAACCCTAAGTACTGTCGATTGTTTCTCGCTATACAAATCCTTCACCTTCTCTCTAATTGGCCGATTTCAATTCACCTCTGGGTATGATAATTCTTTAGGTTTTATCCTCATTCTCTTTCTGACCTACTACTCTGCCTATACTAGGCAAAATTTCAGTTGTTTTTATATCTTGCTATTTCCTCGCCATCCAATAGTTCTGTACCGATCAAAGACTTCTATAAATGTACATTTGTCTCTATAGCTATGCTTTGTCTATATCTGCATTACAGTGCTCGATGTACATTGTCTATCTAATTATAGTCTGTCAGATGATTGCTTAAGCAAGATACTCTAAGTAACAGAGAGCCAGTATCCCTCTTGTTTCTTATCTAAGTATAATTATATTTCTTATATAAGTATACATTTAGCTTTTAAGGCGAAACGCCTTATCCAAAACCTCCCTTTCAAGTACCCCTACTGCCTTTATAAAGAGGGTATAAGAAGTGATACTAACCAGAGCTATTAGTGCGGTATTCCTCTTCATCAACCAGTGTGAGATGGTATTGGCTGAGAGTTATTTGCTGGAAAAGGAATTGCACAATTAACACAATCAGAAAGAAAATATTTTACGACCAGTTTTGTGATCCAGAAATATGTAAATAACTGGAAGCATTGCTCATTATTTACAAGATTTGATATTTTCCCTTTAATGTATGATATTCATATGAGGTGACCCAAAGCCCCCAAAGGCCCTTGACAGATTTTGTAACCTATACCTATAAGAAGCACATATCAAGAGAACAAAGACATAGGAACGGGGTTTACCGGAGGCATGTGCCCCCCAAAGATATTGCAAAAAGCAATGAAGTGCCCTTTTAACTTTCAGAGATTGCCTCCCTTTCTTAATGAAAATGATAACCTTGATGAATCATACCCCCTCCCAATTTTGAGATGCTCTCTACATCCCTGAAGAACAAAATACTTCTGGTTACCCTGCTTGTCAGTTTCTTACAAGAATTTCTTTTTCTATGTGGTCATGCTATCCAAATCCTCCAGGAGCTGTAAGCACAATGTAAACCATAGCTCAATAGTTCCTTTAAACATGAAAGACAACAAGAGGTCGAGACTTGATTAAAATTAAAAAGGATTGAAATTTGACTCCTTTCGCTACTCGGCTTCACAGTAAACATTGATTTCGAGTCTCAGACGATCAAGTAACCTGGAGCTTCTTCTAAAAACAACACAACCTTCACACAGTAGGTTTCATAAACAGAGGCACCGTAGTGCACCAATCACCTCGACGCAGAGACATGACAGAGAAAGTGACCTTAGAGCCTTTGAATGCAGACGAGTACGGCAAGGTATTCGCATCTTATCAAAACTACGCCACTAATGAATGCGCACAAATGATAAATGTTATTAGTCCGTTTTTACAGCAGTTGGACGGTAAGCACGTAGCAATGATGAGCATAGGCCCTGGGAATGGTTCTTTCGAATATAATCTCATAAAGAATGAGGGGTTGTTGCTTAAATCATTTTATGCTGTTGAACCTGATGAAGCCCGTCGCAAAGAACTTGCAAAGACGGTGACTAAATGGAACACAGAATACTATATTGACGACAGAAGCTTCGATGAGGCATTTGAAACGGAGAAGAAATTCGATTTAATCCTCATGTCGCATGCTTTGTATTAAATCCCCCAGCCTGTAAAAGCTATTCGTAGGGCCATTTCTTTCTTAAACCAGGCTGGCTCGCTCGTCATCATTAATCAAACGGAAGTTGGGATGAATGCAGTTCAGAAGATTTTCTTAAAAGTTGCACGTTTCGATATAGAGGCCTACTACAACACTCCTCGCATCACAACAGCAACCATTTCTAACGAGCTCACCAAAGCTTCGATTCCCCACGTGGTCACATCACGTGACTCTAGGATCGATGTCACTGATTTCATACAGAAGAGACAGACCCAAACCTCCTATGACGCTGCTTCGCTTTTCATTAATACCTCGTTTGAGAAATTGCCAACAGACATCAAAAGTCGTGTCTACGAGGCTGTGAAGGAGAGAAGCAGGGACGATGGTTGTGAAAGAATTTTATTCACGCATGCGGTTGGAATGGTAGTGATAAAAAAGCTGGGAGACCATTAAGTACTCTAGTGGGCTTCGGGTGGCAAATTGTGCAAGTAAAACGCAATCATAACTACCGATGAGTTGTTTTCTGTAAGTTGGATATTTTCAGCTCAGTGGAAAAGACTCTGAACATGTCAAAGATCTTGGGTTCGAGTCCTGCTCACGTCTAAGCAAAAACTTCAATCGCTCAGGAGTACCTTTCCAGTTCAGGGATTTATGCTAAATGTCAAAGCCATGCATTATAGAGTAAGTGTTATGGTTATTGGTAGGGTTAGTGTTGGGGCTATTATTAGGGTTAGTGTTGGGGTTAGTGTAAGGGTTAGTGATGGGGTAAGTTTTAAGGTTGGGGTAAGTTTTAGTGTTAGTGTTAGAGTTAGTTAGTGTTAGGGTTAGTTTTAGTTTTAGTTTTAGGGTTAGTATTAGGGTTACTTTTAGGGTTTGCGCTAGGGTTAGGGTTAACCCTTACCTTAACGTCAACCTTAAATCTATAATGTATGGTCTTTAATATTTCGCATAAAACCTAGAACTGGAAAAGTATTCCTGATTAGTCGAATGTTTTGCCAATCCATTCTTATTAACAAATATCATCTCGATCAAATCGTAGTTGAGACCAGCCTGATTTTCAGTGATTTGGTTGATTGCGGGAGAGTTCTATATCAACAATCAAGGTAACTCAACTATCATCTGCATCTGTATCATTGGCATGGGAGTCATCAAGGTATATCATCTGCATCCTTACCTGCTGCCCAAGTACTAGTTTGATGGTGGCCCTTGCATTATCTTCATCAACAGCAACTATCTAACAAAACAATCAATTGAGTCGTGAATAGGTTATTTGTTTCTCAAGGATGCTTTTGAGGCCATCTTTTGAGCACAAGGGACGTACAATGGAGTCGGCGTTAGATCATGGTCACCTAAAGTAGATGGTTGCACAATACTAAAATGTGCCTAATACCACTGAGATATTATCCCCATACTTCTGGTTATTTCCCGAAACGTTGCCCCTTTTAGATATCAAAGGCTTGTCATGATATGCGGTGACGTTCATGTCAAATATTGTGTCAGAAACGGCCTTGATAAGTACGAATTTATTTACTCAGTAGAAGCCACTCACCACAAGCAATATAAAATATTGAACATCCAGTTTAGACAATCATCGGAGATTGATTACAAAGCCTCTAATGAATCGTGAAATTCAGAATAAACCCCTTATCTATCAGCTCATTGATTGGGTTCATTCAGTCGTTGAAATCTTGCTTACCTTTCCGTAAACGCCTTGATGTGGTCCACGCTCTATCAGGCAAAAGGCACCAGGAGCAAATCCTAAAACAAAAAAATAATCAAACATTCTCCCATATCTGAATATTCCCATCCAACAATTTGAAACTTTGGGGGATAATAGATTTTAAATTTCGAAATTATTTTTGCTCTAGAAGGTCATTATGTAGGTTCAAACTTGCATTACTGTATTTATTCTAAGAAGGGCATTATGAATTCCCAACTTGCATTATATACACGCTTTTTCTATATAAAGAACCTAGCTCAGGGCCTAGTTCTTTAAGTTCCTTATTTTGAGACCTCTTTTTACCATTTTGTAGTCCTAAAAGTATCTTAGTAGTTCCTTAATTTCAAGTGTTTACTTAGTACATAGGAATAAGTATCAATGCAAGAAAAGCAATAAAATTCAACATTTTGCAATAAACTCGTGATAAGGAAACATGAAACATATTATGACACAAAATAGGTTAGGCTAGGCCTCTAACACGTAAAAGTTAGTTACATAGTCATTAGAGAAGTTGCATATCTACACCAAATGAATATATGCAAAATTATAAAGTTCCTTAGTGATTTGACCTTTAGTAGTAAAAGTTCCTTAAGTTTTTCGACGTTCGACATGTAGGTTCCTTATAAAGGTTCTATATAAAAAAAGCGTGTACGGCATTAATGGATATAATCAACGAAGCAATAAGGACATTTATTCAGATATGTTTTTTGCAAATCTAATCTTTGGAAAAATGAATAAGCTGTGATTGCCATAATACTGGCATAATAAACTGGTTCCCACACAGAGAGGAAGTTGCTTAGGTGGTGTTACATCGAGGGACAGGACAGGTAGCTCAGGGGTTTGAGGAAGGGTGGGTGTACAGTCGATAGAAGAGTGGTTAAGCAGGAGAGGTGGTTTGGGCATGTATTGAGAAGAGATGAGGATACAAAAGTGGGTAAAGTATCAAAGTTGCAGGGTTACGAGGGAGGGGAAGACCAGCAAAGCAGTGGAAGGATTCGGTTGAATATGATATGAGGTTGATAGGGCTGGAGAACGGGATGGGGAAAAGATGGGGAAACTAGGAGAAGACGAGTTCAAGGATCGGTCAACCAAACCGGCCGACATAAAAATGTTGTCTTTGTGTGTGATAATCATAATATTACCCTCTCAGCACCCCCAGTAATAAGATCAAACCTTGTGGATGCTTGTACACAGATTCTCCAACCCCCTTGAAGTGTCGAACTTTGCCATTTTTCTCTATTATTGGACCATTTTTCTGAAATAAATTAAAACAAAAATAAGACAGTTGAATATCAATTCACTGCATATTGGAAAACTAAAGAATGAGTAAACTCTAAACACTTTTGCAAAATAAAGCTTTTCAAATATTTTCTAAAGTATGCAAGACTTTGTCAATATATACAACTGTAGCTAAAAAATGGTCAATTAGCTTTTCCCAATTGTTCTATCTTCAAAGGGATGCAAGTTAGCCAAGAAGCTACCAAATTACTAAACTGCGAACAGAAAGTCCAAAACTTGACAAAACTCTGTCAACACCTATGTCTATTGCATTCCCTTTTATCTTCTACCGATATTGTGTTCTCTTTGTACTTATATTTCTTTGTATTTATACATCCTTTGACATTTTCATTGTTTAGTTACGTTTAAAACTTTAGATCTTACTTTCATTTGTAACCAGCTGAAGATGATTATTGCTATAATCGAAACATGTTCTTGAAAAACGCTGTTTTCTTTCTCAAAATCTTATCAAGTTTATTGCTGCTAAGATCATTTGGTAAAACTTGACAAATAGTTACGTTTTCGCTAATTCCACAAAGACTCCATCAAAGAGCTTCTGAGCTCAGCTCACTTTTTCATGAAAATCAACATGAAAACGGAAATCTAAAAATGTTTGGTAGACTTGAAAATATTATCTTAATTTTGTGTGAGAATGTAATTTTTGACAAAATGTAACATCCTGATAGTGCAAAGGGGGCCGGACCTTCTGAGTTGAAAACCACTGCTTTCTAGAATGCCCCTTTAAGTTTGATGCATGGGGATTTAAAACCCAGGTTATCTAAAATAACGAGCACCAATAAGCTAGTATACGAGTGAATCTAAGATTCGCGGGTAAGTTACTTTTAGTTACGTTTACACCAATATGCCCTCAGAGAAATTGATTAAATTAGAATATTACCGTTGTCTCTTTAGGCTCCCCGAGCTTTCTTCTACGTTGCTTTTTCTCCTCTTGCTTTTTCTCTGCCCCAAGACCAAGGCCTTTGTGTCTCGGGATGAACTCAATGGGCTGCGTAAGACTGAAAAAAATATGAAAGGTGTCAAGCAAATTCTTGAAAGCTAATAGGAGATTGGTTATTGAAATGGGCTAGTCTAAAGTGTAGTAAATTTGGTTTATTGTTTCGTTTATTATTCAGAACAATAGAGATGGTGGCTCAAGTGGTTGTCCCCCCTCCCTAAACTTGGCTAGGGACTCTTAGCCAAGTTAGTGTTGCAATAAAGATACTAACAACACTTTCGAAATTTCATTTGTGGTCAGCATGCATCTTTGTATGCTGGAAATATCGCAACCTTTTTCAATTTTCATGTGGCAAAAGCAAAGATGTAAGTACGCACATTCTATGTTAAGGATACACTCAATTGTATTATAAAAGTTTCTTACCTATCTAGATTAAGAAAAAACACTTTTGAGGTTAATTGTTCTCATATATCTTGTAAGTGTTATGTGTTAAGAAAAATCAGTTAGACCTAGACGGCTGTTTACTTACCCTTTATTTGTAAGTCCTATTGTTTGCCCTTCTTTCCACCCCATTCCACGAAGCATTGCAGCGCCGAATGCGGTGACAGGCACACTTTCGTAATCATCAGCATTGCTCTACATAAAATATTCACTGAGTATTATCATATTGACAAAATGACCATATTGAAAAATCGCATTGCAAGATATATGGAAAAAAGTATTAGAAAAATATCGCAAGAAATATTGGAAGTCAAAAAGCATTTAGAAAAACATCTGGTAAATTATCAACAATCTGGCAACAATTTTGAAAGAATTCAGTAACAATTTAAGAAATTTCTTCAGGGTTTGTAACAATTGAGGACTGAGACACTACTCATCCCAATAGAGATACTACTCCTAAGAGATATCAAAAGTTGATTACCACACTCGGCATCAGTTGCACATTCAATTTCCCGTCAACTTCAACATCATTTATAGGTAATTTGTTCCGCAATAAAAGAGGTATTGCAATGTCCTCTTTGCTATCAACTTCACTTTGATTTTGCAGGTCTACAAAGAAATATTAGATCATTCTTAATGCTAAATTGCTACTTTTAATTTTTGATACCATCTATCAAGTAAATGGGGTGGATGCCAAGCTGTCAAGTTTGTCCTGGAGAGGATGATATTTCTTTAGGTGTTGACGTGTCTTGACTGAAACTAATGGATGCTCTTATTCCCAAAAAATAAGTGCCTTATCATGCTGGAATTCTCCAAAATTTAACAACAATAGCAATTACACAATGGATGGAGAGAATTTCTGTTGGCTGGATGATATTCGTCTTCATCATGGCAAAGTCTATTTGAGAGCCCTAATGGGTAGTGGTTTCGTTTTCCTGCAAAGACTCTTTTAATAATCTATTGTTTGTCTCACTTGACCCCCTCCATTGATGGGTTGTTTCTCTGGTTTGTATACTTTGAATCACTTCTCCGTACAAAGTCACTAAGGTCTCATCTTCATTCTTTATCTAACATGTCATGTATTAATAACATGTCATGTATTAATCTGATGAGTGTTAAAATAAAACTTTCATGTCCTGCTATCTTTTCAATTTTTCTTACTTTCTAGATTCCTAAGAGTAATAACAGCATAAAACTCTGATTTTTTTATTTTCTTTAGTGCCAGTTTGAAAGATGATGATGAAAAATACTCACCCTTTAAAAGTTCATTTGCTGCTTCTTGATCTTTAGAATCAAATTTACCACCAGTGTTTCTCTGTATCAGAGGAATTACCAACTTCTTTTTGTCTTTTTTAGGCTTTTGACTGTAAACATAATACTTTATAATAATATAACACAAATCTGTAAGCAACAGTGCAAAATAGGGGTTAAGTTTCAAGATGATCTGGATCAAATCAGGTAAGGAGGGGTGTCTATCACAAGGAAGCTTTGAGTAACCAAACAGACTGCTAACATTGCTTTGTGTGCAGAAGATATTCCTTGCACAGTTATGTCCTAAACTTTCATTTTATTTTAAAATATGACTTAGTTTGGGTAGCATATTTTTTCATACACACTTGTAGTTCACAGAAAACCCTGCTCCACGCACTACAAAGTTGGTATTTAGCAGTAGTCTGGCACGCAATTTTTTATAAGCAACTTCAGCTCCAGCTCAGTACTGAAAATTGCTTAGCTGGAGGGCGAATTTGAGTACTCAGAATTGTTTAGCAATTTCTTAGCTTTTTTATTTGTTTCTTAGAATACTATTTCACAAGTTGTTGTACAAAAAATGTTGATGGTATCTTGCATACAAAAGTGTGTTGTGGTACTGATATCCACTGTAACCTACTACTTCATAGCTGCTGCACAATTTTCATTGCCAATTTGATCAGAACTAAAATGTTCAAATTGCTTAGCATTCCTCTATCTAGTACTGGAATTGCTTAAGTTTTTGTCTTTTTGAGTACTGACTTGCTTATAAAGCAATTGCTTATAAAAAAAGTGAAGTGTGGCTATCAGATTTCTCTAGTTTGTAGAGAATGGTCACAATGGACCCAAGGTGCATTCAATGTTAAGTCCACGCCCAAATATTTTAGGATATACACCGAAAAAGTAATATATTCTATGGTCCCAAGGCAAGTTGCATGCCAAAGATCTTCAGGCTTAGTGCCATGAAATTGACTCTGGTTATCAACTAGATTTCAGGTGCACAAAACCAACAGATCCAATTGTTCTATTGTTATTATATTGTTATCGCGGTGCCTGCAAGCCAGACTGCAGAGAAGGGCACTTTTTGCCAATATCTCAGGTGTACTGAGAGATAGAAAACAAGCAAGCAAACAAACCAGCAGATTTATGTTAACGCAGGTTCTGAGTATGGCAGCTTCACGGCTGATGTGCCACCAGAATTGGTATTCTAGAAACGAATATACTTGTTGTTCATTTACTGACTTCAGAGGGATGTACAGCTGAGTTGGTAGACGGCTTGTAGTTCATGAATTTGACCGTTCGTTGATTCGAGCCAACGGAGGTTACTCTTCAAGGATTAGAAATTCAGCGCCTTTACCACTAGGCTACACCACCCAGTCTGCAGAGTATGGTCTTTTTCAACGAGATCTTGAGTGCGCTTTAACAACTTTCCATTGTTCTATCCTATTGTTCTATTGTTATCTCGGGTGTGCAATTGCCCAACTCTGCAGAATGGTACACCACAGTACACCACTAGATCAAATAAATTGGAAAGTGCACCTAGGGTGATTGATCTTTGATTGATCTTTCAGGGTTTGCAGCCAGTTTGCTTTTTAAGATATGAGGCCTAAGAATGAGCTTGAAAATTTTAGTATCCACATTTTTACAAAGATAGGATACCAACATGTGTGCCATTTCCTAATTTAGGCCTAAAAAAATAAAAAGCATGAATCATCTTTTTACCTCTTTAATTCAAGTCCTTCAGCAGAAAGAATATAATCGATATCTTCTTCATCTTCTTCCCTGGACATAAATTTTTTGTTTTTATCGACTGATGCTGCATGGCTCTTTGATTTTGAAACCTTGAACGAAAAGGAACTGACTTTCCTCTCTTCTTCCATTTTTTCAGCCGCCATTTTGTTCAATAACGTTCAATTAAATTCACTTCAATTCCCCTAGATTCAATCTTTGCTGCGGGGCAGCCCATTTGGCAACGAAGGACAATTCGAAATTAAATTTCCTGTCATGTGACAACTTGCTAGCCGACTAGAATTGATCCAATCGTCACAGTAATTTTTAACCGAAAGTAAGATTTTATGACAATCAATGCTTTGTTAGCTGTGTTCAGCTGTGTTATTAGGTTATTAAGGAACAACTCACAATGAAGTCTTTGTTATCAATAATTTTCTTTAATTTGGAAAACGACAGCGAGAGGTCAAAATAATAATGACTTCATTATATGAGTGCGCTGTCATATATGATGACCTACATACAATGATATAATGGATGACTCATAAAAGTTCTATAACTTGTTGTTGTTCCGTTTCTACAATTCATTAGGGGACTAGCAGAAAATGGATATGACGTAAACAGCTTCAGTGAAATATTACATCCTCTTGCGTAAGTAGAAATTGACCAATCAACTTATCGAATGTTTAATTTATTCATAATTTATGCGTTTTACCGCAACGCGTTAAAGGAGTCTTTTCTTTTCTTTCATTCGGTTGATTTTATTTTGTTTGCGTCTTTGAGGAAGAAGTCTGTCAAAATTCTAGTGCAGAATCTCGGAATTCTGCTGTCCTTTTTTAGCTGTTCAATCTCACACAGATGGTGAATACTTCTGGTGAAAGTTCTAGTTTTGGAGTCTTCTTAGATGGAAACTACAAACAGATTCCTGGCGCTGGATTTCTGTTGCTGGATGTGAAAGTTTTCGACGAGGGAAGCTGAGAAGGGCACGGCGTGTTGGCTGTTCTTTTTCTAAAGTGTCTAAAGATTCTTCCTCTGGCCTTAGGTTAATTGTCTAACACGTTGGAACTACATTAATGGGGTGAATTTACTGATATTTTTCCTGCTCTGTCCGTTGTGAAGCTGCACTCTATACAAAATTTCCTGCTCAGCTTTCCAAACATCTGTCTGGCCTAACAAATCCGTGTTTATAAAGATGGCCAGATTCAACAACCAGGCGGGTGCCTGCAACCAGTCCGCATCGACCAACAGCGGCAAGGCCGAGTCCAGGTCGCCTTACAGTTTGTCTGCCTTTGCCATGATTGACAAGATTTTCCACCTGATTTCAGAGGCCAAGCACAACAAAGTTCACGTGGAGAAATTCAGGGAGACTCTTGAGCAGATCTTGAAGGCCCTGAATGGGATGGACGTCTTCTTCATTCGCAATGCCGAGTTTTACCCAGACCTCAAGGAAACTCTTTCCAAAATCCACTACCACATTGCCAATGCATCCACCAGGAATAAATGGCTGAAATTCATGATGGCCAAGAAAGATTTGGTCACTCAGGAGGAAATTCAGAAGCATGTTGATAATTTGGTGTGCAGGATCGTTTTCTCTTACGCCCAAAGAACAAAGCAGAGAAGGAACACCCCGCCCCTCCCCACCTCAGATGAAGATAGCTGTGCTCTTGTAGGGTCTGCCGATTGTTGCTCGGAAACTAGTTTAGATTTAACGAGATAGATAATATGTTTGAATAAACAAGGGAAACATCATAATTTTATTTTTTACATCCAACTACATAGGTACCGTGTGTGAGGTTTCTAAGGGGGATGTGTTTGCCTTTGCCCATAATCACGCCTTGTGATGCTACACCCATTTAGAAAAATTCTTAGGAAATCAGTTCGTACGTACAAACAAACAAAACTCAACAAAATTTACTGATAATTTAAACCCTCTTCAATGGATACAAGAATTTTTTACAGCCCTGATAGTTCTGCCCATCAATTGCTATTACATGGAAAATTTCCATTTCTCTCAACTCAAGCACGCCCTCCTGTAACTCCCTGAAGAAGGATATACTAAAGCAATTCAATACCAAAAATCCTGAATTCTTAGGTTCTTTAGATTGATTGTTTAGGTAGCCTTCTTTAAAGTTGGTAATACCATAATAGCTAACAAACCTATTAGGAACTAACCAAGAAAGATCAGGAGCCCCAGGCTCCTACCCTGATAATGAAAGGCTCTGCTAATTGTATCTTCTTTATCCTATGCAAATGCATTGATGCTTGAAAATGCTTAAGTTGTTGGATGTACAAATAATTCTGATCTTTCCCTTTGATCTTTCCTTGAATAATCTTAAAATCAATTTACTATTTGACCTTGAAATATATATGAATTAGCATATTAGGTTTAGCCAAACCCACATTGAGTACATGATGATTTGAACCATGACGCAGCCTGTTGAAAAATGTTTCTAATGAATAATGAATGAGGTAATTAAATAGTGTAACATCAATGTATTATTTCTGAAATGGAATCAAAAGTCGGCAATCAAGGTGGTTTCCAGTAGGTTATTATTTTTCATGTATAGCAAGAAAACACTAATGGAATTACTTTAGACAAAGTTATTGGAGGAATTTTTTTGAAAACTGCAGGATCAGACAGCAGTGTATGGCAATTCTTCACCTGGAGTAGAAATAGATTGATCGGATGGAAAAATAGAAACTCATTTTGGTGTACCAAAGATCTTGCCAAAAGTACTGTGAATACTGGAACTGAGAAAAAGTCGAAAACACATTTCTTGCTTGGAAATGGGCTGAACCAGTCAAGCTGTTGCAACTGTATTTCTGAGAGAAGCTGAATCAGTACACATGAATTTATTGCGATAGAATTCCCTTTTTTGCATTTTTTCAGACCGAGATGATAGTTATTGTATTTGTTGATCAGAAAAGGGTGTTATTTCATTGCAATGTTCAATATGGCTGCAAAATACTTTCATCTTGAGGTTGATACCATATGTATCAATAGCCTCCTGCACATTTATTAGTATCCTTGATACCATATGTATTGATATGTATTAAAATTTTCAATTATTATTTATGATATTATTAGCACTCAAACATTCAGCAATGTAAGATTTGTAACAAAAACCTCATAAATGCTTATTTATTTTGAACAGTTTATTGCAACAATTGATCCATCAGAAAAATCAACATTTGTAGGGTAATTTTCATTTATTTAAAATCAGTTTATTTAGTCAATTTCATGAATTACTGTGTTTCTTCTGTGATTCTTCTCTGAACGACAATATTTCTCTTGGCAACATAGAATTTTGCACTATCTAGGCAATATGGGGTCCATCGTTTAGATGTAGGGATCCAAGGTTTTGAGTTACATCAAACCAGGGTTAAGTAATATCATGTGGTTCTAGTGGTTGTGTGGGAGACATACAGAAGGCATTCCCAACATCAAAAGTGGTATTATCAAAATTTCATTGTCTACCACTAAGAAGCATTCCTCTCCAACCTTGTACAGTGTTTATTCTTTGAGCTGATACTTTCTTTATTCTCTGAGCAACAACAATATTTCTCTTGGCAGCATTGAATTTTGCAATTTCTCGATTCTTGTGTTGATATAAGTATGAGTTTACTACTATGCTCCATCTCCCCTACCGTAGCATCAAATGATAATAAAGTTGCCTCGAATAAAGTAATAAAGTAATAAAGATATGGCAGAGAAGCTTACAAGGACTCTTTTAAGTACAGATCCTTTGCAATAGAGAATTTCTTATTCCATCCAAGTAGAATGTATTCAAATTGCGCTTGTTTTCATTTCTCTATATCTCTGTTGTCCAGCATATATTTTGTTTGATATAAAAATATTGAACAAAAAATTTGGACATTCTCGACAATTTGGGACAGAAGTGGACACATCAAGTTGTCTTTGAGAAGTTGAAGAGGAGACTTGTACTGAACAACTAGCAGATGTATTAGGCAGAAGGTAGCCTGCGCTCAGACACTGTCGTTCTCCTGTAGTTCCTTTGAAGTGATTTGTTCTGTGCACAGGCTATTAGACATTCACTCCATACACCATTCAACGCGAAGAGATCATATTAATTCAGAATACTTCAGCATCCAATTCCAAAATATTTTCTGGTGTAGGAAGTTCTGCTTTTGTAGTTTTATGATCTCCAAGAAATATCTTTCCGAGGTTGCCTTTACGAAACTGCCGCAAAAAATGTAAGGATGTATTATGGTAATCGGGACGGTTTCCTAAAACGAAAGTAATATTAGATCAGTCTTTGATCGGTATAGAACTTAGAGATATTGAGAAACATCAGAAACATAATAACTGAAGAATATTGCCTGATGCTGATCATGTTAGTGCAGCAGAAAAAGGACGAAAATGAAATCTAACGAATTATTGTACTGAGATGTGGATCAAAATTGGTCAATCAGAAAAAAGGTGAATCATCAAATTTATTAGAAAATGGACATCTAAACTGTGTTCAAATTAAAACGTGTTTTCCCTACTTGAGCTCCAATGTTAAGACTATTTGTTTACCAATACCAATTCAGCTAACGATTAGCACTATCTTTCCCACTCGTTTAATTGCCGTACAAAGACAGCTACCATTCAGCTTTTCCGTAACAGTAAAGCAGTAACCATGTATCAAGGCAGTTAATGGTAAAGTATCTTTCGAGATAATTTGTGAGAATGAAAATGACCCGAGTAGGACTCGAACCCACGACCTCTAGATTTGATCTCTAGAACGCTACCACTGCGCAACCGGGGCTACGAGAAACCCAGGCCATTTCATTCACACAAATTGTTGCATCACCACTCTTCCTGCAACTCTATCCAGTGATGGGACTGCGATGGTCTCCCTGGTGTGAGAAAGTCGTCGCCCTTCGGCAGGTCCAGTGTAGTGTCAAAGAGCCCGGATAGGTTCGTCTCTGCATTTGGTGAGTGGTGGTGCAACAATTTGTGTGAATGAAATGGCCTGGGTTTCTCGTAGCCCCGGTGGCGCAGTGGTAGCGTTCTAGAGATCAAATCTAGAGGTCGTGGGTTCGAGTCCTACTCGGGTCATTTTCATTCTCACAAATTATCTCGATTGATTTTCCAAATCCTGCTTCTCTTCAAGTTTACTTCCTGCAACTCTATCCAGTGATGGGACTGCGATGGTCTCCCTGGTGTGAGAAAGTCGTCGCCCTTCGGCAGGTCCAGTGTAGTGTCAAAGAGCCCGGATAGGTTCGTCTCTGCATTTGGTGAGTTGTGGTGCAACAATTTGTGTGAATGAAATGACCTTGGTTTCTTGTAGCCCCGGTTGCGCAGTGGTAGCGTTCTAGAGATCAAATCTGGAGTTAGTTGGTTCGAGTCCTACTCGGGTCATTTTCATTCTCACAAATTATCTCGATTGATTTTCCAAATCCTGCTTCTCTTAAAGTATCTTTCATGCTATTTGTCTATTTTGTGAGAAACTTCACTGGCTAAAGTAGTGCCTATTTCAAAAAAAAATTCCAAAACCATATATCTATAGCGGTGGAGCTACAATCCCCGCCAAAAGTCTTGGAACACTTGCACTATTTTTACAGTTTTCTACATTTTTCCCCCTCCCCTCCCCCCTTTACAATGTTGTTTCTGATAACAAAAACTAGCCCAATATCATTCAGCTTGTGTTTGGTGTGGTCTCATAAAGTTCCTTTTGTAAACAACATTGTTTTGAGGGGGGAAGGGGGTTTGATTGGAAATAAAAGGCTAGGAAAGCTAAAAATATAGTTATTTGGTAAAAAAATCAAGGGTGTTCCAACTACTTTTGGCGGGGATTGTAGATACTGTGAATTGCATGGGGCAGCACACACGCAATGACGGAGGCACATTGGTGTTAGCCTTTGTTCTTGGAACTTGATTAGTATTTGTATGCATTTTTTCCACTTGTTGCTATTATAGAAGATAAAGCCAGAAATATCGGAAGTATAGTGAAGCGAAAAAAAGAGCATACACATCTATATTTTCTCTTCACTATACTCCTGATTTTTTCTGGCTATATTGAAGTTTTGCATCAATCAAAGACCGTCTATTATGGAAGAATGCAACTCCACTCAAAAATTAGTTTGAAAGGTGTAAAAGCGTAGCCAGTAGAATTTATTATGATAATGACATATTAGTTCACTTACCATTCCAAAATCCCGTTGTTCGTGCGATGAAATTGCTGACAATATCAAAGTCATCACATGGGCCAGGCAGCCCATACACCTGTACGTACCTATGGAAATCATGACAGTTTTAGATTTCTGTGTAGTGCAGGCTCGTAGCCAGGTCTTTCGAGTCGGAGTGGCAAAATTTCGAAGTCAATAAAAAATATTTTCGTGGGGAAGGTGTAAGGCTAAACATAGAAACGGACATACACACTTAAGTGACGTCAACTTCTAGAATTTAGGCCAATTTATATTTCAATCATGAAATCCGCTGTTTTTCACAACTATTCTCATCAATTATTTTCTTCTATTTCAATTACGTTCTGAAGGGTACAACATCGAACAATTAGGAAACCACTCTTTTTAAGGGGTGACCAAAAGCTCATTCATATTGCCACTCCTTTGCCACGGGCCTGGCGCAGAAGCAACCAATAATCACCAGTGCTCTAGTGAGACGAATAAGAAATTGCTAAAAGATTTCTTATGGGAAAAACTTCTTTTCTCTACACAAATATAAGAGATAAGTCACACTCTAAGGAAAACATAACTCCGAAAGGCCTAAGTGTGCTGTATTGAAATTGTGTTTCTTTGCTTCCTTTTCCACAAATTCTTAGCAATTTTATCTACATAATGTAATGTCTACAGAGTATAGGATGCATGGTTTCCACGTAAACAGATTTATAAATTTCCCAGTGAAACGTTGACCCTGCTCTGCTGATAATGCGAAAACTGTCCTGACTGTATTTTTCAGCACATTATGGTTTGTCCAGCAAATATTGACCTACATCAGAACGTGTTATAAGTTCCATTACTGAAGTGGTACTCTGATGAGTGACGGACGAAACGCTTCAGTAGTTATCATATTTCGTTTTGCCTCCTATTTTCCTCGCCATTCTCCAGCTTTCAATTCATTACTCGTATACCCAATTTTGGGTATAATGATTGGTTAGGTTTAATCTTCGTTCTCTTTCTGGCGCTTTTTTGATAAGTGTTAAAAGCCTTAGAAGTTATCACGAATCGCTATATTTCCAATTTCCATTGTTATCTCAAATGATGATTACTTACTCATTTTGTTTGTTTTTATTCAAAGTATACAAGAGGTAATCAGCAATCAAGTCTTCTCCTATCAGATGATCTGGGAAGGATCCTACAATATAGAAAATGAATTTCATTGAGAAAAGTATGACACGATAATTTATTAGAATGAGCATTCAGAAACCCCTTTGTGGTCCTCAAAAGTGTAGTGGTAAGGCGTAGAACTCACAATCGGGGCCGTAGGCTTTCAGTCGCCATGTTCCGTGCATTGGTAGCACCAACACACCATTTTAGGATATTGTCCATCCAAGTGATCATTGGCACCCGATACAGTTTTTGCCAGGCAGCCTACCATCAGTAACATTGCAGAGTAAACTGGCAGGTCTGCTTCTCTATTGTCATATTTGGATAGCTTTTGCTGTTTAATGGCCTCTAACAACTCATCTCTTCTGGTTCCCATTTTCTCTCTGATCCATTCGCTCGTTTTCCTGTCAGTCCATTTGATTGCGATTTGAAAGGTAGTGGGTTCAAAACCAAGCACTTGCGAAATGAGGGTCCCCTGAGAAATCATCCTTGGACAAGATGTGAACAGAAATTGTGCCTCTCTCCACCTAGGACTATAAATGGGTACCTGGCCAGTAGTTGTGAGCAACGCGTGTGTCTGCACCCTACTATGCAAAAAATAACTGGAGAGGGGGTATCATGAAAATTCTGCAGAGTAGTTCCTAGAACTAAGTGTAAGACTAAATTACACCTGTTTGTACCCCTGATAATGTAGCTTAGAGTATCTCTGATAATGTAGATCAATGACTAAACTTACCAATAATTGCGAGTTTTAATCCTTCTTCAGGGTCTCTTATCTGTGGCGGAATAACACCTGCAAAGGTTAGAGATAGCAAAATGAGTTGAAAAGACAAGATACCCAAGATATCAGGGTAAGAAAGAAGATAAAACTTTTTGTAGCTTTCTATAATATCCAGGATCAAAAAAAAAGTTACCTGGCGTATCGAATATGTAAATTTTCGGGTCGTCGTGAATCTGTTAGAGTAAAAAGGACGATATATTGATAATAGTAGAACAGTCTACATAAAAGCCAGGGAACCAGGGATGTGTAGATAGAAGGAGTTCGTTTTTGCCTTAAGACTCTTGAAGTAATCTCATTAGTCAGCTCACTGTATCACGGGTGATAATTAGTTTTCCCACACTATACCAATCATTCACCTCTTTTCTGATTGGTCTATTTCTATCCATATCTTGGTATATAAATCAGTTAGGTTTTTGATTGGAGGGGCCTCAAGATTTCAAGAGGTAAGAGGTTTCAACGGTGAATGAAGCAAGAAAGGAGATTAGTCAAACTTAAACAGAAAATTGTTCCCATTTCCAGTTCCCAGACTCAAACAGAAAAAAAGTCCCCCTTCTACCCTTTTACATGTCTGTACTTTTGTACATTGACAATTGTGGTGCAGGTTTAGACATCTTTAGAGGTATGTATTTAACATTTTTCAAAATATATCAGACAGGGATGGCCGAGTGAATAGAAAAAGGGTCGTGTGTTCTAATTGGCTCTTTGTGCTTTGTGCACAAACCCATACCTAATGAGGACAGTGAGCTCACTTGCATATCAACTATCAACAAGATCCTAGAAATAACTAGGCGCTCACCAATATCTTATTCATGACTGATTTAGTTATACCAGGTTTTTTCCCAACTGGTGTGGCTTTACCTGTAACAAAATATAGTATAGGATGTTAAAATGTATAAGACAAGGTATATGGTATCATAATACAGTGAAACTCCCAGTAATAACCTAGGCCTATCAATCCAACCCTAAACCTAAACTTATAATGAGTTCAGTAAGAACCTGTATATTTCAACTGCCCTAAAAGCTTCTTAAGTTATAAGGGTATTCACCAGATTTGTTTAAGAATGGGTGTTTTAAAACGACAGAAATATTAAGCATTCTTTTGCTTTCAGATCATATATGATGGACAGAAGGATTTGCCCAGTCGTTGCCTGGCAATCACAGCCAGAATGTAAGAATTACCTCTTTTTAAATTCAATCCTCTCAGAGCATTTATCAGTGAAGATTTCCCAGTGTTAGGCACACCACATACTAAAACTTTATACGAAGGGTTTTTCACCTGGAAATAATAAAAAAAGTCTTGAAGATTTCGTATTTCAGATTTAAAATTTTGCAAATTTAGAGAAAAGAGAGTTAGCTAGATTTAACGATAAACTAATGCTTGATTTAACTGGGTATTATTCAATGCATCCCTCTTATAATACAACATCTTCTCCTTCTTCTTAAGGCTTCAATCCCATTCTAAGACATTTTGCCCTGATCTTTGCATTGCCTCCTCTTCTATTGCGTGGATTACCATCATGCCCTCCCTAAGGCAGTTGATCCATCTCCTCTTTGGCCCTCCTCTACCTCTTGTTCCCCCCCACCATCTTTCTAGTCCTTCTTTTCTGGGGATTATTTTTTGATTGATTTGATGCATCACGCTACGGCATTGTGGATTTTTCAACTTTGCCAATTGTCACAAATTACTGAGTTAAATGAGGGATACCTTATTTGGATACCTTTCTTATATGCACCTTAAAGTAAGGGTGCCCTGTCTTATCCGTTGTGAATTTAATTCTAGGGGGTCTGCCCTAAAAACCTGTCTGATTATAATGAATTACCAATGCATCATCAGGATCAGCCAGTTTTCTTTCCTCAACCATTTTAAGAATCATTGGAACTATCTGAAAAATAATACACAGAAATATTTAGGATAATCTGACCATCATAGTAGTTCTTCAAAAAATGAACGGAAATTAAATCTCATGAATTGTTCCAGTGCCATCTCTTTGCGTGTCATATGGAAAACTTAAGCTATATTCCTGATTTTTCTCACTATCCTTTTAAATTCTGCATTGTCATGCTGTATTGTTCTTGTTTTTTTTTGGAAAAAAATTTCTTTCAAATCCGTAATATTTGATCAATAATAAAAGTGCAGAGTTTGAAATTAAAAATAAGAAACCTTTTTAAGAGAAGGGTCATGTGTCCGTGTTGAGTTTGATGCAAGGATAGTCCGTCCAAAACCATCCAGCTCTTTTGAATAAGTCTGAAATGAAAAAAATGTTTCAACCACTGGTGGTTTAAATACCAAATTTGATGTTTTCTATATGGTATTGTGCAATTTCCAATACTGAGTGAGTACTTTTTGCCTATATTGAAGCCCAGGGCCTGGGGCTATGGCCCCCCTGGACCCCCTTAAAATCATTACTGAATCTAACAAATATTAGAAAGGTAAACAAAGGACATGACTTATCAGCAAAAACACATCATTTAAGAAATTCATCCCTTTTACAGGATTTGATATTTACTAGATGTAAATAAGTTAGTAGGCGAGTAAATAAGTTAGCAAGAAAATAAATATTTAGCATGAAAGGAAGTTATATAGTTTTTGGTTGATTTTCAGCAACTCCATTTTGTTGTCAAAACCCAAGATAACGAGAAAATAACTGAAAGGTTGTTGGAACACTGAATTTGATTTTGAAAATTAACAAACCTTAAACTTCTTCTTGTCAACCAGATCAATTTTATTGAGCATCAACAATCTAGACTTGTCACCAACATAGTCATAGAAATTTGGGTTTCTTCCCACATGGGGAATATATCAAATTGTCAAGGAATCTATTAAAACAGTCTTTGGTTGGTGCAAAACTTCAGTATAGCCAGAAAAATCAGAAGCATGTCTTTGATATGCTTGAAATTTTTCAGGCTAAATATATTAGAACTGTTTCCATACTTATTTAGAGTTTTCCCACATGAACTATACTCTTAGGAAAGGTCATCTTTATTAAAGCCAGAGAGATGCAACGGCAAGGGGGTGACTTTAATAGTGAGGGATATCTTGACTTTTTTGATAGGTTACATTTCAAATAAAGGTTTGGTAATATTACAATATACAGAGCAATTCTTGTAAGAAATCTGAAAAATTCCAAAGAAGATAACAGTAAAGGTAATAAAGAAAGGATACTCTTGCATCATGGACTTCAATGACGAAATCACATTGATAGATCATTGCACGCATTGCTCTCAAGCCTGAAATGAAAGATGGAATTTTCAAGAGTCTTTGATCAATAAAGAAATCGAAGGTGGCAAGGAAAATTAGAAACATGGCAAAACATGATACTTATAAAACTTTGCGCCTTCTACTCATAGACCACTTTCAATGTTTACATTTTTGGACAGGCAAATGAGATTCTTTTGAAATGCAAAATAGGACCACAATAAAAAATTGAAAACTTTTGACAATTAATTCAATGCCAATTATTTAGAAAACAAAGAAATCGACAGGCGTTAAATGGGCTAACGGTATTCGGCGAAAAAGCGAAATAGCGAAATAACGAAATAGCGAAATAGCGAAATAACGAAATAGCGAAATAACGAAATAACGAAAAAAACAACAACAGCAACAAAAGTGTTCATCCAAACGAGATAAGCTCAGGTTCCTCTTTTTGGTCTAATATTCAGGCAAAAGTTTTTTGGGTCAATAATTTTACAGTAATTTTTTTGGGTTCCTGAAATTCTGGATTACTTGTTTTGGTCTCAAATACGGAATAGGTAGAAACTTTATGATTTACAAAACATTACTAAAATCAAAATACTTCAATATCCCAATAGATAATAAGAAATCTAATCAGTTAGGGCACTTTTCCCCTTTTTCCACATATTTAAGATCCATATTTAAGATGCCGTATGTTGGTACAGAAAAATTACTTAGAGGAGTTTGGAAATCCCGTTCGCCTGATTCTAACACGCTTTTGAAACTATCAAAGAAAATGTTCTTTTTGGAAACATAATATGGTTGAAACAAAAACTATGAAACAACAAGTATGAAATCCACAAAATATCCGTACAACTATACACGTTTTTTTTATAAAAAACCTAGCCTTGGTCCTAGTTCTAAAAGTTTCTTTACTTTTCACCAGTTTCTAGTACGAGAAGTTTCTTAAAAGTTTCTTATTTTTAGATTCGCACTTAACATCAAATTTTGCACTTTCTCTCGCATATTACTTGTATTAAAGTGAAACCCACCTAGTAATACAAGTAGACTCAACATCCTGTATTCCTCTAAATAAAAACGTATAGTAAACTTATATCAAGCAAAAATGTATTGTTAACACTATCATTTTTGGCTCAGAAAGTTCTCTTATTTATTTTTGGAGTTTTTTAAAGATATTGATGTAGTTCTAAAAGTTTCTTAAATTTTTTGGGCTCTAGTACTAGGTTTCTTATAAACCGGTTTCTTATAAAAAAAAACGTGAACATCCCTTTTGCCAAATCGTTTCATTTTTCGTTATTTCTCTATTTCCTCATTTCGCTATTTCGTTATTTCGCTATTTCGCCATTTCGTTTTTTCGCCGAATACCGTTAGCCGTTAAATGTAAACACTGAAAGTGATCTATTGAAACAGCCCTAGTGGGAAAACAAACTCTTTCTGTCAAGACAACATGAATCCATTCTTTGGATGTAAAATGATTCAGGGTTCTGATTTATATCAATATAGAATAAGTCATGTTGTTATGTGGTACTGGTGGTTTTTGTGGGAAACATATAGAAGGTATTCCCAGCACCACTATGGTATGATATTTCATGGTGTTGGGGGCACTGAGAGAAGCACTCTTATCCAACTTCCAGCCTTGCATCACTTCTTGCCAATTCCTCAAGTTGTCTGTAATCTAAGAATTCATATTCCTAAATGAGACAAACAGGAACAACACACGAAGTGATATCTTTCAATAGGCCTAGCCATTTAAAGCTAAAGATCAGGCCTACATTAAGCCTTACCTTTTGCCATGTGCCCCGGGTACCATTTTCTGAAGGTATTTTCCATGAAATAAATTGGAAATTCAAACTTCTCTCGTAGAACAGGTGAAATTACTTTTTTGATCATTGTTACCATGAGATTGTCATTAGAGAGGTTTAGGTTTCCATTAGGTACAAATTGTATTGATTCATCAATGAGGGATGGATGAAATAAGTAGGATACTTCAAAACTAACTATCATAAGCCTCGTTTTCCAGTTCTAAAGCCAGTGGACGCTTATTAAGTGCCATAAGGAGGCTCAAAAAACTTGCTTTGGTGCATATTAAAAATAGTTGACAGCCCAGCCGCCAAAATCCAAACCCAAACCAGCACAGTAACATCAAGACCTCTGGCCAAAAATTTCCTCTAGAAACCTAATATTTCTGCTATCTTCCCAATTGAAAGGTAAGATTTACTTATTGCCATAAATAAAAACAAGCAGAAGCCTTGCCAGATTTAATGAATTTTGTTAGAACACAGTGGGTTCCAAAATAAAATCCAAAATAGAAAAAATGGATAAGACACCTCATTACAAATGGAGGATTACAGTCTGCTTAATATTGTTGCATATATATAGCAAACTAAACTTCTATGGAGGCCGGTAAAAGAAAAAAGGTACGATTAAATGTACCTTTATACAAAGATGCAACATAGTTAACAACCAATGGCTACATTTATTGTCTGTTAAATCATGGAACATTTAATCTATGGAATTGTTTTATTGTTTTATTTGTTTATCAAATTGCCACACCCACCGAATTCATTTACATCGCAGTTGATACAGATGCCTTGAAAACGCTTGCACAAGGATGCATTTCAACAGCTGAAGAAAAGAGAAACAGGGTAATTCCACCTGAAAAATTGGAACAAATCATAGACAGAGAGAGAAGCCCTCTCCATGTCACATGGACGATGTGACATTGATTTGCTATATCTTTGACTAACAAATTATTAGTGGAATGGAAACCTTTTCTTGTGGCTTTAAGTAGCCTTCAAACCATACCATTCATTCATGGTTAGAATATATTGATTTGTTTCTAGCAAGAGAAGAGAAGAAGTTGTCAATGAATGCCGCAATGCTGAATAATGATTTTGATAACCCTCGCAGGTGAGGTATTCATCATCATCATCATCATCATAATAGCAAAAATCCACTACCTACATTATTAGGTATGGCAGCTTATGAATAAACAAATCAAATAAGTTGAAAATACAAGCAAAAAGTGAAAAATTAACAGAAGATAAACGTATTTCAATTCAAATATTTGAGTTTAATGTGTAACGTACTTGCCTGGCTTGTACTATGCATATCAAAGTGCTTGAGGCTCTAAGATTTTCGACGATCCCATTTGTGAGCGATTAAGTTTATGTTTGATATTTAATTAGACTATTTCATATATCTCTATATTTCATATTTTCATTTATCATATTCATTTAGTATATACTAACCAACACAAAGCTTCAATTTCAACATTCCCTAATCAAAGTATTTACTTTACAGGTCAGAATTTGACATTCTAAAAGAGAAGAAAAAGCTTTCTACAAGAAAACTGAAAAAGCTTTTGCAGCACAAGAGCCATCTCAGGTTTGATTTTGAGATTTTCTAGTATGCTTTTGCCTGAAATAGCCTATTTTTGCAGAGCCTATTGTTTCTCTTTTTGAACTTTACAGGCATATATTTGAAGCAGTTAATTGTTACAAAAAAATTTATGATATGGTTCACATTTAAGATTCATGCACCTACCATAAACACTCGGCTTCTTCCTGATTTCTCATTTCTTGATCTCTCTGTAAGGCAGCTTGTCCTAATGCCATGCTAATTTAGCTATACTCCCCTTCCCAACTAATTTCGCTCTTCCCAACTTCGCAATTGGGGGGATTTTTGTTTCAATACTTCATTCTTTGTTTGTCTCTATCCCCTATGATTAAGGGTCAGAATTTTGTCTGCCGTTTCCCAGCGTTGTAAGAGGGAACTAAAATGGTTGGAGTCAGGAAGAGCTCAGGCCGTAAAACTCTACTCCATAACAAAAATCATAGATTTGTCTGGAGACAATGCCATGGACCAGTCAACTTCTGTTAGCAGACAAAATGGCCTGATTAAAATTTCTGTTTGTGTTTTTGAGTGACTTAATTTTTTGTCTGTAGTGTATCGTAAGTTAAGTGTTATATGTTTGTTTCAGTGATGTAATATTCTGCTCCAACCTGGTGCTTTCTCCACTCTCTCCTGGTCTAGGGTGAAAATATCAAATTCTGAACATTATGAAATATTTCTTCTTCAATTCTAACAACTTTTATATTTCTTGTCTATAGTTCTTTGAACCAATCATTGTCAGAAAAGGCTGATGCAACAGAGGTATATTTAGAGAAGGTTAAAGACGATTACATCAACATCATCAACAAATCCCAAAATGATTCTTCAAAGGTAAGACATTCTTTAAGCAGTTCAGACGGCAACAGGTAGCTAGAAATCAGAGCCAGTCGGAAGTATTTTTACATTATCTCTCCAATACTTAACTCATAGTCGCATAATACTGTTCAGTGTTTCAGAATGTGTAGCAAAGCACACTTCTTTGTAAAGAACAAGATAAAATGATAAACAAAGGATTTCAAACAATGAACGTAATACAAATATACACAGCATATAAATTCCTATTAAAATTTGTTCAAAGCCAGTTTTTCAAATTGTTCCAGGTTTTTATCCATTTCGATCTATTGATTTCATTCCATTCTAATACATATTCTCCACTTGAGGTTTTCCTGAAAAGAAAGTGGAACAACTGAGAAATTTCATCTAACTTGATGGGTCTGAATGATTAAGATATGCTTACAAACAAGAAACTTCTCCTGAGTAACAAACTTGTTTTTTGTGATCCTATCTTTCTAACCTGGCTAATTCTGGAATAAAAATAGAATTTTAAGATTGCTTTTTTCCTCTAGCATTTAGTTAAATATAAAACCATGGGTGTAAAGTGTTTATATAAATACTCAATGTTTTACTTACCTCAATGTTGCTCTTACAGCGTGCTTGCCTCCATTTCAAGTTCTTCCTGCAACTCAATAGTTGCAGCTTCAATGGCTTCATTAGCCAATTGTTTCGATAAGTCAATAATTTGACCCTCTCCATTGTCATTTTTTATTGTCTGATTGTTGCCTTCCTTTGATGCAATGTCTATACAAGCTTCTTGCATTGCATTTTCTTCTTTGTTTGATTCCTCTTGTAAATCATTACTTGCATTTTGTATGATCTCATTCATGAAATCCTCAAACAACGTAGTTGTTCCATCAATTTCCTCTCCCATATCAATTATTTCATGATCCTCTACAATGGATCCATGTTCTTCAATGTCAAATTCTTCCTGCAACTCAATAGTTGCAGCTTCAATGGCTTCATTAGCCAATGTTTTGGCTGAGTCAATAATTTTACCATCTCCATATTTTATTTCTGATATTGTTTGATTGTTACCTTCGTTTGATGCAATGTCTATACAAGCTTCTTGCATTGGATTGTCTTCTTTGTTTGATTCCTCTTGTAATTCATTACTTGTATTTTGAATGATCTCATTCATGGAATCGTCAAACAACGTATTTGTTCCATCAATTTCTTCTTCTTTATCAATCACTAGCGTCTACCGCAGGGCGCTGCGCGCCCTTGCGGTATCCACTTCCTCAGTGCTACGCACTTCGTTCTTTCCATTTCCTCAGCGCTTCGCGCCTCGTATTCATAAATTTTGTGTTTCTACAACATTTGAACAAATACTTCTATGGCAACTTTGATAAATGTCATAACAACAAATACTACTATGGAGACACAACAAAAAATTTGACGTCACATTAGATGAAACTTAAATCATTTGTGTATGTCTTTGATAAAGAAACTTTTAACGAAGAAAGAAATGCAACCAAAGACTGGTGGTTGATTTGACGTCACAATGGCATCAAAGAAATTCATATTTAACGCAACTTTTCTCAACTACCCGTCACATTTTTGCTTTTCCTCCTTTATTTCTAAACGATTTGTAAAATATTTTCAGCTAAGGACACTCCCGAATAAATTCTGGTTAGAATGATACCTTTCATTTTGCTATGCGTGAAGTGGTTCTTGAGTTTTAAGCGGACAAACATACATACATACATACATACAAACATACATACAAACAGTTCTGTTTTATATATATAGATTTCATGGTCCTCTACAATAGATCCATGTTCTTCCATTTCAAATTCTTCCTGCAATTCAATAGTTGCAGCTTCAATGGCTTCATTAGCCGTTTCTTTCGCCAAGTGATTTATTTTTTCACATCCATTTGGCCTGTCGATAATTTCAGCAGTATCTTCATGAGACGCATCTTTCGTGGAATCATCTTGCATGATAGTATCGGTGTTGATATCCTCTTGAAATTTTAAGTCTGCAGTTTTAATCCCTTCACCCTCAACTTCTACTGTCAATATGTACATTTCATCCTCCCTAATACCTTTGTCGAATAATTTCGAATCATCTTCATCAGAACCATTTGTTTTGCAGTTTGAGTCATCACCCTCGATTGTGTTGATTGCTTTCTTGACAACATTGCCAGCTACGTATCTGGAAAGATCATCAATGAGATTGTCAATCGTGTTATTCTTCTCATTGACCTCTTCCTCTGCTTGCTGAAGTTCTTCTTGCTGGTCTGCAAGCTGCTCCTTTGCCTGAGCCAGCTTTTCTTTCTGCTGCGCTATTTGCTCCTCCGCCTGAGCCAGTTTTTGATTTTGCTGCTCAATCTGCTCCCCCGCCTGCTTAATCTCTCTTTTCTGCAGCCCGATCTTCTGTTCCGCATTAGCCAGCTCTTCTTGTGTTCTTATGACCATATTGACGCTAGCTGCGAATTCGTCATCCTTTTGCTGTATGACTTGTTGCATCTCTTTGCACTGGAGTTGATGCTTGAATATACGATCGTTTTGAGCGTCGATCACTTTCTGCATGCCTTCCATGCATTCCTCTGTTTTCTTTAGCTCGTCGTTCAGGCTGTCTATTTTCGACTCGTCGCACTGATAATTGAGCATTTGCTGCATTTGCGTTTCTGCAACGCTTTCGTGAATGCGGATCTTCTTCTTCTGCTCGCTTACAATCGCGTTTAGCTCGGTGTTCAAGCTCAGTTGTAACTTCAATTGCTCTTTGACCTGGGAGACCTCTGTTCTTATGCTATCTAGCTGTTCTTTAGCTAGCCTTTGTTGTGCTGCCTAAAATGCGAACAAATAGAGAAGCATAAGTGGGGGTAGTTATGTTATAAAGTCACAAGGGGATGCATCTACCGCTGTATAGGGTGTATGTTCTCCTTCTCGCTCTGTTCTCGGATTTTAGTCATAGAGATTGTAATCATTTATTAAAGAAGTTGATTAAAAGTTCTGAATTTCTTCGGACTCAAAGCTATCGATTTGATAGGAAATTCAACAAGCCAAGAGTGCTTCTTTGACGAAACTGGTGAGGCCAAGGATATCATTCTCGCATAAAAAGTATTTAAGCCAAAACGATAACATTTTGGACATGCTGCCCTACCCCACGTCTAGGCAAGATCCCTCCTTTGTTTAGACCAGAGATAAATTAGGACTTAAAGTGTTAAGAAACAAATCTTGTCTATTTTGGTCTCGTTTCTCATCTGAGAATTTTACGAAGGTTTTTTGTATGTATTCACCTCTTCCATTGCTCGTTTTTCTTCTGCAAGCTTATTTTTCTCATTCTGCAAACTCTTGTTATCGGCCATTAATTCCTTCACAATCGAGGTATGCTCCGCGAACAGTTGTAGCGTAATACGCTGATTCATGACAGTTTCTTCTAGTAGATACGAGTTGCAGCATCTTGAACCGTGTTTGGCAATTTTGGCACTGGCCTCTTGATGTCCTATCTCTTTTTTGCGATTGGTTGCCTTGTTTCCATCTTCCTGAATATCCTTTTGATCAGTGTCTTTAAGACCGTGCAACAGCAACAACTGCTTGATCTTATCTTTCAAGCGAAGGTCTTTGCAGTCCTTATTGAAATCGATGCCAGGAAGTCTGGCTCGCAGCTTTTCGAGTTCTTGTCTCTCACGAATCTTTTTAACCAAACTTGGCTGTTCTTCCTGGCTTTCCTAAGAATGAAAATCTTTTATGTTAACATAGTTTATAAGAACGTCATCCTTGAAATCAGTAAAAGTTAAAAACAATTTGAGAACACATGGCTTAATTTTGACTGATATAAAGAACAAAAACCCATAACTTCTTTACTGATTGATAGTTTATAATTCTATCATGTTATGTGCCTGGGACGAGGTGCAGCTAAAACTTTGGTCCCATGTACCACATCACTACATAAAGTTTAGTATGAGGTCGTAGTTTATCTCTTTCTCTTCATGTCCTTGTAGAAATTGAAATAGAAAATTAGGATCATCTTTTCAGTATTGATCTTTAACATTCTGAGACATCGTTTTCTGCCAACACACCAAATAAAGTGGACATTAATTGTCCTTACCATCTCTAGATCAAAAGCATCATGGTCCTTATGTATGATGTAACACAGCCACTGCACATCACTGCCTATCTTCTGCAGATCAGCGACTTCTTGTCGAGTTGTTATTTTGGCCAGGTTAAACAACCGCCTCTCCTCGAAGGTCAATTCAACATCTCCGGCAGGTTCAGTTGGTCTTTCTGCTGGAATCTCCGATCCTCTCGGCTCACTCGTCTCTTGCTTGTCAATGAATGACTGGTATCTTGACACAAGATTCTTCATCGATTCTCTCTCTCTCGACTGCATTTCTGTAAGAAACATCAGATCAGTTAAGTCAGGCAATTAATCAAAGGAATATTCAATACTGTTTAAATTACCAAGTTAGTGGCTTCCCTGGTTGGGTATTTCATGCAGTAAGGAGAGAAGGGAAAAGTTTCAGAACTATTATTTAGACTGATACCTTCACTTAAGACAAGGGATTGTAGAAAAGATGCTGGTGGAGGGATACAATCATTACTGTGTTATATGGAGGGATGTCAGTACCATGGGGGAATTCTTCAGTTACCAGTACCTTGGAGGGTTATTCATTACTGTGAGGGGATGGGACCAAAGAGCAAGGAACGGCAGCACGCACTGCATCACTGCGTTTAACTAGTAGTACGAGGCTTTAATATGTTTGTTTGCATCTTGTTGTTCCCCACTAATCTCAAAACATCGATCTCGAGCTCGACTTGTAGTGAAATATTGAAGATAGATATGTAATTTCATTCTTTATATTTCTTCTCTCTTTGTGAACGACCACAGATTAGATTTCGGCCAACTTCGTATAAACACTGCGTGCGCATTTAACTAATCCTAGACTTTTGATTGCTTACCTTCAAATCCAATATTCAACAGCTACTGACGCAATCGTCTAGTGACTGACCGTCGTAGAATATTCTCTATCGAAGAAATTAAGTATTGGAAACTCAATAATCGTATACAATATAAGATTTATCTCGAATATTATCAGAAAGTTGATAACTTGATCGTCTATCGAAATTAACAACCATGTGAATAGTTGCAATTATGTTCGTCTGGTTTTAGAAGCTGTTAATGTGACGTCACATTATCATTGAGCCTCGGTTTGATTTAGGCGAGATTCTGATTATAATTGTCATGAATATCATATTCCTCACCATTCTTTGTTGTACCGGATAGCTTTCGGACTGAATCATTTAGGATAGGCCGTTTGTTCGCACTGTGCCATTTATGTTTGCCTTCTTTGTAACTCTGCTTCGATAAAAAACTTCTTTAATTAGAAATATTACATCTTGTTGTGCTCGAAAGCAATAAAACAAATCATTAAAAGTGAAAGCAAAGTTTCGCAGCGAAATTCCAAGTTGAAGTGTGATGGCAAAGATGATTCTAGAATCGAAAAATGCAAGGAAACTTAATGAAGGCAACGATTAGCTAATCAACATAGACAGTAAAATGATCTAACTGATAAGTTGTCTAAAGAAATTGTGCATGACATCATTAATTTTTGAAGCAATGAATTGGAAAATGAATTCAACATCGAGAAACTGCCATTAAAGAAGCTTGAGTAGAGAAAGTAGAGAAGGGATATTGTTAAGTTGCATAATACTGCATAATACTGTTAAGAGTATCAGAATGTGTAGAAAGGCACACTTCTCTGTGAAATATGAATCAATTTATAAATCTCCTCTAGAAAGATACAATCAACAATCTCATTGATAATCTATCTAAATACTTGGCTGGTAATGTTGTCAATCTTTCTTAGATTGTTGCTGATGTTTATTGGTGGGCTGCATGAAATTGGTAGGCTGCATGATCGGGCTGCAGAAAAGAGAGTTGAAGCGGGCGGGGGAGCAGATTGAGCAGCAGAAAGAAAAGCTGGCTCAGGCGGAGGAGCAAATCGATCAGCAGAAAGAAAAGCTGGCTCAGGCGGAGGAGCAGATTGCAGGGCAGCAAGATGAACTTGAGCAAGCGGAGGAGGATATTAATGAGAAGAATGATACAATTGACAATCTCATTGACAATCTTTCTAAATACGTGGCTGGTAATGTAGTCAATAAAGCTATTCATACCATCGAGGGTGATGACTCAAACTGCAAACATAGTATTTCTATTGAAATGCTGAAATACTCGAAAAAAGCTATTGGAGACGATGAAATAGAAATATTGTCTATAGAAGTTGAGAGTGAAGTCATTAAGACAGCAAACCTGAAATTTCAAGAGGGTCAACACTGAAAGTGACATGCAAGATGAGTGAATGGAAGATGGATGCCATGAAGATAATGCTTGAAATATCGTCAGGGCGATTGGAGAAGACGAATTAAACAAATTGTCAAAAAAGATTGTGCATGAAGTCGTTGAAAATGCAATTTAAGAACTGGAAAAAGAAGTTGCAGTCTTAATGACTTCACCCTCAACTTCTATCGACAATATTTCTATTTCATCATCCCCAATAGCTTTATCGAATAATTCCGAACCATCGTCATCAGAACCATTTGTTTTGCAGTTTGAGTCATTACCCTCGATGGTGTTGATTGCTTTCTTGACAACATTGCCAGCTACGTATCTGGAAAGATCATCAATGAGATTGTCAATCGTGTTATTCTTCTCATTGACCTCTTCCTCTGCTCGCTCAAGCTCCTCTTGCTGGTCTGCAATCTGCTCCTCTGCCTGAGCCAGCTTTTCTTTCTGCTGATCGATTTGCTCCTCCGCCTGGGCCAGCTTTTCTTTCTGCTGCTCCATTTGCTCCTCCGCCTGCTTCAACTCTCTTTTCTGCAGCCCGATCATGCAGCCTACCAATTTCATGCGGCCCACCAATAAACATCAGCAACAATCTAAGAAAGCTACCATCTGTAATTTTGAGAAGGATTCCTTACCAGAAACGTGCAGCAAAAGTGGATCTAATGAAGAGAACTCTGAAATATTTGACAAACCAGGCTTTTTATCCATCATGCTATCCACCGAGTCATTCATTCGAGCAAGCTCCTAGTCGATGCCTTAGACATTATTCTCTCCAGCTTTACCTTTGCAGTCTCCAAATTCTGCATGCACAGATTTCCTACTGCCATTCTCTTGACTTTTGGTATTCTCTCCACTTTAGAGCTGTAATAATTTGATATCTGCTTGTTTGTCAACAGTTTCCTTGCTGTTTTCGATTCTAGAATCATCTTTGCCATCTCTCTGTATAGAATTGTTGATTTCAGCAAGCTTCTTATCCGATCAGACAATCGATCAATCGCTATATAGATGGTAAAAATGATCTAATTGATAAGTTGTCTATTAACATTGTCCATGACATCATTCAAAATGCAAGCAATAAATTGGAAAATGAAATACTCTTCGAGGAAAAAGCCATAAAAGAAGCTCGCATGAAAACTTCATCTAATCAAGGCAAAAATGATTTTAACTGTCTGTAATGATTGTCTGATTTACCTCCATTGGATGCATTTTCCATGCAAGATTCTTTTATGACACTTTCTTCGATGATTATTTCATTTTCCAATTCATGCTTCCATTTTCAATGATGTCAGGCTCAATTGCTTTAGACAACTTATTGATTAGATCATTTTTATCGTCTATATCCATTATCTATATCGACTGGCCTCATCGCGCTAGAGAAATACTTAAAATTGTTTTTGCATAGCCAGAAATATCGGGAACATAGTGAAACGAAAACATGGATTACTTAAGCTTTTCGTCTGACACTCAACAGAGTAATACGTCAGAAAGAGAACGAAACAGAAACCTAACTGATTTATATACCCAGATGTGGATCGAAATAGGCCAATCAGAAAAGAGTTGACTGATTGGTATGGTGTAGGAAAACCAATCACCACCCAAGATACAGTGAGCAGACCAATAAGATTACTTCAAGAGTCCTAAGGCGAAAACGAACTCCTTCTGTCTACACAATAGGGGGTCCCTGGTTTTTATGTAGACTGATTCCAAAATAGCGAAGTGAAAGGTAGATCTTGCTCTACCAATTATTCAAAAGCAATTCTCACTGTAGGCTTTAGCACACTCTGGGTTGTCGACAAATGTTGACCTACAACAGGGTCATGTTTTAGTGATCTGTTTGGTTTAGAGGTGCGAGATGGTTGTTCTCGTTGTTGTTCGCGTTTACTCTGTTGAGTGTCAGACGAAAAGCTTAAGTAATCCATGTTTTCGTTTCACTATGTTCCCGATATTTCTGGCTATACTGAAGTTCTGTACCATCCAAAGACTGTTAAAAATGTTTTTATTAAGAATTAGGGACGTCAAATCTATTTACAATCACTTTTTGAAAGAGACTATGCAAAATTAAAATGCATTCTACCTTAAATCGTTTGTGTAAGTTTAGGGCCTGCTGCACAGTGATACTTTCGAGAAGGATTAAATATGGTTGAGACAGGTTCTGTAAGGTTCAGTAACGTTCTTGAGTCTTAGCCTAGACACGGTACGAAAAGCTTTGTTATTTAGTTTCTCAATGTCCTTTATTCTCTTCACGTTCATATTAATAAATAAGAAATCTTACTTCTCAATTCTCTGCAACTATCCCATGAAATTCTGCCAGTAAGGAAATTATCATTAAAGATCTTTAATTGATTAAGTGTACTATAATTTTAACAATTTGATATTGTTCAGTTTGTCGAAAAGCCCCTTTTCAGTTTAGTATCACCAAATAGTTGTTGATTGTACGAGATATTTCAAAAGGGGACTAGGACTGAGTATCCTAGTCTAAAGTAGAGAAAAAATATTGTTGAGTTGCATAATACTGTTCAGTGTATCAGAATGCGTAGAAAGGCACACTGCTTCATATAAGAACAAGATAAAATAATCAAAAAAGATTTTCAAAAATATACATAATATAAGTATACACAGCATCAATTCATATTACAAATTTGTTCAAAGTCAGTTTTTTCCAAATTGTTCCATATTCTTTATCCATTTCAAAATATTGATTTCATTTCATTCTAATGTTGCTCTTTTTGATTTGTACTGAAAAAGAAAATGAATGATTTGATAAATTTATTCTCGCTTCATAAATCAGAAAAGTAAAGACATGTTTAAAAATAACAAACTTCTGCTGAGTAGCAAATTGGTTGTTTGTGATCCTGTCTTTCCAATCTAAACGTGGCTAATTCTCGAAATAAACTAGAATGATAAAATTGTTATTTTGTTCTTAGCAATTAGTTCAATAAAAACCATGGGTGTAAAGTGTTTATACAAATACTCAATGTTTTATTTACCTCAATGTTGCTCTTACGGCGTGCTTGTCTCCATTTCAAATTCTTCCTTCAACTCAATAGTTGCAGCTTCAATAGCTTCATTAGCCAATTGTTTCGATAAGTCAATAATTTGACCCTCTCCATTGTCTATTTCTATTGTCTGATTGCTACCTTCGTTTGATGCAATTACAATAACAGCTTCTTGCATTGGATTTTCTTCTTTGTTTGATTCCTCTTGAAAATCATTACTTGAATTTTGAATGATCTCATTCATGGCATCTTCAAACAACGTATTTGTTCCATCAATTTCTTCTTCTTTATCAATCATTTCATGGTCTTCTTCAGTGGATCCATGTCCTTCCATTTCACATTCTTCCCGCAATTCAATAGTTGCAGCTTCGATGGCTTCATTAGCCAATTGTTTCGATAAGTCAATAATTTGACCCTCTCCATTGTCTATTTCTATAGTCTGATTGCTACCTTCGTTTGATGCTATTACAATAACATCTTCTTGCATTGGATTTTCTTCAATCTTTATTTCCTCTTGTAATTCCTTACTTGCATTTTGAATGATCTCATTCATGGAATCTTCAAACAACGTAGTTGTTCCACCAATTTCTTCTTCTTTATCAATCATTTCATGGTCCTCTTCAGTAGATCCATGTCCTTCTATTTCACACTCTTCATGCAACTCAATAGTTGCAGCTTCAATGGCTTCAATTGCCATTTCTTTCGCCAAGTGATTTATTTCATCACATCCACTTGGCCTGTCAATAATTTCAGCATTATCTTCATGAGACGCATCTTTCGTGGAATAATCTTGCATGATTGTATCAGTGTTGACATCCTCTTGAAATTTTAGGTCTGCAGTTTGAATCCCTTCAGCCTCAACTTATACTGTCAATATATATATTTCATCCTCCCTAATAGCTTTGTCGAATAATTCCGAATCGTCTTCATCAGAATCATTTTTTTTGCAGTTTGAGCTATCACTCTCGATTGTATGAATCGCCTTATTGACAACATTGCTAGCCACGTATTTTGAAAGATTGTCAATGAGATTATCAATCGTATCATTCTTCTCATTGACATCTTCCTCTGCTCGCTCAAGTTGTTCTTGCTGCTCTTCAATACGCTCCTCTGCCTGAGCCAGCTTTTCTTTCTGCTGCTCCACTTGCTTCTCCGCCTGAGCCAGCTTTTGATTCTGCTGCTCAATCTGCTCCCCCGCCCGCTTCAAGTCTCTTTTCTGCAGCCCGATCTTCTGCTCCGCATTAGCCAGCTCTTCTTGTGTTCTTATGACCATATTGACGCTAGCTGCGAATTCGTCATCCTTTTGCTGTATGACTTGTTGCATCTCTTTGCACTGGAGTTGCTGCTTGAATATACGATCGTTTTGAGCGTCGATCACTTTCTGCATGTCTTCCATGCACTCCTCTGTTTTCTTCAGCTCGTCGTTCAGGCTGTCTATTTTCGACTCGTCGCACTGATAATTGAGCATTTGCTGCATTTGCGTTTCTGCAACGCTTTCGTGAATGCGGATCTTCTTCTTCTGCTCGCTTACAATTGCATTTAGCTCGGTGTTCAAGCTCAGTTGTAACTTCAATTCCTCTTTGACCTGGGAGAGCTCTTTTCCTATGCTATCTAGCTGTTCTTTAGCTAGCCTTTGTTGTGCTGCCTAAAATGCGAACAAATAGAGAAGCATAAGTTTGGGTAGTTATGTTATAAAGTCACCTGGGGATGCATCTAACGCTGTAGAGGGTGTATTTTCTCCTTCTTGCTCTGTTCTCAAATTTTAGTCGAGCTGAGAATGGAACGGAAATTGAATCTCTGTTAACCCAAGAAAGTTAAAAATTCATAGAGATTGTAAGCATTTACAAAAGAAGCTGATGAAAAGGTCTGAATTTCTTCAGACACAAAGCTAAAGATTTTATAGGAAATTCAACAAGCCAAGAGTGCTTCTTTGACGAAACTGGTGAGGCCAAGGATATCATTCTCGCATAGAAAGTATTTAAGCCAAAACGATAACATTTTGGACATGCTGCCCTACCCCACGTCTAGGCAAGATCCCTCCTTTGTTTAGACCAGAGATAAATTAGGACTTAAAGTGTTAAGAAACAAATCTTGTCTATTTTGGTCTCGTTTCTCATCCGTGATTTTTACCAAGGCTTTTGGTATGTATTCACCTCTTCCATTGCTCGTTTTTCTTCTGCAAGCTTATTTGTCTCATCCTGCAAACTCTTGTTATCTGCCATTAATTCCTTCGCAATCGAGGTATGCTCTGCGAACAGTTGTAGCGTAATACGCTGATTCATGACAGTTTCTTCTAGTAGATACGAGTTGCAGCATCTTGAACCGTGTTGGGCAATTTTGGCACTGGCCTCTTGAGGTCCTATCTCTTTTTTGCGATTGGTTGCCTTGTTTCCATCTTCCTGAATCTCCTTTTGGTGAGTTTCTTTGAAACCGTGCAACAACAACAACTGCTTGATCTTATCTTTCAAGCGAAGGTCTTTGCAGTCCTTATTGAAATCGATGTCAGGAAGTCTGGCTCGCAGCTCTTCGAGTTCTTGTCTCTCACGAATCTTTTTAACCAAACTTGGATGTTCTTCCTGGCTTTCCTAAAAATGAAAATCAAGAATTAATGAAAATGAATTTCACGTTACTCTATTTATGTTAAAATAGTTTATAAAAACGTCATCCTTGAAATCAGTAAAAGTTAAAAACAATTTGATAACGCAAGGCTTAATTTGACTGATATAAAGAACAAAAGCCCATAGCTCCTTTATTGATTGATAGCTTCTAATTCTATCATGTTATGTGCCCGGGGCGAGGTGCAGCTAAAACTTTGATCCCATGCACTACTTCACTACATTAAGTATAGTATGAGGCCGTAGCGTATCTCTTTCTCTTCATGTCCTTGTAGAAATTGAAATAGAAAATTAGGATCAGCTTTGCAGTATTGATCCTTAACATTCTGAGACATTGTTCTCCTGCCAACACACCAAATTAAGTGGACATTAAATGACCTTACCATCTCTAGGTCAAAAGCATCATGATCCTTATGTATGATGTAACACAGCCACTGCACATCACTGCCTATCTTCTGCAGATCAGCGACTTCTTGTCGAGTTGTTATTTTGGCCAGGTTTAACAACCGCCTCTCTTCGAAGGTCAATTCAACATCTCCAGCAGGTTCAGTTGGTCTTTCTGCTGGAATCTCCGATCCTCTCGGCTCACTCGTCTCTTGCTTGTCAATGAATGACTGGTATCTTGACACCAGGGTCTTCATCGATTCTCTCTCTCTCGACTGCATTTCTGTAAGAAACATCAGATCAGTTTCAGTCAGACAATTATCAAAGGAATATTTATCACTGTACAAATAACAAAGTTAGTGGCTGCCCTGGTGGGGTATTTCATGCAGTAAGAAGAGTAGGCGACAAGTTTCAGAACTTTTGTTTAGATTGATAACTTCACTTAAGACAAGGGATGGTAGAAAAGATGTTGGTGGAGGGATACCATCATTACTGTGTTATATTGAGGGATGTCAGTACCATGGGGGAATTCTTCAGTTACCAGTACCTTCGAGGGTTATTCATTACTGTGAGGGGATGGGACCAAAGAGCAAGGAACGGCAGCACGCACTGCATCACTGCGTTTAACTAGTAGTACGAGGCTTTAATATGTTTGTTTGCATCTTGTTGTGCTCCACTAAACTCAAAACATCGATCTCGAGCTCGACTTGTAGTGAAATATTGAAGATAGATATGTAATTTCATTCTTTATATTTCTTCTCTCTTTGTGAACGACCACAGATTAGATTTCGGCCAACTTCGTATAAACACTGCGTGCGCATTTAACTAATCCTAGACTTTTGATTGCTTACCTTCAAATCCAATATTCAACAGCTACTGACGCAATCGTCTAGTGACTGACCGTCGTAGAATATTCTCTATCGAAGAAATTAAGTATTGGAAACTCAATAATCGTATACAATATAAGATTTATCTCGAATATTATCAGAAAGTTGATAACTTGATCGTCTATCGAAATTAACAACCATGTGAATAGTTGCAATTATGTTCGTCTGGTTTTAGAAGCTGTTAATGTGACGTCACATTATCATTGAGCCTCGGTTTGATTTAGGCGAGATTCTGATTATAATTGTCATGAATATCATATTCCTCACCATTCTTTGTTGTACCGGATAGCTTTCGGACTGAATCATTTAGGATAGGCCGTTTGTTCGCACTGTGCCATTTATGTTTGCCTTCTTTGTAACTCTGCTTCGATAAAAAACTTCTTTAATTAGAAATATTACATCTTGTTGTGCTCGAAAGCAATAAAACAAATCATTAAAAGTGAAAGCAAAGTTTCGCAGCGAAATTCCAAGTTGAAGTGTGATGGCAAAGATGATTCTAGAATCGAAAAATGCAAGGAAACTTAATGAAGGCAACGATTAGCCAATCAACATAGACAGTAAAATGATCTAACTGATAAGTTGTCTAAAGAAATTGTGCATGACATCATTCATTTTTGAAACAATGAATTGGAAAATGAATTCAACATCGAGAAACTGCCATTAAAGAAGCTTGAGTAGAGAAAGTAGAGAAGGGATATTGTTAAGTTGCATAATACTGTTAAGAGTATCAGAATGTGTAGAAAGGCACACTTCTCTGTGAAATATTAATCAATTTATAAATTTCCTCTAGAAAGATACAATCAACAATCTCATTGATAATCTATCTAAATACTCGGCTGGTAATGTTATCAATAAAGCCATTCATACCATCGAGTGTGATAGCTCAAAGTGCGACGAAAGTACTTCTGATGATGAGAACGCTGAAATACTCGACAAAGCTATTGGGGATGATGAAATATATATATTGTCGATAGAAGTTGAGTGTGAAGTCATTAAAACTGCAAACCTGCAAACCTGATGGATTGAAAGCCTGGTTTGTCAAATATTTTATAGTTCTCTTCATTAGATCCACTTTTGCTGCACGTTCCTGGTAAGGAACCCTTTCTCACAATTACAGATGGTAGCTTCCTTAGACTCTTGCTGATGTTTATTGGTGGGTTGCATAAAATTGGTAGGTTGCATGATCGGGCTGCAGAAAAGGGAGTTGAAGCAGGCGGGGGAGCAGATTGAGCAGCAGGAAGAAAAGCTGGCTCAGGCGGAGGAGCAAATCGATCAGCAGAAAGAAAAGCTGGCTCAGGCGGAGGAGCAGATTGCAGAGCAGCAAGAAGAACTTGAGAAAGCGGAGGAGGATGTTAATGAAAAGAATGATACAATTGACAATCTTATTGATAATCTATCTAAATCCGTGGCTGGTAATGTTGTCAATAAAGCGATTCATACAATCGAGGGTGATAGCTCAAAATGCGGCAAAAATGGTTCTGATGAGGATAATTCGGAATAATTCGACAAAGCTATTGGAGATGATGAAATAGAAATATTGTCGATAGAAGTTGAGAGTGAAGTCATTAAGACAGCAAACCTCAAATTTCTAGAGGGTCAACACTGAAAGTGACATGCAAGATGAGTGAATGGAAGATGGATGCCATGAATATAATGCTTGAAATATCGTCAGGGCGATTGGAGAAGACGAATTAAACAAATTGTCGAAAAAGATTGTGCATGAAGTCGTTGAAAATGCAATTTAAGAACTGGAAAAAGAAGTTGCAGTTTTAATGACTTCATTCTCAACTTCTATCGACAATATTTCTATTTCATCCTCTCCAATAGTTTTGTCGAGTATTTCAGCGTTCCCATCATTAGAACTACCTTCATCACACTTTGAGCTTATCACCCTCGATTGTGTGAGTCGCTTTTATTGACAATATTACCAGCCGCATATTTGGAAAGATTATCAATTAGATTGTCAATAGTATCATTCTTCTCATTTATATCCTCCTCCGCTTGCTCAAGTTCCTCTTGCTGGTCTTCAATCTGCTCCTCCGCCTGAGCCAGCTTCTCTTCCCGCTGCTCAATCTGCTCCCCCGCCTGAGTCAGCTTTTGATTCTGCTGCTCAATCTGCCCCCCCGCCCGCTTCAACTCTCTTTTCTGCAGCCCGATCATGCAGCCTACCAATTTCATTTAGCCCACCAATAAACATCAGGAACAATCTAAAAAAGCTACCATCTGTAATTGTGAGAAGTGGATCTAATGAAGAGAACTCTGAAATATTTGGAAAACCAGGCTTTCTATCCATCATGTTATCCACCGAGTCATTCATTCGAGCAAGCTCCTTGTCGATGCCGTAGACATTATTCTCTCCAGCTTTACCTTTGCAGATTCCAAGTTCTGCATGCAAAGATTTCCTCATTCTCTTGACTTTCGTTTGTCCTCTCCACTTTAGAGCTGTAAAAATTTGATATCTGCTTGTTTGTCAACAGTTTCCTTGCTGTTTTCGATTATAGAATCATCTTTGCCATCTCTCTGTATAGAATTGTTGATTTGAGCAAGCTTTTTATCCGATCATACAATTGGTCAATCGCTATATAGATGGTAAAAATGATCTAATTGATAAGTTGTCTATAAACATTGTCCATGACATCATTGAAAATGTAAGCAATAAATTGGAAAATGAAATAATCTTCGAGGAAAGTGCCATAAAAATCTCGCATCTAAAATTCACCTGATCAAGGCAACAATAATTTTTGCCGTCTATATCGATTATCTGATCTTTGCCTTCATTGGATGAATTTTCCATGCAAGCTTCTTTTATTGCAGTTTCCTGGATGTTGAATTGATTTTCTAAGTCATCGCTTACATTTTGAATGATCTCATGCAGACTTTCTTATGACCATTTATCAATATGATGATTTTTACCTTCTACATTGATTGTGTGATCGTTGCCTTCATTGAATGAATTTTCCATGAAAGCTTCTTTTATGACACTTTCCTGGATGTTGAATTGATTTTCTAAGTCATCGCTTACATTTTGAATGATCTCATGCAGACTTTCTTATGACCATTTATCAATATGATGATTTTTACCTTCTACATTGATTGTGTGATCGTTGCCTTCATTGAATGCATTTTCCATGCAAGCTTCTTTAATGGCAGTTTCCTTGATGTTGATTTCATATTCATTTTCATTGCTTGCATTTTGAATGATCTCATGAACAATTTAAAATTTGACAAATTAACTTAATTACTAACTTAGCTATTTAACTTTTTGACAATTTATCAATTTGATCCATTGTTACCGTTTTTATCGATTGTCTGATGGTTGCCTTCATCGACTGCATTTCCAAGATAGCTTCTTTTATGGCACTTTCCTGGATGTTGAATTTATTTTTCAACTCATTGCTTGCATTTTCAATGATCTCATGCACTAATTCTTTAGACAACTTATCAATTTGATCATTGTTACCGTCTTTATCTATTGTCTACATCGAATGTCCTGAAGCACCCTTTGAATTTAATATTGTGAAATAGTTGTTGATTGTACGAGATATTTCAAAAGAGGACTGGGGCTGAGTATCCTAGTCTTAAGTAGAGAAAGAATATTGTTGAGTTGAATAATACTGTTCAGTGTATCAGAATGCGTAGAAAGGCACACCGCTTCGTATAAGTACAAGATGAAATAGTAAACAAAGGTTTTTAAAAAAATATACGTAATACATATTTACACAGCATCAATTCATATTACAAATTATTTCAAAGCCAGTTTTTAAAATTGTTCTTGGTTTTCTATCATTCTATTCTAATACTTCTTCGTGAAGTTTTCCTGAAAAAGATAAGTCAATAATTTGACCATCTCCATTGTCTATTTCTATTGTCTGATTGTTGCCTTCGTTTGATGCAATGTCTCTACAAGCTTCTTGCATAGGATTTTCTTCAATGTTTATGTGTTCTTGTAATGAATTACTTGAAATTCGAATGATCCATTCATGGAATCTTCAAACAACCTCGTTGTTCCATGAAGTTACTCATCTGTATCAGTTCTTTCATTGTCGTCTACAGTGCGTCCATTTTCAATGCAGTCTTTCTGTATTGCATTTTCTTCAATTTCAAATTCTTCCTGCAACTCGATAGTTGCAGCTTCAATGGCTTCATTAGCGATTTCCTTAGACAAGTGATTTAATTCGCCTTCTCCAATCTCCCTGTCGATATTTCCAGCATTATCTTCATGGCATCCATCTTCCATGCACTCATCTTGCATGTCACTTTCAGTATTGACCTCCTCTTGAAATTTGAGGCTTGCAGTTTTGATGACTTCACTCTCAACTTCTTTCGACAATATTTCTTTTTCATCCTCCCCAATAGCTTTGTCGAATAATTCCGAATTATCCTCATCAGAACCATTTTTGCCGCACTTTGAGCTATCACACTCGATTGTATGAATCGCCTTATTGACAACATTACAAACCACGTATTCGGAAAGATTGTCAATGAGATCATCAATCGTATAATTCTTCTCTTTGATATCCTCCCCCGCTTGCTCAAGTTCCTCTTGCTGCTCTTCCATACGCTCCTCCACCTGAGCCAGCTTTTCTTTCTGCTGCTCAAACTGCTCCCCCGCCCGCTTCAGCTCTCTTTTCTGCAGCCCGATCTTCTGCTCCGCATTAGCCAGCTCTTCTTGTGTTCTTATGACCATATTGACGCTAGCTGCGAATTCGTCATCCTTTTGCTGTATGACTTGTTGCATCTCTTTGCACTGGAGTTGATGCTTGAATATACGATCGTTTTGAGCGTCGATCACTTTCTGCATGTCTTCCATGCACTCCTCTGTTTTCTTTAGCTCGTCGTTGAGGCTGTCTATTTTTGACTCGTCGCACTGATAATTGAGCATTTGCTGCATTTGCGTTTCTGCAACGCTTTCGTGAATGCGGATCTTCTTCTTCTGCTCGCTTACAATTGCATTTAGCTCGGTGTTCAAGCTCAGTTGTAACTTCAATTGCTCTTTGACCTGAGAGAGCTCTTTTCTTATGCTATCTAGCTGTTCTTTAGCTAGCCTTTGTTGTGCTGCCTAAAATGCGAACAAATAGAGAAGCATAAATGAGGGCTGTTCTGTATCAAAGTCGCTTGGGGATGTACCTACTGTTGTCTAGGGTTTACGTTCCTGGATTATAGTCAAGGCAAGGAATTTGCTTGCAATTTAGGTTCAGGTAACGGGTCCTTTTCTGACAATAGGACGGAAATTTTTCCAACCTTAGAAAAAAAAAAGTTTTATCATAAACGATGAAAAAGAAGCTGATAAAAAATTCTTCAGAATCAAAGCTAACTATGTTGAGAAAATTCTTAAATTTATGAAAATTCGTAAAATTTATTAAGCCAAAACGATAACATTTTGGACATGCTGCCCTACCCCACGTCTAGGCAAGATCCCTCCTTTGTTTAGACCAGAGATAAATTAGGACTTAAAGTGTTAAGAAACAAATCTTGTCTATTTTGGTCTCGTTTCTCATCCGTGATTTTTACCAAGGCTTTTGGTATGTATTCACCTCTTCCATTGCTCGTTTTTCTTCTGCAAGCTTATTTGTCTCATCCTGCAAACTCTTGTTATCTGCCATTAATTCCTTCGCAATCGAGGTATGCTCAATCAACATTTGTAGCGTAATACGCTGATTACTGACGGTTTCTTCTAGTAGATACGAGTTGCAGCATCTTGAACCGTTTTGAGCCATTTTGGCACTGGCCTCTTGAGGTCTGATGTCTTTTTTGTGATTGGTTGCCTTCTTCCCATCTTCCTGTATCTCCTTTTGGTGAGATTCTTTCAGACCGTGCAACAACAACAACTGCTTGATCTTATCTTGTAAGCGAAGGTCTTTGCAGTCCTTATTGAAATCGATGTCAGGAAGTCTGGCTCGCAGCTTTTCGAGTTCTTGTCTCTCGCGAATCTTTTTAACCAAACCTGGCTGTTCTTCCTGGCTTTCCTAAGAATGCAAATTGAGAATTAATGAAAATGAATTACACGTTACTCTTTCAATACTAACATAGTTTATAAGAATGCAATCCTTGAAAACAGTAAAGGTTAAAAACAATTTAAGAACGCCAAGGCTTAAATTTGACTGATATGAAGAGAAACCCATACCTTATTTACTGATTGATACGTCATTCTATCATGTTCTATGCTCGGGGAGAGGTGCAGCTAAATATTAGGCGAGGCGGCAGCATGCACTACATCACTAGATATGTAAGCATTTCGTCCTTTAGTGTCTCTTTCTATTCATATCCTTCTAAAGATTGAAATAGAGAATGGGGATCATTTTTGCATAATTAAACTTTGAATTCATTCTGAGACATCGTTCTCCTGCCAACACATCAATAAAAGTAGATACTTGTTGTTGTTACCATATCTAGGACACAAGCATCACATTCCTTAAGTGTGATGTAATGCAGCCACTGCTCATGACTGCCCATACTCTGCAGCTCGGCGACTTCTTCTCGAGATGTTATTCTCGCCAGGTTTAACAACCGCCTCTCCTCGAAGGTCAATTCAACAACTCCAGCAGGTTCAGTTGGTCTTTCTGCTGGAATCTCCGACCCTCTCGGCTCACCCGTCTCTTGTTTGTCAATGAATGACTTGAATCTTGAAAACAGGGTCTTCATCGCTTCTCTCTCTCTCGACTGCATTTCTGTAAGAAACGTCAGATCAGTTTTAGTCAGACAATTAATCAAAGGAATATTCAATACTGTACAAATTATAAAGTTGGTGGCTGCCCTGGTTGGGTATTTCATGCAGTAAGGAGAGTAGGCCACAAGTTCCAGAACTATTGTTAGAAATAATGCCTTCACTTAAGATATTGGCAAGGATGGTAGAAAAAGATGCTGGTGGAAAGATACCATCATCAGTGTTTCTGGGGGTTGGTAAGTACTGTGAGGAAATCATTAGCCATCAGTACATTGGAGGTTATTCATTACTGTGAGGGGATACTATCAGTTCATAGGTTTTGAACTTGAAACCAGGGGTGACCTCTTTAAACCCTTCAAAAATTATTTATCATGTGAAAACAATTAAGTATTTTTGTTCCAAACTTTGGAACACACTTCCACTTTTCATTCGTGATGCTAGTTCTACTTTGGTATTTCTATCCGGTCTGAAAGCCTTTTTTATAGACTCTTATCTATACTGAAACTATAACTATTAAGAATCCTCAAAGATTGATGAAAAAACCCCTTTGCTACTCGATAAGCAAGTTGGTTGTTGCTTTTGATAAAATTGTTCGCTTTCTTGTTTTTAAGGGGGGCACTATCTCTCGATTAGTTTATCAATTTCCTTAGTCAATTAGTCTCAAATACAATCTTGTCATTCATTGTCGTATGTTTGTATATCGTGTCATCAATGTTAAATGTAGTTTAAATTCTATAATGTATTTCATGTAATTAACTGTAGTGCAGTGTAATGGTAGATAGTATTTAAGATAAATTGATAAATCAATGAAAATTGAAAACTGAAGAAATACTACATGACATCATTGTAAATTCTTGCAATTGATTTGTTGAATCAAATATCGTGGAGAGTTGTATCACATTAATCTGGACAAATGCCTGGAAAGTTCTTTCCATATGTCCATCAGCTTAAAATTTTGATATTTCTTAATAATCAAAAATTTGAATTGTAATTCGTGATTTTATGCTGAAAACATTTCCAAGTTTGAAGTTTGTGATTTTATCTAGATGGTATCCAAGCTTGCGAATCTCAATCAAACTATACAAGAAGTCTTGACCACACATAACACCAGCGCTGGGGATGGTAAGAGCATTGTGTTTTTGTTGTTCTTTAAAAGACTCTTCATTGACTGATATTTCATTGAAAACAGCGTTGAAAAGTGACAATTCAATTTTATATTAACAACATTGAGATAATACATGATATACAGAGCTTCGTCGTGGTTAACTATAAACTAAAACTGGACCAATCTATTTGCAGGAAATGATTAGATGGCATATACCTCCTTAGGAGGGTCACAAAGATCATCTGACAGTTTGATAGCTCCATGATTGAAATATTAAAAAAAATCATGATTTCATATCAACACATATTGGCGAGGATTGTAGCTAATACAAACAGTTTACAGATGTTTTTGAGTGCTTATTCATCTCTGTACATTAAAGGTGCCAGTTTCATTATAAATCTACATGCAACATGTTGTACTTGACTATAAATTTCATCTTTTTTCAGGTGGGGCGATATTTCCTTCCAAGCTGAATCCAAACGATTATTTCAAGTGTGAAGAGGAATTCACAACTGCTCTCACTGCCTACACTAAACGGCAATTTTTCGAGGTACTTTTGAAAATAAACTACCATAAATTTGGAGATAATTTCAAAGATACTGTCTAATCCATCTTGCAAAACCAAAAATGGCATCAAGGATGCGAACACTTTTAACTCTACCCGTCATTTAATTTGGCAGTTACTCTCTTTTTTTCTAGAAGAACAATTTTATAAGAACACGAGCCTCAAATTTGGCCAAAACTTAAGAACAAGCTAAGAACAAACCGAGGCTGAACATTTCCGGCTCAATATGAAAATTTCATGGAATAATTATAGGACTGGGAAATAATTACAAAACAAGTTGATTGGTAGGACACAGATAATGTCAAATGGTTAGGAGAGTCAAACTTTTAAACAATGAACACTTCTAATAGCGAAAAAGCCTTCCCAAGTTTGCCTTCCCATTGTAAAAGTAAGAACAATTTAAGAAAATTTCAGGCTGAAAATAGAGGAATATTTAAGAACCGCCAGCTTCAAATCAATTTTACTGGTTCTTATAAAAAAAAGAGTGTAATACATCTCTTGATGAGTTGGCAACCACAAAACAGGTTTTCAGTGATCCAGAGTTAAGTCCCTTGGCTCTTTTTTTCACAATGTATATTACGCTCTATCAGTGGCAGATGTTTGGGGTGCAGTTCGGGGCAGTTTCCCCCTCAACAATAAAAACAAATTAATTACCAAATTTCTTAAAGTTTGGTGCCCATCAAAGGCTTGTCATGATAAGATGAGACTATAATGTCAAATATTGTGTCAGAAACAGCCTTGATGAGTCCAAATGTATTTAATTTGCCCTTGTGAATAGCTGATTCTTAATATTTCTTTTTAAAAAGTATTTATTACCGCCCCGAGTCAGATTTATTCTAGCTCCACCCCTGCGCTCTACAGTTATGTATCGAATACTGTCGTCATAGGGAAAGCACAAACATAGACTTTGTATGAAAAAATCTATATTCATGCACATAACATAATAAAAGAGTGAATTAGGCCCTATGCCGAGCAATTTTGGCACCCCCTGTAGGAGTTGAGGCGCCTTTGGCGCCCCTTTATATTTGGTCGCTGGGGGGGCACGTGCCCCCCTGGCCCCCCCGGCCACCACGCCACTGTTCATGCTACGTTTTTGAATGAAAACACTTATTGTTTAGGGTATTGCTGAAATGGCTGGAGCTAAGGATAAGTTGCATTATGAAATATTGGAAGTCAGCAATCCTGAGAGTCTTCTAATAAAAGGTATGGTAGCATCATTACCGGTTCTGCACGTTTAAAATAGATACACAAATCCATTCTAAATTTCAAAATACTGTTTGTTTCTAAGTTAGATGGATGGCTATGTCATATGTTGATTTAGAATGTAGACGATTCGCTATAATCTAAATAAATCCCAGAAGTACGTCTACAGATCCACTTGTTAGGGAATAGAGTAGGCTCAAATGAAGCACAGATTCGCTTGTTTGTGGTTAGAGAGGGGATAAGGTAGGCTCGTTAGAATAAATCAAAAGAAAGTATATTCTACCAACTGGCAATGGCACAAACTTGATTCTGAATTTTAGAAGAGTAACAATCTGTGTGTAATACCTCTTATTGGGCTCTGTACAGTACTTGATAGATAAATAGATAGATAGGGTGTAGGCTTCGATTCCAGTTACTTACAGTGCTGAAGATCCTTCGAAATACTAGGGACTTTTAGCAATCCTTGTAGACTACTGTGTGCATTTTTAGATTAGAATGGTTTTGTTATGTTGTTGTATACCTCGATACTTTTAATGTCGTGTTTAGTTATGATAGAGAGAAATTTAAAATTGTCTTAAATCTCAAGGGAATCTTTTTATGTATGCTTGTAACCCAGATCTTTTACTAGCTCTTTATGAAAGTGTAAATACAAGGTGGTAGCTGTTTGGATAGAAGACGGTAGGTGACCTGTTTTTTTGGCAAAAAGTTAAGCAACATCTCATTTCGTTTGTAATATGTAGCAGCATATAGTTACCTAAATGGGTTTTGTACAGTACTCGATAGATAGATATATACTTTTTAGTTTTTCAGTTTTCATGAAAAGTTAGCATGACTACCTTGTCTCCTATTTTGTTTGCAGGAGAATCGGACGAAGTGATGAAAAATAAATACAAAGAGCTTGCCAGACTGCAATCAGTGTGAGTTTATTTTCTCTTCTATACTGGTTTGTGCATAAGACACACTATCAAATGCGATTGACCTACAACCCCCACCAAAAGCAGTTGGAAAACCTTCTTTGAAGGCCAATCTCCACTATACGATTTTTGAACGATCGTCATTAAAATTCCTGCAGTAGATTTGACATCATTACATCGAAAAAAAGAAATTTTTCTACTTTTCGTCGGACGATTTTATTCGTAAAACATATTAGCCTATGGTATTGCAGGATTTCTCCAGCCAAACCCCGAGCTTGGTGATTTGCATTCATTAGGAAAACGATATTTTGAGACCAGAGCTGAATAAGTGGAGATCAAAACCGCTTTTCTGTTACGAATTTCTATGACAATTGTCACAAACATTGTCTAGTGGAGATCAGCCTTAATAAATAACAATTTTCCTAGCCAATCACCCTCTTTCCTCCTAAAACAATGTATTTTTGCAAAAGAAATTATATCAGAGTACACCAGTTTATGTTAAATGTCATTCTGCTTATTTGTATTACCAAAAACAACAAACAGAGTAAGGGAAGTGGCAAAATGTGAAAAATATGGAAATGATGGAAGTCAATCGAGATAATTTGTGAGAATGAAAATGACCCGAGTAGGACTCGAACCCACGACCTCTAGATTTGTACTCTAGAGCGCTACCACTGCGCAACCGGGGCTACGAGAAACCCAGGCCATTTCATTCATACAAATTGTTGCACCACCACTCACCAAATGCAGAGACGAACCTATCCGGGCTCTTTGACACTACACTGGACCTGCCGAAGGGCGACGACTTTTTCACACCAGGGAGACCATCGCAGTCCCATCACTGGATAGAGTTGCAGGAAGTAAACTTGAGGAGAAGCAGGATTTGGAAAACCAATCGAGATAATTTGTGAGAATGAAAATGACCCGAAATGGCCTGGGTTTCTCGTAGCCCTGGTTGCGCAGTGGTAGCGTTCTAGAGTACAAATCTAGAGGTCGTGGGTTCGAGTCCTACTCGGGTCATTTTCATTCTCACAAATTATCTCGATTGATTTTCCAATTCCTGCTTCTCCTCAAATGATGGAAGTGTTCCAAGACTTTATGTAGTGACTGTTTTTTGTAAGGTATGGGTTAATGTGATTATTTTGTTCTTTTTTCCAGGTATACAAAGAGCCAGACAAGTCTATCTAGAAGCAACTGCAATCTTCGCAAGATCCAAGCCTGCTTGTACAAAACTGAAGATATGCTGTCGAAAATTGCCAATGAACCTCTGGCACTCGATGAAGATTCTCTGAGGTGAATTTCTGACTTCAAACCTTTTTTCTTGGTTAACTTATACCCTCTGGTAACATCGACTTGTTACCTTTTGCGCAACAATCTATCATATTTCATAAGATGTGTTCAATAATTTTATCTTCTCAGATCGAGTGCTAAAAAGCTACATCAGCAATGTGAACAGGAGAGTCGAGAAATGAAAAAGGTTTTCGAAGAAGAGCTGACCCCCCTAATTGAAGAAATGAGTGAACTCCAGTCAGCCAAAGTTCTGAGTGGAAATTTCGACCTGAAAATTGCCAGGCAAAATTATTTCATGTCGAAACAGGATACGGTAAGGGCAAGTGCTGTCTTTTTCTATATAGTATATACCACCTATACTGTAGGTATACTACCTATTGCTATAAGTATATACTACCTACTACTAAATGTTCTATACTACCTATTGCTATAAGTATACTACCTATACTGCAGGTATACTGCCTATTGCTATAAGTATATACTACCTACTGCTAAATGTTCTATACTACCTATTGCTATAAGTATACTACCTATACTGTAGGTATACTACCTATTGCTATAAGTATATACTACCTACTGCTAAATGTTCTATACTACCTATTGCTATAAGTATACTACCTACTACTAAATGTTCTATACTACCTATTGCTATAAGTATACTGCCTATACTGTAGGTATACTACCTATTGCTATAAGTATATACTAACTACTGCTAAATGTTCTATACTACCTATTGCTATAAGTATACTACCTACTACTAAATGTTCTATACTACCTATTGCTATGAGTATACTGCCTATACTGTAGGTATACTACCTATTGCTATAAGTATATACTAACTACTGCTAAATGTTCTATACTACCTATTGCTATAAGTATACTACCTACTACTAAATGTTCTATACTACCTATTGCTATAAGTATACTGCCTATAGGGACATTCCATGTCAAGTGTAACCACCTCCGGACATCATACTCTGGGATTTGCCTGAAATTTTACATGCATGTTAGTATCATCGAGCTTAAAATTTTGTGAAATTTTGACGGTTCTATCACTTAATGTTGATTAGCAGCAGCACTTTGAACTTTTGACCTTTGCGGCTTCTGCGCGCGGCCTCAGATTTCCTAATTTGGTCCAGGTAGGTCTTATAGGAGTGTATGATACATCATTTTGAAGCTCTTGAGCTGAACAATCCATTGAAAGTATTAAAAAGTTCAAAGTCTTACATATTAAAGCAAGAAAATACATTTGAAATGTTTGACCTTTGACCTGAGGGTCAATGGCAACTTTGATTTTGATAATTTCTTTTTCAAAATGTTTGTTGAACCATACTCTCCAATGTGTGAAGTTTTCAGAGTGGGATCTCCATGGGTTTAGTGGCAATTACACTTTAAACCTGTGGAGGTTATCATTGAGGAAGACAAAAGTTGATAAACATGAACTACAAAAATTTTTCCTATAAGATTACTCTATATATACAGTAAGGGTTCTGTTTTTAGTTTTTTTTAGTCAAAATCAATTATTTCCTTTAGATTCTGATGTGACTGTTACAGCTATAGTTCCTTCTTTACCCAAGGAATACGTATGACCGTTTGTCGTAACTGGGTTGAGATGAAGTAAAACATCTGAAGCATCAATTACCAAATGATCTGGCACTTGAGGATAGATTTAGGAAGGGCTAAGACCGTGGGAATAGAGGAAATATTAATGGAGACTTCATTTAATGCAGGCGGAGAGTCCGTAACTTAAACAAGCCACTAATACTCGTCATACTCAACAGCCATGCAACCATGAATGTGTTGAGTTTCAGTTGATGTATTACTCTTGACAAGAGAAATGATTCTGGGTTTACAACTGAAGCTGTAGTCTTTCCTATTCTCCTTTTGATTTCTTGTAAACATTTAGCATCTTCCGTAATCAGTGTGCCAAGATATTTATATTGCTTTACTTGCTCTAATGCTACCACATTGGATTTTATTACGACTTTCGTCCCTGGCTGTTTTTCAATGACCATAACCTTGGTCTTTTTCGCATTCAACTCCATGCCATACGCTTTACAACTTTCATTTATCCTATCGATTCATCTCTGCAAATCTTCTTCCGTGCTAGCTAGCAATACGGTGTCATCAGCAAACCTTATGTTATTGATAATCATTCTATTCAATTCTAACCCAGATTCATCTTGCAAGGCATCATTTATTAGTTCCTCGCTGTACATTTTAAAAAATACTGGTGACAGAATACAACCCTGCCGTACACCTTTCTCAATCTTAATGCTGCGTGAGTCTTCTGATTTACCTCTGATTTGTGCAGTTTGAGACCAGTATAGATTCGATATCAACCTGATTTCCTCTGGAGGCACCTCGTACTTTTTCAACACTTGAATTAATCTACTATGGTTAACTTTGTCGAATAATTTTTTTGTAGTCGATGAAGCATGCAAATATTTTCTTGTTTTTACTGACCATTCTCTCTGCAAGTAGTCTTATTTGACATATTGCATCTCTTGCTCCACGACCCTCTCTGAATCCTAACTGGTTTTCATTCATTCTTTTCTCAGCGATGTTATTCTTCTCTTTAAAATGTGTAGTAAGATCTTAGCTGTGTGTGGTATCAAGCTTATTGTTGTATGTTCTGCACAATCTTTTGTGTTGGCTACTTTGGGAAGCTGTATAAAAGTAGCCGTAGCTGTTCACTTTCACAAAACACATTGATGGTGAAAGACTACAGCTTCAGTTGTAAACCCAGAATCATTTCTCTTGTCAAGAGTAATACATCAACTGAAACTCAACACATTCATGGTTGCATGGCTGTTGAGTATGACGAGTATTAGTGGCTTGTTTAAGTTACGGACTCTCCGCCTGCATTAAATGAAGTCTCCATTAATATTTCCTCTATTCCCACGGTCTTAGCCCTTCCTAAATCTATCCTCAAGTGCCAGATCATTTGGTAATTGATGCTTCAGATGTTTTACTTCATCTCAACCCAGTTACGACAAACGGTCATACGTATTCCTTGGGTAAAGAAGGAACTATAGCTGTAACAGTCACATCAGAATCTAAAGGAAATAATTGATTTTGACTAAAAAAAACTAAAAACAGAACCCTTACTGTATATATAGAGTAATCTTATAGGAAAAATTTTTGTAGTTCATGTTTATCAACTTTTGTCTTCCTCAATGATAACCTCCACAGGTTTAAAGTGTAATTGTCACTAAACCCATGGAGATCCCACTCTGAAAACTTCACACATTGGAGAGTATGGTTCGACAAACATTTTGAAAAAGAAATTATCAAAATCAAAGTTGCCATTGACCCTCAGGTCAAAGGTCAAACATTTCAAATGTATTTTCTTGCTTTAATTTGTAAGACTTTGAACTTTTTAATACTTCCAATGGATTGTTCAGCTCAAGAGCTTCAAAATGATGTATCATACACTCCTATAAGACCTACCTGGACAAAATTAGGAAATCTAAGGCCGCGCGCAGAAGCCGCAAAGGTCAAAAGTTCAAAGTGCTGTTGCTAGGCAACATTAAGTGATAGAACCGTCAAAATTTCACAAAATGTTTAGCTCGATGATACTAACATGCATGTAAAATTTCAGGCAAATCCCAGAGTATGATGTCCGGAGGTGGTTACACTTGACATGGAATGTCCCTATACTGTAGGTATACTACCTATTGCTATAAGTATATACTACCTACTGCTAAATGTTCTATACTGCCTATTGCTATAAGTATACTACCTACTACTAAATGTTCTATACTACCTGTAGGGGATGAAAGTATGGAAACAATAAGCCTAAAATTACGCAGCGAAAACCCAAGACAAGGCTATGTAAGGCAAGATAGTCTTAATATGTCAAATATTGTGTGAGAAACAGCATTGATAAGACCAAATGTATTTACGTTGCACTACTAAATATGAAAGAATTGTCATGATAACTGGTGACTATCGTGTCAAATGTGTTAGAAAAAGCCTTGATGAGTCCAAATGTATTTACGTTGCCCTACTAAATATGTAAGGCCTGTCATGATAAGTGGAAACTATCATTTCAAATATTGTGTCAGAAACAGCCTTCATAAAACCAAATGTATTTACTCAAAGCTGTAAACTTTTTAAAGATATTTTCACGTGAAAAGATAAAAGTGATAAAACGCCAATCTTTGCACAGATTGTAACCGCGTTTCCATGCTGCCTAGGCCTATTGTTTCTATGATTTCATCCCCCTAAAGTGAACCCTTCGATTTCATCCCTTACTCCCAGTTTTGTTCTGTAAGTTTCCATCTCATTTTCCCTCAGGTAATTGACCATCTATTGCTGCAGAATTCTCGTTATGAATTCCTGTCTATGCTGTATGAAATCGAGGCCAAAGCTCATCGTGATACGTATCATCATTTATCGACGGCCAAAAGCATGCTGGATAACGAGCAGAGGACTTTAGACGATCGTCTTGTATCTTTTCCTTAAGAGAGTTCCCAAATTATTCATATGGTAGTTTAATATTTGATATTTTGAAGAGGTATTGGAAAATATCTATGGAAAAGGGCTTTGTCATTGCATTAGAATAAATGAAATTTCAACGGCATACCAGAAAAAGATTGGAGGATCTTAGGACCTGTCTATATGGGCAAAATTACTTCACCTGCTAGACCCGGGGCTGGCAAGTGATATTTCACCTCCTATAAAAACCATTGAAATCTCAGTTTGCGCTGAAAATGAAACTTAACTCCACACTACCGGTATAGTGAAGTTTTGCCTCTCAGGAGGTGAAGTTTCACCCAGGTGAAGTAAAGTTTTCCCATATAAACGCAAAACTACCGGTGAGGTGGAGTAAATTCGAACTCATAACGATGAAAAATCAATGATACATTGACGATTAATGGCGTCTAGGGATTTACCGCGCCTTTTAGACCCGGTATGAAAATCCCATATAAAGAGTGCTTGAAGTTTAATTTGCTTGTCAGCCCTGGGTCTGGTTGGTGAAGTAATTTTGCTAATATAAACATTAGGCCCTTAGACTATTGTTCCAACCTGCGTCTTAAAAAGATGAAGTAAGAAAAATATGAAGAAGCCATAAATAGCGAGTTAACTTGCCATACCTTAGAGTTGTTGCGCTGAAGTAAGATTTAAAATAAAAAACCTGAGTATCGATAACAGCGAGAGTGTTTCGACATATCTACAGAAGAATGTTGCTTAAAATATGATTTCTCCTCCACATGACATCAAGTTCTCGATAGTTATTCTTATCAAAGTCAGTCTTGATTTATTTCTTAACCACTGTCAGTCTGAGATGCTTCCACACTCACAAAAGAAGGCACCAAGAGAAACTCTCGATTCGCGAGATGCATTCATACAGAATGTCTACCAAGCAGTTGGTATGTTCTGGGCCTTTTCCATTTTATGTAATTTTATTTCTTTTAACATTAATAAGATATCAAAGCCAAGGTTAATAGTTGATAGGCACATACGATTACTATCTTCGCAAGGTATGAGTTTATGTGCTAAGCACAAAAGGCTCGCTGAATAGGTAGACTAATGGAAGCAGTGCATTGATAGTTAATAGGCAAATATGCTCACTATCTTTGTAAGGTATTGGTTTATATGCAAAGCGCAAAGGGCCCACTGAATAGGTTGTCTAATCAAAGCACTGCATTTCTAGTTGATAAGTAAATACACTTACTATCTTCGTAAAGTATTGGTTTAAGTGCAAAGCGCAAAATAACGCTAAATAGGTAGACTAATAAAAGCAGTGCATTGATAGTTGATAGGCAAATACGCTTAGGTACTATCTTCGTGAGGTATTGGTTTATGTGCAAAGCACCAAGGGCCACTGAATAGGGAAACTAATCGAGCAGTGTGACCCTGGTCCTTCCTCTCGATGTGACCACACCTCGTGATTCCTTTTGCCTTTTCACCTGGAATTACAGAGAGTGTGACAGGTCTGAAGGTGGTTTCGAACCCGAGACCCTTCGGGCAAGGGTCAAGTGGTCCAACCACTCGGCCATCCCCAAGGTGGCATACCCAAGACCATATTTCAATTTGATTAACATAGTTGAAATATCGTATTGAAATGATGGTATAGAAAAAACTAGAGGGACATATGTAAAACTGCTTCTGCTAATGGTATACATTTGGCTCTTTTTCGAAGCATTATCGATATCTGCTAGTTGTCTCATTGAATATAGAAGCCTGTCATTTTTAATTTGGTTACTCTTCCAGGAAGCGAAGAAAGTCGAAAGGAACAAAAACATTTCATAACCTGCTCGATGTTAAAACATAACTTCGATGATTTCATGTCAAAAAGCAACGGAAATGGCAGCTCGGAAACTCTTGGGAATGGTGACGAAATGAAAGTGGTGGAGCATTTGTAAGTGATTTGGTTTTTATTGGAGTCTTTATTTTCTTCTTGATATCATGCCTGAGGCTTTTTTACATGTTTCAAGTTTAATTTCAATAAAGGTAGGGTCTGAATGTATTGCTTGAAATTCTGCACAGCCCCAAAAATCCGTTTGTTTCATGTTGCTGAAAAGAGAAAGCTAGTTGAACAACCCAACAGAGTCACAGTCTTAATTTCATGTTTTTATGTGGAAAACAGGTTTTCATTTCAACAAAAGGAAGTTCTGATTATATCGCTTAAAGTTTAATTAATTAAGTGAGAGCCTGCAAGTAAGAACATACAAATGGGTTGAAAAGAAACAAGCAATTACTCTTTTAACACTACCAGCGTTTTTCGTGATTTCTCATTCACTAGGAGATAAACTCTTAAAATAAAAAGGCTTACAACAATTTTTTCTGCAAAAAAATGTTATTGTTTAATTTAGATTAATACAAGCATATTTTATTTTTTAATTAATCTATTAGCATTTTATAAACTTAGATAGTTAGGCTCTCGTATTATTATTGTTTAATTATAATCACTTTTTTCAATAAGCCAATGTACTTTAATGTACTTTTGGTCCAGACAGTTACTAAACATATAGTAAGAAAGGTGAGTAGTTTCATGTCACTCAGAGTTCCGTGCTCTCACAATCATCAAAAAGACAATGATGAATAGTCTAAAAAGACTATGATGAATAGTCTAAAAAGACTATGATGAATAGTCTAAAAAGACTATGATGAATAGTCTAAAAAAACTTTGATGAATAGTCTAAAAAGACTATGATGAATAGTCTAAAAAGACTATGATGAATAGTCTCCTTTCTTGTCTCCTTTCTCTATTCTACTCTATAACCACTCTGCACTTCTGTACATTGAGCGCTGTGGTGCAATTTCCGACCACTATAGAGGTCTGCATGAGATGATAATAATCTTACCTTCACTGGGAGTGCTTCTAATGCCATCAGCATCATCTTCACTTCTTCTTCCAGACCTCTTCTCCATAGATTCAGTGGATCTCACAAACTCTTCCAGCGCATACTCCATTTCTTTCTTCTGATCCAACACAGTTGCCTTCTCTTCCAGACCCTGCATCAGCCTCTGTCTCAACTCGTCATTCTCTAAAACTGACTCATTCATCTTTAACTCTGCAATAATCAGCTTCTCTCCCATATGATCGATACCTGATTCCAACTCTTTAACCTGACTGACGAGACTCGCACACTTCTCATTCAGAGCAATTATCTCTTCTTGTGCGGATTTCCCAGATTTAGAAGATTCCGTCAATTTTCTCTTCAACTCTTCGTTTTCAGTTTTCATGTGCTCCTTTGATATCAAATCTTCCTTCGCATTCACAAGCTCCTCGCTCAACTTTGCAGCATCCCTCTCTGTATTTTCAATCTCCACTTCTAATGTATTTATTCGCTTTTCATACTCCTCAATCTTTTGGGATTTCTCTGTTCCAATATTTTGGCAATTTCTTAGCTTGTCAGAAAGATATTCGTTCTCAGTTTTGAGGTCGATTTCTTTTTTGGAAATTGACTTCAGCTGCTCCTAAAAGACAAAAGATTCCAAGAAATAGGACAGTGTTTTCTTCAAGTATTCGAGAAGCATATCCACACCTTTCGAGATAACTTGCTTGAATGAAAATAACCCAAGTAGAACTCAAAACAACGTCCTGTAAATCAGTAATTAAAGATGGTACAACTGCACCATTTGAACACTGAAGTAGCCAGAGCCACTCTTGTCACACCAATTGTACCACCAATAAACATTAATGAAATGGTTAATTTTAGACGTTTGTCGATCTGAAAGGTACTCAAAGCTAGTGCACATTATCAAAGTTTATTCCTGAGTTTTTGCATAAATTCATGGTAATTTCAATACGTCTTTATTCTTTACAAGATTAGCAAAGATCTTAACATTTTATGGTCGTTGCATGAAAGATTAACCTTTCATAACTTTTGCTTGGGGGAACTAGCAACATTCTAGTGATTTACGAATATGCTGGGAGTTTATGTGTTTTTCTATCATGGTTATTTCTTGGGGAAATGTAGTCAAGGCATTCAATTTAGATCCTTGGACATCAACATTAGTGATTTTGAGCCCACAAAATCAAGAACAACAAGTTGCAAGCCAACTCAGCTGTCCACCCTTCGAAGGTCAGTAAATAAAAATCCCGAGATATTTGTTGCAAAACATTCATCTTAAAAGTTGCAGGTCCACATCAGCCTAACTCAACCATCTCCAAAGCTGCATTGAAAAATAAATTTGCCTTGAGGTGAAATAGCCAGCCGTGGCTTATCCTTAGCCTATTCTAGTAACTTGGAATAATTTCAGGCTTGTGCTATTCTAAAACTGTTCTCATAAAAAGTTTAAGATGTTAACACAAGATCAAGTAAAAACAACTTGAAAAATAGCTGAACAATGCAAAATGGACAATTTCAGAAGGAAAAATAAAATGAAACAAAACCCTTACTTCTAGTTGTTTTATCTCAGAATCCTTCACATCAATTTCTTTACAAAGTTCACTTCCAACTTTGTTTAACTGATCTATCAGGTCGTTCTTTTCTTTAGCCTCCATTTCAGACTTTCGGAGAGAATCATTCAATATCTCAAGAAGACTTCTGTTTGCGAAATATTTGTCTACCATCTCTCTCTAAAAGACAAGAATTTGAGCATGATAATCAAGATTTATGTACCAATTAAAATTTGGGGCCATCTGGCCAGGGGCGGTTCCAGAGGCTGCAGGGCCCAGGACCAATAGCCTTGATTTGAAAAAATTTTACTTTGTGTATTCAGTAGTTTTTATTAATCATTGTTTTGCGGAACCCTTTTCGCCTACAAGTGCAAGGTCTGGGGCCCTTGCCCCCACCTAAAACTGCCACTGCATCTGTCCAACCTATTATTTATTTTGAAATAACAATTAAAAGAAAAGGTAAAGAAACATCTGAGAGAGAACTCACAATTTCTTCATCCCTATCATTGATTTCAGCATCCAGCAATTTCTTCTTACTTTTTAATTTGTCAATTGTCTCGGCCATTTGATTTATTTTCTCATCTTTTCCTTGCACAGATTTCTGCAATGTTACAATCTTCTCTTTGCTTGCTTCTCCCTCTCTGGCCATTCTTTTCAACTTCTGAATCGCTTCTTCTTCAACTTTTCGAAGATCATCTTGAGCTGCCATCTGTCAGTTAATCGGTAAGTCGGTTATTGAACATGGGTACAAATCAAAATGGGACTTCATAAACGCAATATGAATTTTGATTAAAATTCCCAAAAAATCAAATTCTTTGTATGATCTTTGCATAAAAAACCTGCACATTATACCATGGTATAACCCATCTAGGAAAGAAAGGGAAAGAAATATTACTTATAAAAAAGAATGGGGACTACTCAATTTCCTGATTATTGCTATAAGCCGTGCAGCAGGACCCAGACAGCAGACCAAAGAAAATCAACAATTACTTATAGTATCACCACTTAAAACTGCCACTGCATCTGCCCAACCTATTCTTTATTTTGACATAACAATTAAAAAGAAAAGGTATTTAAAGAAACATTTGAGAGAGAACTCACAACTTTTCCATCTCTATTATTGATTTTAGCACCCAGCAATTTCATAACACTTTTTGATTTGTCAATTATCTGGGCATTTTCATTTTTTTCCTCTTCTTTTCCTTGCACAGATTTCTGCAATGTTACAATCTTCTCTTTGCTTGCTTCTCCCTCTCTAGCCATTCTTTTCAACTTCTGAATCGCTTCTTCTTCAACTTTCGGAAGATCATCTTGAGCTGCCATCTGTAGGATAATCATAAGATTATTGAACAATGGTACGAATCAGAATGGGACTTCATAAACGCAAAATAAATTTTAATCAAAATTTCTAAAAAATCAAATTCTTTGCATGATCTTTGCATTAAAAACCTGCACAATATACCATGGTATAACCCATCTAGGAAAGAAAAGGAAAGAAATATTACTTATAAAAAAAGAATGGGGACAACACAATTTCCAGATTATTGCTATAAGCTGTGCAGCGAGACCCAGACAGCAGACCAAACAACATCAACAATTACTTATAGTATCACCACCTAAAACTGCCACTGCATCTGTCCAGCCTGTTCTTTATTTTGAAATAAAACTTAAAAAGAAAAGGTAAAGAAACATTCGAGAGAGAACTCACCATTTCTTCATATCTTTTATTGATTTCAGCATGCAGCGATTTCTTATCACTTTTTAATTTGTAAATTGTCTCGGCCATTTGATTTATATTCTCATCTTTTCCTTGCACAGATTTCTGCAATGTTACAATCTTCTCTTTGCTTGCTTCTCCCTCTCTGGCCATTCTTTTCAACTTCTGAATCGCTTCTTCTTTAGCTTTTAGAAGATCATCTTGAGCTCCCATCTGTAGGATAATCGAAAGATTATTGAGCACGGGTACAAACCAAAATGGGACTCCATAAACGCAAAATAAATTTTAATTAAAATTTCCAAAAAATCAAATTCTTTGTATGATCTTTGCATTAAAATCCTGCACAATATACACACGCAATATAGCCTTGTACACTATATTTATTAGATTTTATATATGCAGATTTTATTTAATGGATTTTTGGATATATCTAAGGTATTCTAATAAGATAAAGATTCTCCTGATGATGACCTCAACGTGGAAACTAGTTGAGATTTAGATTAATAATTCGTATTTAGTTATTTCTGTTCGTCTTTCTCTTTGTTCATCTTTAAGGTATTTTAATAGATATATCATAGATTTTTCTAAATTATTACCTATAAGTGTCTAAAATGCTGAAGTAATGTATCTTTAGAAACTTAAAACCTTTTAGGCTAACATGGAAATTACTTATACAATCATTGATTGGCTCATTGGTTTTCCCAAAAAAGAGGATGGCATTTAGAAGAGTTTAGCAGAATTTATTAAGAGCTTATTTGATTTTTAATCAAATCAGGAAAAACAGCGTGCCTGATCAGCCATATTAAGAACTGCATTATCCTTTTCTTCCATCTCAAATCTCATCTCCTCCATTCTCCTTTGATTCGTTTCTGCCTGAATCCTATTTTTTCTCTCCTGCTCTTCTACCTTATCTTCAGCTTCATGAACATGTGCGATCAGACTCTGGATATGTTCATCTTTCTGCCAAATTAAGATTTGGTATTCTTCAGTCTTTCTTCTAAGCAGCGCATGAAAATCCTAGAGAAATATTTATTCGCTTTAAGTACAGAAAACAAATCATGATTCTCAGAACTAGTATCATTTCGTTCGGCAGGGAGTCATTCCTATGACAACGTTAGGGTGACGTGGGTTGATGCGCAGGTAAGGGTAGAATTGTAAAGATTATCATGATTAAGGAGAAAGAGTCAAATGAAAAGAAGAAACGTATCTTCTTCCTTGTCAGCATAGCCAGGGAAATCTAACCTCATATTCGCTGGAAGATCTTCGCGTTATACCTCCTTGTCTCTTTAAAGCCTCTAGCTTTTTAAGTAGCGTTGGTTTCGTCGTGGGTAATATTGGTCCCTGGGTTCACGCCATAAAACCTCAGTTCAGCACGGAGCTGGGCATCGGTCAAAAAGTCTTCTCTGTACGCCATTTTGAAAGTATGTATAACTAGTAGCTTGTTTGCATAACTTCTTATGGAGGCCCGTTCTGATCAAAATATGATTATTCTTTTTATCTTTGTGGTTATTCTTATCTATTCACATTTTCAATAAATCGCTTTCGAAATATTTTTGTATTTTCAATGAATTATTTGATTGTATTTGCAAATAATTGCACATCACATTTATTCATCTTCCCTTTGAATTATTTACGTATGCAAGGAATTATTTTCGTTTCCAGGAATTATTTACGTATCCAAGGAACCAGCCTCGCTTTCAAAATATTTTTTAATTGCTTTGCTTTGGCAAGGCCAGGCAGGCCTAGCCATTCACTTTGTACTTTTCCCATGAACCTCGTCAGAAGCACTTTACTGTTTCAAATCCTCCAGCGGTGATTGGATCGTAATTGACTGAAGACCCGCTGCATTTTCTTGATCCAAAGCAACTTCATTCAAAAGGATTGTGAGTGTTCCATAAGCGTCCAGCAATCTTTGCTTTGTTTCATCATAGCACTGTTGTTGTCCATGACTCAATTCAATTTCTTCCGTGCTGAAAACGACCAAAACACTTTGTAGATGTTGCAAATAATTAGCGAACCCCTTCAAATTCCTCTCCCGGTTTCAACTCCGCCTTTCACGTGGCAGGATTACTGTTGTGGGTTTGAGATAAGTATAAAGTGCTTCTGACGAGGTTCATGGTGAAAGTACGAAGTGAATAGCTAGGCCGGCCTGGCCTTGCCTTGCCAAAGCAAAGGAATTAAAAATATTTTGAAAACGAGGCTGGTTCCTTAGATACGTAAATAATTCCTTGGATACGTAAATAATTCCTTAGATACGAAAATAATTCAGAGGGAAGATGAATGAATGTGATGTTCAATTTTGCTGCAAATACAATTAATTAATTCATTGAAAATGCAAAAATATTTCGAAAGCGGTTTATTGAAAATGTAAATAGATAGAAATATCAACGTAGATAGATAAAAATAAAAATCATATTTTGACCATAACTGGCCTCCATACCCACCCACTAAAAGTAGATCTGCTGTTCCGGTTTTTTTTAATAAACATAGGGATAAATTCAGGGTTTTGGGTTAAGGCGTTACGGTTAGGGTTAGTATTTTGGGTAGGGTTTAAGCTTAGGGTTACGGTTGGAGCTTGGGGTCACAATTGCAGTTAAGATTTAACGTTTCAAATTTCCTTCGAATATCTAGCATAAAAACTGAACCAGACAACCTACTTCTGATACATGGGATTTCGTTCTCACCGATCAGAACATAAGTACATATTGTTGAGGATGTGCTGCTGAGATAAGCATAACCACTTTACAAGTAACAAACTATCATTTCGTTGAGCAGGGAGCCCTTCCCGTGACAACGTTGGGGTGACGTGAGGTGACGTGCGGTTAAGGGTAGAATTGTAAAAATTATAATGATTAGGGAAAAATAGCAAAAGAAACGGGGTAAAACACGTGTTAAAACCTGATAAAACGGTCTAAAACAGGTTAAAACGTGTTAATAAGTCGAGTAAAAGGGATCCTGTAACATGCTTGCATTTTTGGGACACCCTGTACTTATGCATACCTCACATGCCCTACCCCATACATACCCTACAAGCAGTTCATTGTAAACTTACATACTTACATATGTACACACATATATACCCTACATATATCAATTCATAAGGCATGGTCTCACACGCGTAATTAAATTATACCAGAGCAGGCCACTGCAATTGACATATGCCTCCACCAGGTCTCGAACCCGGGTTTTTGCGGACACAGGCGAGCGCAATAAGTTAGCACAGTAACCTTGATGTGTTCACAACTCCAGGCTTATCCACGGTAGGGCATTAATTCGTGTTTCGGATTAAATCCTTTTTCAGAGCCATGTAATATTAACATTAACTCTTAAGGCATGATCATAGACCCTACATACATAAATACGCTACATAACAGACGAGCTTCACACCCCAATCTCAAGGTCCGTTTATTTGTATGTTCTGGGCAAGTGAAAGCTAGTCAAACGATCCAAAAGAGTGTCATAGCCTACGTTAATTGATTTTTTGCAGATTTCTACCCTCAATGTAGGACTAGCTGCTAGAGTACAGTACAGTCTTTGATCGGTGAAAACATTGAGCTTTTTGTCTGACGCTCAACAGAGTAATACATCAGAAAGAGAAGGAAACAAAAACCTAACGAACTATTATACCCAGATGTGGTGATTCATTGGTATAGTCGTACACTTCACTATGCTTCCAACTTTTCTGGCTATAAAAAAGAGCATATTTACTGAAACCCTTCCGTTTTCCAAAAACTGTACTATTGAATAGAATAGATGAACAAATGAGAATTATGCTCGGCATTAAGTTTAATTTTGTTTACAGGCGAAGACAGTTACATGAATGTACATCGTTTATAAATGGAGCCGAAAATCTGCATCATCCTGGCCAGAGAAGTGAGGTAATATTCAGAGAATATATAATTATAGTAGTAGTAGTAGCAGTGTATTATTAATATATAGTACAAGTAGTAGTAATAGTATATTTTTAGTATGTAGTAGTAGTAGTAGTATCATATTATATTATATTATATTATTACTATTATTATTGTAATAGTATCATATTGTTATAGTATATTATTAGTATATGAACTAGTAGTAGTATATTGGTGGAACAAGGACTGGTGCTAAGGAAAGCCAATTAGATATTAAGGGTTCTGTTGTTGACAGATCCCAGAATTTACGAATGAAATGTTGACCCCACTCTATCAATAATGTGGTAAAAACTATCATCAAAACTTTGTGCGCATTCCAGTTTGTTTAGCAAATGTTGGCAGAGTCATATTTTGATGTTTTTTTATGTTTTAGAGACAAGGCTGTTTGGCCTAAGAGAACAGTTTTGTTTTCAAACCTATCGTATAGTCACTTAGGAATCAAACCCATAATCCGATAACCGAGCCCGACCAAGTTTTATCAATATAAGATCGTATCTCGCCTCTTAGCCATTACTTTCAAATGGCAAATTATCTCTATGACTAGGTTCCTGAAAGGGGGTACTGATCCAAGTGCCCAGCACTGAAATAATAAAAAACCCCAATCCAGAATAGAGAAATTCCCAACATTGAAGTTTTTAACAATCCCAATTTACTTAAAAATTCTATATCCCAGTCCCAAAATGTCCAATCTCATTTTTCCAATTATTAAAAAGGGAAATTCCAGTTCCAAAGTTACTCCTTCCTGACTCTCTTTTCTAGTTTTTAGGATTTCTTTTAATTGGTTATATTCTCCTTTCACGATGCGTAAAGGAACCCATGCAATCTTGGATCGTACAAGTTCCCGTATTAGATATCTGTGGAAGCCTATTATAACAAAACTCTACCCAAAGTTCCCGTATTAGATCTCCGTGGAGGCCTATTGCAACAAACTCTACCCAAAGTTCCGTATTAGATCTCTGTGGAGGCCTATTGCAACAAACTCTACCCAAAGTTCCCGTATTAGATCTACGTGGAGGCCTATTGCAACAAACTCTACCCAAAGTTCCCGTATTAGATCTACGTGGAGGCCTATTGCAACAAACTCTACCCAAAGTTCCGTATTAGATCTCTGTGGAGGCCTATTGCAACAAACTCTACCCAAAGTTCCCGTATTAGATCTCCGTGGAGGCCTATTGCAACAAACTCTACCCAAAGTTCCCATATTAGATCTACGTGGAGGCCTATTGCAACAAACTCTACCCAAAGTTCCGTATTAGATCTCTGTGGAGGCCTATTGCAACAAACTCTACCCAAAGTTCCCGTATTAGATCTACGTGGAGGCCTATTGCAACAAACTCTACCCAAAGTTCCCGTATTAGATCTACGTGGAGGCCTATTGCAACAAACTCTACCCAAAGTTCCGTATTAGATCTCTGTGGAGGCCTATTGCAACAAACTCTACCCAAAGTTCCCGTATTAGATCTCCGTGGAGGCCTATTGCAACAAACTCTACCCAAAGTTCCCGTATTAGATCTACGTGGAGGCCTATTGCAACAAACTCTACCCAAAGTTCCGTATTAGATCTCTGTGGAGGCCTATTGCAACAAACTCTACCCAAAGTTCCCGTATTAGATCTCCGTGGAGGCCTATTGCAACAAACTCTACCCAAAGTTCCGTATTAGATCTCTGTGGAGGCATATTGCAACAAACTCTACCCAAAGTTCCGTATTAGATCTCCGTGGAGGCCTATTGCAACAAACTCTACCCAAAGTTCCGTATTAGATCTCTGTGGAGGCATATTGCAACAAACTCTACCCAAAGTTCCGTATTAGATCTCTGTGGAGGCATATTGCAACAAACTCTACCCAAAGTTCCGTATTAGATCTCTGTGGAGGCATATTGCAACAAACTCTACCCAAAGTTCCGTATTAGATCTCTGTGGAGGCATATTGCAACAAACTCTACCCAAAGTTCCGTATTAGATCTCCGTGGAGGCCTATTGCAACAAACTCTACCCAAAGTTCCGTATTAGATCTCTGTGGAGGCATATTGCAACAAACTCTACCCAAAGTTCCGTATTAGATCTCTGTGGAGGCATATTGCAACAAACTCTACCCAAAGTTCCGTATTAGATCTCCGTGGAGGCCTATTGCAACAAACTCTACCCAAAGTTCCGTATTAGATCTCTGTGGAGGCATATTGCAACAAACTCTACCCAAAGTTCCGTATTAGATCTCCGTGGAGGCCTATTGCAACAAACTCTACCCAAAGTTCCCGTATTAGATCTCCGTGGAGGCCTATTGCAACAAACTCTACCCAAAGTTCCCGTATTAGATCTACGTGGAGGCCTATTGCAACAAACTCTACCCAAAGTTCCGTATTAGATCTCTGTGGAGGCCTATTGCAACAAACTCTACCCAAAGTTCCCGTATTAGATCTCCGTGGAGGCCTATTGCAACAAACTCTACCCAAAGTTCCGTATTAGATCTCTGTGGAGGCCTATTATAACAAAACTCTACCCAAAGTTCCCGTATTAGATCTCTGTGGAGGCATATTGCAACAAACTCTACCCAAAGTTCCGTATTAGATCTCTGTGGAGGCCTATTGCAACAAACTCTACCCAAAGTTCCCGTATTAGATCTCCGTGGAGGCCTATTGCAACAAACTCTACCCAAAGTTCCGTATTAGATCTCTGTGGAGGCCTATTATAACAAAACTCTACCCAAAGTTCCGTATTAGATCTCTGTGGAGGCATATTGCAACAAACTCTACCCAAAGTTCCCGTATTAGATCTCCGTGGAGGCCTATTGCAACAAACTCTACCCAAAGTTCCCGTATTAGATCTACGTGGAGGCCTATTGCAACAAACTCTACCCAAAGTTCCGTATTAGATCTCTGTGGAGGCCTATTGCAACAAACTCTACCCAAAGTTCCGTATTAGATCTCCGTGGAAGCCTATTGCAACAAACTCTACCCAAAGTTCCCGTATTAGATCTCCGTGGAGGCCTATTGCAACAAACTCTACCCAAAGTTCCCGTATTAGATCTCCGTGGAGGCCTATTGCAACAAACTCTACCCAAAGTTCCCGTATTAGATCTCCGTGGAAGCCTATTGCAACAAACTCTACCCAAAGTTCCGTATTAGATCTCTGTGGAGGCCTATTGCAACAAACTCTACCCAAAGTTCCCGTATTAGATCTCCGTGGAGGCCTATTGCAACAAACTCTACCCAAAGTTCCGTATTAGATCTCTGTGGAGGCCTATTATAACAAAACTCTACCCAAAGTTCCGTATTAGATCTCTGTGGAGGCATATTGCAACAAACTCTACCCAAAGTTCCCGTATTAGATCTACGTGGAGGCCTATTGCAACAAACTCTACCCAAAGTTCCCGTATTAGATCTCCGTGGAGGCCTATTGCAACAAACTCTACCCAAAGTTCCCGTATTAGATCTACGTGGAGGCCTATTGCAACAAACTCTACCCAAAGTTCCGTATTAGATCTCTGTGGAGGCCTATTGCAACAAACTCTACCCAAAGTTCCCGTATTAGATCTCCGTGGAGGCCTATTGCAACAAACTCTACCCAAAGTTCCGTATTAGATCTCTGTGGAGGCCTATTGCAACAAACTCTACCCAAAGTTCCCGTATTAGATCTCCGTGGAGGCCTATTGCAACAAACTCTACCCAAAGTTCCGTATTAGATCTCTGTGGAGGCCTATTATAACAAAACTCTACCCAAAGTTCCGTATTAGATCTCTGTGGAGGCATATTGCAACAAACTCTACCCAAAGTTCCCGTATTAGATCTCCGTGGAGGCCTATTGCAACAAACTCTACCCAAAGTTCCCGTATTAGATCTACGTGGAGGCCTATTGCAACAAACTCTACCCAAAGTTCCGTATTAGATCTCTGTGGAGGCCTATTGCAACAAACTCTACCCAAAGTTCCGTATTAGATCTCCGTGGAAGCCTATTGCAACAAACTGTACCCAAAGTTCCCGTATTAGATCTCCGTGGAGGCCTATTGCAACAAACTCTACCCAAAGTTCCCGTATTAGATCTCCGTGGAGGCCTATTGCAACAAACTCTACCCAAAGTTCCCGTATTAGATCTCCGTGGAAGCCTATTGCAACAAACTCTACCCAAAGTTCCGTATTAGATCTCTGTGGAGGCCTATTGCAACAAACTCTACCCAAAGTTCCCGTATTAGATCTCCGTGGAGGCCTATTGCAACAAACTCTACCCAAAGTTCCGTATTAGATCTCTGTGGAGGCCTATTATAACAAAACTCTACCCAAAGTTCCGTATTAGATCTCTGTGGAGGCATATTGCAACAAACTCTACCCAAAGTTCCCGTATTAGATCTCCGTGGAGGCCTATTGCAACAAACTCTACCCAAAGTTCCCGTATTAGATCTACGTGGAGGCCTATTGCAACAAACTCTACCCAAAGTTCCGTATTAGATCTCTGTGGAGGCCTATTGCAACAAACTCTACCCAAAGTTCCGTATTAGATCTCTGTGGAGGCCTATTGCAACAAACTCTACCCAAAGTTCCGTATTAGATCTCTGTGGAGGCCTATTGCAACAAACTCTACCCAAAGTTCCGTATTAGATCTCTGTGGAGGCCTATTGCAACAAACTCTACCCAAAGTTCTCGTATTAGATCTCCGTGGAGGCCTATTGCAACAAACTCTACCCAAAGTTCCCGTATTAGATATCCGTGCAGGCCTATTGCAACAAACTCTACCCAAAGTTCCCGTATCGTACCTGCAATCACACTGGATGTTCTTGTCACTCTTTCATTTCGATTTCAGAAAATTTCCGAGAATATCGAAAAAATTGAGGATGTCTTGACCACTCTGGAGAAGGCAGTCAAAGGAGCAATTACAGATATTGACAAAAAGAAGAAGGTTCGTATACATTGCCAGACATGAAGGGCAAATCACTCCCTGAAAATCTCGGACAGTCTTCCTGAAAATCCTATAATTTCCTGAAAATTCCTTGAAAATGACTAGAAATCTTTTCGTTCTTGAAAAAATCTCATACGCTTTGAAAAGAAGTGAGATGCCCCTCGGTCAGACAGTTTTGCAAATCAGTTTAAGTAGAGTCGGCAGTAAAGACCCTTTACTTTATTCAAATTAGTATTTTATTTCTTCCCTCTTTTCCTTCGTCTTCTATTATCTAGCTACGTCACATCGCATCTCACATTCTCTTCTATCTTTCGAATCTTATCTTCTCTTTGCTTTGCTCGAATTTAACGAACCACTTGTTAACAGGTATAATCCCGAAACGTCGTAAAATTGTATCTTTATCTGTACGGTACTAAACTAATTAACTTTTTCGTTTTGTACTTGAAATTTTAGCCGAAAGTAGGGTTGAAGACCATTCTTTTCAGTTGATTTACTTCTATTCAATTTCGATTTTCAGTTACTGGCCACCGACTCGCTCAAAGCTCTGGATCGGACAATATTTCCCAACTTCTTTAACGACCCTACCAGACTGAAAAGAAACATGGCTGAGCTGCGAACGAGGGTCGAAGCAATTGGAAAATGAGGCAAAGAACGTTCTCGAAATACACTGCAAAGCAAGAAGGAATATCTAACGGGAACTGAACTACAAAGCAGAACGTCTGGGCTTTGCTGTACTTTTGCTTTGTCAGCCTAGAAGTAGAATTGAGTTAATAAGGCCTTGCCTCGTTAATGACTTTTAAGCAAATAATGTTGTCAAAGTTGCTTCTCAGTATCTTTTTCTGCGGCCCTTTAACATACTGAAAAAATAAAGTTAGTGTTATTTTTAGTAAGGTTTCTGTTTGTGGCTTTGTCATATTTTCTTTGCGGAGTTTGTAGGTCACTTCCATGCGATCAAAAAATCTCCCAAGAACTCTCCATATCTGTTTGGCAACCAGACGGACCCCCGTGACAATATCATATTATTATGGACATAGCCTACAAATGCACATACTGCACCGTTTTGACTCGGGGGAACGTCTGTGTAGTCTTGAAGGCGATGTTCAGTAATGTTAAAAGATACCATCAATGTTAGATGGTTAAGAGAGTCAAACTTTTAAACAATTAGCACTACTGATAGCAAAAAGGCTTCCCAATCATTGTAAAAGTAAGAACAATTTAAGAACACTTTAGGCAGTAAAAGGAGAATATTTAAGAACTGCTAGCTTCAAATCAATTTTACTGGTTCTTATAAAAAAGTGTAGCACTGAAGGGGATGTTCTGTACTGTGGAGGAATACCTTAAATGGAGGATGCTTAGCACTGCAGAGGGGTACCACATGCACTTTGGGTAGGGTATTGGGTATTACCTTAACAGTTTGACCTTTCTCTCCTGCTCTGTCCCCATTTGTCCCTATTTTCCTATCATTTCTCTATCTCTTGATTTGGTTTAGAAACGAGGTTTATCATCACGACCCACAATGCCATGCAATGCCATTTCGTGAGTCCCATAATGCACCATTAGAATATTCACGGCGGTTTTGTTCATCTTCATCCACACCGCTGCCATATCCTAAAAATAGTGAAAACAAAAACCTACATTTAGACAAAAAACTGTAAACTTATTAACTGCTCAGGCTGATCAAACAGAGGAGAAACTCTTGGATTTTCTCAAGAACAACAATGTCAGCTGAAGGCCCAGAAGAAGGAGAGCTAGAAACAACGCAAGAGGAGCTGAATGAGAGTGAGTTTTGTTGTTGTTGAATTTGTACGCAGGCTAGGCCAATTTCTGCCAATTTCTAACGAATGGAGAGGCCTAGCTTCTCTTCAATCTTCAACTGTTAACTTCTGAAGGCTTTCCAAACATTATGGAGCCTAGATTAGCTACCAGTTGTTGCTAAATACCTACCCTTAGTCTAGCCTAGTTGAGTCTGAAACAACTTTATTTGTACACACACTGATTTGCCAGGTGTTCATCCAATCCAAAGGCCCTATCTGTGGCGAAGACTTAGGCAATTTTTCAGGAGGAGAGAACCTATGTTGTGAAATGAACCATTTGAAATCTCCTATTGCTGTAGAACAAAATACTTTTGCTTCTGGAAATATTAGGGGGCAATCGCACCTCTTGGCCCCCAAGGGTATCTACCAATATGTGAACTTATCAAAAGACTTGCAGGTTTTGAATTTTTCTGCGCCCAAAAACTGAACTGAATCAGGATGCTGACAATGTTGGACCACTTGGAACTTACTCAGGAAGATTTATTATGATAATCAACTTTGGTATGCTTGACTTCAAATTTTGGTGAAGACAATGCATTTTTGTAATCAGGTGGGAAGTGCTGAAGTGTAAATATGGGGTTCTGGCTTTAAATATGATTACCAAATTCAGCTTTTCTGTTGGACGAAATTAAGGTTTGAAACCGCTGTTAGTTTGTTGGTTTAAATTTTGCTATTAATTCTGGTCCATTTTAGGTGCAACAGAGGTGAATGTCCTTCATGATATTCTCGGAATAGGAGAAGAAGGAGGGAAGGATGAATTTCAAGAAGAATTAGAAAAAGGGGAACCTACTGAGGGTGAGTAATGTCTTTACTGACGAGCCTAGGCAGGGACAGAGGCAAACATCTCAAACTTAGGGTGCACAATGCTTCAAAGCCATTTTTGAACTTGAAGGGTACATTCCCAAGGTAAAAACAGCACTTAATTGTATTTTGCAAATGCAATTGAAACCATTATGACTGCACAGATTTCACAGGTCTGAGTAACATCACAGAAAGCCCAAGGTTTCATAAGTATGAATATATGTAGAATTCTTCTAATTAAACTTTTTCTTGCAGTCACCTCTCCCGAGACTCCCAAAACACCTAGCAGATCAGCAAAGAAGAAAGTTGTGAAAAGCTCGGAAAAGAAGACGAGGAAGAAGCCTGCTGCCAAACCCGCAGCAAAGAAAACACCAACTAGAGGTAGAGCAGTCAAGAAAACCCCAACAAGGCCAAGCAACGCAACAGACAATGTAAACTCTGAATCAAATGTAGAAAGTACTGGAACTGCAACTGTTCCAGCTAGCACCACAAATGATATGGCTGTGGATGTCAGCAATGAGACCAGAGAAGATACAATAAATGAAACACAGGACCTAGCTTGTGCCGCTACTGAAACCAATATGGATAAGGTAGAAGGAGCAAAAGATACCCAAGTGGAAGCTAAGACTCCTGCGTCAAAAGTTGCAAAAACTAGCACACCAAAAACAAAGCAAGGCAGTGCTAAAGCTGTTTCTAAGACTGCAGTGAAAGGGGTAGTTGCTGATAAGAAAACAGCAGTTGCGAAGAAAGCTGTAGCTACTAGCAGTCCTGCAAGTCAAGATGCCAAGGCTAGTGCTAAAGCAACCCAAAAGAAAGAAGGTTTGGCCAATTCCATTATGTCTTATGTCTTTGCTTTTATAAACTCTTTCCTAATATCTATATTTGCTTATTTTTTCCTCTTTTCTCCAGTGTTTTATTTGGATATCTTTTCCTTGAGCACTTATCCCCTTTCAAGTGCAATCACACTAACCTGTTCATGAACAAATTGCAAATTTATCTCACACACAAAAATGTCTTTCTGAGTTTTTTAACCTCAAATAAGCTCCAGATTATTTTGTTAGATGGTTTACGAAAATTGACTAGAACAAGGCTAGTGGCCCATTTTGAAAACTTTCTTTGATTCAAACTTGAAATTAAGAAAAAATCACATCCTTATACATTTGACCTTTGGATTAAGGTCAAATATATACCGTATTTTCTTAAATATAAGCCGCCCTTGAATATAAGCCGCATTAATTTAATAAAAAGAAAAAATAGAAGCCGCCCTTGAATAGAAGTCGCATTACAAAGGCTAAAGTGAAGGTGAATAGAAGGCGCATTAGAAATACAAAGCACTACTTCTTTTCTCATGTCATTATGATTTCAATTTCACCTTCCAAATTACATCAGTTAGCTCGTCTACATTTTGGACATTGGGAACTTTTGTTCCTTCTGGTATGTTTTCGTTCAATGTTGGCCATGGCAAAAACTCGTGAAAACACGGTTTTTTTGAGCTTATTCGCACTTACTGGTATGCAAACATAGTATCTTCAAATGCGCACTGTGTTCAAGAATATGTTTAGCAAAAGTTAGTGCGCTCTTTTATTTCAAGGCGTTACAATCAAAACAATAGAAGCCACCCTTGAATAGGAGCTGGCTTTGACTTTAAGCCGCAGTATTTTAGCATTAAAATAAATAGAAGCTGCGGCTTCTTCTATTCAAGAAAATACGTCAGATGAAAAATCACGAAGCTTCTGATTTTCCTGTTTCTTATCAATTTATTTTCTCAAACCAACATATTCAAATATTTGAAATTATTAGTAAAAGTTAATTCTTATGAATGACAGGAAATCAGATTTTCTATTTTTGCCAGGAATTTTCATTGATTTTTTCAATTAAACTTTTTCCAGGCGATCAAAAGCTTGCTAAAACTGAGCAGAAGCCAGCAAAGAAGAGTTCAGAAAAAGACACTGCCAAACCAAAAGAAATGAAAGTTGATGCCAAGAAAGACCCAGCAGCTGCATCTTTGTCCTCTGAAAATAAGACTGTGGAATCAGCTGGAGCAAGTCACGAAGCGTCTGCAAAGGAAGTGAAAAAGAATGAGACTTCATCAAAGCCTGATAGTGCAGCCGGCAAGAAGCGCAAAGACATCAAAGAGAAGACTTCAAAGCAAGAAGGGGAACCGGCTGAGAAGAAGGTAAAGGAAAATGATAATGTGTTGTGATAATTTGTGTGAAAAAACTAGTGGCAGACACATGGGGGGCCAGGGAGCAAGTTCATCCTCCTTCCCAATATTCTCAGCCCTTTATTCTAAAAAAACTAGAAAAGTTTATTTAAAATAATTAGTTTGCCCCCCCCCATAGTCGCTAAAATATCCGCCTCTTGAAAACCATAACCTATTATGTGCTCGAACCCACAACTCCAGACTTGTACATCAGTTATCTGTCTGGGAATCCTTCAAATTGTAACCGGAGCCATTTAAACTGCACATAGACTGCACTGACCAGCCACCAAAAAACTCTTTGTCTCGCTGGCCTATCTTTGATGTTTAGTGTTTCTGCGATAAACCTCTTTTCCTCTATTGTTAGATAGCAATTCATTCCTGGGTTCCTTTCATTATTTTTCTGGTACTCTGATGACTGCCATACCAAAAGCTTAAAAGGCATCATTTTGTTTCACTATGTACCAAAATTTTTTTTCTATCTTGACCTACTTTTTTTCTTGAAAGGCTGTTGCCAAAAAGGAAAAGAAGACTGACAAAACACCAAAGAAGGACGAACGCAAAGACAAAAAAGAGAAAACTCAAGCAAAAGATAAACCCAAGGATGGTAAGCTTCATCATTTCACATCACATTCATCAATTGAGTGAAAATTCTAGTTTTTTGCCATAATACAGTTGTAGTTATGTTCTGCTGTACTTCATCTATTCATGCTTTTGCGCTGGAGATTCTAGATGTTGTGGATTCAAAACAACCATCTTACTTAATTAAGGGGTTCTATTCCATATGGTTTTCTCACTAACCAAACGTTTTGTTGCCAAATCCATGATTTTTCTTCTGTATTTGATATTTATGACCGGATGTCCTTCCTTCCGCCAACCGTTTCTGTTGCCACATACAACACTCAGGGAAAGGATGAACTCTGACCCAAAACAACCAAAGAAGCTGCCTTTGCACCCTTTATAATTTGTTTCTCTTACTTTAAAGATACCAAAGCCAATCCAGATGAGAAAGACAAGGAAGACTACAACCTTCAAGACAACAAGGAAGATATGCAAGTCATTGACGACGTAGGGGGATCAGCTAGTGACTTCAGTATTCACGATGATATCATATCCAACCATTCTGGGTCTGATTTTGAAGAAATGAGCTCCGTCAGTGACTCGGTATCAAGAAGTAGGTCTAATTCCCCAATGTCTGGAAGCTCACACAGTCGCTCGAGATCTGGATCAAAGGCCTCGTCAGGTGAATTTCATATTTCAAATTACTAAACCTAATACTTTTGGCACAAAGTCTGTGATCCATAGCTCTAGGGCTTCTTTATCAGTTTGCTGGCAAGAGCTAAGTGTGATCCCTTTGGTCAGAAGAAAAGACCTGATACATTAAAGTATAGGGATATATGTTATCATGTTATATACTGATTATAAAAGACCCAAAAGATCTTCAGTCTCCACAAGCCTTAGTGGTCTCCCATGAATCAGGAGACGTGTAGAAGAAGGTATGGACGTGTTAATCTTTGAAAACCTATATTTGATGATGATAAACTTGACAGACTTTCTTCATATTTCCTTCAGACTCGTTTGAAAAACTAGAAAAGGCTCAGAAAGATAAACGGAGAAAGCGCAAACATTCAGATAATAATGAAGAAGGTGAGTTTTATTGACTAGGTTTTCTTAAACTAATCTTTTCTTATCGGGGCAATTCTAGCCTTGCATGTTATTTTGTTCAGGAGAGTAAGAATTGTTCTCCTTGTCAATTGAGGGATTCCTATTTTTAAACAGTTCATTGGTTTTTGGAATGAGAGCTCTTTAATCACTGTAAAGTTACTAAATTGCAAATCAACATTGTTTGAAAAGGAGAAGGGAATCCTATTGTGTCCAGTAAAAGTATCAATCAAGCGTTCCAATAATTTCGGCAAGCATTGTGCCACCGACATTTAATGTCATGAGATGATTCAATTCTTTAAAATGTTGCGCTACCTTGACTCCCATTCTGTTTTCAGCTGATCAAGAGGGCGTGAAAAGTAAGATATCCAAGGCTATTTCCGAAAGTAACCAGAAAGCTTTGGACGAGTTTCTCAAAGGATCAAGATATTTCATCATCAAAAGCAATAATTATGAAAATGTAGCACTTTCAAAAGCCAAGGTAAGTCATTCAATTTCATTGATCATGCATGCTCATATAATGCCTCCTTTTCAGAAGCATTAGTAAGTAAGTTCATCAACCATGGCCAGTTGAATGAGTAGTCATGTGGATTAAGCCATTTGAAATGTACAGCTGAAGTTAAGCTTGGTTTTGTTTGGTCAATGTCTGGATGGGGACCTTCCATTTTCAAGTCTTTGTGTTACTATTTTTGGCCACTCTCGTGTATTTAGCAGTTTCTTTTAATGTGTGTATTTTCGGAAAAAAAATATTTCAATGTAACAAACTTTGTTTTTTTAGGCTGTATGGTCAACTCCACCAGCAAATGAACGAAAATTGAATGATGCATTCAGGGTAAATATATTTCACTCAGCTTATCATTTCTATTTAACATTTTCCCATTTGCCACGCCGGCAGTTATTTTGAACTTTGAATTGGGTTGTCGCCATGTTAATACTTGCTAGCCTAAAAAGGCCTTAGCAGTAGCATCACTAAATATAGTAATAAACAAAGTCCTGATAAATTTCATACTCCCATTTAAGGAAAAGGTATTCTCTATTGAATTAAATAGGGTTAGAATTAAAATTTCTGGAGAAAACTGTTGGGAAAAAATATCCTAAAAATTGATGGACGTAACACAGACGAAAGAACTGAACAATTAATGTCTAGCTTTATTTGAGCTACTGTAGTGTAGTACTTTTCTAGTAAAATTAGCAGAAAAAGAATCTCTTTGATTTTCTAACCATAATCATTTTTTTCTAGAACGCAATGAATGTAATCCTGATTTTCTCTGTGAAAGAGAGTGGGAGATTTCAAGGGTATTGCCGTCTTGCCTCAGAATCAAAACGAGACGGGCCAATGATTCCATGGGTATTACCCCCTGGATTTGACAGGAGGATCCTGGGAGGAGTTTTCAAAGTTGATTGGCTGAACAGGTGATTATTTCTGTCTCTTAAAGTTTGTGTATTGGTGTTCAATAAGAGTGCTCAATACATAGAGTAGTGCTATATAGAGTTTTTCATGGCAAAACAAGTCAGGGGGTAAAATGGGATATTTTGTATAAAATGTTGCAGAACACAGCTCCACAAAGAAAGACTATCATGTTTCCATTAGACTGCTGGATAACAAACAAAGTGGGGTAACTATATTTTGCTTACCCAGCATAGCTTGCGGTAGTTTGGAAGCATTTTATACATAATGACCCATTTTACCCCACACCCGTTTTGCCCCAAATTACTCTACACTAAGTACATCTTCTGATGATTGGGTAACCACTAAACAGGCTTGTCAAGATGAAGAATTTGTTTTTGAGTATGTTTCTTCAAAGTGTATTTCTTAATCTTATATATGCAGAAAGTGCCTGCCTATCTGGCAAAGGTTATTCACCTGCAGCTGTTTCAAAATTATACTTGTAATCAAGTGATTTGTTATAAATTGAGCATAGCAACGAGAAGACGAGATTCAAATGATAGCAGAGCATGCCACTTGATAGCAGGTATAATCTCGAAACGTTGTGAAATTTCATCTATGCTATTTTCGGAATGATACTGTTTAATTTATTGTTTTATCAGTGAAGGATTTACCTCTCTGCCTTCTCAAGAATCATAGATTTAGCATTCAATAATCAGTGCTCCTTGGTACTCAGACTCATTATGTATGATCAAATTTCTCTCTTAGGCATGAATGTTTCTTCACAAAATGTGCGCACCTTCGCAACCCCTGGAATGAAAACAAGGAAATCAAAATTTGCCGTGATGGACAGGTAATTTAGCTCATTCTACCAACTTTCTGGGGTTCCACTGTGCAGAAAATGACTGCGCTTGCTGAGACTCCACTTGTCCAATGTTTCAGTTTTATTGGAAACACTCCCTTACAACATCTGTACCTTGGCTGCACTAAGGCTCTTATTTACAAATAGCACCATAGAGGTTTTTAGACGGTACCATATTTGATGATATATGATTGGTTAAGTTGAATTAATCATGCTCAACAAGAAGAAGGGTATAGCAAAGACATGGCTGAGCCAAATATTTCCATTAAAAACTTGATTGTGGCAGAAGCAGAGAAAGTAGAATTTTTTGAGTAGCCACACTAGAGCCATTATAAGGAAGTGTTTGCATTAGAATATAGGTTTTCACAGGCCTGGCACAACCTTATTTGGCTATATGGAAACCAGGCCTTACACTGTCCAATATGTTTTCATATACTCAAATTCTTATGTTACATATATATTCAACTATTCCTTTCTTTACAGGAAGTGGAACCAAGTGTTGGAGAAGAGCTCTGCCGATTATTTCCTGGGGACGAACATGTGGATCTTGCCCGGATATTACGTCACCGAAAAAACGATAAGAAGAGAGGAGGTTCGCCAAGGTTAGAAAGCGCATCCGGGTTACGCATTACATCACATGGATGCACAAGTCATTTATCGGCATACATCATGTTCTTAACCGGCTACCACCACTATATAGCCACTGATAGTACAGCAAGAAGGCAACCAAGAAGTTGTCTGGTATTATGTTCCTGCGAAATCATGCAGGGTGACTCAGAAAATGTTCAGGATTCAGTTCTTTCTAACCTTAAAAATCTATTTCTGAATAAGAAGCTCAAAAATGTCCTATTTTATAGCAGTAGCCGTATGATGTCCAATTATTGGCCGCCACTTTTCATTCCTTTCTCATTTGCCTTAAGTATGCATGAACACTGCATTATAACAAACACTAGTCATAGAACAAAGTATTGCCCTCTTGAGATCTTTCTTTGAGAAAGTTCTGCTAAAACATATTTGTTGGGGGGGGGGGGGACTTTAGTAAGGCAAATAAAAGAGACGAATTGAATAAGAAGTACCATGTAAAATAATTGAATTTAGCACTAACATTTCAGGCGTATGCCCGTAATCGTCTGTGCTAATTATAATTATATCTCATGGTACTTCTTATTCAATTTGCCACTTTCATTTTACTGCTAAAACCATCTGCTAAATTCTACAATTTTCATCGCTGCGAGGGTTAGGTTTCTTATAGGTTGCTGTAGTGGGCGGTCTGCATTATGAAATCATTTTACAAAAGCTTTGCGTCCTTACATTTCTTCAAAGAAATGACTGAAACTTGAGCATTTTTACGAGTCACCCTGTATTGCGACGAAATTTAGTCACGTGGGTTAACTTGGTAGCGTGCGGTATTATAAAGTCTCTGTTTTCCGTTTCAGGAATTACCAGCCCCTCAATATAGACTGTTTATATGAACTTTTCACATTATGTCTTACAAATGAGAACTTTTATCGAACTATATCGGGCAGCGCAAGCCTCTGCCCACCCAGTAAACAGGACTTAGTTGACTGGGTTCGGGCTGCATACAGAACTTTGATATTATGGTTAAGCATGTTACAGGGTACAGGCAGGTGTATGAACTTTTATGCGGCTACGAGAGGTCATAGAACTTTGTCGCAGTTTTCAAATACAACAGGGTACCAAATACGTGAGGTGATTTTGCTCAAGCAAAGCAATAGGACATTTTAGCAATATCATTGCAGGGTGCTGGAAATTGCATGAACTTTTTGTGCGTTTAACAGGCTGTGATAGCTGCACCTACATCTCTTGTCAAAATGATTGCTCTTCCCTCGCTAGAGTGATGGTTTATCGAAGCATTACAGATGCAACAGATGCTTTGCGGTGCCTAGCCCGAGCTGGCTATAAATATTGGAGTATTCAAATTGCATGAAAGTCCTTTTAGGGATCAGAAGATAAACCAGCTACTAAAAAGGTGAAGATCGAGTTGTGCAACAAGCAAGTAGAATGTTCTGAAGATGAAATACGACCAACGAAATATAGAGCAAAATATTGCTGCTATTAGAAGGACTTATATTTTACTTCATGAAGGGTATTGATCTGCAAGCACTATTCAGTTATATTGTTGGCGAGAGTCAATCAACGGCTAAACGAATCGTATAATCTTCATCATCATCGTTGTCATGCAGTTAGATGCGGATTTCGGAAGACTCTCTATGAAACAAGAGATTTCAGAAGCCTCGTCTCCATACCGTGATATTTGAAGCCTCGTCTTCATGCTGTTGTGAAGCACAATGCTGATTGGTTGTGTTGATAGCCTCGTTTGAATAGCACCCTAGGTGCAACAGTTAACTGGAAAGTTCGTTTCATGCATATTCAGGGAGAAAAGCTGCAAGATATTCTTGTATCGCTTAACCACAGGTCATTGCCATAATTTTAGCGGCTTGAACATTCGCAGGGAAGGTCTTAATAACCAGATTAAGGCAATGAACGCTTTTACATCTCGAGACGGTAGTTAGCCTGCCCTAGCATGCTTGAAGCTTTCTCGTGATCCTATTACAGCTGATTATACTCCTGTCACCTACAAAACTCTCTTGCTCGATTATTTTTGCGTGAAGTTATTGCGGTCGTAGCATTGAACTTTTCATTTGGGGTTAAAATTGGTTTCAATATTTGAACTGTCGCAGAAAGCTGCTACTCTTACTGTTTGAAGGTAGGCATCTGGGGTTGTACGATATCGTATGTTCGATCTGCAAAGCTGCTTTCCGAGTAGTGTATTACAAGCATTTAATGAGTAGTTCTGCGCTGGGTAATTTACTGTTCCGATTATACATGCAGGTCCTTCGATGGACCGGCTTTGCCCCAGTGAAATAACAAAAACAGGGGCCTAATTTTCACCAAAATATACCATACAGCTAAACCTTATTACTTATTTCCTATTTGCCCCTTAAAGCACCCAGACTCCCTGATTACTACATTGGTACACTCCCTTCTCAACTGTTCTGTTTAAAGGTTATTTCTAGATTGGAACACAAGACCCAAGGTTTATGAAATGCTTCATATCTGTACAATACGTTCAACTGATCGTAATCCGTCGCAATACTGAGCCATGTTATTCGTGTCTTTGATCGGTATAAAAAATAGCTCGGTATAAATGAATAGCCATTGGAGAGATTTCAGAAGATAGCAAAACTATTAGTCTGATACTCATGACAATCATAGCGTTATTTTTCATAAGTTTTTTGTCACTAAAACTTCTTAAAGATATTGTCTGTCAAGTTTTTTCGAATCTAGGAGAAGACAATTCAATATATGCTTTTTAGCATAACAACCAACCAACCTTATTTCTTTTGATATATGAGGAGAGTGCAACATCCACTAAATATATGAATGAAGAGGGACGAGAAAAATAAAAGAAGTTACTTATCTATGTCAGGCAAAATAGTAGCCATTTGAGATATACTGTGCATGATTTAATGCAGTGAAATGTTGGTGAATTTGGTCTAAGATATCAGTTTCACTGTTTTGCTATTTTTCCCGATTTCTCTCGCTGTTCGAAAGACATTGCTCGAAACTTTTTCATAACCTTGGGTTTTGTTAATAGTAGTATTTTGGGAAATGTTCGACAGGTTTTCACTACCTTTATTAAAATGGTTCTGTTGTTTACTCTTCTGGAGTTTGATTGCTGTTTTCTTATGTTATCATTTATGGATTTTTATCGCACATCTAATTATAAGTGTGTCTTCATGAAAATAAGATAGGCTAAACTAAAACTGCTCAGTAGGTTTGAGTATTCCTGAGCAGTAATGAGTATTCCCAAGCTTTCTCGTTTCAAAAGCCCAAGGTTACGTTCAAACTGCACAAACCTTTACTAGCATGCATGTGCTTGTAGAAGACCCAATAGAAAAAAATAATATTTATTAACGCAGGTTCAAAGTATGGCAACTTGAGCTGATGTGGACCTGCAGCTTGTGCCCAAATGAATGATATGCTAGAACGAATATCTTGGGTTGAGTCGGCTAACGGCTTGTAGTTTGTGTTTCTGAACATTGTTTGACTTGAAGCCGCGAAGACTGTCCTTTAGGAATGCAAAATTCAGCGTCTTAACCACTAGACTACACCAGCCAGTGATTATTCTAATGAAAATTTAAGTCTTACAAATGTAAGTTAAATTCGATAGTAGAGGTTTGAGGCTCTTTGTAAAAGAGAAATATCCTTTGGTTTCTGTGTGCATTATTTCCTCTTGAAAGTTTGGAAATGTATGCCTCCTAGCTTCACTAAGAATAGAATTTATGACAGATTTCGTTAGCTTTCCTTTCGATCCTAAAAACTGCAGTTGGATGTCTTTCATCACGAAAATATACGTTGAATGACTATCATCAAGCAAAGCAACAACAAACAAAGCACATATCTGCCATTTGCAATTTTGAATGTCTTTTACCGTTTGAAAATTACAAACATATTATCCAACTCGAGCACCTTGCTAATCAAAGAGAGGAGGAATCTTTTCAAAACCACAAACTTTAATTAACAGATCCACGATACTTCTTGCAACTTCAATAAACAAATCAAACTTAAAATAGTCACTGCACCAAAGTGATTAGATAGCCTTTGAAATGAAATGTGGGTAACTGTGAAAACATTCAAGACTTCATGCTAGTAGAAAATTGTGCAGCGGAACGCAGCCTTAGTTAGGGGACGTCCGAATCGAGCTAGTATTTGCTCATTGGCAATCGCTTGTTTGTAAAGAGGGTCCCGTAAGGACGGTCCTGCAAGGAAAATAGGAAAGTTCCCAATGCTGACGTGTAAATAATCCCAATCCTAATTTATTTTTTCATTCCCTAATTCCAGTCCCAAGAACTCTCAGTGGTGGATCCAGGAAAATGTCTGACTTCTGCTGGAATTTTTCCAAGTGACAATATTATTAATCTTGTTATCTAAGAGCCTAAATTAGAAGAAAGAAAAAATACCAGGCCTAAAAATATGACTAGGGCTCAAGCAGTAGTAGCTGTAATCTGGATCCACCCCTGACTCTAATACTATTTTCCCAGTTAATAAAAAGATAAATCCCCGTTGCAAATTTACCCCCTTATGACCCTTCGTAAAAAATACCTTTAATGAGCTACTGCATTCTCACGAACTGATGGGGAAAATATTACATAAAATGACATTTAATTGAGTCCTATCTCGTACAAACTTTCATTTTGGGGTAGTTCGTAATTAACAAAATATGATAAAGCAGAAAAGAGACGAGGAACTACTCGTGCATCCCTACAAACTGTTTTGTGATTGCCCATTCGTCAGGAGATGTACTTCATAAGTTCTGTACCAATCATTGACTGTTCTACCATTTAACTTTTGTAGTTTTCATGATTGATATTTCATATATCAACTTATCAGCTTAGTTATGTTATCTTAAAGGTCCGGTCAGTTTTAAAGAGAATTTCATTATTGAATCTAATATGTTAGGAATGAACGGAAAAATTATCGACGGTTCGCTCATTTCATTCTCAACTTTTCAGGTCGAGATCCAGACGCGACGAACGACCTCGAAGCTCCCATCCCAGGCGACGTCACGAATCCCCTCCTGGTATGTTTTTCTTATTTTTCTTGACTTTGTTATATACAAAAGTAGGAGGCCCTTTTGGGGTATTTGAAGTATTGAATAATTGATGTTTTAGAGAGAAAAAAGTATAAATATTTAAACTATTTACTTCTGAAATATGAAATAATGTTGATTTTAGTTTGGGAAAACAAATCAACACTCACGCTATACCAATCATTCATCTATTTTCTGATTAGCCTATTTCGATCCATATTTGGGTATATAAATTAGTTAGGCTTCTGTTTCGTTCTCTTTCTGACGTATTACTCTGTTGAGTGTCAGACGAAAAGCTTAAGTAATCCATGTGTTCGTTTCGCTATGTTTTTCGATATTTCTGGCTACTATGAAGTTTCGCACCATCTAAAGACTTTCAATTATTAGAAACTATAAACAAGGTATTATGAAATAATTAGATTATGAACCTAGTATATGAACCTACATTATTACACTACACTACTTCAACCTCTTTTTGGTTAGCTAAAAGTTGTTTATTTTTTGTAGGTAAACCTTACTCTGACCATCGTCGTCGAAGGCATTATTCAGGTTCTGGTGATCGCGAGCATTTTTTCAAAGATAGGTAAGACAATTTGATACATCTAACATGGTCAGGACTATATACCCAACATGCTCTGGACTCTGATAATCCAAATTCCTAATTTCAAACATGTTTCCTTTTCTTTCTTTCTCCTATTTTGATGTATTCTTGTTTTGTTTTGCGGCCAAGCTAGTAAAAGTAGCGCATTATGTCATTTATTACTATTATCATTATCAATCAATCTACTATATAATGAATATGTCTGTTATAAATTATATCTGAGGGTTACTTTCAATTATTTAGAATGCAATTTTTCTATTTCGTTTTTCAATTAGACTCCATATGTATATCTAAACTATCTGTGGAGTGCAACCTCTTGTTTACCTAGTTCGTTTTCCTGCTGTAACTTCTTTTACTCTAAGGACCTTATTATATGTGGCGGGCTGGCTCGGCAAACGGGCTGGCTTGGCAAATGGGTTGTCTCATCTCCATGTAATCACACCAAACCGAGCCAGCCCTGGAAGTGGGCTGAAAACACACAATGGAGCTTGCCTAGATTCTTTTCATCGACGTTTCACAAGAATCAAAATGGCCGTACTGTAATGCGCAGGCAAATACAGCGGAGCTGGCCCGCTGGTCGAGACAGCTCTTTTTTTACATATAAAACCAACGTAAATTCTGTCTCGGTAAACAAGCCAGCCTGCTTCTATATAATCAGGCTCTGAAACAACCTTAATCACTGTTTTAGCTCTCCTCAAACCCAAGAGTCTTGTAGAAACAGGGATTTTGCCATCCATTTTCAAGATTTGGTGTACATTGGGTCGTCAATCTTGAATTTTTGGGAGAAATACGGTTATCCATATTTTAGTCCCTATCCATAAATGGGTCAAATACCCCCAGGCTTGAAATTCTGATCACAGCTTAAATTTTGTTTCATGGCTTGTTTCTAGTTTGTTCATCAGATAGGTCATCATGACGTCTTTTATATTTAGTCGCTCCAAGTATGGTGTGAAGAAAGAAACCTTACTGCATGGTAGCTACACTGACTATATCCGAGAATTTGAAAAGTCACGACAAATGAGGGTAATTTGAAGTTACTGTTTCTTTTACTTAATTATTTAGGGCCTGTTCACATACAGGCAGGGCCAATCTTTCAGGAGGCTGACCCTTCAAATAGGGCTAAAACTCGACTCCCCTTCACATGAAAATTTGAAATGTTAGGTGACCCTAAACCGACGTTTTCCCTGCCAGCAGGGATTTGAATGGTGGATAGATTTGTCTTTTCCATGTTTTCCTATCAATTGCCATCCCCTTGTACAACCCGATCACCCTCATATCATACTCAACCACTCCCTTCCATCCCTTTGCTAGTCTTCAACTCCCTCGCGCCCCTGCCACTTTTATTGTTTATACTCAACCCACTTCTGTATCCTCGACACCTCAAATGCTGTCACTTGAGTCACTCTTCTATCAACTCCACAGCCACCCTTTCTGCAATCCTGAGCGACTTTTGTTCTTCAATGTAACACCAAAAATCATCCTAAGCTTTCTACTCTCTGTGGAAACCAGTTTATTCAGTCTTTCACACCCATACTCCAATTTTCCTCCCCATATCCCTTGGGTGACTGGTTTCTTTTCTGAAGTGTTAAACAAACCAGGTTAGATAATGGATGTATTTGACCATTCTGGTAGAATAACCCTCTTAAGAGCTTGACTCTCATAGGAGGGTGAGCCTAACAGCATGTCAACAGGCCCTTAGAGGCCTTTCCCCCTGAATGAACAGCAGCTCAGATCAGTCTTGATTTCAAAGTTGATTTCAAAGGACTGTGTAGAAATTAATTTTTTTTTCTTAACAGGCATTTGGAGCTGCAATGCCACAATATCATGCGGGACCTCGTTATAGTCGCTCGGTGAGTTTAATTTGTTTGCTTCTTTTTGATGTATTTTTGTTTCCATTTGGGGAAATGGTTCCGACCCAACGATTTCTTCTTTGTTTAAAGGACTTCCTATTGCCGTCAGTTACACTAATAACAATACATCTCTCTTTCGGAACAATACACAATCACCTTCTTCCTAACGAGTGGATCTGTGATTTTGATTCATGATTTATTTAATGTTCAACCCATTTTTGAAAACTAAATTTCAAAATCTGGCAGAATGTGGGACCAAGATAAAGTAATGCCGCTTAGGCAAGCGTAGAAGCATTAGCGTTACAAAGACATTGGTATTATCTCAAAGATTAGAAATTTGTGATTTTAGCTGCACCGAAATCCACTGGTTAGAGGCATAGTAGGAAAACAATCAGACATTACTTGCTTATATAAAGAATATGCATGTATATGGATAAGTATTTGTCCAAGGGCTGTTCAAAATAAGATTTTGAAGTCAAAAATTACCTAATTAGTCAATAAACTAGCAATCCTTAGGTTCATTCGATCAAGTAATCTTAAAATGACTTTTTTAGTGGAAGCACGCAGTATACATGTTTTCATCAACATTTGGTTTTAAAATTTTGTAGATATATTCTATCAAGTAATTTGAATTAATTCTCTGTTAAGGTTGACCCAACAACAGCCGCAGCAGAAGCATTCCTCCAAAGAGGTTTTCGTCAAGGTCCATACCGCTCCAGGAGATGAGCCGAATAGATGGTAGCACCAAAGATTATTATCAATCTATGGATTGGCACTGGAAACTATTGAATTCTCTATTAATGCATAGATATCATTACGGAGCATGGCACCAAGGGATTAGAGGCCTGCTGCATAAAATCTATTGAGCATCTAAGTGTCATTAAGATGGGGTAATGTTCTCTTTGGCCCTTTGAAAAGCCTCTGACAGAATTCAATAGATCAAGAGAAACTTGACATAAACGGATGAATTTAAAATTGGTCATGATCTTTATGAAATGCAGAACATGAATACTGAAATAATACAAGAGCCCAATTTGCATAGTTTGTTGAAGATTTTAAAAGATAATTCAGAAATAACCTATAGCTTTAAGGCGTTTTGATATGATATTCAGCAGTTATAAGTAAATCTTCATCAGATACAAGGAATTCATGGGATTTCTTGCAATTAAGGCTACACTTGTGACCAGCTTTTTAGCTTTTACCTGAATTGCTTCCTATAATTCATAGTTGAGACATGAACACTACTAAGTAATGATAGTTCTTTAATACTCCTAATTCAGACACTAGATTTTCTAAACCTCAACTCTAACATTGTGCCATTTTACAAGATGAAAATGTAACACATTTATGGTACTAGTGCGTCTTAAATTTCAAGTTTGAAATAGTGTTTTACTTGAGATCAGAAACGATTATTGTACAACACGTTCATTTTTGCACTAAAAAGTAGTGCAAACAATGCAGTGGAGAGATAATTATACAATCTTAATTGTCAGGACGTGTTGATAGTTATTGCAGATTATTGCATTTCTCATGCAACTGATCTCTAATTTTTGTTGTTTGTATTAAAATACAAAGGTAAAAATCTTACAAAAGTTTAGATAAATTTTAAGATTATGGTTTTAAGGAAAACATATTTATCTTGAGCTCACTTAATCTCCAATTTTTTGGCAGTACTGTCGCAAATACTACTATAAACAATCAATGAAGTGCCAGGGCATTTAGTAACTTTAGTTGGGTTTCAGTGTGGCGCGTATTCTACTGCGGTGCTTTCATGTTTAATGCAAGTATGAATAAAAGATCAAATGCTACAAACAACAGCTAAATTCAATGCAAAATTAGTCAACTTTGGTTATTAAGGCAATTTCATACAACTTCACCTCTAAAACTACCACTATCGCTACTCATCACCCTCTTTGTCATTAATTAGACCAAATTGTCGTTTGTTACTAAAACATGGAACAAGTAGGAAACAGGCAGTGGTTGCTGGAAGGATTAATGTATCACCTCCTTTTAAAGTGAATTATTTCCTAATTCTAACCTTCTTCTTCCCTACTCATTTTTACTCTTTCCTAGTTTTTTCATGTTTTAGTATATGGGCCAAACTTTCCTTATCATCTATAATGTGTTAGTTTATGGATGATTCTTGATTTGATCTTTATAATAATTTGTTAAGATGAAATATAGTCATACAGATAAGGAAGACAACTGCATTTTGTTTTTTAACGTTCTAGAGGAACAGAAATTGTTAACTACTGTATATAATCTGTTTTGATTGAAGAATTAAACTTGTTTTATTGACATCAGTGTTCCGAATAGAAAATGCTGAATAACTGGAAACTTATTCAGGACTTCTGCCTTGTACATCTTTATCAGTCCAGAATTCACTTTGCCCCAATACGGTACCGCACTGATACCCCAAAGGGTATTTGAATGCTCCGCAAACGGGCCTTGCTTTGTAGCATTGATATGTTTAATACATCCGAAGAACATGTACTCGTTGCTGTAACGCTCTGCAAATGCCTGGTCTGGTAGGTGATTGGGAATCAATGTTGGATGATCTACTAATTGTGCACTTCCCCAAATGAAGGGTAGGAAATGAAAATCATCTAGCCCCCAAACACCCTGGCTTCCAGCTGGCTCCATTCTGTAGACCATTTGCAGCTTTCTTGTCAGCTCTATATACTCGTGAAATATCTTGAGCACAATTGCAGTGTGGTCTTTCTCAGTCAGTACTCTGAGCTTGTATAGGCAGCACAGGAATGCACAAAACGCAGCCTCATGCCCTGTTCCATAGTCGATTCTAGTTTGGTTACCAAAGCTGTCACAAAAGTAGGCGCTTAGTTCCTGCACTGCTTCTTTATATTGATCAGTTAGTAATGGACTGAGCAGAGATTCTGCATTATCTTTCAATCGATCCATCCAGTCTCTAAAAGCCTTGTTACCAAATCTCTGGGCTTGCTGTATCGGGGGTATTTCATCTATCCATTTCTCCAACGTTTTTAGAATGTCTAAAACTTGATTTGTTGTGTTAGAGATATGAAATTCATCTAGCAGGGATTTTCCCTTTATAGTTTCGTTTAAAGTCGTGATAAAGCCGAGGAAATCTCTGTAAGCTTCAGAGCGTAGCCATTTTCTTAAATCATCTGGTTTTAGAATAGATCTTGCTGGTTTTATAAATCCTGGCACTGCGGCTTCTTGAGTTAGGCCGTTTTCTTTATCAACGTTTCCTGAAGAATTCTCGCTTCTCTCGTGCTCTGCTTCCATTTTAGTAAGCTCTAAAAAAAGCCTTGAACCTTAATAATCAACATGCAAAGTCTTGAGCTTTCTTGTTCCTTCTCAAATGAACTTTTTTTTTCAGTTAAAATCAACTTCGCTTGATAGGTGAATGATGAATGAAGGTGATAAAGTCAAACTTTCACATTCAATTGAATTGTTCATTGCCTCAAACTTGTAGAGACAAAACACAATGGATCGCAGTCAGGATTCCCATTCCGGATTTTATATCTTTGTCACGACATTATATGTCTGATGCAAGAATATGTTCATAAATTTTCCCTATCTTCAGAGCAAAATACTAGAAAACTTATCAGAATACTCTTGTCTTCTACATACATTAATGCGCTTAGTTAGGACAGCGAGGGAACAGGTCCAAACATTTAGTATAATATCCGGACCAGGAATCCGCATTTTGATTGGGTGGTCGATCCAAACTCAATTCAAACTAAAAATTACACGTTCTGATTCTTAGCTTGTAATGTTGTGCGTTGAGATTTTCATCATAATCATTAGTGTGATACGAAAACCAAAACTATCTATTTCTAAGTACAGAAATTATACACTCTATTTTTTATAAGAATAAATTTTATAAGAATAATGTGCCTCAAAATCGGTGAAATTTAAGAATATTTTAAGAATATTGCAAGGCTCAGATCAGATCTTATGGAAAAAATTTTAGCGAGTGTTTTTTTCCACGTGAATGGGTGTGGTTTTACAGGAAATGGTCTAGATACACTCTCAAAAATTTTGATGCAAGTATGGATGAGCTCTGTTTTACAGGAAACAAGGATATTGTTCAGCTAGCCACCATATTTGTAATACTGTAGGTGTGCGTTTTTGGCATTTATGATATAATAACAATTTATTGCTATATCCGTGTTTTCTGCCGAAAGAATAATTTAAGAATATTCCGAGGCTCAAAACAGCAAAAAATTAAGAATATTTAGGCTCAGAAAAAAATTAAGTATTCTTATAAAAAAAAGAGTGTAATTGTTTTCATATTTCTAGTGCACGATTCATTTCTTCCTTCAAAACAAATTTAGGAAACACTTTTTGAAATCAAATACGTATACATAGTGTAAGCATTTTTGCAATAAACAAGAGATTCTGGCTAGTGCTGAATGTCTTTTGAATTTTGAGTTTCTTAGGAGTTAAGAAAAGGAAGGTTATATAAGTAAAAGATATCATAATGAAGAACCCAAGTCAGTTTTAATATGTAATTTGAAATACAATATCATTTTTAACATTTCATCATTCAATTTTTTTGGAATTTTCACACTATCAACAACCCAATTACAATGCAAATTGTATCTTTATAGATATGACAGAATTACTAAACGCAAAAACAGCAATTAACAACAAGAATAACAACAGAATAAGGTTTTGAAAATGTCAAAGGCAGAAATGTTTCAAAATATAAGGGCAAAAAGCAAAAAAATGATAATATCAATCAGAGTGATTGTTCATAATTTGGCTGCATGGCTATAGCAGTGTACTCAGCTACATTTGCTACACCCCGTCACTAATTTATCCAAAATGCATGTGTTTTCCTAACCCTCCTGCGGTCATCACATCTGATGAAGTTTCAGCTAAATCCCCTTTGTCGAATTTCTCCTCTCAAATCCCTATTTACACTTGCTTGCACTGTCCTTTCTCTTCTGTCTCCATATATCTTCTCGGTAATTTGTGTGTGGTCTGCACTTTACATATTGGTCTCAACCACAGTGGAGGATCACCTTTCCTGTGCGCTGTGTTTTTTATAAGGAACACTCTGATGAAACAAACTAGGAGTGACTGCTATTGTAGGCAAATAAACGAATCAACAGAAAAATCAAGGCAAATACATTCTTCAAGATATAGTTTTTTTATTGGAGTTTTACTTTTTCAGTACTATAAGAGGCCTTTTACGGGGGTAGCCTGGACGTTCAAAAGCGAATCCAGAACAGTCCTGTGAAGGGCCTAAGCATGTTTCTTCTGCGTCATTTCAGGAGAAATCATTATAATGTAGATGTCATTCATGAGTTGCTTAAGATTTCAACCAACAATTTGAACAAATCCTAGATCTCATGAATGACCCTTGATTGGCCTTCAAGCCATGGAACTTTCTTCCTCAAGAAACTTAAGCATACAAAAATTTTCGAGCCCCAGGATAGTTGCCCTATTTACCCCAAGATATACCCCCTGTAGATGTTCCAGATGAATTATGATGGATAATTTTGGCCCAATTTCTAATTCTATCATTCCAATACTATCATCAACTAGTTCCTTATAAAAAGGCACGAAACTCCGCAAGTTGGGCCAAGCAAAGGAATGTTTTCTATCCTGTCTGTCCATTCCATCTTCCTGTGTGAGAGTAGCATTTGTTGGTTTCCTCCGCTTCTCTTTGTATTGGTTTCTTCCAGATTCAGTGTATTTTGTATTGGTTTCATTTCGCAAATCAATGGTTTCATTTTTTCAGTGGTTATTTTGCAACTTCAAATAACCTTTGTCCGGATTCCTTTTCAGCAACAGGACACCGTGCATATTTGGATAAGAATGCAGATCTTATTTACAGAGAAAATCTTGTCACTCTACGCATTTTTTAATAAGAATCCAAAGTTCCGAAGTATCACTCGTTTTTTTTATTGATTTCATTAAACCCCATCAGAGAAGGTAGGACTCCCCGTCAAAAGAAGATAATACACTTTCCACGTTTTTTCATAAGAAACTTAGCTCCAGTTCTGGTCATTCTTGAAAGTTTCTTATTTTCATTGATGATATCTGTAAATTGTCCAATGATGATGCACGCAAAAATTGAAAAGTAACGTCTCAAGAAATGAGAACAGATTTAGTAACGTTTTTACCTCATGTTTACCTGACTTGAAAAATGAGATGATTTCATTATCGTCAGTAACCGAATAAAAGGGTAATTCGGAAAGCATTAGGACCTATTTTTCATTTATTTGTCTGGTGGATACCCGTCAATAAACTTGATTTTATGGCAGCAAATTGTTGTTTTGCACTAGGTTTCTTTTGAACGGGTTTCCCATCAAAAGCCTGTACTGCTGAGAATAGTGAATCTTTTTAGAAAATAGCCTCTCCGTCATCAAAGGTGCCAAATTGTTTGAAGTCGCCCCTTGTCGGAGGATTCCTGGCGCCTGAACTCGTAAAGGCTTAAATTTTAATCTGAAACATCATCATCATCATTAACATTAAAGTCCCTTTTACATAAGTGTTTTTATGTCTAGAAGCTAAACTAGACTAAACTTTTAAAAAGGGAAAAAACGAATTGTACATTGAAATTGAACAGAAAGAGAAAAACTCTTTACACTCTTTGTTTTTAAGAACTATAGTAAAATTGATTTGAAGCTAGCTGTTCTCAAATATTTCTCTATCTTCTGCCTGAAATGCTCTTGATTTTTTCTTAATTTCATAATGCTTTGGAAGCCTGTTTCTGCTATCAGTTGTGGTAATTTTTGCAAATTTTGACTTTTTTTTACCATCTGACATTTCAGTGTGCTGTCAATCTGCTTCTTTTGTGATTATTTCTCAGTCTTAAGGTTGTTTCTTAATTCTAAGATCTTATGTTTCAAGCATCCATCAATAAATCTATTAAGAAGCGTAGTATTTTTGTAAGTTTTTTTCATGATTTGCAACTTTGGAGTTATTTTCTCGAGGCTCACTTATAAAAATGCGCGTAAGTTTTGACATTCATAGCACGACCCCCAGGAAGGTTTTTCGAAGCCAACGGCTCAGAGCTGAGGTGTCAAGTTTCACAGACCGCGGAGAAAAAGCTGCAGAGGACGAATGGAAGACAGGTTCGCTGGTAGTTACAATGGATTCCGAAGAAACCGTTCCTGAAACTCAAAATAAAGGAATGAAACAGGTTAGATCTTAGTTATTATTTCATGTTAGTCACATCTTGTGAGATTCATCACTCTTAGAGCGAGAGAAATGCCCAGATGAGCACAAAAGGACGATTTGACATGCTGACATTTGTGTCCTAAATTGCTAAACAACATCACGAAATGCCACCTATTATTTGGCCGTTTGGTCGTTCACTTGTTTGTTCTGTCTAGTGATTTTCAAGTGAATTTCCAATAATTCATCTTTGTAGTTTGAAAATAGGAGTAGATGGAAACGAAAATCGTGTTGGACCCAAATTGTCGATTTGAGTTTGCGTGTGTCCAAATCTTCAAAATAAATATTTTCACATTGCGCGGGCTTGTGAGAAATGCCACCCTCCATGCTGAAAATTTACTTGGCTGAAATTCGAATTTCAGTAAAGATAATTGAGTTCTTATCAATATTTCACATCATAACTTATATTGTTTGTTGATGTAACTAACTTTCGACGTCGAGAAAGGTGCGTATTTTTCATGACTATTGCCTAAGCAAGACATCCAAGTGAAATCCATGTTATTCTAAAGCGTTAACTTGTCCTAGATGTATCTCCCTTACAACTAAACTCTATCCAGATGGGTTTCTAACTACTACTTTGCCTGTGATGTTTTCTTTCTGACTTAATTGAAACTGAACTAATGTTCTCGTGTTAATTTTTTGAAGTATACTTGTCTGGTAGCGTATGATATGGTAAGAAAGATAGAGGCATATGCAAAAAGTTAATAGAGTTATGGCATAAGATGAACTAGGTTGGGCCTCACGAAGCAAGTTGTTTGTTGGAGTTAGACTGTTAGACTTAAAACTTCAAGGAAAATGTTGATGTGCCTAAACGACGAATGCCTATCGTCTTGCATGTTTTGCGGATGTTGAGGTGCAGGTCATTTCCGAATTGACAAGATGAGATTTCACCACCAGCCATGGCTGCTGGGTCTTAAAACTCCCACGTAGAAACAAGCCCTTTTAATGCTTTTTGCTACTTTTTAACATACATGTGGATTGTGCCTTATTCCAACTTGATTTTGGGCTTCTTCTTGAATCTATAATGTCGAATATTCCGGAGGATTGCCCTTAAAATTGGCGAAATAACAGTCGCTGCTCTAGCACTCTCAGTCAGCATAGATGCTTTGCGGTCATAAACAAGAGTATCTGCTACGCAAAAACCTCGTGTAGTGTCCTGTAGATTGTTATCATGCAAATTTATGAATAAATTGATAAATGTACGAAAATACAGACTACATCCTTTGATTTTATCACATTGGTTTCAAGAAATGAAATCAACAAGAAATAATGGAGTCTCTATATGCCATTAAATTAATTATGACTCAGACGTTCCAATAATTTATATTGCTATGACCAAGAAGCTGTTGTACTCTGGATTGTTCTTTAATGCAAATCAAGCCTCCTTTGTCTTCCGAAGTTTGTTTTTGGAGGAGAGTAGAGCCACAGCATTGATACTGATTTATGACAGTAGTAATCACATATAGAGCTGGAAAGTTTTTCAGATTATTTTAATAAGTGACAGACAACCTTGATCATTGAAATAGGATATAAAGGTTTTGAAGACATTCTTAACATCAGCTTTCATCTGTAGGGTCTGATCCTTATAAAAATTAGCGTTTTCTTGAGAGAAACTTGCATTTATTGAAAGATTATCTATTCAAGGGGGTTACTCCTATCTGGGCCACCCACTCTGTACATCATTAATACATATCTCCTTATTCAAGCAAACAGTATTTCTGATTTATTTCCTAAGTTCAAAGGGTTAATCATCTACTCATTTTTTTATAAGGAAGCCCCGTACTGAAGGCTAGTAATCTTCAGGAACTTCTGTACACGCTTTTTTATTGGAAACCAGCTCAGTCCTATAAGCAGTAGAATATTATTAGTTTTGAAGCTTCTTACACAATTTTTTATTAACAACCTTCATGTAAGTTGGTAACAGCTGAAATTTTGGTCGGAATATTCAGCTATATTCAAAGTAATTTGAGATTACTCAAGACTTCACCAACACAAAGTTCTTGCCCATGAATCTAAAGATTTTCTTGCATGTTTAGAATTTTGTTTATAGCTTTCCTATAAACTAGTTTCTTATAAAAACAAGTCAGCTTTTTTGCGACCTCATTTAAGCCCAAGACCCTCTTGTTTTTTCATCGAATTGCTCAGAAGAATTATTTTTGAAATTCATATGCCCTTGAGTTACATAAATAATGTTCTTTCTGGCGGCACATGGCCACCACCGGGGGTTTTCTCACCGCTCAGCACTGACAAACTGTGTGCCACCCTAGCAGTTGCTGTAGAGTGCTGTTTACTAATCCCTTCGGCGAATTCCGTGAATGTTCTGCATGCGTTGGCGGTGTTACTGCTTTGATGAAGCAATAAACGGAATCACTTGTACCACATGTTTGAGATTCGAGGTGTCAAATTTCAACATTTTGACTAGGAAGTGACGTATGGGTCTTTTTCTTCAGTTACCCTCGATTTGTGGAGTTTGTTTTTCCTACTATTACTACCTTGGCTATGTTTTTGTTTTGACGTGAACATTTTAGTTTGAAAACATCTTTCTTTGATTTAATCCTGAGGGATTTAATTTGATTTTTGTTCTTCTTGCGAAATGTTCCTCTGCAATGGGTGGTTAAGAAATGCAATGCAAGTGGGAATGGGGTCCAAGCCCATAAAATATTTACCCTTATAAGCTATTTTTATGCCTTGAAAGTTTTCCAAATACAATAAAACTTTTAGTTAAAAGGGTGGTGTTTTCGTATTTGGGGAATTGCTCCTCTTCAAATTGGTTCAAAAATTTAGTAATTCAATTCAATCGAAAGAAATTTTAATTGAATTGAATTATTGTACATGATATGGCTTAGGCCTAAATGTAATGGAGAACAAACAGAGCCTGTTCTATGTGCATATTAACCAGTGTATGTTTGCATCATATTTGTCTGAGATGAAAGATTTATGTAAGCAAATCAACCTACGTCTTTTTGCTGTTTTATTGTTGTTTAGCATACTTTGCAATAGACTAAGAATTCCTAGTCTATTGCAAACGGAGCCTTCCTCTGACACACAGTAGAAGGGGTAATGTCAGTAGTAGAGGACTAGAGGACTGTCGCCCTGATTGGCATTGAAGCGAAGAGGTTCCAAAAGAGTTTAGGATGGTTTTTTATGCACTATTCAGGGTTTTTAGATTTAACCCTTTGGTTTTTTCTCTTTAGCTCAGGTTGCTGGTATAACTGAACTGTTAAAAAGAGCGGCTTTTTTGTTTCATACTTTATGCTGTTATTAAAAAAGAGAAAATTACAGGATCAAGTTTGTGCGGCTTACGGGTTCATCTAGTTTCTTTTCTTTGTTTGTAGGTTCTAGTACCCCTAGGGTGCATTCCATTTAGTCGACCTGTGAGATATCTGACGCAGGCTGGGTTTAACAATAAGCCACATATTTTTCTAATAATCTTTGTTAGCTTATTGGCTTAAATTTTGGCTAGATTACTGTTAAGTTGACTTTCTCCTCCACAGTTACTCAGTCTCCAGAAAACAATCCACTCATTAGAGAGGTGATAGTGTAGGCTTTTCAGAAATTTTATTTCCCTGTGGTTGCCCCCTACTAAACTTCACGTTCCCTTTATGTTTCTGGCACGGACTTTACTCGGAATGCACCCAGGCCCTCACCACGGAAAGTGTTTTCAATCGTCTTCCCATTCTTTTCAGATATGCATCAAGTGCAATGTCATAGCAGCAAGAGTGAGGGGGAAAATCAACTCCTTCCTCTTCAACCTGGGATGTTGGATCCAGGATAAAAGTCTAGCGCTCTTCCTGATTGGCATAACAATCTTACTGGGGCTCTGTGTGGGGCTGAAAAAGATGAACATGGAAACAAGCATTGAAAATCTATGGGTTGAAGGTAAGATGGATTCCGATTATCTGTCTAAGCTACACCCTATCTCCCCCCCCCCCCACTTTTTGAAGGCTAGCACTGGTACTGGGTCCAATGCTTTTTGGCCTTTTCAAAATCATGGCTTTCAAGATTCTTTGTTGGTCTTCTTAGATTTCTTGTTTTTCTTTACATAATAAGCTTAGGTTGTGTTTGGTAGGGGGTAACTCAGGTGACCTAGTATACATTTGTGCCAGTTTTGGCTCAAAATATGGACCCATAACCTGGGGAGAATTTCCCATAGAGCATATTTTGGGAAAGCTACCTTGCCCAAAATTCAGGTTACTTGACTCAATCAATAGAAAACTTGTATTGCAGACCTATACCCTGGGTAAGCCTTTTAGAAACTTATGAAACGGGACCCATAAACTGGGGTAAAATCTTCCAAAACCCGTACCTATAGAATCCCTCCTTGCTTGTTAGATTTGCTGTTCTTCAGTATTCTTGAATTACAATTCAAACTTGCTTTATTTTCAGATGGAGGAAGATTATCCAACGAACGGGATTACCTGAAGAACGTATATAAGAATAATGATGGGATAGATAGTGACACAGAAGTGTTGATACAAATAAATAAAGAAAAGAACGGTAATATATTATCAGTGGCATCGTTAAAAGAACATCTGGAAATGATGAAGAAAATTACCTCAATGCAGATTTATGTACACCAAGAGTAAGACCTCTGTCTCTATTGTTTTGTTACATTGAAATGCTCTGAAGTAGAGGATGATGTTTCAGTAAAGGCTAAAATACACGATCAGTTTTTTTCGTCAGTTTTTTCTTTTGAGTTGAAATTTGAAACGTTTTCTGACGTTTTTTACTGATCAGTTATTTCGAAAGAAGGACGTGTTCAAACTTCCAGTCAGAAAACGTCACGAAACGTCTCAAATTTTGACTGAAGAGGAAAAATTGACGAAAAAACTGACGAAAAAACTGAACGTGTATTTCAGCCTTAAGACCTTTGAAGCGGCCACTTTTACACTTGCAAAGAAGCTCCCTGGCATTCTTTTCAGCAAAGTTCTGAAACTAGTTCTCATCAGATCTAAGAATCATCAAGGTTCATTCAGATTATCAAGAAAGGTGTTAGAATCATCCAGGTTAATTCAGATTATCGAGAAAGGTGTTGGCCAGGCCAACTTTTGGGGGAAGTGACTCAAGTAGTTTTCAAAAAATTTACATTGCTCCATAAAACATTGAATATAACAGTAATTTTTATTTTTATTTTTTACAGCATGTGGCGATTATCAGATCTATGTCAAAAGCCTTTGATGGGAACAATTGGCAATGGAAACCTTCAAATGGAAAAGGTGGGTTCTCTTTGACCTCTGGGCCAATAAACCAATGTTTTTAGCATAGATTTCACTTTTTTAAGTGACTGCTACATAAACACCCATAGCACACTATGCCTCAACAAATAATTGACAATTTTCTTATAAAGCAAATAGATACCTATGGATGCTTCCTCTATGGTAAAGTCTATTTTTCAGACTGGAATATGCTCTTAGGGCAGTTTTAAAATTCGCGAATATGGATCGCGTGAGCTAGAAAACTCAATAATGAGTATGCTTGTGACCTTTATTTGCCATTCGCTGCAAGACCAAACGAAACCAATAAATAATCAACTCTACTGCGAGCAATAATGATAAAACTTACTTGTCCAATCCTGTGGCAAGGATGCAAGATAGAATAGGCCGTGTAACTGAATTCAGCTTTTTAGGATCAAATGCCTTCACAATCAACATTGGACTCAAGTTTCCTAAGTTAACCCCGAGTTTTACAAGCCTTATTTAAACAAATAGAAGTAACTGCAAACTTTGAAGATAATTAATAAAAATGTAGAGATTTTTTCATTCCGTATTTCTGTTGTAACCACTAACGATGTTCCACATTCGGGCCGATTGTTTGGTCCCCTGAGTTGTGCGATTAGGCACTTGATTTGTACCATTATTTGCACAATGTCTTCTCTCAAATTTTTAATCCACCTTAAGTGCTGTTAAGCAGACCTGTCCAAAGACGGCCATACTCCATCTCATGCCCTACGTTTTTGTAGGAACAAATGATGCTCAATATTTTTTGTCTTTCAAAACCCTAATGTTATAAATATGATAATTGTTTTCTAGATGTTGGAGCAAATTACGCCCTGTTTGGTGGTCACTCCCTTGGATTGCTTTTACGAGGGTAGTCAGGTTGCAGGCCCCGTAGAGCCAGCGTTCATTCCGTAAGTTTTACAAATTATTTTTGTAAACTCATTTTGTAAACTCAAAGTTTTCCACTTTCTAAATCATAAAGTATTAAACTGCATGAATTACAAAAAGACCAGCGATAGATGGTTTTGAGATTTCATAGCCCTGCTCAACTTCCCAGTCATAATTAGATTTAAGCTGAGGTTAGTCTCAAGAGTAACTAGCCTATTTTTTTTCTTAGCCTTGATCTTAGGCCTGCTCATTGGTCGATCTACCAGAAAATTTATGACAGGCTATTCCAGTCCAAGTATCCACTCATATTCTTTCCTGGGATCTGAAGTTTTTACTGCACCCACAAACCGAAATATCTATCATCTTCTTAGCTCTCTTTTTCATTGCAGAGTATTAAAAAGAAGTGAAACTTGGGAAACGCTTGATCCTTATGGACTAGTAGATGAACTAGCGAGAACAAACATGTCTAGTTTTCCTGAAGTTGAACTGAAAAAGTTGTTCAAAAAGGTAATTTGTTTATTCAGCATTGAATCTGGCAAACATCTTTTAATCCAGGTGTTTGAACTTCGAGCAGCTGCTATGTTATGATGTATTTCTCAGATGTCAGGGGTTTTTCAAAATGGTTTTTACCGGGAACAGTTTTCACCGGAGGCGTCTGCTAGTTTGACTGCAATGTATTGTCTGATCTATTTTGTATAGCTTATATGCTGGGAAAAGACGCACCAGCTATCTATGATGCTATCTTTTACATAACTCTAAACCACTTTTATTAAGCTCAACGTAATATTAGATTCATAGTGAGGCTTATCAAATGTGTCTACGTTATATGGCACATACGGTGCAGTAGCTTGCTAGTTTAGTGGCTTCTTAGTTGTTGGTCAGACTGATCCCTGCTGAAAATGAGTTTTGATTTGGATCTTCTTATTGCATTATATAGAGCTTGGTTGCAATTGTTTTTATTCTTGATATTGTAGACCGGAGTTGAAAAGGGTTATTTGGATAAGCCATGCTTGGAGCCCCAGAGCAGCAAATGCCCCAAATCGTCCAGCAATTACAGATCTGCAGAGGTTCGTCTATTTGACACATTCTATGTACTGTATGATTGATTTAAAACAAGACATTTTTCTACATTTTGTAAGAATTATAGTTGTAAATAAGATTGAATTGTATAGGTATATGGTTTGATAACGGGAGCCAACTCCATGAAATTTTAGCTCCATCTAATGTGATTACGTCCTTTACTTTAGTCTCCAGATATTGGCAAAAGTCTGACTGGGGGATGCAGTGGATTTGCTTCTAAATTGATGCAATGGCCTGAGGAGCTGTTGGTTGGGAGCAGAAAACTGAACAAGAAACAAATTCTGAGAAGGTGTGTGATATCCCAGACTTTTTAGAAAGCAATAATAACAGAATTTTCATTGATCTCATAACTTAGAAAACAATTATCACAGAAGATTAATTGATCTCTCAATCGGATTAAATTTCTTCTGTTCTTGCACTCCTTAGCCCACCCAAGCAAGAATTCCTCTCTAATCCATCATCATCTATCATTTTGACTTCGATTTTGAGAATAGGCAAGATTTGGAAAACCAATCTAATTTATTAAATGGATAAAAATTACCAGAGTAGAATGCAAACCCATATCCGCGGATTTGGCACACCACCAGCGGTCTGAGGCTCAAATTCTGCTTGAGTTGTTATACATTCTCAACTTTGATTAACTTTTTGTAAACTTATGTTTCATCAGGGTCTTTCATGTCTTTCTATCAAATGCAGGATTGCGGGTTCGGACACATATTCCATCATCTTGTTTTGCGAACATTTTTTCTTTTATCAGCATATACCTTTGACCTGCAGTTATTTCTATTCAATTCAAAGTCCTGTAATTTGAACTACAGCTAATTCTGACAGATTTGCAGGTCCCTGTTTATACATTAGCTGTCTAATTCAAACTTCCTGTGATTCCAGGGAGGTAAAAACTTTGGGGAACAGCGCTTCAAGGGCACTATTTCAAAGCAAGAGAGGCAACTTCTGAAATAAAAAATTGTACTTTTATGGTTTTTTTCAAACTATGGGGACATGTAAGCCCGGTTTCTTGATGTCCCTATGAATTAGATTAATTTATAAAATCTCCAAAAGAGTTCGAATAAGACAGAGTTAACTATGATTATTTTAGACCAAAATATTTGCTTTTAACTCCTAAATTGTATTTTTAGTGGTGAAGCTCTACAAAGTGTGATATACTTGCTCAGTGCCAATGATGTTTACAACATGCACAAGGACGGAAAGGGATATTCAGTTCCTCATTGGTCAAAAGAAAAAGCAGCAGAAGTCATCAAGGCTTGGCAGAGGAAATTTACTACGGTTTCTGATATTTGCTTTTCTCCGTCCTTTTCTCAATTGAATTAAGTATTTTCTGTCTCAAGAATTTGATGTATATATCCTGCCTTTTCTAACATCTTTATTTCCTTGAGAAGAAGCAGAATTTTGAAAATAAGTTGAGTTAATTTGTGAGAAAGAAAATGACCGGAGTAGGACTCGAACCCACAATGTCTAGATTGGTCTTTTAGTGCGCTGCCACTGTGTGTGCTATTGCTGCATATCGTAGTGGTAGCAAACTAGAATACCAATTTAGAGGTTCTTGACTCGAGTCCTACTCAGGTTATTTTCATTCTCACAAATTATCGCGATGGATCTTTATTTCCATGTATTTCCAATAGAAATCTATAAAATGGTATTTAATGAATCTTTCTCTAAATAAAAGTTTGTTTTTCTAGACGGTAAATAGTAATGGATACAACAACGCATCCATGACAACAGACATAATGGCGTATTCTTCCACATCGTTTTATGACCTCATCAACAGTTTCTCCCAACCAAGCATAAGTAAAATCGTCACAGGATATCTTGTCATGGTAAGTTTCTAGTTTCAAAATTATTGAATTTTTTAATTGATTGAACCCTCCACCCGTTAAATTTCAACTTTTGAATTGATAAACAATACGGAGCACAGGTTATTTTCTATTTGTATGGATTTGATTGTAGGCCTGTCACTAATGAGGCTAAGTCATATAAGGACTTTTAGAGGTCTTCTGCTGAAGGTTAGGGAATTATTTCATATGATACTGAAATTTTCAATTGTTGACGTTCTTCTTTTTCCTGGTTGTAGGTGGCGTATGCATTCATAACGTTGAAGAGATGGTCAAATGCTGTTCGTTCGTATGGTGCTGTTGGTGTTATTGGTGTAATTTTGGTATCTGCATCGGTTGCTGCTGCTCTCGGCTTATCATCACTGTTAAAAGTCAATTTCAATGCTGCATCAACTCAGGTATGGACATTGTTACTTACTTCCTCAAAATGTCTGAAAAAAAGCAAAGAAAAAAATTAGAAATACTTGATTTACATTCCTTCCACACTAACAAGAATGTTTTGAAACCTATCTTATTTGCAGAGATTCAACATCTTGTGCCTGACCACAGCACATTGTTCCCAACTTCAATTGAACTGAATTACCATGCAACATGCAAATACCTTACTACCAAACCATCTGTATGCGCCTTGAAAGTTCAAAATTTAAATAAGGAAATAGTACAGTACCGCATTAAGGAAGCCTAACATCGCGTTGCGAGAATTTGCGTGACGCGCTCGATCCTCGATGCTATCGCGTGGGCAAAAATTCAACTTTTTGATCGCGAAAGATCGCGGACATCGAGATCGAGCACGAACGAGCGTGATGGAGCGCGAACGAGTGCGGGGTCCTCGATCCGCGATCCACGATTGTCCGCGATGTATTCATTTAATGCGCACTCCTTTCGAAGCTCTGATAAATTTCGTGGTCAATGTGGACTGGGCAACAATTATTCATAAAACTATCGGTTTTGCTGGTGATCAAGTCATATGTTTTAGGCAATAACAAAAAATGTGTCCGTATTTATCCGTCAACTACAGGTAACGAATCATCAATCTAAACCCTCAAATAGCCGAAATTTAAGAAAGTTCAGAAACATTGAGGGCTAAAAACCCTTAATATTTAGGCAACTTTGGCGGCTAGGATAAGGGTCCAGTTGCTTACCCTATTGGAATGAAAGTGTACTAATAGTTGAATCGGTTCAAGGGACATTCTATAAAATCCACCCCGATAGAAAAAACATCAAAAGTAATAATTTGAAAACATTAAAAACCCATATAAAACATATATTCCTCAGCTTAGTAAACGTTTTTACAAGGATACTGGATAAGACCCTTAATCTTTCAGTTCCTTATTTTGAGGTCTCTTTTTGCCATTTCGTAGTCTTGACCGTTTTATCATCATAACAGATTTTTATTTGAAATAGATTTATTAGATAGTTGTGGCAATTATCAGCGTTTAGATTAAGACCCAAGAATAGTTTTTGGGTTGTTGGTTTTGATTGTTATTGTCTTATGACATGTGTTCTCTGTAATAGGTCTTGTTCCCAAGAGGCAAATTAATGGAAATGAAAAGTAAAAAATATTTGATGGAAATCGGTTGAGCTATGAGGAAGAGTGATAGTCTTTTGTTCTTGGGAATCTTACTTTCAATTGCCTTATGACCTCGAACACAATAGCCTCTAACCCAAGAGATATTTCCTTTCATTTCAATTAATTGTCCGCGAGACAAACACTTTTTTGTAGCTAAGAAACCAGTTGATAAGAAACCTAGTACTAAAGAACAATTTTATAAGAACACGAGCCTAAAATTATGCCTAATGGTAAGAACAAGCTAAAAACGAGCTAAAGCTGCCTATTTTTCCTCATTATTTATCAATATTTATAAGAATTATTAGAAGCAAATAGCAAAAGCAGACTTAAAAGGGATTAATGGTATGAACATTTCTGACTAATGATAGAGGAATATTTAAGAATAGCTTGCGTCAAATTAAATTAACGTGCTCCGATGGAAAAGAGCGTTGGTACTCTAAGAATTAAACTAATATTGTTAAGAAACTTGAAATTCAGAAGCATTACTAAGCTAGTAAAGTAATAGTACATCAGAAACCCAGTTTTGCCTGATTTATACTTGCCGATACATATTCAACATCTGTTCCTATTTTCGATGACTTATAAATACACATTATGCATATCATCTTCTGGCAATCTTTTGTTATTATTAATATCAAAATATGGAACATTTAAGAAAACTTTTAGTACTAGAATCTGTTAATAAACTGTCAAATTCTTTTTCCTCCTATGATCTTGTGAATGTTAACCAGTTTTTGGGGTTAATCTATAACAGGCCTTAAACTTATTCATTCCCTTCGAAACTTAAAAGTAATCGTTGGAAAACATTGACCACCAAGCTTCGCGATTAGATCGAGGGGTCCGCGATACAAAACAATAGCCCGCGTTCGCTCGCGAATGGTTGCGATCCGTCGTGAAAGGTCGCGTTTCATCACGATCGGTGTATCGCGGAGTCCGCGATAGAGGGCATCGCGGGGTATCGAGGGTCGAGCGCGACTCGCAAAATACGCGATCCGCGATGTTAGGCTTCCTTAATGCGGTACTGTATGTTGTTGACTCAATTGGACTGGTGTAGTGATTTGAATTGGAACTAATTTCTGATTATATTGAATTCCTAGGTGCTTCCGTTTCTTGCTCTTGGTCTTGGAGTGGATGACATGTTTCTGCTTGCAAGAACTTACGTTAAGATCTGTGAATCAAATGAGTTTGATGAATACGAGATTGTTGGTGAAACACTGAGAAACAGCGGACTAAGTGTCACTCTGACCTCGTTTACCAATGCTTGTGCCTTTGCCATGGCATCTCTCATACCTATTCCAGCTCTGCAGGCATTTTCTAGACAGGTAATTTGTGTTAATTATGGTCGAGAGTTCTTAGTGTGCAGACGTGTTTTGGCATAGTGCAGTATGCTTTTTCCTTAATATATGAAGACTCTTCATTCGTTCAGAACCGGAGTGGGTAGATTTATATCTCTGATTTATGAAGCAGTTGCCTTCAGTCCAATTGTTAGCTAAGCAAAGATGTATTCGATTTTAAAGTTTTTGTAAGACCCAGCCTTGAATTGAACCCAAGACCTTTTGACACAGTGGTGAACACTCTACCACTAGAGCACTAAGTTTGTATTATTTCTAACAAGCTTGTCTGATAAAGGGCCAGGAGACTTATTTCTGGAAGGGGCATGGGATCTGTTTTTACGTCCCTTCCAAGGCCATACCAGTCACTTACAGATGTGTTAATTGGGTTGATAGTCTTCTTCCTCCTTTTGGTGTTAATCAGCAAGAGATTGACCCACATGGTCACATGGTCAGTGTTTTGATGAGAAATATCAAGTATCTGTAAAAAAGAGACAAATTGTATTTGAAGTACCAAGTAATATCATTGAAAAATAAACACTGACGTTTCAGGCGTATGCCCGTTATCAAAGTGGATATAATTATAATATAATCAAGTATCTGTGTTGTTATAAATTGTCAAGGTCCTTTTAGATTGTTAGATAATGCATTTTGAGGTCTTGGGTCTTACCACAATCATAGGATGACAATGTAAGCAAATACTTTTCATTGCTGGCTATAATGTAGTTGTATTGAATTGAATGACAACATATCTTTTCTTGCAGGCTTCTATGATTGTCATATTGAATTGGATGACGATGATATTCTTGTTTTCTTCAACACTTGGTTTCGATGTGAAGAGGATACAGGCAGAAAAATATGATTTATTCTGTTGCTCTGGAAGGTTAGTTAGCATTATGAGCTGATTTGTATCTCCAAAAGCCAACAATTAAATAGGATCCAATCAACATTTTATTTGCTAGAACTTCCCAAACTACTAGGTAATGATTAAGTGCATGCTGCTGTATGGAAATGATACCCAGACTTCAGGCTAACACCTTTTCTACAAATATAAATTCATAAGACATGGTCTAACACCAGAAATAACATTTTTGCAATAGTAGGCTACTGCAATTGACATGTGTTACCATCGGGTATCAAAACCAAGTTATTGCGACTGAAGGCAAGCAAAGGACAGTGGTTAGTGTGCTCACACTTGGCCTTAAACACAAAGTCACTCACACATTATGTTATCTACGGTCATTGTTTGTACTAATATGTGTACAGATGGGACCACATATGACAGTGTTTCTGCTAAAACAAGGCCTTTCCTCAGGCAGGCTACCAGGTTAAGCTACAACTAACTAACTCATGTTTTTGCTATAGGAATGTAGAAACACCCTTGCAACCACTGAACTCTGGTAATGTGTTACAAGACATTGCCTTTATCAATCTTGAAAGACTGCAAGGTGGCCAATCAGTATATGCTGGTGCAACTCTGAATGCTTTGTTGGGAAATCAAGCAGCAAAACTCAATAGATCTGCCCGTGCCAGTGGCCGAAGCCCTTCTAGAGCTGGACCTCAATCACAGAGACCTTTGCGAAATCAAAGAACATCCCAGAATAATACACAGACCCAGCCATCACCTGGTGCAGACACGGCAGACCAGAGTTCTCGCTGGAGCTGGGAATATGTGGTTAAGCATTTGTCATTGTCCTACTTTGCGGAGAATTATTTTGGGCCTTTTTTGCAGCATATGACGACAAAGGTGGGTGTGCCTCTCCAATTTTCTGTATAGTTATTATTACATCTTGTACGAACATAGCTAGATATTCTTTTAGATTTTCAAAATTACTGTGATCTTAAAGATGTCTAAATCTCATCCTTTGTGCTGTTTGGAATTGAAAAAAAGAATTCTTGAACAATTGGTTCTGGTGTGTGCTGGCTTGATTCTGTGCCCAACCTACATTGATTGATACCTCAAATAATGAAATTTTGAAACATGCAAATTCTGTAAAATGACATTTTTGAAATATTGTTTGACGATTCTTTCTATTTCCCAAAACAGATTGTTGTGATCTTCATGCTGGCAATTTTTCTTGGCATTTGTGCATATGGAGCTATTCAAGTGAAAGACGGCCTAGATGTCGCAGAAATGGTACCCAAGCAAAGTGTCGAACACTCTTTCGTCACCTCAAGGTTCAAGTATTTCTCATTCTATCAAATGCAAGCTGTAACCAAGGGTGGCTTCGACTATGCAAATAATCAGAAATTGGTCTACTCCTATCACAATTCATTTACTAAAGTAAGTATTGAATGTTTTTTCCCTTCCGTTCTAGTCATTTGAAAGGAGGATGTTGGAGAATAGTTTATGAACCCTTTGATATCCTCTTTACTAATAGGCCACTTTCACTTGTCACGTGACTACTACGCAATCTCTTTTCTTATTGGCTAATTTCACTTCAAGGTCAAACAAGCTGGAAGAAGCCAAATGCCCGAGTAAAGGCTATTTTCACCAATCTATAACCTTCAGTTGAGATTACCAAATGAGAAAATCAGAAAAGAGATTACTAAATTTAGAAATCCTTAGAAATACAATAACAACATTATGTCTTTCGCAAAAATAAAATTTGACCATAATGGCCATCCAGATTTCACAAATTGATTTTAGTTTCATGTATCTAAAGAACTAAATGTGTGCCTTAAAAGCCTTTGAAACATGATCTTATTTTGTTTTAGATAAGTCAAGTAATAAGGGATGCGGATGGGAAACTTCCCAAATTCTGGTTGATGTATTTTCGAGATTGGCTACTTGGTAAGTGCACTCAATGTTTTCCCAATTTGAAACCTGCATAAATGTTCACTCAGTGATCCAGGGGTGTTGTGAATCTGGGACCATCAACTTTTACTGCTCTCAAGCAGCCGGCCTTGGGTCCATGAGCAACCAATATTGGAGCACCCACCCTCGCAGTTGCTTAGAATTTTGTAAGAAAATTACAGATAAGCTACTTTTGCCAAAAATTCGTTTATTTGAATGCTCCCAGCAATAGAAAGCTAGTGTAGCAATCCAAGAGAATTATAGCCTTCATCTAATGCTTTTTTGCAATTAAACAAATACCCTCAATACAGGGCTTTTTGCTTATTGAAAAAGTGAAAGCTCTTCTCCTTTAACAAAGGCTTGATATAGATTACAGTGTGATGTAATAGCTTCCCCTTTCTAGTACTTGAATATATAGAGAAGAAGCTGGATTCTGAAAACAAATCGATAGTTTTGATCTGAAATAACACAACCCAAGCAAGGCTCGAACCTACGACCTCTGAGTTTGTACGTCAGTGCTCTCCCCACTGAGCAATCGTGTGCCACCAGTGCTGATTTCTATGTGGAGCAGAAGCGGAGCCCCTTGTTAAATTGTATCTTGAGTTTCAGGGGGCTCATACCCCTACAATGATTTCTAGTTTTTGCCCGAATATTAAGATTGATTACCGACATCAAAAATTCAAAAAAGATAAAAAAAAGCTACCAGTACTTAGCATATTTTTTGAGAACTGTATTTGTGAAGTCGAAATTGTATTGTCAGTTAAGTAAGGATACCACATTTTCGATCAGGGAGACCTGAAATAGTTGTGGTGGCCTTCTCCTAAAATAGACTCTAATTCCCAGAGCTTAGGATAAAAATTTAAGTACTAGCGATCCTGCGAAATCATGTGAGAACCAAGTTGCCTAACACTGGGCATTTTCACCAATGTTTAAATCAGGGTACGGTTAGCCAGAATGTAATCAGCTAAGCTCAAATATGTCTGTGGAATTTCGGAGATGAGGAAAGCTGTGGAACAAAAAAGACTGTCCTTTGTAAACATCACTGGAAAGCTTTATATTAAAAATTAATTTTCAGCTTTATAAAGCACATTCAGACTTTACCAACGCTGTGAGAACAATTTTTTTAAGTTTTTGTGCAAGTTTTTTAAAAGAACAATTTTAATGAGCAACCTTAATAAGAAACACTAGATTTGAATTTGGCTCAGAATATTGTGCCATCTCCAAAACTTTCTGAGATTCCGACAAGACAACTTCCCTTACGTTGTTCCTTGTCCAGAACAGCATCTTGAAATTTTTTGATAAGGGTAGGGGATGATATATTGGTGGAAACTCAACTCAAAAACAAGGAGCAAGCAGGCTAAAATCAGAGCTAAGTGTTCCTAGAAAACTTGTAGAAGGAATCACGTAGTAAGCTAGCTTTGCTGCAGATTTCCCACGGCTAAAAGCACAATTATCGGTACTACCGCGGTGCTACCTACCCGCGCTGAAGGGGCTAGAATTTGTCTTATGTAAACGGGCCTGAATCAGCCTTGTGCTTGGGTGTCAACAATTGGTTTTCATTCAAATCCAACGCAATTCCTTGGCAACCACAACTTTAATCGCCTCAAAAGACTTGGTCTATGCAGATGCTCTCGCACCTTATTACAAAGATTAAACTTACATCCTATTTCATGTTGTATTTCCAGGGGTTCACTGTCCTAAACCTGTTTTTTATAAGAAACTAACAAATCAGCCCAAAGAGTCTTGAAATTTTCGAATTTTTAGTACTGAAAGTTTCTTACAAGTTTCTTAAAATTGCATATTGTTAAGATTATCGAAACGATCCCAAATGTATTTTGGGGCTAGTTCAGCAGATTGAGCTCAAGGACTCTCTTTTTATCCATTAAAATAACTTTTAGGCGCAAAACCTGAACGGGAAACTTTATTGTAATCCATCGAAACAAACATAGACAATTCCGAGAGAACAGAGACCGTTGACCTGTACAATTCGAACCATTGTTGCATCTGTGCCAGTTTTGTCCCAAGTGACATGTGCCAAAATTTTACATTTGTGCCAATAACTCTGATCTCATTGCACGCAATGCATTATAGGAATATGTCCCTAGCAACGCATTAGTTACCAAATCTGCGGCAGCATAAGATATTGACGACAGATTTAGGCCATTTTAATTATCCAGGAATCTGTGAAATCCACTGTGAATTCAATTTATGTTCATTTGTGAAATGTTTCCTTAATATTTTCTAGATCTTCAAAACGCGTTTGATACAGAATGGAAGGAAGGACGCCTCACAAAGCAGGGTTGGACGAAATCAGCATCGAAAGAAGCGATTCTTGGTTTCAAATTGATTTTATTGACAGGAGACCCTGAAAGACGACAGAATTTTGAACGGGTAAGTTTGACAGTAGTCTTGTCTTTATCCTTCAATGACGCAAGATATACAAGTGAATCAGTTTCTGATTAACATGGTAGCCTGCAAAATGCCAGACGCCTTTATTCCAGCAGGGGCACGGTACCCCTATTTGACTGCAGAAGGAGGGTGGAGTGAGTTGTTTGTTCAACACATAAACATTGAAGGTCACCCATGCAGAAGTTGCCCTGACACGGCCTAGCTTAACTTCAGAATCAAAGCCTTAAAAGTTTGTCTTCTTTATTATAGCTTTCGTATGGTCGACTTGTGGACAAGAATGGCATCATCAATACCAAAATGTTTTACCACTACCTCACTGCCTGGTATAATGAAGACACATTGGGATACTGGATGTCACAGGTAATTATTCTACTATAACCACATCGTCTTGCATTAAAAACATACGCAGCACAGTAACAGCCCTTGAAGTGATCCTTCAACTAAGAAATCTTTATATGATGATAATTTTTCCTTTTCATTGAAACTAAACTAAAACTAGTTCAGGATGGCTAGGAAAATCATAAACACAATTACTAGGAGCTTTGCACTTATCAGAGTAGTAAGTTAGAAAGAAAATTAAAATCACTCAAATCAATTCCCCTCGGCTCCTACATCCCAGGTAGACATTTTATTTTCAATCTATGTTTTAGGCTGCATTGAAACCCAGTCCTCCAGTCTGGTACAATTTCCACGACCAAAGATTCCCTGCCAATTCTTCAGGTGAGATCAGTTATTGGTTTCTTCATGTTAGATGTTTACGTTCAATGGTCTGATACTTTCTTCTCATCTTCCATCTTCAACTCGAAATTGTGCTTTGTTTGTTATTCTCAAGTTGGTACTAACTCTCGTTATTAAGGATGAATTTCTTCAAGATTACTGGTGGTGGCATACGTCAATTACAGTAGCTTGCTCTGGTATAATTTTTAATTAACTGTGTTAGATCATGCCTTATGAAGCAGTATTTTTGTTAGAGAATAGTTTTGTAGAGTAAGCATCAGTGCATTACGTTCAGGGGTGTGTGTTGATCACCACTTCTTAAGTCTGAGATGGCAAGAGATTTAACCAATGACTTTCAACGGTAACGACAAGCACCCCCACCATTAGGCCACTGTCGTGATAAGGCAATCATTTTCCTTAGATTCTCAATCTCCTGTCCAGCCTACCGTTGATGTGAATTGATGATAATTTTGTTGTGTTTCCATTGCAGTTCATCTTGTGCCAAAGGCAACTCCCATATCTACTGCATTGATGCCATTTTACTTGAATGACCTAAAGACGACAGAGGACTTCGTGAAAATAATAAAGGTGATTATTACACCCTTCTCATAATCTTACTCTCTTACCCATATACTCGTTTCATTTCTTCTAAATGAAGTTGGGAATCAGTGCCAATTTTTTGGTATGAATTACTAAAGAAGAGAATAGTTCCATAACTCTCCTGATGAGTGGGTAACCACGAACCAGGCTTGTCAAGGGGGATAGTTTTGTCTTTGGGGTCTCTTTCTTTTTAGTGTTTATAGCTCTACTCTAATCATTGAGCACTTTAACAGAAAACCGAGACATAGAATTTGTAAGTTCTAAACTTCCCTCTCTGGCTAAGTTCCTGTTTTATGTCTGTTTTTCTTTTTGCCTATCTTATCTTGATCAAGTAAGTCCTCTTTTTTAATTTTCAGGTGGTAAGAGAACATTGTTCCTCATTCTCAGCAAAGGGTCTTCCTAACTTCCCAGCTGGTGTCCCCTTCACGTATTGGGAGCAGTATATCTACCTACATGACTACCTGTGGATGGCTGTGGGGATCGTTCTCGTTGCAACCTTAGCTGTATTGACTGTCTGCTTTATGAATCTATGGGCAGCTCTTATCGTGGTTAGTTTTTGCTGCTTATCAATAGTATATAGTGCAAGTATCAATAGCAATACAAGGACACGTTCAAGGGTTGAAATTTCAGCAATTATGGGGAGGCGAACCCATTGTTTGAAATAAACCTTGTGATATTCCCTATTGTTTTAGAAGAAAAGGCTTTTTTAAATATTAGCAGGGATAAGGCACCCCCTAACCCCTCCTCCAAAGTTTTTGTCACTGTTCAAGGGAGGGGTCTTATTAGAAGACAGGGTCTGCTATGTAGTGCCAAATGCTAGTGGTTGTTCTAGTGTTATAAGATTCGACCATTATAGACAAAGACTTTTATTTGACTATTCTCTAAATAAGTATCAATAATTGAATTGAATTGAAATTTTTTCTTTTGAAATTTCCTTGCATTGCTTTCTTCTTTAGAGTGTAATTAGTAGTGATTGAGTTGGATGTTTCCTACCTTTTAGGTTGCAGTGTTGGTGATGAACACATTTGAGCTGTATGGAGTGATGGGGTTACTGTCATTGCGGCTAAGTGCTGTTCCTGCAGTTACACTTATCATATCCGTGGGCGTTGGTGTAGAATTCACGGTTCATATTTGCCTGGTAAGTTGCTATCATTACTGTCAATATGGATTTCTTATGTACATCTGTTGTTACTTGTGCCACAATGTAGTATAAGGCAAGGTGATTCTGACGTAAAAGATAGTGATTCTGATGAAGTATATTGATTATTAAAAGGGAATGGTTAGAAGCCTTCTGCTCCACTTCCTTGTTCTAGTCTGAAAGTTTAACTAGTTTCACCGTGCACAAGGTTTGTTAGTAACTTAAATACATTCGAATATGGCTTTATGATGTACAGGAAGGCTGTCCATCAGTATGATAAGGTGTTTGTGCGACGTCACAGTTGGAAAAACTGAATAAAGACACTTATGATAAATGGTTCACCTACAAGTAAGAAACGGCAAATTTTATCCTCCCTAGAGTTTTTGGAGCTATAAATGTTCAAATCAACTCCCTTTTGCCGATATGGATATATTTAAGATAATTCTTTAAGCTCTACCATTTAGATGAATGCAAAACAATTACCTATCGTCACTATATGTAGCCTAATATTCACTATCATAGTTTCAGTTCTTTCTTTTCATCAATTGTATATTACAAGATGTAGTCAAGCCCCTCTGTCAGGAAATCTAGCCAAGTGTTGTGAAAATCCTGGGGATCCTGTGAAAATCCTAACCATACGAATACATTGTCTAGATTATTTTGACTGTTAACATTTACCTTTTCAGGCGTTTTTGAGTTCACAAGGCGACCGAAACGAGAGAATGCAGCATTCTGTGAATAAGATGTTTGCACCCGTTGTTGATGGTGCTATCTCCACACTGATCGGTGTTATTGTGTTGGCTGGGTCAGAATTTGAATTTATAGTGAGGTAAGTCTTCTGCGAAAATGTCAATCCTGTAAATTTCCGCTCCCTGTTAGCTGAAAATCTGCCCATAACAAGAATTGATAAAGGGACCAACATGTTTGGCCGCTCGAGTAGCCTATATCTTCTACCGGTATTGGCCACTAATAAAGTTAAATACTGTGGTTTATTGTGTGCTATTATAAAGTGATTTGCGCTACTTTTTCGACTACTGTGACAGTTGTGTACTGTGGCGGCAATTCAGCACCCTTAGAGCTTCTCCGTATCCAAGGTCTCTCAAAGGTTTCAATCTTCTTGCTTTGACTGCCATAGGTCAACGGGAGGAGTTAAGAATTGATTTTGAAATTTCGGACCTCTGACTGCTTTTGAAGCCATTTTCTTACCGTGACATATTCTTTTTTCTTTTGTAGGTACTTCTTTCATTTGATTCTGGCAATGATGATCATTGGACTTGCAAACGGACTTGTTCTTTTGCCAGTTCTCCTTTCCTTCATTGGTCCATGCTGTGAGGTAAGTTTAGATATTGAGGTTCAGCTCTTTTAAACTGTTAAGTACCAAATAGTGGAAGGGTCTGGAATAAACGGGATGCTCAGAAAATTAGCAAAATACCAATAAGCTAAATTCTATGCTGTATCGGGTAGGTGAACGAATTTTTTTAAATTGCTGCTATATTTGTGCCTCTTTCAACAGTTGAATCATCGTATTTAAAAGATATAATTATCGAAACGTCTGAAAGCATGGTTTATTCTTGTCTCATACTTTAAATGGTTTATAAACTTAGTACAATAGCTCTCGTATATTGATATATCAAATCTCATAGATAAAATTATCAGCATGATTTCTCAAGTAAGATATGAACCAGATGTGGATAAAGCAATCGGAACTAGGAAGTTTTGCAGATAGACCAGCGTTTACCGATATTGTAGAAAATATTTAGCCCGATTTCTAGATTCTCAGAAAGGAAATAACTCGTTCTACCTCTGCCAGATCTGCAAATTGATAAATGGTGAAAGAAAAATTCATATGCTTCTGGTGATTCTATTTATAATGAAACTATCTTCTAACAGCATATAGACCTTTCAAATGATATAAAGTGTAGACTCTTTGGTCGGTAAAAACCTTCAATATAGCCAGAAATTGAAAGCAAAGCGTGGATTATTTTAGCTTTTCGTCTGACACTCAACAGAGTAATACGTCAGAAATAGAACGAAACAAAAACCTAATGAATTATTATACCCAGATGTTGATCGAAATAGGCCAATCAGAAAAGAGGTGAATGATTGGTATGGTGTAGGAAAACCAATCGACACCCACGATACAGTGAGCTAACCAATAAGATTACTTCAAGAGTTTCTAAAGCGAAAACGAACTCCTTCTATCCACCCAATAGAGGATCCCTGGTTTTTGTGTAGACAGATTCCAAAATACCTAAATGCCAAAATCCATTTTTTCGCTATTTCTAGGCTATTTAAAGTGAGCTGATATAAATTGATTCGTCTCCAGGTCACACACCGAAGCGTTCAACCATCACAAGCAAACACGAGAAATATGTCCGGGCATCAATCCAGCCGATTTACAAGCAACCAGTCTTCGAGAGATATCGAGTTATCGGAACTCGACTTTCAAACTGCTCACCTTTCTGCAAAAAACTCCCCGCAAGGACGAACCCATTCCTCTCGTGGCTGGCAGAAGAGTGGCCGACACCAATCACGAAAGAAGAGCTCTTCTCACAATTCTGCCAGTCAACAAGGCTACCGGGACCCATTTGCGCCGAATTCGAGGTATTGCCGGTACCATCACCGGAACTGTGTTTACGATTACCGGCTGCGGAAATGTAGAGAACAATTAACGCCGGTCGCTGAAGTCTCGACGCCGGAAAGTAGCAGCAGTAGTGGTAAACTGTCATCAGCAAGTGTTTGTTCACGTCCGGGAACTCCAATTGGTATTCCGGGCAGAGCTAAAGCGATTCCGACACCGGAATATTCTGATGATCATACAGAACATTATGAGGGTCAGGATAGCTTACCGGAGTATGACGACAACCAAGATGGGCTACCTGGTTATGTTCCGGAAAATGACGGTGTGACAACGCTGAAGGCTACTGCAACGGTTACGTTAGAGTTGACCTCTTCATCGCCTTCCCAGCCTTTCAGGGTGGTACGTATGCAGCACTCTAAATGAGCAGCTGGGCTTATAGATCCAGGCTTGCCGTCTGAAGAAATCTTTTCAAGCCCATGAGTTTCAGCTGAAGCTACCGCTATGATGCTGTGGAACTAGAGGAAACCAAACTATATGATGCCCGTGAGGAAACCGAATCATTATTTTGGTTTTGCTCATAAAAGTCGGATCTGATACATTAAAGGCCGAAAGTCTTTCATGTGGAAAATTCGTGAATCCTGTGTTGAACACACTCGGCTATTGGTAACACCTTTGTGTGGTATTCCATGTCAAAATAAACTTTTGTAGCTCGGAGGTACTGTACTGCTAAACCCAAAGCTATAAACCTTAGCATTACATTTATATCTAGATTTATATTTACAGTTCCTGGAAACAATCCTAATACTGTGTAATGAATGACAATAATCTCAAGAAATATGTGATAGTAAATGGTTGGTGAGTTGTCGTGTAATGTGCTCGCTTGACCAAGGCCGGACCTTATTTCCAGTAGGGTAGGGTAAACACTGCATCACTCCCATTAGATATTATATGATGTTCAAATATATTCAATTCTCTCCAATTAGTGAGATGAAAAATCAATTTCGATTCTAGAACGATTTGCTCTAGACAACCTCTCGATTTTTGTGCTTCTGAGAAGTCTGGTTCAAGCGTCATTTCAGCCTTGGTCTACCCATGCTATTTATCCCTGGGAAGAACCTTAGATTTAACCATTTAGAAAGGCTGTATTGTTAAGTACCTTCAATCAAGATAATTTGTATGGATTAAAATTACCCATGTAGGAGTTGAGTCCACGACCGTTGTGGATTCATTAAATCCCGAGGTTTGATAAAAGTCTGCCAAATAGCAAGGTTTACACCATCTCCCCACCGTAGATGCGCTTCCGGGAATTCAGTTATCCTATCTTCCTCGCCTCTTTCTTTTTATGCCCGTTTTAAACGGAGCCTTTTTTCAAAATTTTATTTTAAATTTTCATTTCGAAAAGTTTGTATCTTTATTTTTCTGCGTTTCAATGGTTTTGTTTTTGGTTATGTTACTATATTGTTTATACGAAAATAAATCTTTTAAGAATTCATGGTCTCCTACAATTGAAAAATCAATATTTTGAAAGCAATGAGATCAAAGCAAAAAGGTCAAAGAGCCTAAGAGGCAATATAGCCAACACACATAGTAGAGAGCTTCTTTGCTCCTTTGCTATATCTAACTTTTGATTTAGAACAACATTGCTATTTTACTGATATGCATAACATGTTTTATCAGATGACAAGTGGGGATCAGGATTTAGTGCCCCCTTGTTTTCATCTAAAAAACCCTGGACCTTTAATGCACTTTATTTCTGCGATTGAGATCTACTTTCTCGCATTTCGGTCCTGTTTGAAGTACATATCTACCTTAGTGGTCCGAACAGCCTTGGGAATATCTGTGTAGTATAATAGAGGATGTTCAGTACTGTAGGGGGATATCACTAATACTTTTGGGGGTACTATCATTACAATAGAGAGTGTATTCAATACTGTTGGGGATATCGCCAGTGCGTCGAGGGATACTATGAGTATAATGGATATTGTTCAACACTACGAGGGGATATTGTCAATACTGTGGAGGATATTCGGTACTGGGGGTAACAACAAGATCTTTGGGTACTATCTCCATAGTGCTTGTGGGTTCCCTCCACAGTACTGATGGTATCCTTTCAAAGTGCTAAACACCCTCTAATGTACAGATAGTATCCTCCACAATACTATTCAGATGTTCCTTAGGGGGCAAACCCAAGGCATTGAAACTTTGAACTAAATTCAAACAAAAACAGGCCTCTTTGGCAATGACCTTTTTGCTTTAAATTTCATATTGTATGAAAGATGTAATAATTCACCAAGTTAAAAGTATATGAATATGATATTTATTTTCAAGCTCCCTTACTCATATATTTACCTTTGATATTGGTATCACAGTTATATGCATGTAACCTAATGTGGTTATTTTTCTCCGTCTATTTCCTACTTGTACAGAAAACATCAATGCCCCTAAAAGCAGGGGGCAAATGGTGGGTCTTTGGCGTTATTTTTTAACGAGTTGTTAGAGGGTTTCGTTACGGCGTACATGCTTTTATTTGTTAGGAACTATTTTATAGGAACCCTAGAACTATGATTTCTGGTGAAGTACGAAGGATTCTCTTGTTTTGTTGTTCTACAGTAATAAATTTAAGGAACTTTTAGTTAAGCCCCGAGATAGGCTTCTTATGAAATAAAAAGCCTGTGTGCAGTGCAAGACAACTGCTTAAAACAATCTTCTGTTCATCTACATCTAACTTATTAATCAGTAAAGCCCGTAATGGGCATCACACTAATGTTATTGCTCAGAACAAATCTGATAGGAAATATTTTAGGGGAAAAGTTAAGCCAGCTCAGTTCGGTAGTTGAGGAGAAATTATTGGGGGCAATCATTTTGGAAAAACAGATTTAAGACTTGATACCACTAGTCTCCAGACCTCGAAATAGGAAATGTAGCACGTGGTACGGAATTGAATACGAGGCATTTTCATGAGGTAGCACAATTTTCCATGCTGTGTGTGTTGAACTGACTGGACTGGCCTAAACTAAAACACTTGCAAGTTATTTGATGTGTGGGGTTTTCCTGTGAAAAAGTAGAGATGGCTAGTAGCCTATTTGAAGAAGAAAGTGATAGAGACTCTTTTCAAAGTGAATCAGAAGTAAGTAAAGACTCGAATCATCAGATTTTTGGTAAAATTCCAAGCTCCTCGTCTTACGATCTAAAGAGGAGGTTATTTTGTTTAGAGCAGCAGTAGATGGCCTATTTCTTGGTCTAGCCTGATTGAGAATAATTGAGAATAGTTATGTCTTAAATAGAATGAACAAGAAGTTATCTTGATGGATTTTTCAAGTTTTGCTTCATCTCAAATTTCACCGAATACCCTATCAAAACTGTAAGCCAAACAAAAAAAGGCCTGCTCGTTCGTGTTTGTCTGAGATTTTATCGCAAAACGCCATGCTCTGGCAGAGCGCAAAGGCAGATCATCATTGCATGCTATTAACTTCATTCAATTTCATCCTGATTAGAGAAAGCCTATCTCCGCTCTGCCAGAGCATGCCGTTTGGCAATAAAATCTCAGATGTACATGAGCAGTTCTTAAGTTCTATCTTATTTTTCTAATTGTTAAACTTGTGTGTGCAAGTGCCATACTTTGCATGCAATAGGGTGCTATCTTTGTTTTTTACGCCATGTGTATCCTTCCGGCACCAGATCTATTCGTGGAGCATTCTTCTGGCATCCCGATTTATTTGCTATTTGTCAAGCTTTCTTTTCATATGGACTTTTACATGCACAGCAACTATTTACGCTAAATTTCAACAAATGGATCAGAGTAAAAAACTTACAAAACAAAAGTTGTGTTAAAACATATAGAAATTTTATATCAATTGAAACACAGATCCACTTGTTATAGAGGGGATAGTGAAGGCTCTTTTTAATCAATTCAAAATCAGAAAGTAATTTGCATACAAAGTCAGAAATTTACTCAAAGTATGAATAATTTGATTTACACATGCTCAGATGTCTGCCGGAGATATAGCAGGAGAGGATATGGATCCGGGGACGGATGAATATCCATGGGATTTTTTATATTCTAGAATTTTAGTATTTGATTCATTGAACCCCCACTTTGCTGTGCCTTTCATAGGCCTATTTTTTGATCTGTTTCCGTTTCAGGAGGAAGAGGATGCTGAAATAAAAAGCAAACCATTCAACAATAATACGGTAGGTGAATAGCTTTCTTACTCCAAAGCATTTTTCACTCTTATCAAGCCTTCTAAGAGATGTTCATTATACTGTTGGTATTGGCATATAGGGTTACACCCCACAAAACCCCCTCTAAAACAGCTGCACCTCCACACCACTCATTATTCAGAGTTACTAATTTTCTTTTGAACAGAAAGCCATCGAAGAAAAGCTGAAGGATATTTTATGTGAACATGATTGGATTGAAAAACTGGACATTGTGTGTGATACAGAAGGGCTGAACATGCCGGCTGGAGAAGATGATGATGTCACAAAAGTGAGAAGTGAAGGACTGCAAGGCAAGGGAAATGTTCATGATGATTTCAAGAGGGAAATGTTTTTGTAAGTTGACTGTTTATCATTTCTCTTCTTGCCTTTTTACCATAATCCCATCTTGATGCCTTATTTTAAGTTTATGGTTTACTTTGGTTACATTATAGCCTGGTTCTACTGTAGGATAAAACCTAGCATTGTCAGGTTTTTCTTGATCAAACTAGGAATTTCAGAGATTTAATCATCTAAGTGTACTAGACAATTTAAAAGAATTGGTTAAAGGATCATAGGTTCAAATCCCCCTTCAAATCTGTCACATAGGGTTTGAAAAGATAATTTGCCAGCCTTCTGTAACTCCAGGTATAGAAGCAAAATGAGTCATGAGATGTTGTCACATCGATAGGAGGGATTAGGTTTCCCATGCTCGATTAATCTACCTATACAGTCGGAGCTTTGCACTTTATGAAGATAGAAAGCATATTTGCCTATCGCTTATCTCTTTATGGTATCATCCTTCTGGAACCGATACTGGAGCTTGTAATTTGAAATAAAAAGTTTTTATGAAGAGGCTGGAATGTTGATTCGACTTAACGATGTTGTCTATGAGAACTTTAATGTGAATGATTTCTCAATTTGTTTCAGTTATTGCCAAGCACAAGTAGCAGCAAAGCAATCAATGGAGAAACTAAGACATCTCAATGTTTTGACTGAAAGACCTGAGGATTACTTTGCAGAAATGGTCAAAACAGATGCCCACATGCATAAGGTGATGGATATATATTCAACGTATTGCCCAAAATCAATTTGGCCTAGGCAATAAAACACGTCAATTTGCTGGATTAATGGCTGAGGGGTTAGATTACTCAACACTTGAAGGTTGTGGGTTTGGAACCACTTTTAGATCTGTCGCATCAAGTACGAGGGGAAACTCTGCTAGCTCTCTGTAATTCTAGGCAAAAGGGAAAAGGAGCCACGAGGTGTGGTCTAATCAAGAAGAAAACCAGCTTCACACTACTTGATCAATTAATCTATTCAATGGGCTCTTTGTACTTTGCACATAAACCAATACTTTACAAAGATATTAAGGGTATTTACCTATCAAATATCATTATTTTGCTTTCATAATTCTACCTATTCGGTTGTTCTTTGTACTATATGCACAAACCATTACTTTGTAAGTGTATAGTAAGCGTATTTGTCTATCAACTCAACTGTCAAATCTGAGTGAATACTGCAAAAGTCAGTTTGTTAGGCTGTATTCATTATGGCAGGTGCGCTTTATGGATAGGCTGCAATTTAGCAGACAGACTTTTTGATACAAAGAAAATACTACCAATATTGGGTGAAAATTCAAATAGCTATGCTCTCGTTTTTGCAGATACTCTCTCTTTCTGTACCAGTTTGAAACAAATCATTGGTATGAATAAATCTTGATTTTTCACTGGTCTGCTAAGGATTGCAAACATTGAGATGTTTCTTGAATTGAAAAATGAATTTCAAATGGAAAATATGAAATTAATTTTGCATTCCACATTGAAATCAATTGAGATTATAACAGCTTGTTATTGTTTAGATACGTGAAAAACTTGCTGCTGAAAAGCAAGGCAGAGAAAATGCTGAAAAAGTGAAGAAGATTCGAAGGATGAAACAGTTTGGTAAAAAGGTAATTTTGAATTTTAGATTGTTTTACAGAGGGTAATGACCAAGAAAAAAAGAAAATAAAAATTAGTGGTCTAAATGCCATTTGATAATCGTGTTTAGTCTGTACCATAGTCTCAAGATTCAAATATTGAGAATTTTTTCAGGTACAACAAGAGGTACTTCAAAAGCGTCAAGAAGAAAAGAAGAAAATGATGCAGGCGGTCAACAGAATCAAGAAAGGTTTATAGATATTTATTGTTATTTCGTCTTAAAGGACAGTTTTTCAGGGGGAAGGTCATAACTATATGTAACTATATGTATCTATATCATCCCCGAGCCCCCCCTCTAATCTATAACTTGGGTATCCCATCATGCCCCCAAATGCTACCTCGCTGATAACCCATTGTTTGCTGATAATTCCCGAATAGATTCTCCACGGAACTCAGTATCAACCTTAAATTCTGACAAGCTTAAAACTTTTCTCATATTTTGCAGGAAAGGACAAAATGAAAGATCATGATGGTGATTTGTTTAATATCAATACAGAAAAAATGAGCCAAAAGCCTCAATTTGAGTGAGTATTGCCAAATCAAGAACCTTTCCTCCCCTGATGATTTGTTTGAGAACGGCAACATTTATTTGTAGAAATAACCAATAATACCATAATGATCAGTGCACAACTTCAGATTTTGTCTGACTTTTCGTTTTTGAACTGATACCAATTATTCACTTAATTTATGATTGGTCTATTTTGATCTACTTGTAGGCATATTTTGATCTACTTATAGGCACTACTTGTAGATATTTTTTAGATTTAGACATTCTCTTTACAAAGTAATACTCTTTTGAGGGTCAAAAGTGTGTCCAGAAAACAAATTTATTTTACTGCAAAAATTAACAAAACATCAAAATGTTGTTGATACTAATCAATACAGTGGAATTTTGATGCAACAAATACCTTAGTATAAAGGAATTAAATGTCTTGACTTTGGATTTTGCCTTATGAAATGATTATCTCGTTATAACAAACTCCCAATGCAACAAACATTTTTCTGGCTCCCTCCAGAGTTCCTTATTACAGGAATAAACTGTGACCAGAAAATGAATTGATATCAATGCCTCTTCAACTGTTGCTTGTTAAAGCTGATATTTTTTTTTCTAATTTGTATTTGATTTCATTGCTAGGAAATCTTCTAAGAGAAAAAAGAAGGTATGAAAAGGAAATTTTTTATGATATTTTGAATTGGTTTATGATATTTGAACTTGGGGTCCTAAACCCCGGCTAGAAATAAGGCCTCTGGTCTTTCGGGGGCTTGCGCCTTTAACATAAACTCATTTACGTTTTATGTAGGATCAGAAATATGGTTTTGGAGGTCAAAAGAAGAAGATGAAAATGAACACGTCAAACAGCTCGGGAGATATGACTGGCTTCAAATCAGCCATTCACAGCAAAGCACCAAAAGCAAGTGGCAAAGGAAAGAGCAAAGTATGTTTTGATACTATTTGTCATAAATTTTTATATTCTCCAACATATCAGGGATTGGCATGGCTATTGTATCTCTGTCTTTAATCTCTGTCTTTAATATCCGGCCTACTTCTACTCTCAATTTTTCTGTGACTGAAGGGTGTATTCTTCTTGGGTGAAGAAGAAATTTGACTCCCTTTTTTGATTCTATGAAATTATGGAAGCAAAGCAAGCTTTATTGTTTATTATAAGGAACCTCTCTTTGGTTAGTTTAATTCTCAGATGAAGCCAAGAACAACACCAAAAAATAGAGTAAAAGCAAAAACAAACCAAACATTCATTTTTGCTCTGCTATAAGCAGTAATAGAAAATTGCTTGATTCAGGTAGGGAGGGTTATCAAATAAGTCTCTTGAAACAAAATTGCTGGTTGCTGATTCATGGAATGGCTTTGCAGTGGTTCTAAGACTAATTGAAAGTTATGTTGTCTGATTATTCACTTTGTTGATTTCTTTAGCCTGGTAAAGGAAAGCCAAAAAGACTGGGAAAGACAAGAAGGCATAATATCAAATCAAAGAAAAGATAACGCAAGCTGCAGATTTCTTTCATAAATATATCATCTGGTTTGTGATAATCAGCTAAATGGTTTGAATGATGCTCAGAGAGGGGGTGGTGGCACCAGAGAAGGGGGTAGAAGGGGCTTGTCAGAGGAGGCTAGCCCCAAACCCTGTCGGAATATAGATTATTATAGATTTTCTTTGTCCCAAAAATTTGTTTACTATTTTCATGGGAAATAGCCACTCCGTCAGAGCTTCTATCCCCCTGTCATAGGAAACCTAGGGCCACCACTACCTAGAGGGAGTTTTTTCAGTACTTAGACAAAATCAGCTATTGCTAGATTGCTGAAGAGACAAAAGTATGAAATCTAGATTTCAAGAAAACCCTGGGCAGATTAATTTTTTTGCTTATTTGGGGGGGATAAGAACATGGGCATTCAATTTGCCAGCACATCTTTGCAATTTGCTAGGGATTTTTTGATTTCATGTTATGAATTACATCATGCATCAAGTTAAAACCTTAAGTAACTTCGAATGAGTCCATTGTTAACAGTAATTTCAGCACCAATATTTTCTAATTAACAAGTTCTCCCGACCACCAGATAAAGCCTGTACACAATAATGTTTAGAAGATGGAATGGCTCTACATGTTTTTTTTACTTTAGAAATACACATGTTATCATGTACCAACCCCTTTACCTTCAGTAACTTTGATTGAGAAATTACCGCAATTAACACCATTTTTTCTATATTTACAACATGAAATTATTAACAAGTTTCTTTTGACTACGAGATATATCTTAATTAAACCATAATATGAAAAAGTTTGAATATCAATTCAGGTTTTCTGATTGTTCTTTCTGCCTCCAATAAGCATCCATGAATGTCGTAATCTCACTGTGACTCCTTGGGTGGTGAAGGCGTGGGTCGCTTCTTTGATTTTTTATCTGAAATGGAAATAAACTTATGTTACATACTTCTGTAGATTTGTCTTCAAAACCGTCCCTCTTTATCCCAGAACATTTTTGATTACTGGAGACAAACATAGTATGCCTTTCAAAGGCAAGGTATGTCTACCTTTGTGTATCTTTCTCTTAGTTTGCGGGTCTACTTTGTAGGGTAACCATGGTTAGCCACCCAGTGGCACATATCATTAACCAAATTAATTGCTGTTCTTTGTAAGTATAGCCAGATTTCAAGTTTCCAATCAAAGAGTTGCAAAGCCAAAGAATGAAGAAATCTGAAACTGATCGAAATATACCATACCAAAGGTTTATTAATCCATCCGATTTCTTGTGCTTCTGTTTGTGGGAATTCAAATTTCTGCACAGGAGTCTCGTGACCTCTTTTGATGACCTTTAAAAATGCATCTAAAAAGAAAAGCTGGGTTTTAAATGGGGCTTGGATGCTTCATTGTAGATGCTCTGTCGCACAGCTAGAATAATCTAAAAGTAAGTAATCTGCGAGAGTTGGATAGGGCAGTGACTTTATTTTTTTTGATTTCAAGATAAATGAAAGATGGAAATGAATTAGTTTTCTCACCATCCTCTTCTCCGTCTGCAGAATCGTGTGTTGAATTGGGTTTCCCAGTGAGAGTGTACACTGAAAAAAATGAGAAACATAACATATCTACACAGCAAGAGATGCAGAGCTGAAACAGCGATCCAATTGGTCTTACACAAATAAGAAATAGGGCCTAAGTTTAAGAAAAACGTAAAATAAATCAATGCCTACTTTTTTTGAAAGGATTTATGCTGTAGCTCGTGTAAAGCTTCTGATTATTTTGTTCTTTTCTGATAGTTTCGCATAATATGTCATTCTGATGCACATAATTGATAGAAGCGGGGTCTTTCGCTGAAGATCTGTTCGCCATTGCACATGAAGAAGGCCTAACTGGTAAAATATTTTGTCAGACTAAAAGTGCTTTTACTTGACGATTTTTTACTTTCACCTACAGTCCTATATTGGATTCCTATTTTCTTAATTTCCCCCTACATTTTTCGATACGTATGTTTTCCTATACACGCATCTTTCTTTATAAGTACTTTCAGCTCGAGCTCAGTACTCAAACTTGCTTAGCTAGGGGAAAATTTTAGTACTCAAAATTGCTTAGCAATTGCTTAACATTTATACTTGAAGATTTGTTTCTTAGAATAAAAAATATCAATATTATCTTACATACAAAAGTTTTCCGGGAGTACTAATATCCACTATAACCTACTTCCCTATAGCTGCTGCACGTACTGAAATTGCTTGAGTTTCTGTCATGTCGAGGACTGCCTTGCTTATAAAGAAGTTACTTATAAAAAATGCATGTAAGCCCCTGCGAACGACCAAGCATTAGATATCTTGCGATAGATTTCGGCTGAGGGAAAAACTCTAAAGGTCGAACGTTACAACCAATGTCGGAATCATGATTTAAGGTAATTTTTGATATATTTTGAGGGAAAATTCTCACTATGAAACCAAAGACTAGTCATAAAAGAGGGGAAAGTTTTGGAACCAGCAACGTTTTATATGCTGGAAATTGCTCGAATCTTTATCAAAGTTTTCTTTGTTATTTCGTTACATTGTGAAAACTTGAACAATTTCAATTGTTTTTACTCTTATGACTTGAGCAGTCTTGTATAGCGTGAGGCTTGCTCCAAAAAAATGCTACAACGACGAAAATCAAATTAGAGCAAATCTTAGACTATAATTTCCATGACGATATTACGAGGGTACATATTCTAAGAATACTCTCCTTTATGACTATGTTTTAACTGTGCAGAAGAAATTTATAGCATGTGTCAGAAGTGTTTGGGATATGGGGCAGAAAATTAGAGTGTGGGAGTGAAAGAATTGAATAAACTGGTTTTTCTCGTTCTGCTCTATTAACCAATCCACCACATGTCTCCCTACTTCCATATTCCTACAACCGTAGGAAAATATTCCCTACGCGTGGAAGCTGAGCTCATCGTGTAAACATTGTTTCTATAGGAACTGCAAGTCTCATTTCTATGAATTCAGAGCGAGGCTGTAAGGTTTGGAGAAACCTTTGCGAAAATGGCACCGAGCTGGAGCAAGCTGCTGAGGAAAGGCTCGCAGCAAATAACATCGAAAAATGCACTTCTCATTGCTTCGTCAGCCATTGCAGCAGTCGGCACTTTCAAGGCAATAACATGGCACAGCGTTTCCCCTCTAAAGTGAGTTATGATTGCCTTTACGTGACAATGCGGTTTGTAACTTTTTAGTTAGGTCAGGGGGTCGGTGATGATTGCAAAACTCCTTTTTACGAATAACATTATTGCAAAGCATTAGTTTCGGGTTCTTTAGTCGTTTATTTTGGCTTTTTGAAAATATTGCTTGAATTGCTTTGCTACTCTCAGAGGATTTTGTTTAAGTTTGATTTTGTTAAGAGGGCTTAAGAAGCTCTATCCCATTTATTTAATCATACGATAATAAAGAATCAATCACAGTGCTTACTTTGTTCCTCTGACCTTTGGAATCTTTCATAACACAAATTTGAAAGCTCTAATGGAATGAAACAAAAGAATGAAATTAATGGGACATGTCCCTTGTTAATGCATTAGTGGAAAAGATATTCTAAAACAAACCTATTATAAAATGATATGACATGTATTTCTATTTACATTCCCTCTTTTGCTAAAAAGCTTTTTTTCTACATTTGGATAATCGCATTTTGCATATTTGCAAAAGATAACTTTTTACAGCTCCAATATTTTGAGGCAGTGGCAGCCATACAAATCCTTCAAAAAGTGGGGTGGTCATAGGGGCTTCTTATGGAAATGTTGAAGGCCCCCACCCCTCTATGATATATCCTTCATAGTGGTTTATCCAACCGCTTACTTTTCTGGCAAACACCTCTTTTTTATAAGTAACCATACTTAAAAAACCATGGGGCCAGATTTTCTAAACTTAAAAAACTTTGGTAGGAGATTTTGTGTTAATCAAAAAAGTTAGGAAACTTTTCATGTTTTACCTAACTAGACATTAGCTTCTTTACCTGTTTGGTTTTTTCCTAGTCGAGTTTGGTTACATTTAATAAGATATTTAAGCTGTTTGCAAAAAAATTTGCATTTATTTTTGTATCTCTATATCCAACTCATATTTGGCAGTGATAGAAAACAAAGAAATTATGGTATAAATTTTTATGTTAAGACACTTACTAAGAAACTTTTCGTTTCATAACTGAGATGAAAGCTAAGAAACTGGTACAAAGATTTAGCATAGTTTTTATTATAAAAAAATGAGTGTATCACAATGATGCAACCTGTAGCTATCCAACCCTCTTTCTTGATTTTCTCAAGTTTGATATTTAAAGTTCTAAAATATCCTTGCTTTGAATATGTTCCAAAAAAATGCATTTGAAATAAAGACCAGTTAAAATCTTTGAATTTGCCATCCTGTATTTTCTTGTCATTGAAATGTTTTTATCAATTTCTTCCTTAGTTTGCCCAAGTCTGCAGAGCAGAAGGTATGTTTTGCCTTGTCTATTTTATGTTTAAAAAATTATCTCGCCAGGCTTTAGCAAGACCAGTACAGAATATTAAGATTATCAAAATTTGAGAAGAAGAAGGATTTTAGAATCAATTGAGATAATTTGTGAGAATGAAAATGATGCATTGGAAAAGTGTAGTGCGCTAATCTAGATGTTGTGGGTTCATGTCCTACTGGGGTCATTTTCATTCTCACAAATTATCTCGATTGATTATCAGAATTATTCCAATACCTAACAATATTGTCAGTACCAAAAAACAGATCAACCCAGAAGAGGGGCAACAAGTCAGAACAACCCAAGAACAAGTCAGAGACTTGAAGAGCAACATGAGAAGAAACCAGAGCAGAGATGGCTGAATGGATCATTCAGCCTTTTTTAGGATTAGGCGGGTTTGTACAAGCAGTTATTACTGCCTGGTGATTGATGTTGGTTACAGCTGATTCTTGATTTTAGTACTTAGGGCTGTATTGATTGTATTATTCTTGATTCTAGAAACCACAATAAAATTTTTAGAAAATCATTTTTATTTTTCTAGAAAGCCCTCAGGAAAGATAGAGCCAGTGTGGATGCAAAGTTCTTCAAGTAAGTTTGCTACCTGATAGCACTTAACAAAAATTAAGCATTGTTGAGAAATGTTGAGAATTGTTGAGAATTCTAAGATACGTTTCTAGCTTGAATAAATTGAAACTGAATTGACCAGATAGGGGAAACGCTCTCCTCGATTAGTTTATTGAAAGTGTTCCTCCTTGAAGAAATCCACCCAACCATACAATGTACCTTTTTCCGTATTTATTGTTAAGTACTTGTTAATTGATTGTTTTAAGTATCTTTGTTAATAGATTAGCAAATTGTGCGTTTGAACTGCTTAGATTCCATGAGTGGTTGGGTTGTCAGCAGTAAGACTCTTGTAATAAGTTCAACTTGTGAAAACGTCAAACTAGTGCAAAAAATCTTGTCTCTGATCAGTGTAGTTCCTAAGTCTTTTATTTAGCATTCCTCTTTCCTGAAATCACATAATTATTTCAAACACCAAAGAAAAAATAAGTTGACAAAAAACGTTTTTCCTAGTAAGGATTTCAATATTGCAAGCATTCCAAAGTGTTTGTTCAAGTTTGGTGTAACCAGAAACCTAAAAAACATGTTGTTCTCAAAAAACTTAAAACCAAAGATTTGAATTAGAGGATCATCTAAGATTAGGAAATGATCCTTCTGTCCATTTGGTTAATATCTCTGAACTGGAATCCAAAGTTGAATAGAATGAGAATTTTTAAGGGGTGGTCTCCCCCCTAATGACAAGGGCGATTTACTGCCCCAGTGGTATATTTTTTCATAAAAAAAGCCTGTCTCAAAAGCTCTCTCTTAGTGAAAATAGTCTTTGGAAAAAGCCCGTAGTAATCAACATACATTTAAGGCAATTTTCAAGGCTTTGAAGTAATTTTGATACTCATCTTATTCTTTTTTGTTTGCAGACAGCTATATCGCATCCTAAAGGTTCTCATTCCAAGAGTTACTTGTCTAGAGGTGAGAATATCTTAGTTTCCAGATTTCCTTATCTAGACAAATATTTCTTTTATAGGCATTAATTCATAGGGCATGGTCTAAGGTAGGAAATAAAATTTTACCAGCCTAGGCTACTTGTGCCACTACCATGTGCCAAAGCAGGGTTGTTGTGACCGAAGGCCAGATCACCTACCACTGTCCCAAACCAGGACCCTTGCAGCACAGCTACCTTGATGTGTTAACAACTCCAAGCTTGTCCACAGTGAGGCATTAATTCGTGTTTCTGATTCTGTCCTTCTTCAGAGCGATTATTAACATTAATTAATAAGGTAAAGTCTAATTATTGTCCTGATTTAGGATGGTGGTTAGGGTGCCAGCCTTTGTCTGCAAAAACCAAGGTTCGAGACCCGGGGATGGCATATGCCAATTACCATAGTACACTCTTGTAGAATTTCTTTTATGAGCTTAGATATGAAGACACTTGAGGAAATTTAGAAAAAAGCTTCTGAAAGTATAATTTCTTCTAGACTGGGTTCCTGATTTTAATTGCGATTTCATTGGTTGCTCGTACTTACTGCGATGTTTGGATGATTTCAACCTCAACTCAGATAGAAAGGTCAGTCTGCTGCACCTAAACTACCTACAATGCTCTTGAATTCATATTATTCTTGCTGTACATCATAGATTAAGTGCTGATGAAGGTTTGTTATTTTAGCTTTAATGATAAATAATTCTGGAAGTTAATTGAGGGACAGAGTAAGTAGCTCAAAGGTTGCAGAAAGGGTCAATAAAAGAGTGGTTAAGAAGACAGTGTTGGAGGTGGTTGGATGCATTTAGGAGAGGGGAGGCTGCAGAAGTGGGTAGAGTTTTAACATTGGAAGTGGTAGGAATGTGAGGCAGGGAACAACCAACGCGGCGATGGAAGGATGTGGATATTGAAGAAGCACGTAGAGATCTCCATGGCACATTATTAGATATTCCCAGGGTAGATATTTCATTATTAGATTCTCAGGCTGGGGGTGGTTTTCGGTTCGGCAGTCTTGAGGCATGTTCGCAGCAGCATCCCTCCCTCTTCTCGAATACATCCCTCCCTCCCCAAATATTTGTTTTTCAAATTAATTTTTTTTTCTAGAATATTGTTAAATTTTGCATTGTAAGTGCCTTTCATGGTGGGAGCTCCGATGACCCAGCGTCTATTCCCGCCATGATTGGCACAGTAGTTGTATTGTGTTTATTGCTGTTTTTAATTGAATAAAAAAAAAAAGAAGGATGTGGTTGAGAATGACATGAGGGTGATGGGGTTGGAGAAGGGGAAGGCAAGGGATAGAGAGATTTGGAGGAGAGAAATCCATGGATCAGGCAAACCCCTCTAGCAAGGAAAACGACCATAATAAAAATCCTGTTGGTGTGATTAACACTGTTAAACTAGTATAGCTAATTCTGGCTGACAATGTTGCCTAGTTTGCCCAAAGGCTTGGTTGCATATCTATTCAGGTTAACATAGAGAATCTCCACTGATTGCATCAACGGTATCCCTGATTTAACTTGTTCTGTTTTTAGTGATATAATTTTGAGAAACCCAGCTGGTTTGGTGAGAGATCTGTTTTCATGGCTTGCTGCAATGCCCGCGGTTTGTTCCTTAAAGTTTCAACTTACTTTCTTTTTTCTAATTTTCATTCTATTTCTTTTTGAAACGATTTTATTAAAGTGGACTACCACCATTATGCCATGATATTCCTCCAGCAGGTTTTGAACAAATGACCTTAACAATCAAAGTCAAGTGTTAGCCACTGTCCTAAACCAGGACAATAAGTTAGTGCAATACCTCAAAATGTATCGAGCTCCGTGCATATTCACATTAATGGCACTAATTCGTGTTTCAGATTAAATCCTTCTTCAGAGTATCAATCTAGTTGGTGTGATAAATTATTTTTCATTTTCACACTGAGAGATTTGACTCATACATTGGATATGTGGTTCTGTTGGACACAGGAACCCCTGGTACCAGTTGGAAATAAGCAGTGAGATAATGTGGTGGTAGGAAACAATTTCACCACCTTTTAGAATCGAACTGTGTTTCTGCCATTTTATTTTGGATGCTTGTTTTTCAAGAATTCTCTTCCCTGTCCTGAAATCATCTAATTTACCAAAAGCTAACTTTGTTATTTTTTCTTTTAGATCTCCCTTACAAACCAACTTTTAAAGGTAAGTAGCTAATACTGAATTTGTTTTCTGCTCAAGATCTATGCTGTAGTGTATATTAGACATAATGTTGTTATTGTGTACCAGCCTACGTGGAAATAGACAGCTTGTGATTTTCCTGTAGTTTACCTGCATAAAACTGAAGCTAATGAAGCAATGCCTATTGTTTTGGTTTCTACACTACCCCTCCTATGACTCTTATAATGAAATGCATTTTGGGTCACTATGTTATAATGTTAAAGTTAGCCATGGTTGTTTCTGCTTACATATCTTTGTGTGATTTTGATAAACATCCATGATTAATTTCAGTATGGCCTAAATGAATTGAAATTGAGATTCCGAGCAAGATTGACTTTGCACTTACAAGAAAAATACCTTAGGTAGGATTGTGAATTCTTTGATGTATTCAATTATGTTAATGACTCTGTTTATGTTCTCTTTTCTCAGTTTTTCTCTTTTGTCTGAAGGAAGTAAATAAGAGAGTTTGCGTATAACATATTGCCTGCCAAAGGCTAGAGGAGTTATTTCCAGCAGGGGCATGGGACTGCGAGTTTAACTTCCCTTCTGAATAACGAAGAAGTGAGTTGTTTTGTCAAAACCTCAAGAGTCACCCATTCAGTTGTTGACCTCACGCAGCCAAGCTTGACTGAATCCTCTCAGCCACTTACCTTCACACTTTTGCTGCTCTCTGCTATTCTCTGTATTCTGTTCAATTTTGTTGTCCTGATTCTCTGTTCAATTTCAGATTATAACTTGCTCTTTGATGAATATTAAACAGTTTTTTAATGCTTTTCTCGTAGTGGTTTTACTTACTACAAGATGAGCAACCTGGACACGAGAATATCAAACCCAGATCAGCTTTTAACCACGGTAACCTAACTTCCAACCTCTAGTTCCTAGAAATATGCATGTGTGTACGAGTACACATTAATTCATAGGGCATTGTCTCGTACGGGTAAACAAATTTTACCAGAGTAGGCTGCTGAAATTGACATATGCCACCACAAAGTCTCAAACTTGGGTTATTGCAGAAAAAGACGGTCGTACTAACCACTGTCCTAAACACAACATAACCAGTCATGATGGTGGTATGTGTCAATTGCAGTAGCCTGCTCTGGTAAAATTTGTTTATTTCTCGTGTGTGAATAGTACGTGTTATTGTATGGGCCTTCTCCACAGTTTCTCGGTGTTTACACACATTTCTTCGTAATAACATGTTTTACAAGAACGCAACCTTTGAAAACAGTAAAAGTTAAGAATATCTAAAGAAGGCTTAGGCACAAATTTGACTGCTTGTTTAGAGAACTAGCTTGTTTTCTGATCGGTGCAGTGGTATATGATTCTATTATGTTCTGTTGGCCCAGGGAGAGATGCAGCTGATATTGAGATGTGGCTAGACAAAGGCTAGTCAAAGAAAAACAGATTTTTTAACTGAAATATTAAGAACATGACCTTATGCACATCTTCTGTTGAGTGGGTTACCACGAAACAGGCTTGTCGATATGGAGAGTTTTGTCTTTTGAGTCTCTTTTTTCTCAGTGTATATAGCTTGACTTAGGAATACCAGAGCCCAATTACCTAAGTTTATAAAATTCTAATAGATTAATTCAAAAATAAACCATGCTTTTAAACGTTTCTTTAAAATCTTCACCAGTAAATTACCTTGAATTAATCTAGCTTGACTTAGTGTATTGAGCACTCTAACGGGAAACCGATACACATACTTTCTATTTTCATTTCTATATTTCCATATATTAATTTGCAAGAAATTTTTTTCAGGATGTTGATAAATTTTGTACAAGTGTTGTGGATTTATATTCCAATCTCAGTAAGGTGAGAACATAAATCTTATGATGTGAGCTATCAAGTAATTTCTGTGTGAAACTGACCTGGCTGAACTGGTTGACTTTGTTACCTTAAAATTTGTTGATGCTGAGTATAAAATTCAATTTGTGGCTGATTTTTGATTAAAAAGTTCCTGCTGTGAGTTAAAAGAGGGTCTCTTATCCAAAGGTTCTTCTCGTGTTTGTTACTATCCTTTTAGATACAGGTGGGCGAGTCTCCTATCCTTGACTGGAGAGCCGCTTATCCTCAATTCATCTCTTTATCTTGAGTGCTAAGCATAGAGGTATGGAATAAAGTTAATTCTCAGTTCTAACATTGCTAATTAAAACACTCTGATTAAAGAAACTTCTCAGGCTGTTCCATTGATAGTTTCTTTTATAAAGGTACATCATGAAAGGATAATACAGTCGAACCTCAATAAACAGACACCAGTATACTACAGGCAACAACGGACAGATATTTGAGCCCCACAATTTCGCATCCACGGTTATTTATTTATAAAAGCAACCTCTTTGCAGCAGACACCTCCCTGCAATTCCTAAACTAAGCAATGAGACAGTAAAACAAAACTAAGAATATAACCAATATAAGAACATAATATTCTGGAAGAATTTTCTTACAAACGATATCAACTTTGTGGGAGTTTCTTATGTTATGGTACATATAGCCTTTTTCGAAGAAGTGTATCTTCATATAACAATCCATTCAGGCTGGTTTTGTATGAAGAGTATCTAAAAGGTTGTGCTTTACTGTATCACGTTCGAAGTCTTTGGTATGACTTACTTAGGTTTTGAACCCTACAACCTCCAACACAGTGGCGAACACCACTAGATCGATGATAAGTTTCGAGTGTGCTTTTAACATTACTTTTTTCTTTCTTAAGCCAATTCTAGATATTGTCCTCTACGTCAAAAGACTGGCCGGATTTATTGGGGCATCGGTAAGTTGAAGATTAATTGTTGTTAGTTACTCAACTAACCCCCGTTGAAAAAGGAATGTAGTGGCAGAGATGGCGGAGTGGTTAAATCACTTGTTACAAGGGTCCGAGGCTCGAAACTAGCTTCAGACCTAACACAAAAGTGTAAGAAGAGAATTTACTAGCTCTCTGTAATTACAGGCAAAAAGTCAAAATGAATCACAAGGTGTGGTCACATCGAGAGGTAGGACCAGGATCACACTGCTCGATTAGTTTACCTATTCAGTAGGCCCTTTGTGCTTAGCACATAAACCAACACCTTACAAAGATAGTAAGTGTATTTGCCTATGAACAATATACAACTTTTTGTTTTGGCCCTTTTCTACATAACCACCTTCGGCATTTTGCCGTATCATTACTAAGAGATCCTAATTATCTAGCATTATTAAAAACAATTGCTTTGATTTCTATTTGTATCTGGAGAATAATAAAGGTTTGAAGTAAGTTTGAAATATGTTTGATCTTAGGGTCCTGCGACAATGATTGGCTACCTTGCCGTTTCTGGCGTCATCCTCACAAGGTTGGTTGTTTGAATCATTATGATTATTATCATTTACCTCTGCAGTTTACAGAATTCCGCAATTTGTTCAAATTCTAATATGTTAAGTGATTTGTCTATTCCACCTCTTCAGGATCACCCATCATATCTAACTTTAAAGAAAATTTTGCATTTTATAATGCGTTAGGAGAGAAAATGTGTAACAATAGTTATTGCATATCTTAAGAAAAATCAAATGTATAATAGAGCTCCCAATCTGAGAATAAAAGGCGAAGGTTTTGTGAAAAGTACAATTTGGTTCCCCCAAAGAAGCAACACCACTAATATGGAATTTCAAATCATATTGTCTGTATCTCTTGAAAGGCACCTCTGGATAAGGAAGACTGAAAGAATATCTGTGTGCAGTGCCAAAAAGATGATCCTCTTCAATTGAATGATACCATGTACTCTGTTACATATATCAGAGCACAAAACCATTTAATCGCTGCACAAATTGGTTATCACTGCAGACTACAATTAAGCATGTCACCAATCCATATTTTCACTCAGCCAAGTTTGGCTTCAGCTGTACCTTAAAAACCCTTTGACCACTCATTAGTTTTACAGGCGAACACAAATGAAATGAATATTTCGAACACAAATTTCTTCCATTTTTAGACAATTCGTGCAGTGATTAACATCATTCCTTCAACATTCAACTTTATCTTAAACTTTAACCTTTAACTTTTTAGACTGCGGAAACCGGTTGGAAAAATGACAATGCAAGAACAATGTCTTGAAGGAGATTTTAGATACGTGAACTCAAGAATTATCACTAATAGGTATGGTATTCTTTAAAGATATACTTAACACTTTTTTCAGCAAGCAACAAGCCCCGGTAAATCAGCAGCAAGCCCTGGAGTGAGGCTATTTTTTTCTGCATTTCATAAAGCATTTCATAAAGACTATGACTTTGGGTTTCTAACCAAGAGGGTTAGTGCGTTCGATTTCTACCACCTGCATTATATCACTTTATATTCTCGGCTGGTACCAGGCGTTCCTGTGTTCTGCAGAATCGTACTTATCCATTATAAAAGTAAAAACAGTTGGGAAATGGAAAAATCAAAGAAGAAATGGAGAAATCAAATGATAATCGTTTGTATCCAACTACTATGAGGCCTATGGCTTCATTGTGTGACAAAGGAAACTACTGAATCTTGGGCATTACCCAGGCCTATTTACAGCCATTTATCGATACAGCCATGTCTATTCCTTTTCAGTTTTTTGTTAGTAACATTGTTTGATAGGCCCAACCTGGTAAGATTCTAAGCAAATGCGAGAAAACTGTCATAGTTCTTTTACCGAGAAGACGTTTTTTGTATTCTCTAGTTTCCTTATTTGCCTTTTTGTTTTCAGCGAGGAAATAGCCTTCTACCAAGGAAACAAGAGGGAGTATATCACCATAAAGTCAAGCTTTGAAAAATTGGTGAGTCATTGAAACACACAAACAAAAACACAGAATTTGTCACACTCAATCAGAATTTATTTGTTTATCCATTTTCCCTGCCAGGAGGGTCTGACCCGTCTATAGGTTTGTCTGGAGACATACCCATGATTTTGGTTTGAAGCAAAGTTCTATGGCCGGATGCCCTTGCTTGCGCGAACTCTCTTAGTCGCCTCTTACGACACGCAGGGATACGGCAGATGAATTCTGACCCTTACCACAGGGTTTTGAAAGATGCTGCAAAGCCTGCATTTGATCAGTTTATAAGACAACATCAAACGTCGGCAGCAAGAAGTGTTTTAAGCCAATGTTCATCGAAGAATCAAGAAATTTCAGCTGGAATTGCGACAAATCATGACAAGAATCGATCACGATACGTCGGTGAACTTGCAGATTTGCCTGACATTCATTGTACAGGTTGGAATGCATAGATTGTGTTTTCTTATCAATCTAGGCGCATTTCTTCTTTTTTGAGACTTTGCTTCTTTTCTCAGGTTAATCATTTGAGAGACTTTTTAAACTTCCGCTTCAGTGTCGGCCTGATAGACAACATCATTGCTAAATGTAAGACTTCTTCTTGTTTACGGTTGTTGTTATTGTTATTTTCAATCATTCCTGCTAGCTACCCCCGTCAATCCATCAGGATTGCTTTTTAGAAAGCCGAGCTACAAGTAATCATATGAAATTGTATCTAGCTATTTTAAGTAATGAAAAGTTAATACAGCCAGAAAAATCAGAAGCATAGTGATACATTTTTCGCTAGTTAGAAGCATATTTATTATTTTTCGCTATGCTTCCTATTTTCTGGCTAAATTGAAGTTTTGTACCGATCAAAGACTGTTCTAATAAGAAGTCGGTGTTTTGATTTTTAAGAGAAACACTACTCGATGCATTTATGGTAGAACAGCGAATACACTTATTCCCAGGAAAGAGACAAGAAATTAGAGTCATTCGGGGCAAAACGGGTCAGGGGGTAAAATGGGTCATTCTGTATAAAATATTGCAGAACACATCTCCACGAAGAAAGACTATCATGCCTCCATTAGATTGCTGAATAACAATCAACGTGGGGTAACTCTTTTTTTCTTCCCAAGCATAGCTTGCGTTAGTTCTGAAGCATTTTATACAGAATGTCCCATTTCGCCCCGAATTACTCTATTCCTTCATCTCTTGGAAGCCTGTTTCTTGGTTGCTCACTCCTCAGGAGATGTGCTAATAGAAATATTCCAAAGCTAGCATGTTTTTTAACAGTAATTGGAGAGTTATTTCTTTTTTACTAAGAAGTATACTTCTAGCAATAGGTGTAGGAAAATTCCAGTATAGATACTGAACTTTATTTCTTGTGAACATGAAACATTTATGGTAGTAGGACTCGATCCCATGACCTCTAGGTTCATACTAGTATGCTTCACAAATTATCTCGATATTTAAGAGTGTAAATGATTTTTCAATAGAAGATACACAGATGTAATTGCAAGCAATGGATTACTAATTGTTTCTCTGCTCAACCCATACCTTTATACTTTTTAGATCTTGCAACAGTTGTCGGGTTTCTGGTTGTTGCTAGAAGCTTCATGGACACGAAAGACCCCAGAAGAATGAAAATGACCCAAAGTCAAATAATGGAGGTGAAAAAATCTTATTGATTCCCAACTTTCAAAATGCTTATTGAATATTGAATTTATGAATGCTTTACCCTTTCAATAGATGAGTCAAAGGGGCTTATTTTGTAATTTCTCAACTAATAGTTTTGACATATACAACGAATATGTACGGTTCTGTTGGACACAGGAACGCCTGGTACCAGCAGAGAATAGGCAATGAGGTAATACAGGTCATAACAAACAACTAGATTCCTTCCCAGCCTAGCTTTTGTGCCGTCTGCTTTCTGACCTAGACAAAATGGCAATCAATTTCTCTGTGTTCATTAAACTGAAGACCGTGGGAAATTCGCACACGGGTTTCATTCGACGTCAGATATCGAATGATGGCGTAAACAATCGAATCATGTCGTAGGCAATCGAATAATGGCGTAAGCAATCGACTCATCACGTGAGCAATCGAATAATGGCGTATTGTAGGAACTTCTGGTTCCAGCAGATGATAAGCAGTGAGATAATGCAGGCTGTTAGAATCGAACTCACATCTCCACAGTGAAAAACAAAGTTAAGGCAGAGAAGGAGCTGAGTTTATCCTATTAGTGTGATGAATTATTTTTCATTTTTCATTTCTTAACTGAGAGGTTAGAAAAACAAAGTTGCTTTTTTTTTATTCGGCACAAAAGCTAAGGCTAGGAAGGAGCCGAGTTTATCTTGTTGATGTGATAAGTTATGCATACCAGGAACTACTGTGTTGAACATAACTATACTTATCCGTTGTATAAATTTGAATTCTCAGTTGGGAAGAGAAAAATCAAAATTATTTAGCAAAACTAACTAGATAAATTCGGCTCCTTCCTACCCTCGGCTTTCCAGCATATTGTTTGTACCAATGGATCTTGAGTTCTATTCTTTATTCTATATCAATGTGGCTTATCAGTGTTAATGGGTTATTAGGGTATATTATCATCTAGCTCGTTATCCATGATTACAATCATGGCTGTTTATTACCATGAATTATCAAATTATTACTTTATTTTCGTTTTGCAGGACTATTACACCACTGGTCGTATGATGGTGAAAATGGCCGAGGCTATCGGTCGCTTAGTGCTCTCTGGTCGGGAAATGACCAGATTGGCAGGGTATATTCGTATTTGCATTTGTTATGTGCCTATAGGAAGATTTTCACTACACTGTCATTCTGTACTGGACGTTTAGCTTGACGCAGATTTTATTGTTTCATATTTGAGTGCTTAAGGACATAGGCATAGTTTATGGTAGAAGATGGTTAGGAAACCTATTTGGTACGTCTTTGTTTCACATCTGATGTTAAATAGTACCTAAAAAAACACAGCGTATGCCGATAGTTTATAGAAGTAGATGGTTAGAAAACCTATGGTTGTACGTCTTTGTTCTACATTAGATGTTGGACAGTACCTGAAAGTGCACACCGTACGACCATAGTTTATAGAAGTTTATAGACGTAGATAGTGAAGAAACTTATTGTTGTACGTCTTTTTTTAACATTTGATGTTGAAAAGTACCTGAAAGTGCTCAACGAATGCGCATAGTTTGTAGAAGTAGATGGTTAAGAAACCTATTGATTTACGTCTTTGTTTCACTTTCGATGTTTAATAGTACATTAAACCACACAGCGTATGCCTTAGCATTATCCTCTCTCTTTCTGTTAAAACTTTTCATGAAAACATTCCCCAGATGAACATGAGGGTAAGAATTACAAATTATTTCATAAAATGACTAATATTTCTGGATAAGGATCTAAAAGAAGCCTTATGGTCTATTTGTTAAATCAAGGCTTTGTTGGCTAAAACAATTCACCGATACCTTAAGCACTCTCAATCTTGCACAAAAAGATAAAGCAATAGGTTTGCAAACTATATCCCTTTATAAACTATAAACTATGAAATAGGTTTGCATTGCAATATCTGTGCTTTTTGCATTGCAATATCTTTGCTTTTTAGATTCACTGCTCGTGTGACAGAGTTAATGCATGTTCTAGATGATCTTGGAAAGGGAAATTACAAAACTTCGATGGTTACTAATAATGGTGAGATACTTGCTTACCTTAAGTAATGATACATTAATTCATAAGGCATGGTCTAACACGGGAAATTGCATTCTACCAGGCTACTGCAATGTTAATATGCCACCAAAAGGTCTCGAACCTTGGTTGTTCTTAATTCAGGACAATACGCTAGCACGGTAGCACCAAGGTGTTTACAACTCCTTTCGTAATGGTTTATGGACTGAAATACTCTTACTGGCTGAATGTTATCAACAGCTAGATTGGTAAAAATTTGGATTGAAGTGTATCAGTATTCAATATTAACTAGGCAGGTGAAATAATACAACTAATTAAAAAACTGCCAATATTTTTTCATTGAAAGTTGATATCGGGGTTTTATACACGTAGATTTCAAATAATCCATTGGCCTTTCCGAATTTTGCCGCGTTTGGACGTGGTCGATGACGGCATTATAGCTACCTTTTTCATCACATAACTTCATGCCAAACTGTTAAATTATTCTTTGAAACCGTCATTATTTCAATATCGACATCCCTTAATACAATGAACACACAAATTAATTTGGAAGGAGCCACGGCTTATTTGAGATCTAGGGGTCTCAAAACCCCAAAATCTACTGCCATACAAAAAGTTACGCTGTTTATTAAATTGTTGCACGATTTGACCTGTCTATTACTGTTGATACTAAATTATATGAATTTGAATTTACGATTTAATCCTATAGATAAAGTCGACTACAGTAAACAAAAGGGGGAGATCATCGAAAGAGATTATTTGATAAGGTAAAGTTTATGTTTCGATATTAAAAGTTTCCTTAGCCATTTGTTGCTCCTTAATTGTTATTACGTTCTGCATATCACGTCGATGAGACATTTGCTGATTTTCATTAGCTGCTATTGTCTGTTACAGAGACACTAAAGCTGGTACTCTTCTGATATGAACGCATCATGCTTATTTCAACAAGACTCTTAGTTATGGTGGGATCTGAGAAAAGTGGGACATCCCAGTCTACAGGGCTGGCCCACATCAGAAACAGGGCCTTAGGCGACCACTTTCCCTTATTTCAGTCTAAGTTTTCTCCTAAAAAAAAATCAAATGTTTCTGCATGCGTATTAAAATTTTCCCTACATATCAAAATTTCTCTCTGGAAAAGCTTCTCTAATTTTGAACCGATAATAACGGCGTGATTTGTTCAAGAGTCTATTCAGGTTGCTTCTGCGTGCGCATTAGAGTAGGCCACAAAATATATTAAGCACCCATAGTCTCGTGTCTTTGTGGCAGACAATAGCAGCTAACGAAAATCGGCAAATGTCTCATCTACGTGACATGCAGCAAGTAATAACAACCAAGAGTGGCAAAACCATGCCACTATATTACTTCTATGGATATGCTTTGCAAGGTATTTCTTGTATAGTATTAACTGTTTGATGGTCAAGCTGACACTGTATCTGTTAAAGAGGTGGAATAAAGAAATGCTTTATTTTTTCTATTTCTAATAGCTGATTCTTGACAAGGCCATCAAGGCATTGCTCAACCACATGTTAGTGACAACGAATCAAATAGATCACGCACAAGTATATTTTCTTCAACGCACTGTATATAAGATTTAGTCTTAGATTTTCAAGATTAGGCCCCTTAATCTAATTTACAGTGCTTCGAAGGATGATCTATAGCTGGTCTAGCTGGCACTGTATCTGTTAAAAAGGTAGAATGAAGCAAATACCTTTATTTTTCTAGGTTCGAAAAAGTTCCACTTGTCACACCAAATGGTGACGTTCTAGTGAGGGAAATATCATTTGAGGTTTGTCTATTCTATCTTTTATACTCTTTTACTTCACAGTCTTTGAATCGATGTATAAAGCAGTTTAATAGTTAAGCTGTGGCAAAGTAACTGCTTACGATAACTAGGAATTTTTCAAAGAGTCTACCACCCACTGTTTTAGAAATAATTTTTAGGCAACAATAGCCTGCAACTTTTTGGTACATTATATGTGTATATATACACTAAGAAGAAAGAGACTCAAAAGACAAAACTCTCCATCTCGACAAGCCTATTTCGTGGTTACCCACTCATCAGGAGATGTACAGATAAAGATATTCCAAAGCTTGCATGTTTTTAGAGTAATGCTAGTCACATAGGATAGTGTGTCTATATCAATTCATCCGGCATGGCCTAAGAGGGGGGGAATAAGATTTTACCACAGCACGCTACTACAATTGTCATAAATTAGATAAATTAATGCCTCACTTGGATAATCCTTGTGATGTGAAAATCTCAAGGTTACAATGTTAAATTATTCCCCTTGGTTAGGACAGTAGCTAGCCCGCTCGTCTTTGATTGCAACAACCCGGGTTCGAGATTGCATTAACCTGCTCTAGTAGTATTTAATTATTAGTGCATATAAATCTTCGATGGCCATGGGTGTAAACACGTGTTTTATTCACACGAACTAGAGAATTATTCTATAACTTTTGAAAATTTGCCAAGGCAATACAAGCTTCACCTACTAAATGAAAATGAGCGCTTGGTATTTCATGTTATTACTGATTTCTCAACAGGTCAAATCAGGGAAGAATGTTCTGGTTTGTGGCCCGAATGGTTGTGGAAAAAGCTCACTCTTCAGAGTTCTTGGCGAAGTAATTGTTTATTTCCTTTTTTTCAGTTTTGCAATAGGAGCCCCTTTTGACCTCTCCGCTGGGAAGACCATTACTTAAAATTTTGGAGCAAAGGTCCATTTGAAGTACTTAAGCTCAATTTTATTTCATGAATTACATAAATAAATACATAGATTGAATAATATAGGTATGTGATCAAGAGACCATATTAAGGCTGTATATGTAATCTAAAACAATTTCTTGTAAAAGGAGTCATATACCTTAATATTACCTCAAGTCATTCTTAGATTCCATGAATTGAGGCTGTATGGGCGATCTAAAATATTTTGCTCGAAGAAGGGGTAATCTACTATAAACTAAAATTTCCTTTTTTACAGCTCTGGCCTTTATTCGGTGGGAAGATGATTAAGCCACATCGGTCGAAACTCTTCTACATTCCTCAGGTATGCTTTCCACATTCTCAAATCGGAAGCGAGCTTAGCATGTTGAATCAAATCATCATCATCGTTGTCAATTCATTTGAAATAGGGTTATTTACAATAAGATATATGATAAATCTGATTAAGGCCTACTAACCAAAATTGAAATACGGATTAATTCGAAATTCTACAGATATTTACAATATTAAAATGAAAAATAATGTCTATATCCCTATGACCCTATAAAATTCCAACTTATGTTTGAGTAAACTATTTAGACATACGGTTTTCCAGTGTATCCAGGCTGACAGACTTTTTTATCTTGTTATTCAGAAACCATATATGACTATAGGATCTTTGCGTGATCAAGTCATATACCCGGATTCGCTTGAAGATATGGAGAAAAAGGGATTCTGCGATGCTGACCTTGAAAACTTCCTTAGCGAGGTAAGTTATTAAATCTATTCGCCTTATCCAGGGTCTAGAAAAGTAGTCAACCGTCCTCAAAGCAAGACTTGTAGCATTTGAAACCTTCCGCATATTTGCTACTGTAATTGTCGTAAATCTTAGACATTATCGTTAAATTTCATGTTAGAATTTATATTCAAAGACTGATTGGTGGTGGAGTCTAATTTTGTGAGACTCTCCTGTGTATTTTTAGGTAACTCGTAAAACATGTATTGTTTTTTTGCTAGGTTCAACTTAGTTATATATTGGAACGTGAAGGAGGCTGGGATGTCATCCAGGTAATTCTTACATTATTCTTGATAAGTGAAATTATTTCACGATTTTTATTTTGATTGTCAGAAGTTGTCACCTTTTGTTTTTGTTTTTTCACACATTATGTTACATTATGCAATAATAGACTGGTTACCCAATGGCGTATGTTCTTTAAAAATACAATTATAGCCTCGGGATGATCTGTTGCTAAAACCCAAAGCGTGTATATCTATCTATCTATAAATTTACAGCACAGAAACCTACAAATAAGTTACTATGTACAATGGGTTATATGTTAGAGTTCATAAATGGTGCATAGGAAAAATTACTGTAAAAGTATCTACAATTACTAAAGAAGAAGAAGAATATTTTTGAATTATATAACATTAGAAATTTTTGTAAAAGTGAAATTTTTCAAAAACATAAAGAAGGCCTTTTGTATGCTTGAAAGCAATGCGCGCTTTTGGATTTAGCTGCACGTCATGTTGAGGCTATAGTTGCTTTTCTAAAGAACTTTAAAGTCTTTGGGAAACCGTTCTTTCCTGGTTATCATTAAGATTTTAGCAATATCATGAAACAATATTTAACCAATGTCAAATGGCTGGCCTTAGGATGCAATATCGAATCGAAACATTATTTGCACCCAAATTTTGTATCCTTTGGCGGGAGTTTAGTACAGTGATGTGTCTTTTTCGACTCTTTCTCCATTGTTTTGCTTCTGATGTATTCGGAATTATCGCTGTAGTTTCACTAATTGTATTTCAGGACTGGATCGATGTTCTTAGCGGAGGAGAAAAACAAAGGATAGCGGTATGTTTTTACTTACAAAATAGATTTTGAATGTTTTCGTGTACTAGTGTTATCTCTTATTGCACTGGACAGGTTTCTCTTAACTCGTAGTTCTTTAGCTTAAAGACAAGGTTACCAGGGAGGCAGATTGCCCTAGGGTCACATCCTATAAGGAGCATTTGAAAATTATAAAGCGTTTTTAATCATGCTTCCTCAGAGGGGTGAAAATAGTTTTTTCTACTTTTACCCCAGGGCCTCAAATTTCTCTTGGTTGATCTGCCGAAAGGTTTCATCTTAATGATTCAATATCTGCAGCTCACAGCTTCTTTAATCATACCTATTTTCAAGGAAAATTTATCACTGCTTATTATGAAGAATTTAGCAAGTTTGGGCATGGTTTTAGGCGATTTTGGTGACTATTTCCTCTGCATTGGTCTCTCATACAAGATACTGCATTTTCTTGGATTAAGCTTGCAAAAAAGAATGCAACATAGGAACAATGTATTTCTATAGAATTCTAGAATATCACAAAAAACGGAACACCTCATATGAAACAATAGACATTATCCAACGAAGCCTCTAACTCTGACAGTGAAAAGGTGGAACCCCAAGAAGGCAAGGAAAAATAGAGAATGTTTTGAATTATGTTGTATTAGATCTCTTGAAAAGGCAAGCTTGGATAAGCAGATCTGAGACGATGTTTCTCATGTCTGATAATAAAAAGATTGTCCACTGCATCTAATAATGCTACCACTACATTGTTACATTGTATTACTGCACTGCACAAATTGGTTAACACTGCAGACTAAAACTAGGCATTTTTCCCTTATAGATGGCAAGACTGTTTTATCACCAACCTCAATTCGCGATCCTTGACGAATGCACAAGTGCTGTCAGTGTGGACGTGGAGGGCTTCATGTACTCACATTGTAAAGAGGTATGTACAGCGGTGGATCCAGACTACAGCTACTACTGCTTGAGCCATAGTGGGATTTTCAGGCCTAGTATTCTTCCTTTCTCCTTGTTTGGGCTCTAAATAAGTCATATATTCTTTCACTTCGACTAATTGCAGCAGTAGTCAGAATTTTTCCTGGATCCGCCCCTGATGTGGTTCTCTCACTTGTTAATGTGGTAAATGGCTCCCTGACTCTGTATCTCTAGATTTTCCTGCTAAAAGGGGGATACAATCTTTTAACAAAAGAAAATTTCCAGTTTGCCCTGATATTTCAGATTTTAGAGGCTTTTGAGTATTTTTATGATCCTCTGTTTGCAATCTAGACTGCTTATTGAGATTTGAACACATACACAAACAGAATTTATATTCCGGCCGTTTTCCGTGCTAGTAGGGGCTGACCGGTCCATGGATTTGTTTCCAGACACATCCATGACTTTGCTTATGGAGCAAAGCTTTATGGCCAGATACCCTCTCTGATATCAACCTCTATCCTCTATAGCCGTCTCTTAAGAAACAAAGGGATACGGTGGATGATGTCTGACCCTAACCAAACCACTGAGGATCTTATTGAGATTTGGAACATTTCATTTGTAGGTTGGGATCACCTTATTCACTGTCTCTCATAGAAAGTCACTTTGGAAACATCACGAGGTATTTCAAGAATCATTTTCATTATTCAAGTTTCATAAATATAAAAAGTTCGCGTTTAACGTTTTAGACCAGAGGGCCTATTTCCAGAACGGGCATGAGACCCCTGGTTTAACATCACTCTCGAAGGACCTCGGGTGAGTTGTTTAGTCAAAACCTTGTCACCCATCTAGATGTCAACCTCTCACGACAAAGTCCGACTTCAGCTGACACAGTGTAAGGAAAATTCACAACCCTATAGAGGTTTAAAGATTGGTTTTAGATTTGAGGCTTTGTGTAAAAGAAATATTTATAGTGGGTTCTGTGCGCATTATTTTTTCCAGGAAGGTTAGCCTCCTAAGTTGACTATGAGTAAAATTCTTGTTTATGACAGATTTCACTTGCTTCTATTTCGATTATTAATAAATCCACTTTGGTGTCTTTCATTACAAAAAGATGTCTACAAAAGAGATGTTGCATGATTATTACCAAATTAAGCAATATCATCTAAGAAACGGAAACATACCTGACCGTCTCAATTTTAGATGTCTTACACCTCTGGAAAATTGCAAATCTATGGTCTCATTTAAGCATCTTGATAATCAAAGCGTGAAGAAATCTTTTCAAATCCACAAAATTCAACTTTAAGATACTCAATACTTTTTAACAACTCTAAGACCCCGTCGAATCTACCTTAGAATAGTCACTGACTGAGCTGTCAGTAGGCACTCACTCTATTTCTCGATCGATATTCCAGATTGTGCATCTTCTCAAGAAATTTTATGCTTTATTTTCTAGTACGTGCTATATATGGATGGCAGAGGGGATTTCAGGTTTGAAGAAATGGAAAAATGCAGCATCGATTTCGGCTCATAAAACAGTGATAACATTAATGAGACTTAAATGTAAGATACAGTGCTGGCTAACTATAACATGAACCATAGTAAGTGATTTTGAAATACGATTGATTCACTTTCCTTTAGTAGGCAAGGAGCTGGAGTTATCGGATTGCACTCTTTTTTCTATGAGAACAATTTGATAAGAACACAAACCTCAAATTTTTCCAAAAGCTAAGAACAAACCTAAGCTGGCCATTCTTAGATCAAGATGTTTAAGTAAAAAATAACCTTTAGACTGAGAAATGATTGATAAACAAGCAGATTTGCCAGCACACAGATATGTCAGATGATCAAGACAGCTAAAATTTGCAAAAATGAAAGAAAATGATGGCAAAAAAAGGGTAATTATAAAAGTAAGAACAATTTAAGAACATTTCAGGCTGAAAATTGCGGAATATTCAAGAACATCAAGCTGCAAACTAATTTTAGTGGTTCTCATAAAAAGAAAAGTGTCTGATTAACCGGGGTCTTTTCCCAAGGTATCACAGTCTAGAAGAAAGGTGTTTACGGTTTTATTCCTGAAGATTATTATGAAATTGATAAACTTCACTTAGAAATAAAGGAATTATTTTATCATTTTACTGGATGCTAATAATTTTTGAATAAAATGAGCTTGCATGCCCCTTGTTGCTAAAATTGTGTTTATTAAATGGAAAACTTTTCAAATAATTCTACCATCTTGAGTGTATGCGAATTTCCCCCTAGTGCAAAGGATTCTGGGAATATCATCCCAGGATACTTTGCAGATTTCAGGATCATCATCATCATCATCTTTTTATAGTAGGCTAACCACTATCAACTAGAAATAGACAAATTACGACTAATCAAGGCCTACTCCGAATCTATGTACAATCCTGAATTGATTTTGTCTACAATATAATATGTAGATATTAAAAACAAGGATAGAAAAATACAGATCGTCCATCCCGTTAGGAGACCAGATTGTGGGATTTATGTCTTGCAGAGCCTGCCGTTGCATTTGTCACCTTTCCAATATTTAATATGTTTTTTGAAAATTATTAGGTTACTGGAATGTTCTATTTCTTTGGGCAACCGCTGCCACAGTTTATTTCCAAGGTAGGCCATGGTCTTAATTCCGAATGTTGTACGAACTTTGGGGAGTTGAGTATAATTGCCATGCCTCACTAAAATATATTTCATGAAAGGTAGATTTAGGTCGAGATTGAAGCATCAGGAACGATGCATGATGGGATACCCTTGGGGCAGAATGGCATTAATCCAAGATGGTAGAATTAACTGAGAAGTGGTGCATTGATGCTAAATATGATATCATTCATTTGCCTGGTAATATCGCTAGAAATTTTTACGAAAGTGATTATCAAGGAATTTAGCTATATTCAGTGCACCAAGGTCTTACGGATTCGCGTCTATTTCAGAGAACTAAAACAGAAATGGTTGAATTAATACATGGTATCATTTTTTATTATCGTTAACCATACAGGCGTAACTTTTCTCAGACACCAGTACAAATCTTAGCGAGAGAATCTAATAAGATCTAAGTGCACCAGACATAGTTTGCTAATTTGATGTAGTTTTAATATAATATATTCACATATATGATATCTGATTTATACCACAGTTGTTATCAGGGCACCTTTATTCTTTTCTTCTTCTGTTCCAGTTCCGGGTTTTGCACGAAAATAGCAACAGTGCATCAACAACTTTTCAGACAGTATTTGATTTGTGCACACTTTCGTTTCTTGCATAACTGGGACTTGACTGGACACAACACACAATTAAAATACTTTCAATAAATGCAAAGAAGAAGACTAAATTGCCGTCTTATGACTCTACAAGCTAGGAAGAGTTGCAAACGACGAGAGGGGCTCAGATCAAATAAGCTGGCTGAGACGTAATCTTAGGCCAAATATGAAGAAGGAAGTAGATGGGCCTAAGATACAACTTTTCACATGACAGACATACATAACACAAGAGGATTAAAAAGATAAAGCCTACTTGTTAAGCAGCCTGGGTAACTGTTTTCTTGCAAGAAAATGTTGAATTTGCTGTTTCAAATTATACTCTGGGCAGCCATAACATGTCAAGAAGAGCCCCTGACAACGCCTCCTTTAGAAGAAAGATTTGATGCAACAAGTCTGCAAGGATACACAGAATTTGATAACTCAAATCAGACAATTTTGAATATCAATGTCTCTGAAAGAAATGGCACCAACTCGATATCCTGCATTATTGGAAATTATCCTTGCAAGTCTTTGCATTACGCCTATCAAAAGTCACTGAATATCTCAAACAACACGAAACAAATCTTCATCAAAATATTGGATGCGAATCACACAATTTCAGATCCTCTCTTCATCCAAACTGCTCATGAGACATTGGAAACTCTTGAAATATCATCAGGTCTGTCAAACACAAGAATTGTATCAAAAAGTCCCGATGCTGTTTTTTGGATAGGCTGCAATGGCACACAGGGTATTCCTTGCATAAAATATTCCGTCACCTTTAAAGATCTAACATTCACTCTGTTTCAAAGTGCCTATCCATCAGTTTTTGTGCTATTCACGGCAAAGCATGTTGGGATATTCAATAGTGGGTTTGTTGATAACAATTGCTCAGCTATCAACTCGTTAGACACTCCAGTCACGATCTTGGATAGCAAATTCATAAACAACAAAGGTAATGGTGACTTCCGCTCAAAAGGTTTTGTCGAACACGGTTTTCCGAAATCTAATCTTTCAAACGGTGGGGCGACAGCATTTATTTTCCAACATGTTTCAAGGATAAATCTGCAAATCTCCAAGTGCCTGTTCCACAAGAACTCTGCAAGCATAAAGTACCAGCTCCCATTCATAGACCACAACTCTAATGATACCCAATTCCCAAGAGTGGGTGGGGGCATCATCTTTATTTTCATGGCTCAAAGCAAAAACAACAACGTGAGTTTGCAAGAAAACAATTTCACGCGCAACCATGCATATTCGGCAGGCGGAATTGGGGTTCTAACCGAGTCTGAAGCTAGTTATAACAGAATTTTTGTCAACAGCTGCCGATTTGAAGGGAATGATGTGACTAGCACGGCAGGCGGCATTCTTATTGTACTCTGGGACAACAGTATTGGGAACAAAATCATGATAGAAAACTGCCACTTTTTATCGAATTATGCCAGGTTTGCGGGCGGCATTAAAGTGTTATTCCACATTCCAAATTATGGTTTGAAAAGTCTAGTATCTAAACTGGAAATTAAAAAGTCTTTATTTTGTGGAAACTATGCAGATACTGGCTCTGCCATGCATCTAGTTTTTGACTCGCTGTACGAACAAAACTATGACTACCCAATCATCATTGATAACTCCACATTTTGCCACCATGGAACTTTTGGTCAAGCTCCATGGGCTGATGGGAACAGCTCACTGCTATATGGCGGAACGATTCTTACGCATAAAGTCGATCTAGAATTCAGGGGGGACAGCTTTATACCTGACAATAAAGCTGCCGGCCTGTACGCATCTAATGCCAACATATACATCAAGGGTACTGTTGTCTTCTCTGGGAACTATGCCTTAACAGCTGGAGGGGGTATGGGTCTCTCTGATGTCAGTCGACTGGTTTTTTATCCGGGAGGGCATCTCCGCTTTGAAGATAACTATTCTGCCGAAAAGGGAGGAGCGCTTTCAGTGGCAACGCTTGGCATGCCAGATTTGACTTACATTCATAATCCATTTTGTTTCCTGCAGTATATCGAGAGAAACCTTCCTCACTCAAAGTGGAATGTGAGTAATTTGTTCATGTTTCTGATTTGCCTAGGAGGGGGGGGGGGGGGTAAGGGCTTATCTAAGGGCCTAGAGGAGTCATTTATTGGAGGTTGAAATTAGGGATGCTTGTTATTCTCAATCATTTTCCTCCTGACTCCAAGGGTGTAAGGTGAGTGAAAGTGATGGCTGGACAAGGCTGTGTGTTGAAAATGCGGTCACAGTATGTAGCCCTAAATCTGAAAAATTCTACATAGATCAAAGTGGGCACACATCAGCAAAGATGGAAAATGTTTGTTTTGAAAGAGTGTATTTGTTTATGTTAACTATCATGTGCCCATGATTATTGGATGTTTCTGCGTTAGACTTTGTTTTTTCAATAAGCAAAAACCTTTGTATCAAAAAATTTGCTACAGCCTTCTTACCTTTAGCCTTCCAGCCATCGCATCGTTCCGCCATTTACACGGCATTTGAGCTGTTCAATCCATTGGTCAAATCCTCGAAATCCATCGTTCTTTTCAGCGATTTGATTGGACAAATGATTTGTAAACAAACTCCCTGATTGGTCAAGAACATTATTTCAGCTTACTACGTCTTTAGTCCGGACTTTAGGAAGATAGCGAAAACATATTTTGAGTAAACATATTAAGAGTGAACGAACATTAACTTATTCTGTGCACCAAAAAGTTTCAAGATGGCTTCCAACTAACATGTAATAAATAGAAAGACTTTAGGCCCACGATTAAGCTCGATACGTTCAACTGTGCGGATCAACGCAGACAAGCTGAAATATGGAGACTGAAATTCCCTAAGAAGTAAATAAGTTGAATGGTGTTTGTAACATATTGCCTAACACTATTGTGGATGATGGCCTAAACGTTCGCAAGATCATGTCCTCGTCTCGTGATCAAGAAGTCGCCAATCTACTATTAAGCAAAGCTGACCTGCACGCACTCAAGGGTAATCAAGTCTGATGGTTCGCTAACTTCTCTACTGCAACCCTGAGATATTGTTTTCTTTTCATTTGCTGCACGCAAAGTTACGTAATCATGTTCCTTTTCTTGCTGATCGAGGCATTTCTTGCGGCAAATTTTGCAGATTATTACGTAATAGGAGCCGCATCAAGAACTCCAACAGCCCCCTTGGTCGAAGAAGGACTTCAATCAAATATGGAAAACTCAAATTATGATGCTCCTCGTCTTAATAGAAACCAGACCACTTTAGCTGTTTATGTTTCAGAAAGTAATGGAGTGAATACCCCCCTTTGCATAACTGGAAATAACCCCTGCAAATCCTTGCATTATGCCTACAATCAAGCAATGCATTTTTCCAACAATTCAAAGAGAATTTCCATCAACATCTTGGACACAAGTTATTCTATTTTCCAGCCACTGTTTATTGATTTGGCACATGAAACTTTGGAGACTCTAGAAATATCGTCCAATGTGTCACACACAATGATTGTATCGAAAAGCCATGTTGCTGCTATATTGATTGGATGCAATGGCACCAATGGTATTCCTTGTATAAGATATTCTGTTGCCTTTAGAAATCTAACATTCACTCAATTTAACGGTGACTACCCATCCACTTTGGTATTATTCACAGCAACGCATGTTGGGATATTCAATTGTAGGTTCATTAAGAACAACTGCTCTGCCATCAACTCAGTAGACACATCAGTCACAATCTCTGATACTGAATTCATTGAAAACCGTATTCATGTTGATTTCCAGCGGAGTGATTCTTTTGTCTGTTTTCCAAAATCAAATTTATCAAACGGTGGGGCGACTGCATTTGTTTTCAGATATTGCAAAGGCATCCAGGTGCAAATCTCTTGGTGTGTTTTCCACAAGAATTCAGCTAGCATGGCATACCAACTGCCATTTATTGATCACAACATGAACGACACTCAGTTCAACGTCATAGGTGGTGGAATGGCGCTCATTTTCATGGAAGATACACAGGCTAACCGTGTGCTTTTACATGACAATAATTTCACCCAGAATGGGGCATATTCAGCTGGGGGTATTGGAGTTTTAGCAGAGGCAAGAGCCAGATTCAATCAGATCTATATAAACAGGACCAGATTTGAAGATAATTACGCCACTAGTTCCGCTGGTGGTCTACTTATGATTTACTGGGATTTCAGTATCGGAACTAAAATTTTCATAGATAGCTGCCAGTTTATCAGAAATTGTGCCAAGTTTGCTGGGGGGATTGAAGTGTCCTACCATGTTCCAAATCAAAAAGCAAAAACCTTGGCTGCAATTTTTGAAATAAAGAACTCAATCTTCAAGCTGAATCATGGAGACACTGGCTCAGCGATTCTTCTCGTTTTTGACTCGCTGTACCAACAGAATTACAACTATCCTGTGGTGATTGATAATTGCACTTTCGCTCAGAATAAGAATTTCCAACCGACCCCGTTATCCAGCAGTAACAGTTCACTGTTGTACAGTGGAACAATTCTCACGCACAAAGTTGACATTGAGTTCAGAGGTCACTGCGTCATCACTGGTAATAAAGCTGGTTCCGGCCTTTATGCATCTAATGCCAATATAAATATAAATGGACATGTCATCTTTTATGGAAACTCCGCACTCTCTGCAGGGGGAGCAATGGGACTCACTGATGTGAGCCGGCTCGTGTTTTACCCCGGAGGCCATCTGCGTTTTGAAAATAACTACTCCTCAGATAAAGGAGGTGCAATTGCTGTTAGAACACTTGGAATGCCTGAATTGACTTATGTGCATAATCCGTTCTGCTTTCTGCAATATCTGAATAGAGATCTTCCCCATTCCATGTGGGATGTGAGTACTATGCATTGCAATTTCTGAAGGATTATCATTTGTTTCCCTACGTAACTTTCAAAATCTTATCCAGATCTTCACAAAAACTTTTGCTATAAAATTATGCAATAGATCTTTATTCTTTCTCCTACATGGGACAAACTAGCCTGTGCACAGAACAAAACACAGAAAGTGTCAGTGTATGTCGGTGCGCTGGCTTGGGGAAAACACACCCCAACAAGGGGGCTTCTTCCCCTCTCTGTAGCAACACTGCTGGGATCTATAGCAGTGTATCATTCTTTGATAGCTTTCATTCCTAGAAGAGAAGGTTGTTGCTATTCCTTAGCGTTAGGAGCTTCATTGCCATATTGCTATGATATTAGTGTTATAAAGACTTCCCATTCATCTTGAATCATTATTTACTAGAAAAGTAAATGTTAAAACAAATATATTTTTCTTTGCAGATGACCCTAGAATTCATCAACAATGGAGCAGCTCTAAAAGGAGGGGCAGTGTTCATCAATACCCTCACATCATGTCTATGGACTGAATACCCGCCGCACAACAGCTTCGAAAAAGCCTTGCGATGGAATGATAAATTTGTGTACAGTGGGAATTATGTGGATGCGTTGTTTAACATTATTGATGTTGACTATCATCATGGGAAGAAGACTAATGTAGCCAATTCGACTATCGCTCAAAGAAGCTTTGATATGAAGAAGATTGATGTGGACATTGCCACTGATACCTCAACTCTTCATCTAAATGCCTCAAGCCAGGTATGCAGGTAGCTTGCATGTTCAATTGATGCAGATTTGCTTTGAAGATAGTGAAAGCAAGCAAAACACCATCACGTTTTTAACATTTCTCATGCAAATCTCATAAAAAGTTAATAGAGCCTCTCCCAAGCATTCCAAATATGCTTTTTCCTAAGATAGTCAAAAGTACTGAAAATTTAAGAGAAAGAATCCTAAAACAAGATTTATGTCAATATCGCTTTCTATTCCTGACATTGCATCAACCCATTGTCTAAATGCGTTTTCAAGACGGTAATTCTTTCATATTAGCCTATCAAGCACATTGCATATTAGCCTTTGTGCTTTGCACATAAACCTATACCTTGGAAAGATAATAAGCATATTTGACTATCTACTATTGATGCACTGTTTTGCTTAGTCTAGCTATCCAGTGATCCCTTTGTGCTTTGGACATAATCCAATACCTTAGGAAAATTAGGGTATTTTACTATCAACTCCTCTGAGATAAACACATTCTTCGCTACAGGTGTCGTTATCTCCTGGGGAATTAACGTCATTCCGATTGGTGGCCTTTGATGAACTCGGCAACAAAGTGCACAGTGTAGCAAAAGCCAGCAGTATAGCATGGTACGAGAATGGTACAACAGCCCCATCATTCATTCGGCTTGTAGACCGATTCTATGTTCTGGCTCCCTTCAATGAAGATGCCAAGGAGACTCTATCATTTCTGATGGATGATAATGATTACAAACATCATTTGAATGAGAAATCAGTAAAACACGGAATCCGCTTTGCCGATCGCTACTCATCATTTGATGCCAGTGTTGTCCTGCATTTCACCCCAGTCAAGTGCCGCCCTGGTTTTGTTTTCGATGTTTCTACCAAGTCTTGCAAATGCGATCGCGGTCAAAATTGGTTTCTGATAAGGTAGTATATATCTTTGTAAATTTATATTCTCTTTCTTTGGAGAAAGGGTACTTGCCCCTTGATTCACCCGCTTACCCAGGAAAAGTTTTCCATGCATTTACTTGGACTCTCCATTCGGCTTGATAGAACTTCTACTGTATATGCAGATGAGCACTTTCTGTCCCAGGCAGTGATGTAGTGCATGCTAGCACGGTCTGGAAATACAAATGAAATATAAGCTAACCCTCTCACTCTAATATTCTTATTCCTAGATGTATTGGTACAAAATTATTAGTAGAAGAAGGATATTGGATACATCAACGTTCCAACGGCAGCCTGGACGCGATATTCTGCCCACCTGGGTTCTGTCACTGTCAACATGCTGATGACAATCAAAAGGGTTGCATATACGACCCTGAACACCCCGGAAAGCAATGCAGTGCTGGAAGAAGAGGCACATTGTGCGGTGCGTGCAAAGGCAACCTTGGTTTATCTGTAAAAACTGGAAAATGCATTGAGTGCAACGAGAAACCCAAGGCTATTGGAACACTGGTGATTGTTTTCGTTTGCGTGGTTCTTATCTCAGTGTTCATTGTTTACTTGAATCCCGCCTTTTCTACAACCCTGCGAGGGCCTACATTCTTTGCTCAAATGATTCCTTACTTCCTTGGAGACCAGAGTATGCGTTTTTATGACGTTGCCCGTGGAATCGCCTCATTCGTCGCGCTAGGAGGTCCTGCTGGACTGCCGTTTGATGCTTGTTTCAGTGAAGAGATGGACAAACTAGACGTCAACGCCCTGACATACCTATTCGCCGGTGCAGTTCTCCTTGTACTGTGTGCTGTGTACGTGCTGGATCGCTTTTACGTACTGAATTTCACCAGAGATTCGCCCTTCCAAGCTTTCTGGATTTTGCTCGTTGGACTTTACGTATTCCTCAGTGAGACGTCTCTTTTGTTCTACTACTGTGTTCCTATCGATGGTAAGATCATTTTTATTTTCTTTATGCCCAGGGTTAGATTTGAGCTGGTCAGAACCTGAGCCATGGGTCCTGGTTAAAACATGTTTTGTGTGTGTTTTATCTGGTTTAAACCGGTCAAAACCGGTGATACTATATTAAGACAATTTAGAAATGAAAATGGCAGTCATGATCTAATCTGAGACTTCTAGACTAATGAAATGTTATCAGGTACATTGTGTCAGAAATAGCCTTGAAAAGACCAAATGTATTTACTCATGTTATCAGGTGTTCATGTCACTTTCATTCACCATGTATTGAGCTCCCCAGCTTCTATCTCAGCCAACGTAAAATTTCGAAGTCTGTTAAAAAAGTTTCGTTGGGGAAAGGTAAGTAAAAATTAAAACAGATTTGGACACTATAGGAACAACAACTTTCAGAGTTTAGGCCCATTTATTATTCAATCAAAAATATATGCTATTTTTCAAACTTATTCTCGTAAACATATTCTTCTATTTCAATAATATTTTCTAAAGGGAACAACGCTGGGCAATTAAAAACCATTGTGGTTATTTGCAAAATTTTATAGGTGTGGCGAAAAGTTTCTGCAAATTGCACAAGGGGTAGAAGTCCGAACCCTCTCCCCCCCCCCCCCCCCCCCCCATAGCCATAGACGTGCATCTCTCCTGATTGAGTGATTCAAACGTATAACTTATCATATACTAATTGGTAGAAAGGAAACAAGGAACTACTCATTCATCTCGACAAGCCTGTTTCGTGGTTTGCCACTCGTCAAGAGATGTACTGATAAGATTATTGTTCGTGTTTCTTTTCTGTCGATTAGTATATTTACGCTCTACTATTGTGTACTGAGCACTATCCCCTGAAATCAATACACAGGCTTTATTAATACTTATTTTTATCATACATATTTTTTATAGAACACAATGTTTTCTTCTACGACGGATCGCTGCAGTGTTATGAAAGTAGACATTTGATAATGATCCTGGCGTCTTCAATCGTGTTGTTGTTTTTCGTTCTTCTGCCCCCACTTTTGGTGGTGTTGATTTGCTCTGGCGTCATCACTGTGCCCCTACAAGTTGTGGACGCCCTCACCAAGGGGTTAAGGTAAGTTTTGGTTTTTTGGTCGATTTTCAACCACCATCCAATCAGATTGCTTAACACCCAAATCAGTTTTAGGCTTTATGCTAGACATAATCAATTCTTAATGATCTAAGAACGGATGATATCCTATTGATGAACTGTAATATTTCAAAACTTTTTTAAACAGTCATGAAATCGTTGGTTGCTGATTGGTTGATAGGCAAATAGACTTACTATCTTCGTAAGGTACTGGTTTATGTGCCATGCACAAATGGCCCACTGTATAGGTAGACAAATCAAACAGTGCATTGATAGTTGATAGGAAAATACGCTTACTATCTACATAAGTGATTTGTTAATGTGCAAAGCACCAAGGGCCCACTAAAAAGGTAGACTAAACGAGCAGTGCGACCCTGGACCTTCCTAAAATTCTCTCCTCGTTCTTTACATGGCAGCTGAAGATGGGCTCGAAACCGGGACCCTTCGACCAAGATTAGGGCTACCCAATTTCTCGGCCATCCCCGTCAATTTAAGAGCCGAACGGGATCGAAACTACCTTCAGATCTGTCACAAAGTGCGAGGAGAGAATTTGCCAGCTCTCTGTAATTCCAGGCAAAAAGGCAAAAGGAATGAAAAGGTGTGGTCACATCGAAGGAAGGGACCAGGGTCACACTACTCGATTAGTCTTTGTGCTTTGCGCATAAACCAACACCTTACGAAGATAGTAAGTGTATCATCAACATCAACTAACTATCATCAACAGTCGTATATATTTTCTTGCTTTTGTGAACTTGCTAATCAATAAACTGCTCACTCAATTTTTTCCCAAGGGATCCTGTGCGGTGGTGGTGGTCCGTTGATCTGATCAGAAGACTCGTGTTTGTTGCCATTTATGTGTTTGTACCTTACGAAGGCGTGAAACGGGTGAGTTACTTACGCTACACGCATTATCTTATCCATCTTCCACCCTCCTCCGCAGCATAACGCCCCACCTCCAAATATCCAAAATCTGAAGTAGCCTGTAGGTTTAGGAACATCACATGCCAAGAGAAGAAAGTTTCTTTTATATTTCGCATCATGTGCAGTAGAGTATATTCAAGAAAGATTTCTTTCATGTAACGGCCACTGTAACATTAAAGCAAAGGATACAAAGCTTTGGTAGTTATTTATTTCACTATGTTGATCTTTCTATGATGATCTTTCTTGCCACCCTCAAGTTCTGTACAGATCAAAGGCTGTTCTGTCGTTCTACTATGATGATTGTCAGACAGAAAGCTTTGAAGTAGTAATCATGTTTTACTTTTTACTTTTTTTGCAATCCCGAAGCTCTATACCAATCAAAGGCATTAATTCATAAGGCATGGTGTAACACGAGAAATTAAATTTATCAGAGCAGGCTACTTCAATTCACCACCGAGTCTCGAACCCAGGTTTTTGCAGATACAGACGAGCGCGCTAACCACGGTCCTAAACCCGGACAATAAATTAGGACAGTAACCTTGATGTGTTCACAACTTCAGGCGTATCTACAGTGAGGCATTCATTCGTGTTTCGGATTAGGTGGAGGCATATGTCAATTGCAGTAGCCTGCTCTGGTAAAACTTTATTTCCTGTGTTAGACCATGCCTTATGAATTAATGTTAATATTACATGGCTCTAAAGAAGGATTCAGTCCGAAACACGAATTAATGCCCAATCAAAGGCTGCTATACATTTATTCTTAATTCCTCATTACCAAATCATTCATTTCATTTAATCTATAATATATTCTTGTTTTGCAGGTTGTCTTCATTGTAATCGCAGTGTTGAACCTGGCACTTCATGCTCACTGTCAACCTTACCGAAGCAACTTCTCAAACGTGAGCGAGACATTCCTACTGATATCAATCGCAATTCTTGCTGTTCTTCAGACTAATAAAAGTAAGGAATCTTCCATAACCGCTGCTGTTGTCTTCTTTGTTACCTTTTTGTATATCTGTGGCGTGACATTGATGATGCTCGTCAAATTCATTCGTAAGAAACTGAGAGGGAGGCCGTTTGAAAACGAAGCTGACGAGGGAAAGCAAAGACCTAACACTCCAGCAGGAATTAGAAATTTAGCCGTCGTGTCTTAGGCTCATCACAAACGCTTTCAAATTTCAGCTTCCCTAATTGTCTTCAAGGCGCGAAGACTGGTAGATTATTTCTGGAAGAGAAACATGAATTTAGTAATAGATTGTAAACAACAATGTCTGCAATGAAATAAGTAAACGCTTTTCAGCAAAACCATTTTCAGTGCTAGTAAAAGTATGAATCGTAAAAGTCTGTTTTGGTTTGTTATTGAGAAATGAGGACTGGTAGCTACTAGGGTAATAGGGTATTTAAGGAGCGATTAGTGAAGATTGAAATGCAGCAATGGCAGATTTTGAGATGAACACTAACAATTAAAACACGCAGAAATTATATTTTAAATTTGGCTCATTCGTGTCTGGCCTCCTTGGCCCATGGGATGTAGAGCATATTGCAAATAGTACTATTGGTTTGGACTTGCTCAAGTCGAACTTTCTGTTTTATCAGCTTTCTATTGGGGGGCGAGAGGAATGGACACTGCGAAGGAGGGACGGAGAGAAAAGCTCACTTCTCGCGTCGCTCGCTTATGCTCTGCAGCGGTTCACTCACTTCTGCCTCGCATTTTGAAGGTGGAACAATGTTTTTGACCAATCAGAGCACTTATTTACTAATGATTGTCGAATCGAATCGCTCAAAAATGATGGCGGAATGACGCCAAAGCTGTGGAAAAATAGCGTTCATGGCTCTGTTTTTCTGCCATAAACACTTAAAGTTATCGATGCCTTTCTTATATTATTCAAATCAAAGTTTATTAAAATTTCAGACACTTACGAGGTTGATATTTTACTTAGTAGCTGTAAAATCCACTCGACAACTTGCTCAAAAAACACTAGCTGAAAATCGAATATTGGAAGTGAGACTTGATCGAAAGACCGCTGTTGGTTAAACTAATTCCTACATTATCGCCATTTTGACCTAACCTTAACTCCAAACGTCAGAAATTATTATTTAACCCAAAAATATTGAATTATAAGAATATATCATATTTTTTTGTTGCAATTATTGTTGATTTTTGTCCTTTACCGTTTAGGTATTCCCTGTAAATTAAATAGATATATATTTTCTACATCTCAATTATGTAGTTTTATATAAATTGGAAATTGAAATATCGATTTTAGCTATTTTTATAGCCAATAGTTTGTATAGCTTTTGTATCAGATTAGATTACTATTATTGTTATTTTCTTACATCTAAAAATGAAATATTGATTTGAAGTATATTTATAGTCCGTCTGATGATTGCGAAAGCATGAAACTTTAAATAACAGAAAGGCAGTCTACTTTCTTGTTTCTTATCTGAGTTTATTCATATAAATCTAAAAATGAAATATCGATTCTAAGTATGTTTGTATCAATTTTGAAATTGATTATTGATTTACGACCGTATTTTTTTGATAACACAAAATCTGCTTGCATACATCATAAAGGTCCAGGATACCTAAGCAAAAGATTGCAGCTTATATTATTCCATTTTCACATCAAGCCCATGCTTGCATTATATACTAAAGTTATTCTGCCTAATACTATTTTGTAGACAGAGATGTTCGTTTTCTTATTAGAAATCTTTCAGTAATTTATTGCTCGGCTCATTTGGAGAAAGGAAAGCATAGGTATATTCTGTATTTTTACTTAAATTTTGAAATTCCAACTATACAGGATGGTTCATTTACTCGATTAGCTTGTTGTTACCACCTTGGGAACATCAGTGCAGCAATGTGAAGGGTGTTCAGTACTGTGCAGGATATCATCAGTTCATTTGAGGATGTTCAATACTGTGGGATATGTTATGTCATCAGTACTATGGAGGTAATTAAGTTCTTTAGGGGAAAACTAGACTTGCTCCATAAATCCTCGTTTCCCTGTGTGCACTCCGGTCAACTAAGACTCGAAAAGACTGTTTTGTGACGAGTCCTTATTACTGGAGTGACGTCCGCATATCAAAGAACGCAGAGAAACAAGGATTCGTGGAGCAAGCCTGGGGGAAAACCACAAGTTCTTTAGAGATAATACGCACAGGATTGATACCCACAGTACTGAATAAATTCCACATCACTGATGGTATCCCCCACAGTACTTATAGTAACACTCCACAGTACTGCAAAGACGTTACCCAGGGTGTTTATTTAGATATCACATTGTAATGGTTATTTGTCCTGAGTATGTCTCAATTTGCCGGCGTCCCCTGCGATTTTAGAAAATGACTGAGCGACCGCAATCACTTTTTAGTGACCGGAGATGTGCCATAACCACTGTCACGACCACTAGACTTCGAGTTGCTGGAGTTGATGCTCGGTTTGTACTCCTGACCGGGCATTCCAGCCATCTCCTGTAGGCTAGAAAGCGGAACGTGGACCTGGTTCTGTCTGTTGTTCGGGATTTTCAGCTGGGTCTGTGCCAGGTTGTAATACTGTTGAAATGTGCTGCCAATTATAGAGCTCGTCAGGGAGAGGATAATCACTCCAAACACCGCAGCTACACCCCCGATAACGAGGCCTGGAATCGAGACTGGCACTGCATCCCCGTATCCAGCTGTTGTCATAGTAACGACAGCCCACCAAAATGATAACGGTATGCTTCCCAAGGATATTTTCGACTTGTCGTCTCCCCACTTTTGCTCTGTGTAGTAGATGAGGCTTGAGAACAGTATGACTGGAATCAACAGTAAGAATAACAGGATCAGGAATTGGTAGGCACTGGCCTTGAAGCTTTTCCCCAAAACTTGCAAGGAGTAAATATTCTTGAAGAAGCGTGAAATGCGAAAGAACCTCGCCATGTTGAGGATCCAAATCAGGTCGTTGCCTTTCTTCGTTGAAGCGAGCAGGACGTATGACATTATGACGGCGAGGATGTCGAGAATCGTAAACGGGTCCTGGAAGAATTCCTTCTTGTTCGAACAGAAAGCCGTGCGCATCACCAGCTCTAACGTGAACCAAACTGCGCAGGTGATCTCGATTGCCGTGATTATGTACAGCAGACTTGTTGCCTTTCCACAATCGATACTGCCTGAAAAACGAAACTAAATCACTTATCTTCCCCTAAAGTTCGGTTTGTTAGAAATTTAAATTTTGTTCAGACAAGAGAACGAGAGACATCAAATAAAAAGTAGCTCGAATTGATAATACAACCTCAAGATGAATTTATTATATTTTTATTATATTTATTATAAGAGTAGGTATTTCTGACATAGATATCTCGATGTCGCTTGAAAATTGCGGACATTTTGACATCAGTTCCTTCCTTTTTCTTCTTTGGTCTGCAAGGTAGCAAATCGATCAAGTTCAAGGGCTTTTCATTGATACGATTTTGGTGCTCAATGTTTCCTTGGTTGTTGCTAACTTGTTGGGCTGATAGCAACTACTTGATCTGAACTTTCTTTGTTCCGGCTTTTTATACACTGCGAGATAGCTGTCTGAAAAAACTGTTCCTAGCTGCTCTAAAACTATGGTTGCAGAACTTTTCACGGATATCAAGCTAAAATATGCACGAAGGAAATGAATTTCAGACAATCTTCTTTCTGTTTATAATTTCTTAATACGAAAATTGTCTACTTTTTCTGGCACGTAAGGTAGAATAATGTTGTTGTTGGATTCAACAAAGTAACGGAACTTACTTTTTGCCGTGAAGTTTTTTGCCATAGACTGATTTGCCGCAGATTGATTTGCTGTCAAGGTGGTTGTGTTATTCGGCATATTGACTGAAGCCTGGCAGACTTGCGTTCCATTGATAGTGAACGACACGATGGAAAGGACGATGAAGACCAACGACACCCAAGCGTAGAACTATAACAACAACCAAAGAGTGAGTCAGTGAAATTTGCATTGCATTTAATTTTCCCTCTCGGACTCAGATTGCTAGTGATTTTGTAGTAGTGAAAAACTTGTAATAAATTTCACCATCTTGAATCACTGCAAATTTGCCCCATAGCGCAAAGGAATTGTAAAATATTATCCCAGGATCCTCTGTGAATTCAAAGACAACGCAATGCATTATGGGATGCTCTGGGAAAGATTTGAATGAATGCAAGGCGCTAGATTTAACTGGAAGCTATTAAAGTAAAGGTAATAAAGTGATCAAGTCCAATACAGGTGGTGGGGTCGAACTCAGAATCCCTTGGTTCGAAACTAAGAGCCCTATCCTTTGTGCTGTTAAGCATAAAAGGTAAGGCTGAGAATGAACCGAGTTTATCTAGTACGGATTCACCAAGGGGTCCTGTTTTCAGTAGAAACCGTACTTACCCGTTGTATAAGTTAAAACTCACAGTTTTGAGAAATGAAAGAAATACTAAGTCTAATTCAGAACATTTTGATAGAAACAAAAATTTTGGGGAAAACCTCTAGATTCAGACCTTGGACGCAGAGGATGAAGCAGGCTCGTCAAGAAACTTCCACATCCTCATTTTCATTAGCCTTCCCTTCGAGAGTCTGTTCAAATCCCCGTTTCCCTGAGACCGGCCTAACTCCACGTCTGCAATTTCCGATGCGGTCGTATCTCGACGCTTCGAATCGAAAATCTTCAAATCTTCCTGAGTCTCCCGATGACGTGTGTAGTCATGCCAACAACAACACTCCATTTGCTGCTCTTCGATGCCCCAAAAGCGAAGCTCTTCCTGGAACATTGGCCCGCAGACGTTCCGCGGGGAGTGCAGCTTTCCCGTCTGAAAGTAGTCGAGTACTTGCTCGAATATTCCCGGGTGTCTGTCGAAGAAGATCTCGCCGTTTTCGGCATCATGATCCAGTGCTTTCTTATAGTTGTCATTCATGATCCATGCCAGCGGGGAATCGGGTATGTTCAGAAGGGTGGCAGCGTGCGTTTCGTGCACTTCGCCACCAACGTTGATTTTGATTCGTTTCGCTTTCTGCCCTATTGTCAGTATGCTGGCATCTCGCATCATGTTCAAAGGTACCGACTTGGACTTATTCCGCTTCATGTCGGGAAGATCGGTAAAACTCGTATCTTCTTGGAATTCCATATTTGTTTTCTCGCTGAGTGCTTTCTAGCAAAGGATGAATATGTAAATTAGTCTTTCTGGCAAGGGTCTAAAAATATTGTCTCAACTACTTGTTGTGAACTTTAGCTGTCAGTTGTCTGTTTCTTGTACATTGGGTGGCTCTCTTGTTTACCTACATCATACATATGCCTCAGCAACGATAAACTTGCATTAGTTTGTAGCTATCGAAAAACGTTTATTGGCAAACGTTTAAAAATATTGTAAGACTCAAGTTGGGCTTTTAGTAAGCTGTTTCTTTGTACATTGTCTGGTTCTATTGTAAATCTGCATCACAGAAATTTCTCAGCAACGATGCAACTTCATGTAGTTCAAAGCTACCTGAACATTGAATATCACTTGAAAAAGCATGGAATCATGAGTTTTCGGTCAAGGATTCGATTCTGTGTTTGGTTTCCTTCGCTGGTCCTTTTTCTGTATTCGATACTATTATGAGAATATAATTCTTTTATTTAAGTTTAAAACTTCTATTTGGTAGAATTTCAAGACTTTTAGCAACTTAGTCCAAACTAGTTGACATTTAAAAGATTAGCATGCTTTGTAACTAACAGAGTTTTCTGCATAGGAATAATTCGATGAAATATAACAGAATCTTGACTTTCTTTTTCTTCATTTGATTGAAAGGTTGGTTTGATTCTTCCTTTCCCTAGCTTCGTATCTTCTTCGCTTTCAAATAGCCGCCATCTTGAAAAGTCAAAAAGACAACACCTGCTTGATAACACAAAACCTGCCTCACAGCTTCTGGACTTCTCCCGAGCTCAAAGTTTATCAGCGAGTTTAGTTTAAATTGAATTTACAATCTTTGAAATTCGACGTAAATTCATTTGCTTCTTTTATCAATGTTCTTCTGGACTTGCGTTGTTGACCTGAGTCTCCGAAACTGTTTCAAAACATATACCAAAACATATTCTGCACAAATATCTTCCAACCAACTATTTTCTGTAAATGATTCACAATACCCCGACTTGTTCTTGCGATTTCAGTAAATTTTGATGGTAAAATTGATGTTGATAAGAGCTCGAGTATTACTTCACTGAACTTTATTGGTTGTTTATTGAAAGTATCTGACAAAATTTCTCGTCACTTTATACTGTTTTGTTGACATCACTGTCTCAAATTGACTTGATCCAGCTCGCTTACCTGCATGTTTCTGATATAAACAACCATTCCAGCATGCAAAAGCCCCTTATATCACCAGTTTCAGAGCCGAAGCATCTTTTAGTAATACTGAATAATTGAAATTGAATAAAACTCAATTTAGATCAAAGGATTTTCAATTCTGATGGAAAGCAGAGAACTTTCTGTGGAATATTCAATGCTGATCCGGCAAATCCACCTGCCGAAATTAATCTCCATGGAGCTTCACTGTTTATTTAGATTTACCTGTCATCTGTCAGTCGATTTACAAAGCTTTTGATGACTCTTGCGTTCATGGCCTAAAGTCGCGAAAGGTTGATCCTTGAAACTTTAAATAATTCGTGAAAGTTTACTCTTGCGAAATATGCAAAATTAGAATTTACCGAGAGTGCTTTCCAGCGAAAGTTTTAATTCAAGTACCTTCTACTTTTACTTTGAGGGAAATTTGCAGCTTTTTCAGAGAGGACCTCATTTCGCGCAATGCATGATAGGAATGTTCGCCTTAGCAACGCATAGCTACCAAAATTGCAGCTTCCTAAATCACCCGTAGCTTTTAACAAGCTGCAGTCGTTTTAAGCACAACAATGTTTGACAAAAACTTTTGCTTATCGATAAGGATGTTTATCAAATAGGCCACAAACAAAACTTATGTTTAACAACACATTTTTGCTTTTGTTAAGCAAGAAACTTTTTGGAAAGGTTTGAAAAACATTGGTATACAAATCCTGCTTTTCAAGCAATGTTTGGTAATGTTTGCTTCCATTTGCTCATTTGGCCAAAGCATCAAACATGGAAAGGAAAGAAAAAATAATTTTCAATTAAACATTTTTGGTGACTTGGGCCAGAGCATTAGTTTTGGTAGCTACACGTTGATGAGGGGCATATTCCTATCATGTACTGCAGTTTGCCATCTTTACAGAACCCTCTATTTTTTTACATCAACCAACGCAACAAATGAGCCGCATTAAAATTTGAGCCAACCTCGCAGAGCCACCAAACTATGTATGTACTATTGTATAAACTGGACTCATCAAACTGTCCTTATTTCAATAAACACATTTCCGTTTTGCAGTATGACGTCAAAACTTTTGGCCATTATGACTGCGTCATGTTGTATTCGTGCATATTTATTCGAAGTAGTTGGAATGAATAAAATTTTGGCGCCATTTTATTCTTTTTGCATTGCGGAGCTGTGTTACAGTAGATCGTAGATTCCTATTTTTCTTTTACTCGAGACTTGCACAGATAAAGAAAGATAGTTCGTACTGGGTTTTAGAATAAGATTTTTAATTCATTAGGATTCTTTTAAGAGTGGATATCTGTAGAGCTGCTGGGCCCGGAGAAGCTCTAACCCGTTGTTGTGCTGTGTGAGAGGAAGTGGCCTAAAAATTTCAAATCTGGTTGCGAAACTTCTTAAAGTCAGCAGATCTGCAGTTTCTTCGCCTTGGTTTGAGAACTTTTGGAAATGGCGAAGGTGCGAATTACGAACGTGACGGTATTGGACAATCCAGCAAGATTCTTCAACCCCTTCCAGTTTCAAATCACTTTTGAATGCCTGGAAGATCTCCCGGAAGGTATGAAGTGCATGAAACTTTTAAAAAGTGGGCATGGGGAGGGGTACAGGGTAACACTCGTATTTGCTTCCATGAATAAGGTCTACTACAGATGCATTGCCAACGGTTGTGCTAAAAGTCTTGGCCCAAGATACGTCAATCTGAAAAGTCAGTGACACAACGTCTCGAGCAAACGCAATTTAAACTAGAGTGCATTCCATGTAAGTCCACACCAAACATTTTTTGATATACTTCGAAAAGCAATAGATTCTAGTGTTCTATGGTTAGTTGCACGCCAAGGATCTTTGGGCATTAGCACATGAAATGCACCCTAGAGTTGATTGTCAGCATACTGAAATCCTTGCAAAGCGAATTTTGGTTACAATTAGGATACAACAACATTGCATCTTATGTACCATAAACTCTTTCTAAACAAGGTGCTTAAAAGGCATGATCTATAGGTCAAGCTGCTAGGCTGCTGGAACCAATCTGCAGAGCATGGCAGAGCTGGATAATATCTTCTGTGTGCAACAGCTGTTTTCTACGTTTCTACCCAATGCTCTATTGTTAAACCCACCATGTGGATGTGCCATACTCGTAAGTCTGGCGCTGAAGCCAGTTAAGTCTCCTAAGTCAAAATGCAAACCAGATAAACTCAACTATTTAGATTCATGACAGCCGATGAATATCTCTATATACCATGACTTACCTTCACTTTTACTTTCTAGATCTTGAATGGAAAGTCACATATGTTGGTTCAGCAGAAAGCGAGGACCATGACCAAGAACTTGACACAGTGTTAGTTGGACCCGTCCCAGCTGGAAAGCACATGTTTGTTTTCCAGGTACGTATTTTGAAGTGTCGAGGTTAAGGTTTTACCCAAAGCCTAGATAATCGGCATCGGTTTTTTATGCATGCGCTATGCAAGGTAATAAAAAACTGCCCATATTCTGCTGGGTTTAGAAACTTAAATTGAAGGTAATAGGTCGAACTACAATCTCATTGTGGATCTCTTGAAGCACACATCAACTCATTAGAGAGGGGTTAGGGCAGGCTTTCTTGGTGAAATACTTATTTATATGCAAAGTAAGGTTAACTAAGAGATTTTCTAAGTATCCAATTCGATCTTTGCCGATGTATAGCTTGCTGCCGGTCTGATAGTCACTTCTTACATATTTTTATCAGCATGTATGATATTCACAAAAACACATCTTTGTTTTTCAGGTATATATTTGTTTCAGTTTGTATGATGCAAAAAGTATTGACACCTGTATTTTTTTGACCGGAAATTTTAAAATCTGAATCCCTTTGTATTGAATAAGGAATTAAAATGGATCCAACATACTCACTCGCTAAAAATGATACAGACGTATTCTTTCTGATGGAGGATAGAGCATTTTTGATGCTGAGAACTGAGCAATGTTTTAAGTTGATAAGTGGATGGGCAAATATGCTTACTTTATGCGCAAAGCACAAAGGGCCCACCCAATTTAGAATAATAAGTGTCTATATACGAACTCACCAAGTATCAACCTCCATTTATTACAACACAAGTTTAAGAATAGGTAACATTAGGTACATGATTTTAAAAGCTTTGTAACCTTCTTGAATTTTGAAGTACTTACGTCCTATCAATTAAACATTACTTTCCTAATTTTCAGGCTCAATGTCCCGATGAAAAGAAGATTCCCCCGCAAGATGCAGTTGGTGTAACTGTTATTTTACTTACATGCTCATATAAGCAAGAACAGTTTGTTCGGATCGGCTACTTTGTGAGCAACGAGTATGTTGACCCCGACCTTAAAGAGAATCCTCCTGCTACCCCCATCTACGAACAGGTAATAAAATGCGTTTGCACTTACTCTTAAAATCTTTGTTTAGTAATTAGCATAATGCTGTTCTCTGCTGCATGGTTCATTTCACTTTTTTGCAACTTGTACCAATTTTAGGGCACATTGCTGCATTCCTAACTGTCACGAGTAAGAAAATGGCATTAAGAGCGCTTAGCGTAGTAAAATTTAGATAAATATAAAATAAACAAACGACATGTTTATCACTAAAACTAGCCAGAATATTTCAACCTAAAAACTAATCATTTCAACTGCCTTTTAAAAGTCATTGTTAAGCAAAACGTCCAGTTCTCTTGAGGCCACATTCAATCAGTTCTCAATAATAGAATCCAACACAATGAAATACAAAAAAAACAAACACGAGAACAAACAACACAATACACATGACTGAACATCAAGTGTGACACTAACCCCTGCATCCATACAACCATGATACTAACCAGCATCTGTCTTATCAACCCGTTTAAGTAAGAAATAAGTTCAACTTTTTGTTGCTTTGCCCTTCCTTTGACATTCAACGACAGGATCTTCTTACTGGAGTTTCGGCAGTTTAACAATTTTTTCTGGAAGTTAACAGTCTTTCTAATGCTTTTATACAAGTCTTATTATATGGTGATGAAAAACCTCCCATTGATATTAATGAAATATACTCAAGCTGACTCTATCGTTCATCCTCCAAACAGGTTGATTTAACTAACATAGTACCATCACACCCTTTGCTGTACGTCTTGCAACCACCAAACCATTTCTTAACATTCCTTGTTATTTGTAGTTTTTTTTAATTGTAATCTTTGTAATTGAAATTTAATTACGTGTTTTATGTAATGGCCCTAGGATAGCCATGAACTTTTGCTTCCCAGTGTATCGTCTCTGTGACGGTTATATGTGTAATTTACCTTGTAAGTTTTTATAAATTATAGAAAAAAAGAAGAAAATAAGTAAGTTTATGTTTAATTAGCTCTCCTACAAAAGAGGAGAGGCCTTATATCCAGCAGGGGCACAGAACCCCTAGTAAACGTCCCTTCTGAAGGACAGTGGTGTGAGTTGTTTAGTCATCTAAACCTCAAAGGTCACTCATCAAGATGTTGAACTCACAAGACCAAGCTTGACTTCAGCTGCATGTAGCAAACTGGTCAACCTGCCCTGGCAACTCTTTCTTTTTTATCATCAAATATTCATCAAATTTCTTTTTTCAGTTGCAAAGAAATATTCTTGCTTCACAACCCAGAGTTACGAGATTCAATGTCAATTGGGACTGAACAAAAGCAACAACTAGCGACTGGATTCACGAAAATGTAAATATGAAAGCGCTTTATTTATTGTAAAAAAACCAGGTCAATGGACAAAAAATAGGTAGGAATTATTTCCTTATAATTAGTAGTTTTCTCCATTGTAGATTAGGCTTATGTAATTCTTTATGCTTCATAGTGACATACCATAAAAATGTTGAGAGTCGCCAGCAATGATAGATGTGGAAAGGGGAATGCAAAATGCACACTCCGTTCTATCCAAGTTCTCCCTTTAATAATTTCAATTCCTCTCCCCTCCAAAACAAAAACTGATTTATGAAACAGAAATTTTGACTTGAGGTAGTCCATGATAGATAGACTGAAAATTAAAGATTAGAAAATTTTATAAGCCTTGTTTTCATCTTCTACATGATTTTTAGGCAAAGTTCAACATGTACTATAGGAGATTTGTATACTCAAACAAATGCTAACCCCCGAGATAATTTTTTTTGCAAATACCCCACAGTGAGCACAAAGTTTTTCATTATTTCCCTTGGGCTGCACAGGGTAAAGAGAGGCCAAAAATTGATGGGTACTTCCACACTTTTCAAGTACTTAGTTTGTGTCACATTGTGGCCAAATAATTGTGCAAAATGTATTTTTGGTTGTTCCCTTTAAACTGTGTTGTCAATATAGAGAGCTAAAATTATTTTTGCAGTTTTTAAAATGTAGAAAAGAGCAATGCTATTCGCTAGAGTCATTAATTGCTGAATTTACATGTAAACAACCGAATAATTATCTGTACTGGAATTTGATTACCTATCAGAATAAACAAGCTGTACAATAAGTAAACTGTATTTTGTGACTTGAATTATAAAGATATGCATAGCTTCCATACAACTGGTGAGCAGCAGGGCATAAGGGGTTACTATCAGGGGCGGATCCAGGAAACCTGAAGGGTTGCAGATGCTTTATATATAGGGGTACTAATAGAAGCTAGAGTAATTCAGGGAAAAACGGTTGAGGAGGTAAAATGGGTCATTCTGTATAAAATGTTGTAGAACACAGCTCCACGAAAAAAGACTTTCATGCTTGGATAATGGAACCATTAGACTGCTGAATAACAAACAATGTGGGGTAACTAGTTTGCTTCCCCAGCATCTAAATTAGGAAAGCAAAAAGAAAAACACTGCAGTAATTCTGAAGCATTTTATACAGAATGACCCATTTTACCCCCTGACCTGTTTTGCCCCAAATTACTCTATCTTTAAAATAATTATCACGAATCGGCTTTTCAAATGGGCACCAAACCTCTAGAAAGTGGGAACTGAGAGTTGTTTTTATCGGCTAAGGGGGGTAACTGCCTCAAACTGCACCCCCTAAATCCACCACTGGTTTGTACAGGTTGGCCCTTCGTTCCCCTGTTCCCTTAGAAAATTATGCTTTTTTTTCATGTATTGATGTGAAAAATATTGTGCGAAATTTCCCATCATTCATACCAAATATTCCCTCGCTCATTTTTGGCTTGTTCCTGTGTTCCTTAAACCCCTAAACGAGCGTCAATGACACCTCTTGGATATTTTCACACTGAATTTCACTGTTGTGCTCCATTCAAAATGTAAAGAATTGGAACTGTGAGACTATGAGACTGTGTAAGTTTTGTTTTGAGAAATCTCTTGTTGATTTCTTTGTTTCAAGTGGAATGTGAATGAAACATTGAAAATTTTAGGTTGATTAAATCGGGGAAAAAGAACCAATTCTTCACAAAACCTTCTTAGCTCTTGTACAGCCATGTTGGTTGGTCGCATTGGTAGCCCGAAGTTGCTGAAACAGGAAACGAGTTGAAACGAGCAGGAAACGAGCAGGAAACAAATAGAAAACTGGTAGAAACGAATAGAAACGGGCAGGGAACGAAGAGGAAACGGGTAGAAGCGAATAGGAAACAGGCAGTGGTTACTGATAGGACTTGATCTATCCCCTCTCTAATGAAATGAGTGGATTTTTCACTAATTCTAACCTTCTCTGTTACTACTCATTTCTTCCCTTCTCATTTCTATTAGTTTTCTACTCGTTTTCTACTCGTTTCCTAGTCTTTTCTAGGCGTTTCATGCTTTAGTAAATGCAGTTGTAGCCCCTCATAACGCCCATGGTTGTTTGGAAGCTAGGCCATGTTTCATTACTAAGCTGTCTATCTGTAATGTGCAATGTTTTGCCCATAAGTTTTTAACAATGAAAGAACTGAAATTTTGCCTGTTTTTTGGTGAATTACTTTCTTTTGCAAATAGCCTGATTTAAACCCCCTGAATTTAAACCCCATATTCTTAATACTTCTTTTGTTCATCTCTGCGTTTTTAATGAGATTTTTTGCCCTTAATTCCTTCAAAAGCCTGGTGAGTTTTGCATCAAAAGAACAGAGGGGCCGACGTAATTGTCCTTGGAATCTTTCCTTTGCCCTAGCATAATCTAAAGGATAATTGTTTGCGTCGTGGTTAGATTCCCCTCTTTGTGTGAAATGTGATCCAATCTGGGACTGAATGGGAATGGTGTAATATGAACCTTGGAATGAAAGTTGACCTGCAACAATGCTCAATAGTGGAGTTAAACAAATTCAGTGCTTCCACAAACAGGGATATTTCCCTACGTTAGGAAAATGTCTAATAGGGAAGGGAAATCTGCTGAATTGGCGTAGGTTCTTGTTCTTGGTTAAACGCTTGCTGGTGGAGCCATATCAGAACTGTCTAATCAAGTTCTTATGTAATATCAAGTTGAGAAACTATCGGTTGATTTTATTTGCAAAATATTGGATTTTTAAATTTACTTTTAGCTTCAATGAAAGTTACAAGAGAGTTAATTTTCAACGAAAAATTTGATATAGCTAAATCATTGGAAAGTAGGGGGAAATAGGGGTAAGTTACCAAAGGGATGTAGGGGAAATGAGAAAACTTGCTGACACTTTGTGAAAGCACTCTCCAGATAAGTCTTAATGGTAAAACGCCTACTCAGCAGTCTTTCCAGGCCTGCTTATCTTCTATGTCGGTACCCATTGCCCCCTAAGATGCCCCCTAAAAGGAAAAGAGCTGGTGCCCCAAAGGAAGAAGCGAGTGCAAGTGACGAAAAGAAAGCGAAGAGTGAGGGAGACTGGTTGGAGCATGGAGAAGAACTAACGAAGAATCTGAAACCGTTGTTTTACCGAGACAACAATGTGAAGGGTGGAGACAAGATAGCTTCGTTCGACATCGACGAAACCATCATCTCAACCGCAAGTGGCAAAAAGTTTGCAACTAGTGCTTCGGATTGGAAGTTCTGGAGCGAAGAAGTACCGAAGAAGTTAAAATCTGTCAGTGATGATGGGTAATAAGTCACAATTTCATTACTAAGAGGTTCTTAAAAGCTTCTTAAATTTCGTATTTTAAGAAACAGCTTGATGAAGGGTGGTCTATGGGGGTTCCTTGAAAAATTGACTATGAAGATTTTGGGTGTTGGTTGGGGGCAAACTCCCCCTGCCCCTTTTTACAGCCCTGCGCTACACGCATTTTTTATAAGTAATTGCTTTATAAGCAAGTCAGTACTGGACATGACAAAAACTTAAGCAATTCCATTACTGGGTAAAGGATTGCTAAGCAATTTGAAAATTCTAGTTCAGATCCAATTGCTAATGAAAATTGTGCAGCAGCTAATTGATAAGTAGGTTATAGTGGATATTAGTACCCTGGGTACTCTTTTTTATGTAAGATACTATTAACATGTCGTACAAAAACTTTTGAGATAGTATTCTTAGAAACAAATCATCAAGTTTAAAAAGCTAAGCAATTGCTAAGCAATTTTGCGTACTCAAATTTGCCTTCTAGCAAAGCAATTTTGAGTACTGAGCTCGAGCTAAAATTGCTTATGAAAAAATGTATTGACCTCCCCAGACTGCCAAAGCAGCACAAAGTGAAAAATTTGTAAATCAGTCCTTTCCGTGATACCCTAAACTGAAATGCATCTTTTGCAAAAATTAGCAATTCTCCGACCTTCGAAACCGCAAGGCCCTCCTTATAATAAGTTTAAGTTTGCCAGGCTGATTTTTATGATAAAAAGTTTGTTTCATTCAAAGGACAGTATTCTTATATTGTTCAAATTTGATTGTCATTCAAATCTGATGAGTCCCTTCAAGCCCTTCTTAGCAATCTGAATTATTGCAAGGCTCAACTCAATACCTCACAACTAAGTTTTATACTTTTCAAGGATACCCGGTTGAAAATTTTACCTAGTTTTTCTTTTCCTAGGTACAAAATTGTCTTTTTTACAAATCAGGCTGGGATTGAGAAGAAGAAAACAAACGCAAAAGATCTGAAGTTAAAGATTACGAATATCATCAAGAAACTTGGTTTAGATATTCAAGTCTTTGTTTCAACTGGCGAGAATCATTTCAGGAAGCCAAGTACCAAGGTCTGGGAATTCATGGTGGAGAAATGCAACCAGGGAGTGGCGGTGGATATGGAAAAGTCTTATTTTGTAGGGGATGCAGCAGGCAGAGCCAAAGGTTGGATGGCAGGTGAGAAGTACTTATATGGACAATAGTGCAAGCAAAGTTTTGGATTTTCAAGCTTCCTATAGGCCCTAGACAGTAGCAGTGCCACAGAGCAGACTCGAGGGATCCCTTTCCCCCATTTCCCAAAAGTCGGAAAAATTGCCAAAGAAAAATGACATGAAATTAGTCTAGCATGAAATTAGTTTGAATACCTTTAGATGGAAAAATTATGTCAAAATCCTCCCCCCGAATTCTTTCAAAGTTTTCAAACCTGGCTTCGCCACTGGCCCTATAGAGGAAAAATAATTTTTTGGAGGTGGCCTCCAGAGAAAAGGTGGACATTGTTACACGTTTCTGGTCCCTTCAGGGTTCCACTTTTTGTATTGATGGAGATGAGACTTATTACGTGAAAAGGTCTCTTTAGAATAGTGTTGTATCAAATTTTTATTTAGATAGCTATTTTCTTGCAATACCAATGTGTAACCTCCCAAACTTAACCCGATATGTTTTGGAAATACTGTGGTGTGGTGTGCTTAGATACAAAATTCTTAAACTTTAAATATCCCTTACAATTAAGATTATATTTATTTGCATATATTTCTTTTCAAGGTAAACCAAAAGATTTTACTTGCAGCGACCGAAAATTTGCTGCCAATATTGGAATAACTTTCTATACACCAGAAGAGTACTTTGAAAATCAGGAAGCGGCTCCGTTTAGTTGGAATGCTGAGTCACCCACGGAACTAATCAAAGAAGTTGGTGACACCAACTATGCAAGCTTGGTTTTCTCTGGAAAGGTCAGTTGTGCTTAAGACAAATGTTGTCTTGGGGGTTTTAACAAGTGTTGTTACAACTAGTGAAAGTAGATTGCTTCTCAGTAAAGATTTTGCTTTGTGAGTGGCTGATGGCCCAGCTTATTTAGAAACCGTAGATGGTCAGAAGTATGTTGACATGCGCAGTAAATATTCCACTGAATTTGAGTCCACAAATGACTGAGAGTAGAAAAGCACAAATTGATGCATTAGGTAGGTGATAGTTTTGGCTCCTTGGAAGAATTTTTTAAAATAGCCAGAGATATTTCATATCTTGATACAAATATGTAAATTTTCACTTCAGACTCCAGAACTTGTTCTTTTGATTGGTCCTCCTGCATCTGGCAAGTCTACAATATCTGAGAAGTACTTTGCACCCAAAGGATATGTGGTGGTCAGTCGAGATTTGATGAAGACTCAGGAAAAATGTGTCAAAGCAACAGGAGATGCATTGCAGTCCGGGAAGAGCGTTATTGTAGACAACACGAATCCCACGAAAGAAGCTAGAGCTGCATTTATCAATCTAGCGAAGAAATCAAAGTGTTCTGTAAGGTATCGTATTTTCCTGTATTCATTGTTTTGATTTGAATTTTGATAGATGGTTGGTTTGTTGACAACGGGTGCTCCAAGGGCGTGGCCTCGACTGGGCTTCTTCGGGGGCTTTTTCATTACCACATGTTATTTCAATTGATTTACCAAATTCTACTTCTTCTTTAAAGACACTCTGTTCTGGTGTCAATTCAGCTAGAAAAGCAATAGAATTGTTACTGTTCCCAGTCATCTCAATTTATCGCATTGTGAGTAATTTGGATGTTTCTTTGACGCTCAATATCATCTTATTGTTCTTTCTGACGAATCAACGTTGGGACAGATTGCCTTTAGAATGAGTTTATGATAAAATATTTGATGGTTTTCATTTAGATGCTTATGGTTGCAAACGTCTGTAGAACTAGCTCACCACCTGAACTTATACAGACAAACCCGCAGTGAAGGAAAGCAGCGCAGAGTTCCAGATGTTGGCTACCATATGTTCAAAGGCAAGTTTGAAGAGCCGAGTCTCAGTGAAGGATTCTCAAACATCGAGAAAGTTCACTTCAAACCTGAATTCGAAAATGAAGCTGATGAAAAACTTTTTTATCAATGGAGCTGAATAAATTTACTGTATGCAATTAGGTGAATTTTTGTAATGATTTGGTAGAGTCAACTTCTGATTTGACTTAGTCCCACAATATTGATTGATGAGGTTTCCTAGGCTCAACAGAAGCTGTTTCCAACCTGGAGAACGTCTGTGCAGTACTGTGGAGGATGTTCAGTACTGTGGGGGATATCATCAGTACTGTGGGGGATATCATCAGTACTGTGGGGAATATAATCAGTACTGTGGGGATACCATCTCATTAGAGTGTGTTCAGTGCGGTAGAGGATGTTCGGCTTTCTAGGGGGGATATCACCAGTACTATTGAGGGAAACTATTAAGCACTTTGGGTATCATCTCCATATTGCTTTTGGTTTCCTTCCTTAGTACTGAATATTTTCTACTCAGTACTGATGGTATCCGTACATAGCACTGAATGTCTTCCACAGCACTGATTGTATCCCTACACAGTACTGATAGTAGTATCCCCCATCAGTGATGAACATCATCCACAGTACTGCACAGACCTTTCACAGGGCGGTTTGACAAAGGGCCCTACGGTAAGAAATCGATCACAAGAAATGTAGATAGTTAAAAGTTCTATATCAAAATTTATAGATTCAAAATCTTTTACTGTAGAAATAGAAGGGTAAAAATTGAAAGAATCGATGAATCAATGAATGCATAGAGGATTCATGACGTTGTGGTGGGTATTTTCCTCCTATCTCAGACTGGACATGGAAAGATCGTTCCCAGAACTGTGCAAATTTTTGAACTTCAGAAGTGAAAAACAGATGTATAGAAAATTAGGTCTTTTGATTTAAACGACTATTATAGCATATTGGCAGGCTTTCTTTCAGCTTTGAGGGCAATGTTTTTGGAGATGGTGTCTTTCCTGCTGATGAAATGATTCATTTTTCAAGTTTTTACCAAAACCATTGACCGACTAGGATCATTATATTTCAATTCTAGGCCGAATTTAAGGGAATAGTTTTTGGTGATTTTATGCGATTTCTGGTGCTATTACTGCCTAGCTAATAGTGCTTGCTGATGAGATGATAAATTGATGGTAAAAGGGGGTTTGAATCGAAAATCACGGGAAAAGAATTATAATAGCAAGAAATATTAAGCTTGAGTAATCCCATGTGTTTGTTTCGCTATTTTTCCGATATTCCTGGCTATTTTGAAGTTTTGTACCATCTAAAGACTGAAAAGAATTCTGCATTATTCACGTTTCTGATTTGTAAAACAGTCCTTTCAAGTTTCTTAGAAGAAATGACACAAATCACGTTCATGAAATACCTTTTAACCCTCCGTGAGGCTTATTTGGAACCATTCAATTTCAAGTTTTTGATCATTATTTAGATCATACCAGGGCCGGATCCAGGGGGGGGCGTAAGGGGTGTACGCCCACCCTATTTTAGTAGAAAAACAATACAATTAGCTTGATAATACCCTATTTCCCTTGTATTATCCTTTGATATTTGTGTTACGCCCCCCCTTTCCATGAGTGCTGGATCCGGCCCTGCATACCTTTCCCATATCTTGCCCGAATTTGAGGAAAAAGTTTATGGTGATTTTATGTGCTTTCTGGTGCTATTACATCCCTGTAAAACTCCCTAAGTGGAAATAAAGCTTATTTGGAACCAATAATTTGTCAAGGCTTTGACAAAAACCATGGACCGACCAAGATCACTCTTTTCCAGTTTTAGGCCCAATTTAAAGGGAAAAATTCATTGGTGGTTTTATGTGTTTTTTAGTGCTTTTACATCCTAATAATGCTCCCTGACTGGATATAAAGCTTATTTGGGACCATTAATTTTTCAAGATTTCGGCCAAAACCATGGACTAACCACTTTTCCAATTCTAGGCCTATTTTGAGGGAAATTTTATGGTGATTTTATGTTTTTACTGGTGCTATTAGCATTTCCAACCATCACCCCAGTTGCCATGCTGTTATTTCCCACGTGCTTCTTTCATGTTCTGGGAACAAACAGAACAAAGGAAATGCGTTGGAAGGCGATGATTGGCTGTAAGGCCAAACAATCACAAGGACCAATCAAAACACACCACGCTCTTCGTATTCAGATTACACTGCGGCTTCTCATTCCACCTTTTCCAAAGCAGTTCGTTCGGGAGCAGGCTGAGAGAATGGAGTTCAAGCTACTTCTCGTCTTTGCGTTTATTGCAGTTTCAACTGCTACTGTTCACTTCAGTGACAGATTCGAAGGTAACTATTGACGAGTTCAACTCTGGTTTTTCAAAGATTTATGTTTCTCTTTCTCCTTATCGATCCATTTGTTCTGGGGGCCTAAGTTAGACTCACCAACTCACAAGTTACCAGCTTCTCACCACATCCTCATCCCTATTTGACACGAAGCGATCAGAACAATGAAAATATTTGAAATAAATTCCCTCCGTGGTGTATTGTGTTGAAACATAGTAGTTGAAGTTTGGAGCTGTGTTGCCACATGTTGATAAAGTTCCTAACATTTGTTCTTCCTCCTCCCCAATTACTTACTTTACCAAGGTAGGCTACACCCAAATAATGCTATAAAGTAATACCAGTTCTTTGTCATTGTTCTTATTCCCTTGACCATGTGGAAAGTTATTAGGCCCTTCTATTTATCCATGTCAATTGGTACTTGTAAAAGCAGGCTGTTATTCCTGAGAATCCCTTCTTGAAAAGTAGCCATGCTCTGCCAACTGGCTTTTGGGGGTGGGGCTGGTCATCTAGGTGCAATCAAGGGAAAGATTCTGGCTAATTGGTCATAGCATGCTCTGATAACTGATGGATTTTCCCTTTTGCTGGATACATGTAGATTGGTAATGTAGCATAGCAAAATTGGTCAATCAGGGTAGAGGTTTATGATTTGCTTGATTTAGAGACAACTTATCATCATCATTGAGACTAAACATTACTGTATTGGACCTTTTGGAAGACAAAATTTTTCTCTGGAAAATAACTGTTGATGTCAGACTTCTCTGACTTCATAATGAAATTGATATGTATCAAGACAGAAATGTGCGAGAAATAGCACACCAACTGTCACAATGCATGTGTAAGATTAGTTGATCTTACTATTAGCTATGAATGAAGAAAGATATGTTTTGAAATGATGCAAAATTGGCTGAATGAAAGTTGAACTGATTTTTCCATATAGCCCTAACAGAATGCAGCATTTGGCAGCATAGCTACCTGCAATAACTTAGCCTACAGCAGGCAAAGTGTTTCCATATTTCCCGTTCAGCAATCAAGGTCAACCAACATTGCTATTCATGGGACCTATGAGGTCATGTAACTTTCCAATAAAAGACTGCTTTAGACTCGTATAGCTAGCATAGGAAATCGTTTTGTGTTTCCTGCAACTGTAGGTAGCTGCAGTGCTGGTAGCTTCAGAAAAATGTTTCCACCAAATAATAGTTACTAGCAGCATACGGTACTTATCTATGCTGGTGGCAGCCTCCCGCTGTTAGGCTCTATGGAAATCAGACTTGAGTTTTCAGATGTAATTGGACTGACTCTATAATTTCAATATCTTATACGGAACTTGTTTTTTTAGATGAAAGTTGGGAAAAACGTTGGGTTTACTCAACAAGTAAAGGAAGTCAAGCTGGCAAATTTAAACTTAGTTCTGGAAAATTCTATGGTGATAAAGACAAGGATTTAGGTAACTTCTTTTTTTATGCCCTATTTATATGTAGTGTGCTTGCCTGTTTTGCCAAGATCTGTTATTTTTCGGTCAAACCTCTTCAGTTTATATTTTTGCCTGGGATGGTAAGATCACTCAGCCCTTGTTCAAAGGTTTGTTGGGTTGAATCCGCTTTCAGAACTTTCATGTTTAGTGAGAGCTGCAACCCCACATAGAAAGGAAAATGAGTCACAAGGTGTGGTCACATCAAGAGAAAGGATCAGGGTTGCACTGCTGGATTAGTTAACCTATCCAGTGGGCCATTTGTGCTTGGCGCATAAAACAATACTTTAAAAAGATAGTAGGAGTTTGCCTATCAATCAACCAATTACGTCCATTTGATCACTAGGCCGGCTTGCCTTGCAGAGATCTCACTTGAATTCCTATTCACCAACTTAAAACAACAGAGAAATCCAAAGTGTATTGCTGCATCATTGAGCCCATAGTTATCTTAACGAAACTGTCATGACAATTATGAGTTAAATGTTTTCCTCTGCTTAAATTCCAGGTATCCAAACTTCAGAAGATGCTAGATTCTATCAACTCACCTCCAAAATAGCAACTCCATTCTCCAGCAAAGGCAAAAAATTAGTTGTCCAATTCACAGTTAAACACGAACAAAACATTGATTGTGGTGGTGGGTACATCAAGCTTTTCCCAGCTGATCTCAAACCTGAATCTATGAGTGGTGATTCTCCCTACTTTGTCATGTTCGGCCCTGACATCTGTGGCCCAGGAACCAAGAGGGTTCATGTTATCTTCACTTACAAAGGCACCAACTTGTTGACCAAGAAAGACATTAGATGTAAGGATGACGAGTTTACCCATCTTTACACTCTGATCGTTAACCCTGAGGGTACATACGAGGTGCGAATCGACAACGAGAAAGTCGAAAGTGGAGACTTAGAAGCTGACTGGGACTTCCTTGCACCCAAGAAGATCAAGGACCCAGAAGCCAAGAAGCCAGAGGATTGGGATGATAGAGCCAAGATTGACGACCCAGATGACAAGAAGCCAGAAGACTATGACAAGCCAGAGTTGATTGCCGACCCTGAAGCCAAGAAACCCGCCGATTGGGACAACGATGAAGATGGTGAATGGGAACCACCAATGATCAGTAACCCAGAATACAAGGTAAGGCTGATTTAAATTCTTTCTATGATTCGTTTCGGAGAGCATTACATTTAATCATATAACTGAATCAAGCTAGCTTTCTCAAAAAGTCTTCATTAGATGCCTTACTTCCAGCAAGAGCAGGGGTTCTAGTTAAACATCCTTTTCCAAAGGATGGTAGAGTGAGTTTGTCAACGCCTCAAAGGTCAACCATCCAGATATTGACCTCAAATTACAAAGCTTTACTTCAGCTGCACATAGAGGTGATTGATGGAGCTCAAGTGCCTCTTCCTGACTAGTTGTGTTAAACTGCACGGCCACTTAACTCCTGATGGTTCATCCAATTGAACCTTTTTTGTTGGCCTTGATATGTTCTAGCAATAAAGATATCTACATCATGCATAACGAAAATAAACTGAGCCATTCAAATCAAGCATTTGCATAGATTTAAAGAAATTTACGGGCTCTTTAACAACTACACTAGACCAGTTGATGGGCGACAAGATGGATGTGACTCGGGTCGGTCGAATAAGAAATCAATTGCTCTTAATCTACCAAAGTTGTTAAGGCACTGATACACCGAATTGGATCCTGCGTAGGTTATTTTTCATTCTCTCGGGGGATTGATCATGACCAATATTCCCACTAAGTCTTGTTTATTGCAGTAGGTAATCAATCCTGAAAATGTAATTGTTTATTAATTCCGTTAAATGATTGTTTCATGATTGCTTTTGTAGGGTGAATGGAAACCAAAGCAAATTGACAACCCTGCTTACAAAGGTGAATGGGTCCATCCTGAGATTGACAATCCTGATTACAAGCCAGACACAGAATTGGCTCAATTTGACAACATCGGCCATGTTGGTTTCGAACTGTGGCAAGTCAAATCTGGTACCATCTTTGACAACATTCTTGTCACTGATGATGTTGCTGAAGCCGAAAAGGAAGCTAAGGAACTTTTCGAAGTTACCAAGGAAGATGAAAAGAAGATGAAGGACAAGGTTAGTTTTAATGATTGGTTTTTATTCCATACAGTAATACCTAAGTACTTTGGTATCCATCCATTGTACTGAAAATGATCCACAGTACTGAAGGTATCCCAGCATAGTATTGATTAGCCTCCCACAATACTGAACAGCATCTTATGCACTGATGGTATCCCCCCAATAATGTTGAACAGAGGTTCTCAAGGCTGAAGATATAACTGAAAGAGAATTTTTATATAGATATTATTACTGGATGGTGATAACTGACAAAATCTTCAAGTGAAATATTGTTAGAAATTAAATGTGTGTTGTTAATTGTTTTTGTAGCAAGATGAAGAAGACAGGAAGAAACAAGAAGAAGAAGAGAAGAAGAAGAAAGAGGAGGATGACAAGAAGAAGGCTGAGAAACCAGAAGAAACTGAGGTTTGTCAAACTGCTTTTTAATTATTTTTGTTATTCATTGTCCATCATTTGTTTCTACTGCTATAATGCTGATGTTGATCTGTTTCTATTTTCATGGCATCGGGGGACACTAAATTTCAATAGAAGCAAAATTTCTAGGCACCATGCTCATTTATAAGATATTGTATATTTAATAAGTTTAAATTTTGCTTGTAGGAAGAGGAAGAAGATGAAGATGATTCTGACAAAGAAAAAGAAGAAAAGACAACCAAAGAGGAGTCTAAAGAAGAATCAAAGGAAGAACCAAAAGTAGAAATTAAAGAAGCTGAAGATACAACTACAGAGGACAGCAAAGATGCCAAGGAAGAAGATAAAACCGAAGAAGAACAGAAAGAGAGCCACGATGAATTATAGAACATTAGAATCAAATAGTAAATTTTATATTATTTCCATAATTCTGGCCCCACTTTTTCCTACAGCCCTTGGTTTTAACACACTTCACACTTGAACAGAAATGGGTCTCAAGCCATTAACTAGGTTTTTAAATCAAGCTAATTTTTGGCACATTTAGGATAGGATCCACCGCTGATATAACTGGTATCCTACAACTGTAAGAAATTTGGTTGTTTGGGATTTTGTAAGGGAATTAGGCTGATTAAATAATGATTCATTCATTTCATTGACTTCTTTTCCTCTCTATTTATCTTATTATAGTTGACTATTACAAGTTTCAAGACCATATTCTGCCTTTGGCAAATATAATGCTATTGGCAAATTTAGGGTATGCTTACTAAATTTCAGTGCACCCTGTTCCAATGGTAGACCATGTACCCCTCTGGGTATATTCTCATTCATGATTCATCACAAAGTTATTTCTGTTTAGTTAATTTTAAAATTCCAGTCATATTTCTGTGTGTTGCCACGGTGTTTGGATGTTCCGAATTGTGCATTAATTTTTGGAGTATAAGATTTTGATTTTCCGAGATCAAGCTACTTTTTGTCTCAATTTCTCTTGTTAGTTACATGATAATCAAAATTAATTTGAAATGCAATGATCTGGCTAGGGTTCCAAGCAAACGACTTTTAAGTCTACGCTAGTTCTTTCTTTCATCTTCAAAAACTTAAGTATGAAAGGTAAATAAGTCGAGATAATTCGTGAGAATGAAAATGACCCGAGTAGGACTCGAACCCACTAGGACTCAAAGATGCTACCCTTACGCCGGTTCGGTGTAGTTGTTGAAAGGCTGGATAAGTTTGTCTCCGCATTTGGTGAGTGGTGGTGCAATATGTGTGAATGAGATGGCCTGGGTTTCCAGAAGCCCCGGATGTTCAGTGGTATCGCAATAGAGCACCAATCTAGAGGTCGTTGGTTCGAGTCCTACTCGGGTCATTTTCATGCTCACAAATTATCTCGATTGGTTTTCAAAATCCTGCTTCTCCTCAAATGGTGAATGTTTATTATAAAGTTCAAGAAGAGTAATTCGAACCCAAACCTCTCAGCTCACCCCACTAATTAAGGAGTAAACTCTGGAAGTGTTGGGTCAGAATTCTACCCGAGTCATTTAATTTTCAAAGATTGATATTGATTGGCTTTTCAAATTCTGCTTTTTAGTTAAATGATTATGTCAATCTCCACAAGATGACCAACCTTCGCGTGGGATCTGAAGCGCATGAAATCCAACTCGCGTGCGTGTAGCCTGCATACAAATTTATGAGAACTGGGGAGGAGAGAAAGTGAGAGGGAGGGATCCTTCGCTTTCTCTCCTCCCCAGGTCCCATAAAGAGGTCTGCAAGGCTAATTTTTTCATATGCAAATGCGCTACCTGTTAACAAGGTATGGCTGCAAAATTTAAAATAAACATGAAAATGAGACCAATTCTACTACGAAAATCTAAACCAAACTAAATACAAATAAGACCTAATATTTGTGCAGCGTGCGGCTCGAGACATTTTATAGGAACGCAGGGAAGCAAGGACTCACAATTAACTGAGAGTAAGATCTAGGAAAGTAGGAACCAATCAGCAACCGGCGCCGTTTGTGTATTTTATAGGAGGTTTTTTATGGTGATGAAACATGTGAGTGAAGGCGACGTAAATTAGGCTTCTAGGTTCTGAGATATCCTCCATAATGCCAAAAGAAAGAGTAGCAAAGAAGACCCGGATCCACAGAGATGTCGTGAAGCAAGGTATGCTCTTAAAATGAATCAAAAATGTGATGTCGAGCGAGCGTTAAAAAAATTAAGCCAACACAAAACGGCCTAAAACATGTCGTTTAACTTTTAGGCCAGTAGAAAAGGGCATTTCATTTAAAATCAAATCAACTTGAAAATGTAAGGCAGAGCTAAAGTGGGTAAGACCTATCATAATCCCACGGGGTAAATCAACTAGTTGTGTCAATGAGAGATAGGTATCTATTATGAAACTGAGATGATTGTATGTAATTGTATATGTATTTATTATCATAGCAGCTTAACACATAATAGAGGCACCCCTAAAGTACCCCTGGATAACAAATTCAAGCGTCAATTTTTCGTTAATCACGCCATCACGGACCTCAAAACAGAATTTTCAGGATAATTTGGATCTTTGGTTCAAAGCTGCAAGAAGAAATATTTGAACAGTGGAATGTTGTAAGAACCGAAATTATGCAAGAAAATTTTAACGACTGGGACGCGTCACGCAATCACGCACTTGAAAACTCTTGCACGGAATCACGACCACATTTTCTAAAAATCACGCTGCCCGAAGGATTCTTTGATCACAAATTCACGAACCGAAAATATCTAAATCAGAAATTCACGCTGGAAAATATGCAAATAACGCTTCATGTACAAATATGGGGGGGCCTCATGATACTTAAATGTCTTAGATATTTTTGAATACCTTTATGAATAATTATAATTATCCTGGGTGTCTTTAGCTGAAAATATTTCATAAATCGTTTAAAAATGAAAGAAAAAAAAGCAAATAAATGCAGAGTTGTTGAGATAAAATGCATTAGAATATATATTCCTTGAAGCCATGATGATGTCTGATAAACAATCAGTCTATACCTATGTGATCCTTGTTTACAAGTTTTTTGGTTAGAAGCATACACAAATGATTTAACTCTAATGTGACATCTAATATATACTGTTTTCATAGATTGATTCCTAAGGCATGGTCTAACACAGTAATTAAATTATACCAGTGCAGGCTACTGCAATTGACGTATGCCTCCACCGGGTCTCAAACCCGGGTTTTTGCTGACGCTGTCGGGCGCGCTAACCAGGACAATAAGTTAGCACAATAACCTTGATATGTTCACAACTTCAGGCTTATCCACAGTGAGGGATTAATTCGCATTTTGGATTAAATCCTTCTTCAGAGGCATGTTATCATTAAAGTATTTGTTGTCTTGTAGGCATTTCAGTTACCATAGAAGTGTTCCAAAATCCATGAATGAGCGCCATGAAGCGCTGAGGAAATGAGCACTGCAAAGTGCAAAGAGCTAAGAAAAGTAGATACCACCGTCGCAGTGCCCTGTGGTTGAAACTAGATTAGTTAGATACTATATTTGTTGGGTCTCAGAGCTAAGCATCAGCGCAACATATCAAAAATGCCAATTTATGTGCCCAAGTCGTCATTGCCTTCAACAGCTGGGTGTCTAGTTAGGTGTTTCTCATTTTCCAGTGCAAATTCAAATACGAGGCTGGGTCAGGATGGGAAAGATTTTGAGGCGCACCCCTGTCATGTTCACAGTTAAATACCCCACAGGCCTGTTCTTATTGGTTGGCAAAGTTTTATACGTAATAATGAAAATCAATGATCTTATTTCAGGTATCCAGTTTAATACTGGCATTGGACAGCATATTTTGAAAAACCCCTTAGTAGTAAATGGAATAATCGACAAGGTATGTGTAATAGTTTAATGAAGAGCTAGCCAAAATGCTTAGAAAAATATTAATCTATTCTATGGGTATGAAGTTAGGATGTGTGGCCAAGTGGCTAAGTTAACCTGATGCTGATTTTAATTTTTAGTTGTGTTAGGTCACCATGATTGGGTGACCTTAAGGGTGTTGACTAAATAACTTGCTCCACTGTTCTTTAGATGGAACATTAAATTGTGTTTTTCATTGGTGGTGCCACGTGAAATCTGAAGATTTGGAAGTTCAGTGAATAGGAGACATGCCAGGCTCAGTCTTCAGAGTGCACATTTGCAGCTTTCATTAGCGGGATTTTTCCATTTCTTCATTTTAAAACTCTTTGCTCTAATCAAATAAAACCTAATCAAACCCGTGGAAGGACTAGACCAAACTTGCAATGCTCTGTTAGTTACCACTGCTCTTATCCACAAATTTCTGTTCATTCTACAGGCTGCTATTAAAAGCACAGACACAGTTCTTGAGGTTGGACCTGGAACGGGGAACATGACAGTGAAGATTCTGGAAAAGGCAAAAAAGGTAAATGTAAACTTTGTTTAAGGGCCATTCGCAATTGTAAAATTTGCATAGTAAAGCGTACAAAGGTGAGAGCTTGGTTTAGTGCTTGCTTTGGTTATGGTTTGTAAAGAATATTGAAATTATATAGTTCTAGTATCCGAAATAAACTTAAGGAAGAAGTAAGAAATTTTTGGGAAGGATGTTTAGAATTCAAAACTTCCTTCTTCTGTATCGATTTCAAAGTTTTAGTTAAATTTACTTGACTTTCAGTGGTGCTCATCCCTAAACCTTTCTATCTAGGTAATTGCCTGTGAAGTTGACCCAAGGTTAGCTGCTGAGGTTCAGAAAAGAGTGCAGGGAATGTAAGTCTCTTTTTGATTGTTTTTCTGTTTTCAAAAGAATTTCGGATTTATTCATTTCTCCCCTGAAGTTTGGAAATGAGATTTTCATGTTTAAAGGAAGGTAACAGAATATACATTCATTCACTTATCGTTATAAGTTCATTAACTTTGAAAACGCCTTTTCTTTTAGGCCCTACTCTTCCAAGCTGCAGCTTATCCTGGGTGACGTACTAAAAACTGATCTGCCATACTTTGACTGCTGTGTTGCAAATTTGCCATATCAGGTACCAACCTTTTGCTTTTATTTATAATTTGAATTGGTACTGAGGTATATTGGTACTGAGGTATACCTAACAGTCCTTGCTTGAATCACGGAGGATTTGAATTTCTTTGGTATGTTTAACAGAGCTTCAAAAATTTCCTTACCTTCCTCTTTGCAGTCCTCCTATTTACGATCTCAGGTACCAACCTTGTGCTTTTATTTATCATTTGAATTAGTACTGAGGTATATCTAACAGAATTTGAATCACGGAGGATTTGAATTTCTGTGGTAAATATTTCACAGAGCTTCAAACATTCCCTTACCTTCCTCTTTGCAGTCCTCCTATTTACGATCTCAGTAGCAACCTTGTGCTTTTATTTGTCATTTGAATTAGTACTGAGGTATATCTAACAGTTCTTGAATCATGGAGGATTTGAATTTCTGTGGTATGTTTAACAGAGCTTCAAAGATTTCTTTACCTTCCTCTTTGCAGTCCTCCTATTTACAATCTCAGGTACCAACCTTGTGCTTTTATTTATCATTTGAATTAGTACTGAGGTTTACCTAACAGTCCTTGAATCACGAAGGATTCTAATTTCTGTGATATGTGTAACAGAGCTTCAAACAATTCCTTACCTATCTCTTTGCAGTCCTCCTATTTACGATCTCAGGTACCAACCTTGTGCTTTTATCTATCATTTTGATTAGTACTGAGGTATACCTAACAGAATTTGAATCACGGAGGATTTGAATTTCTGTGGTATGTTTAACAGAGCTTCAAACATTTCTTTACCTTCCTCTTTGCAGTCCTCCTATTTACAATCTCAGGTACAAACCTTGTGCTTTTATTTATCATTTGAATTAGTACTGAGGTATACCTAACAGTCCTTGAATCACGGAGGATTTGAATTTCTGTGGTATGTTTAACAGAGCTTCAAACATTTCTTTACCTTCCTCTTTGCAGTCCTCCTATTTACAATCTCAGGTACCAACCTTGTGCTTTTATTTATCATTTGAATTAGTACTGAGGTATACCTAACAGTCCTTGAATCACGGAGGATTTGAATTTCTGTGGTATGTTTAACAGAGCTTCAAACATTTCTTTACCTTCCTCTTTGCAGTCCTCCTATTTACAATCTCAGGTACCAACCTTGTGCTTTTATTTATCATTTGAATTAGTACTGAGGTATACCTAACAGTCCTTGAATCACGGAGGATTTGAATTTCTGTGGTATGTTTAACAGAGCTTCAAACATTTCTTTACCTTCCTCTTTGCAGTCCTCCTATTTACAATCTCAGGTACCAACCTTGTGCTTTTATTTATCATTTGAATTAGTACTGAGGTATACCTAACAGTCCTTGAATCACGGAGGATTTGAATTTCTGTGGTATGTTTAACAGAGCTTCAAACATTTCTTTACCTTCCTCTTTGCAGTCCTCCTATTTACAATCTCAGGTACCAACCTTGTGCTTTTATTTATCATTTGAATTAGTACTGAGGTATACCTAACAGTCCTTGAATCACGGAGGATTTGAATTTCTGTGGTATGTTTAACAGAGCTTCAAACATTTCCTTAGCTATCTCTTTGCAATCCTCATATTTACCATATCAGGTACCAACCTTGTGCTTCTATTTATCATTTGAATTAGTGCTGAGGTATACCTAACAGTCCTTGAATCACGGAGGATTTGAATTTCTGTGGTATGTTTAACAGAGCTTCAAACATTTCCTTAGCTATCTCTTTGCAATCCTCATATTTACCATATCAGGTACCAACCTTGTGCTTCTATTTATCATTTGAATTAGTGCTGAGGTATACCTAACAGTCCTTGAATCACGGAGGATTTGAATTTCTGTGGTATGTTTAACAGAGCTTCAAACATTTCTTTACCTTCCTCTTTGCAGTCCTCCTATTTACGATCTCAGGTACCAACCTTGTGCTTTTATTTATCATTTGAATTAGTACTGAGGTATATCTAACAGAATTTGAATCACTGAGGTATACCTAACAGAGACTTGCAAACATTTCTTAACCATGGTTTATACAGTCCCCTTCCTCCTTTCACAATATATCACTGCAAGAAAACACCTCCATAAAATCGTAATCTTTCATTTTTGGAGGTGGATAAACGGACACGGTACTGAGTGTTATCATGCCCTGTATCTGATTCGTTACATTATGTTTTATTCTTTTAGATTTCATCTCCATTTGTCTTTAAATTATTACTACACAGACCTTTCTTCAGGTGGGTTTTACTTAAAGTAATGAAAATATCATTCAAGTAACATTGGATTTGCGTTTGTACAAGTTACCTCACTATAAGTTGATGATATGTCTGTAAAAACTAACCATATCTAAGTATGGCTTTTTGTTTTCGTATTTTATTGTTTGATACAATCAAAATATTTGAATTATACTTGTTTAGTGGTAAATGAGAGTAAGGAAGAAAACCACTTGACTCCTCATCAGTCGGCTACAGACTGGTTTCGCCCGATTTCAGGGCTCATCAGTATAGCTAGACTGATAACGACTCAATGCACTAGTGGTAAAATGGTCATCACTGTGAAGGTTGTCAGCGCAGACTCCTGCCTAGTCATAACAAATACTATGAAAGCCTCTCTTATTATTTTTGTGCAAAAAAAGTTGGCTTGAAGGTAAGTAAATCTCAGGCCAGGGATAGGAATTGTGCCCACCCCTATCTGAAAAAAGTAGCGAAAGAAAGAGGAGCATTTGACTGTGGGCGACTAACTTGCTTACTACTTGTTTATATTAAAGAGGCTCATCAAACATGTCTCTTTTTTTCTGCGACAAAATGAGTGATTCTGAAAGATTTTATAATTACTTCATGACAGGTGTGCTGTGTTGATGTTCCAACGAGAATTCGCACAGAGGCTTGTGGCAAAACCAGGAGATAAATTATATTGCAGGTTATCAATCAACACACAACTGTTAGCAAAGGTCGATCATTTGATGAAGGTAAAATAATTTTTTGAACATTTGATAATTTTGAGAATCGTGCCAATCCTGTAATATGCAAACTCTGCTTCTTTTCAAGTTTACTTCTTTGCAATTTTTCTTCTCACGCTATCCAGGGGATGGAACTGACATTGTGTGGGACAGTCACTGCCCTTTGACGGGTCCTATGTAAAAGAATCCGGATAGGATCGTCTCTACATTCGGTAGTAGTGGTGGAATTTGTGAACTTGATATCGCTAGGGTTGGTCAACTAAATAGATTACCCCAGTAGTTCAGTTGATAGAGTAACTGAGGTTTAGACTCGTAAAGTTTTGGGCTCGAAACATACTCAGGTCGCTTTTCATTCTCACAAATTAATTCAATCAATTGAATTCTACTTATCTTCATTTCGCAGGTTGGAAAAAACAATTTCAAACCGCCTCCCAAGGTTGAGTCAAGTGTTGTTCGAATCGAACCTCGAAATCCTCCCCCGCCAATCAATTTCAAGGTACGCATTAAAACTCTTTCACTATTTTCCATCATCAAAATAATCAACTCCATCTTGGGTAAGGGTTGGGGTTGGGGTTAAGGCTTGGGTTCAAAGGGTCCTGGGCTCGAAACGTGTCATAAATTGGGAGAGAATTTGCTAGCTCTCTGTAATTCTAGGCAAATCACGAGGTGTGGTCACATCGAGAGGAAGGACCAGGGTTGCACTGCTTTGATTAGTTTACCTATTCAGTGGGTCCTTTGTGCTTTTCACATAAACCAATACCTTGCAAAGATAGTAAGCGTATTTGCCTATCAACTATCAATGCACTGCTCGATTAGTCTACCTATTCAGTGGGTCCTTGCCCTAGTGGATACTTTGCACAGAAACCAATAACTTACGAAAATAGTAATCGTATTTATCTATCAACTAACCATTTACTTTTTTGTTTTAGGAGTGGGATGGACTAGTTAGAGTTGCTTTTGTGAGGAAAAACAAAACGCTGGCCGCCTGTTTTGGGTAATTTCAAATTTGTATTCTTCTTAGAAGCCCTCCTTTGGGTTTATATTTATTTTAAAGGAATGTTTTATATCTTAGATATCCGGTTAACTAAGTAAGTGCAGGATAATTTCCTAGATTCATAAAGGCTTAGATTGAATTTAGATTATAGATTATTTTAATTTTCAGATCGAAAGCTGTACTTGAAACACTCGAAAAGAACTACAGAATACATTGCTCAATGAATGAAATAGTAAGAATTTCTTAATTCTGTCTATCTTGAAATGCTTTCAATGTTTTCCAACCAGCTTGATTTCATGGCATTTTCGGTGTGAGATTTAACCAATCACTGTGGGGAGCTCTTGTGCAGTACTATGGAGAGTGTACAATATTTTGAGAGCATTACATCAGTACTTGGGGATGCCATGAGTGCTGTGGATGGATACCATCCAGTACTGTGGAGGATACTTGATGCTGTGTAGAGATACCATCAATACTGTGTAGAGATACCTTCAGTACTGTGTAGGATACCATCAATACTGTGGAGGATATTCATTATTTTTGCGGGTGTTCAGTAGTGTGGGGGATGTTTTCATTAGTGCTGTCGAGGTAACACCTTAAGTGCTTGTGGTTTCCAAAAAGTTTTATTTCAACATTTGAGATTTAATTTTTTTAAATCTTTTTTAGTTGATCGATGAAGATTTTAACATGAAAGAGAAAGTCCACTCTCTCCTGGTGGAATCTGAATTCGACAAAAAGCGAGCAAGAACAATGGATATCGACGACTTTCTTGGGTAGGTTTATTCTCTGAAAAAACTGTTGTTTTCTTTGAAAAAATATCCAAAACTAACAATTTCTAAATTAGTTTATTTGGTTCAATTTGAAATTTTTTCAGTCATTTTCTGATAGAATTTGATTTAAGGCTACTTATTGAATATGTTTACTCTATTCTTGCATGAACGGTATTTCACATATGATTTTAAACTCACAATTGTATTGTTTTTTTTTCGAATTGTTTTGGTTTGTTTGAAATCCCTTTTTTGTTTCTTCCCAGGTTATTAAAGCATTTCAACGAGAATGGTATTCACTTCGCGTAACCTTTCCTCTTCAAGACAACTCGACACGTATACGAATACCTGAACGAACAACTGAATTGTTTAGGCGACCAGAATAAGAATCTCCAACTTTTGGAAAAGTTTACCTGAAGGACTTGTAGTCTTCACAAAGACACCCATAGACGATTCCACTAAAGATGGTAGCTCTCACTTCACGCAATGCATCATGGGATAATGCTCCTTAGCAACGCATAGCTCTCGACACGACAACGGAAAAATATTTTCATAGTCAAGCGGCAGTCGTTAGTTTCTGTAACTATTCGTTGCCAAGGGCCATATTTTTATCGTGCATCGCGTGAAGCAAGGTCTGTCATCTTTTACAGAATCACATATTTCTAAAATTTCTAGCTAAAAACTTCGTTATTTTTAGATCTAACTGCATTGTGTTATTTAAAACTTATCTATTGTTAGATCTGATATAAATGATTTAAAGATTGATATTACCGATTTATACTGAAAGTTTTTGTTGTTTGATGCTATGACAGCCTGATATTGTTCCTGGAGTGGATATAAAGCTTTTTTGAAACTATTTCTCTATTGGGATTTTGACAAATAACCATTGGCTAATCGTCATATTTTCGTTCCAGTTTTAGTCTGATTTCTAGGAGAATTTGTTGGTAATGTTATGTGCTCTCTGGTGCTATTGCAGCCTAGACTGGCTCTGAAGGTTATACGTAACCATATATTTTTAAAAATTTGACCAGAAACTTTGGACTAAACATGGTACTTTTTTCAAATTTTTTGCCGATTTTGAGGGAAAACTTTTGATGGCTGCATGTGCTTTTTGGTACTATTACAGCCCAATATTGCTCCATAGGTAGCTCTGGAGCTTATTTGGGCCTATTTATTTATCTTTGGTCAATTTTGACGAACAGCTATGAGCATCGTGATTTTTTCCATCACTTGGCCGATTTTGAGGGAATATTTTTTGCTGATTTTATGCACTTTCTGTTGTTCGCATTATTTTGAACATATATACAAATCAATCGACCAATCAGAGAAGAGATCTCCATCTCGTATCCACCTGGACACAGGGAAGCGAGGGTTATTATGATGAATTCTCGTCTCATTGCAAAGTTCGGGATTCGTGCAGGAAGAGATTCATTCATCATGCAGCCCTGAGTTCCCAAGCAAGATTGAAGTTTCGAAGCAAATGAAGTTTAATCATTCAGTCTTTAGCTGGCAGCAATATAAATATCGATTCGTTCCTTGGCTTGCGTATAATTGGAAGAGAAACAAGTTAGTATTTTAGCTTAAATTTTCTAAATATATAAGTATAACCCATCTGGTATTTCTACCTCTGGGGATCGGCTCTTGGGTACCTACAATCCCAGCAAATGTCTTGGAACACTTGTATGATTTTTACAGTTCTCGATTTTTACATTTTGTCCACTCCCCTCCCCCCTTTATAATGTTTTTTCAAAAATATCAAAAAAACTAGCACAATAGCATCCAGCTAGTGTTTGTTTGGTGTGGTCTCATAAAGTTCTTTTTGTAAACAACATTGTTTTGAGGGGGTAGGGGGTTTAATTGGAAAAAAAATACAACGAAAGCTAAAAAAGTAGTTATTTGTTAAGAAAAATAAGGTTGTTCCGGCTACTTTTCTTGGGGATTGTAGGCCCATAGCGGGTTAGTGTGTTCACGGGGGCAGGGCAATATTGCATTTATCAGAGGCAGCATTAGAAAAATTGTTAAAAGAATTAATGAGTAAAAAAATTTATAATATCTGAAGCAAAATTTATGTTTTTTACTATCAATTCGGTCTCTTTATCTTGAATTCAATTCTCTGGTTCCAAATTCAAATGTACAGTTCTAGTACACGCATTCTTTATAAGCAATTTCAGTTCGGGCTCAGTACTCAAAATTGCTTAGCTAGAGGGCAAATTTGAATACTCAAAAGTGCTTAGCAATTGCTTACCTTTTTATACTTGAAGATTCGTTTCTTATAATACTATCTCAGAAGTTGTTGTACAACAAATATCAATAGTATCTTGCATACAAAAGTGTGCAGGGGTACTAATATCCACGGTAACCTACTTCTCTATAACTGCTGCACGATTTCCATGACCGATTGTATTAGAACTAAGATTTCCAAATTGCTTAGCATTCCTCTACCCAGTACTGGAATTACTTAAATTTTTGTCATGTTGTGTACTGACTAGTTTATAAAGCAATTGCTTATAAAAAAAATGCGTGTATATGAAGGAACAAACAAAGACTGCATATTAAAATCCCTTCCATACACCAGATAAAATATCATGTTTCTAGTGGACCCAATGATACCTCTATTTGGGACTGGAAGACCTCTGAAGAAAGCTTGTGTCTCCCCCTTCCATTCACTAAAGTTTGCTACGCTGGGTCTTCCTGCGTCCCGTTGTGTACTAAAACAAAATGCTTTATCACTAGATTCCAACATTTTCTATTTTTCCCAATGATCCATGCACAAGAAATGGAAAAAAAACAATGATCTACTATTTTTCTCACTCTCATTTTGCCTTCACTCTCAGCTCATCATCCCCCTTCCTCGGGGTTCTGGTATGCAGGGTGCAGTCTCTATAGTTTTGTTACAGATGGCTTACTTCCATTGAAACTTTAACCCTGGAGCCATTCTGATTCATTAGTCATAAGCTTTTAGTGCTATTTCTTCAAAAAACCAAAAAGGTATTTGAAGACAAATGTCACAGGTATAAGGTCACTAAACTTGTTCTTCTTTACTTTCTTCAGGAAAACTGTTCGGAGAATAAAGAAATGTGAAGATTTAGATCACAGTGCAGAACTCAATCTCATCGAAATTCTTGAGAATCTCTTTGAAGACTTTCAATCTGCTGAAAACGAAAATGTTCCAACAAATTCCATCTTGAAACAGGACTTTGGGTTCCAAGTTGAAAGGAAAACGAGCAGCATTGAAAATGCTGGACAAGGGGTTTTTGTGACCTCAGGGTGTATTCCCAAAAATCATATCGCAGCAATGTACCCAGGTAATGTATCTGGTTATTTTATTTCTCTTGCAGTATCTTTCAGAGAGTTTCATTTCATACTGTCATGTACACAATCAAGGTGCAGGTCTACATGCTGCTAAGTTGACAAATGAATAGGCTTGCTTACTTTCTTGCAGGAATGGTCGAGTGGTTAGATCATTTGACTCTTGTTTGAAAGGTCCCGGGTTCAAAACCACCTTCAGACCTGTCATAAAGTGTGAGGAGAGAATTAGCCAACTCTCTGTAATTCCAGGCAAAAAGGCAAAAGGAATTATGAGCTGTAGTGGTCACATCGAGAAGAATGAGCAGGGTCCCACTGCTCGATTAGTTTACCTATTTAGTGGGCCCTTTGTGCTTAGCACATAAATCCATACCTTGCAAAGATAGTAAGTGTATGTGCCTATCAACTATCAACTATCAACTTGCAATAAATGAACTGTAAAGTCTATCCATATGTGTGTATAGAGACAACTTTTATCAGTAATTATCCAAAAATGAATGCAAAAAGGGGTTAACGACTCCTTCCTTTCAGAGATTCTAGCTACCTCTCTGGGACTGTGTGAATGGTGAATTCTCATGTCTTGATTTTATATTCAATACAATTTCTTTCTCCTCTTAGGCACAATCTATTACCCATCTGATCCTTTGCTGTTTCAATCGATTGGTAATCCATTCATACTGCGTTGCATTGACGGCATCATGATAGATGGCAACAATAGAGGCATCAGCAAATATATCTACAGGTATGCACTACTTTTCATTTTGAAATGTTCATCATGATTCATTGCTCAACCGTAGATGCACACGGTTCAACCTTGGTTGGTACATGATGTCTATGGATACACAGCCATGTTCAATAACCTAATTTAAGGTCCTGAAATTTTAAATCGTGAAAAGTTCATTACTGCACCCTAACTGAACCTATTATCCCTTCAATAAACCTCCCCTTGGAAAGAATAGAAATTTAAATAAAGTATCTGGCATTATATTTTGGTTATCTAGGCTAGGGTTATCACATTAAAATTAACAGCCTTTTTAACTGGGAGAAGGCTTTGCAAAATAAAAATCTGGGTTCATAGCAAGATGTGGAGGTGATAAGAATCAAACTCACAACCTCTTGGTTAGGAACCAAACCAAGTGCCTTGACAATTGTGCTTAACATCACAAAAGCTGAGGCTGGGAAGGAGCCATGTTTATCCAGTTGATAAATTATTTTTGATTTTTCACTTCTCAACTGAGTTTTGATAACAATTGGTGCCTTGTTTGGCAGTGTAATATTGTTGAAGTTAGGTAATCCTGGTGTCTTGAATGTTCCTCCATTCCATTCTATCATTCCTAAAAAACATTACTTAGATTTATGACCCGAGTAGGACTCAAACCCACGACCTCTAGATTGGTACTCTAGAACGCTACCACTCAGAACCGGGGCTCCGAGAAACCCAGGCCATTTCATTCACACAAATTGCACCACCACTCACCAAATGCAGAGACGAACCTATCTGGGCTCTTTGACTCCACACTGGACCTGCCGAAGGTAGGTGGTAGCGTTCTAGAGTACAAATCTAGAGGTCGTGGGTTCGAGTCCAACTCGGGTCATTTTCATTCTCACAAATTATCTCGATTGATTTTCCAAATCCTGCTTCTCCTCAAATTACTTAGATTTGTTTTTAATTTTCAGATCTTGCTGTGGAAGAGATATGATTGGCCCCTACAAGCCGTGTGACACATCATGGCTCAACAACTGCAAAAAGAATCCACTTACAATCGGGCAATTCGTGAACAACCAAACGTCACAAAAGCCAGCTAACGTTATCTACCAGGAGCTAGACATTCCAAGCTCCTTTCCCCTTCATCTGCGGAGTTATTTACCTAATGTTTACTACCAAAACCAGATGTTGCAAGACAGCTCGGAATACGAAGCGGTTGATAAAGTTATAAGAGTGGTTGTGCTAATGTCGTTAAGGTGCATTGAACAAGGAGAAGAATTGCTATCTGCGTATTACACAGAAGTGCATTGAAAGGTGGGACAATGCCAAAAAGATTGGAAAGAATATTCTTGGAAAGTCGTGAAGATTTAGTAGGTTTGTAGAGGATTTTCAGGGATTTTGAATGTTTAGGGGATTCTTAGAGGATTCACAGGGATTCTTGGTTAAGAAAAGTTTGATCTTAATATCGTTCCCTCAAAGAGGGTAATGTTATGTATTAGTGAATATGTGTTTCATGCAATAATTTTTAGATTCTAACAATTGTCAACTGAAAAGGGTTGCTTGTTTCAACAAAGGCTTGAAGTTTAAAAATGATTTTTAATGAGGGTAGGAGAAGTTTCAACTGCATTATCCAACTACGCTCCACCTGTATCCCCTTCTCTGTTAACCCTATTTTCCAGTACGTTACTCTTTTAACTTGTCTCCACCAACGAAATTTATTTCTCTGTTACTTGTCTGCTAATAAGCTCACATCAAATTCTACGCATTGATCTAAATCCATTTCAAATGCTTTGCTTTCGCATTGATTTTGCGCGTATGCGCACGCGATAAATGGCTTGTGCAGTGTAAAAGTTTTCAAGGTTTTCAAAAATGTTTACGTGTGTAAAGTTTTTAAAGCCGTACACCCTGAATGTTTTGGGGAGGTTGGAAGATGGTTATCTTTTGGAAAAAGTTAGACCCCCTGTTTTGCGTGAGATTTCCCACAGGCATTCGAGAGCGGTAATATTTATGAGTCAGACAAGAAGGCAAAGATGGAGATTGATCTCTCGCACAAACAAAAATTAACACTTAAATTAAGGATGTATCAGTTAAATAGTTTTGAAATAATTTTAGAAATAACTCATGTTTTGTAAAGAAAAGTTCAGAGCTAGAATGCGTAGACCGACTTTAAGCTATTACTACTGGCCGTAACTCAGGCAATCAGACCTTTATTGCAAACAAATACTTCATGTACGTCTCCTCAACAAGAATGCAAGAACGTAACATTTTTACCAGTAGCAACCTATGTGCAAGGAGAATGGAAAGGAATTCATACAAAATTTTAAGTTGAAATACACGAATTGCCACCCTCATATGTGGAAGCAAAACATGAATTACTAATTGATGCATCTGAATGTGACCTGCTAAATATCAAACGAAAATGGGCTGAAGATGATGGAAGATATACCTTCTGAAATATTAATGATTTCTCATCTCGAAAATAAGCCGACTAAAAGCCATTTAAATGAAATCACTGACTTGGGTGCAGTAAAGAAAGAGAAAAGCTTCGAAATGATGCAGACAAGAAACATCCTGGTTCTATCCGCCATCTTGTTGCTGATGACAGCGAAGATAAATGGTGGCATTCACGAATATAACGAAAAAGACAATCTGCAGATTGGCGACTTCCACTTGATTAGTTCAAAGCAAATAATGAGGGCCTGTAAGTATACAAACTCTTACATAGATGTGGATATCTACAATGGCACCATGAAATGTCAATGATATCAATGTTTATGTTATACTTCATTAACTACTTGAGACTTTATTAGCGTCAGATAATCATCAGAGTAATGCATCAGAAAGAAAACGAAACCTAACGAATTGTAAATAAAACATATTAACTACTATCGGTTTGCGTCTGACACTCATCAGAGTAATAAGTCAGAAAGAAAATGAAAACAAAGGAATTGTGAATGAAACATAATAACTACTTAAGCTTTTCTTTAGCTTTTAGTCTGAAACTCGTCCAAATTGTACGTCAGAAAGAAAATGGAAACAAACGAATTGTAAATGAAATATAATAACTACTTAAAAGAAACTTTAACGTCAGATACTCATCAGAGTAGTACGTCAGAAAGATACTGAAACCTAACGAATTCTTAATG